>CM030365.1:9908184-10508184 GCA_017893485.1 Hemerocallis citrina | reverse complement strand
ACATACACTTCAATTTATTATTAAGTATAAAATCCAATTCAGTACAATCCAAATAAATATATATACATACAAATATTTATAAATGCATACATATATATATACATATACATATAAAATACATACAAGTAATCATGTATATACATCATATACAATCCAATCGAAATATACATACATTCATATATGTATGCTTACAAATAAAATATTTATTTGTAGAATATAAGAATACTAGATTTGCCCGTTGACACGTGCCTACGGCACGTCTTCAAAACGGTGCATCTTGTTTGATCATAAAAAATAGTTTTGGAGATCCAGCAAATTAATTGAAGTAGCAAATAGAGAGCAAAAAACATATTATATGTTTTTTGATTTTTTCGAATTATTTTTAAAATTTTAAAAGTTTTTAAAATTTTAAAATTTTAAATTTTTAAATTTTTAAAATTTAAATTTTTTTTAAATTAAAAAAAATTATTTTCTTAATTTTTTAATATTATATAGAAGAGGGAGGGAGAGAGAGAAAAAAAATTAAATAAATATAGGAGTTGTTTTGGGTGGGAGATTTGAATTTGAGTTTTGGAGGGAACTTTTGGGGGGGGGGGGAAATATGTTTTGTAAGGTTAGATCTGGGCCTTTGATTTTTGGGGAGATTGAAGGTGAGCCACTTGATAGCTTTCTTTGTGTTTTATTATATAGATTGTATAAAAATATTATTTCCCAAAGATTGTCTCGCTAGAACAATCGGGACAATACACACAATTTATTTGAGAAGATATCCTGAATCTACTTTACCGGGTTCAGAATATATCTGAAAATTTCTCAATTAAAACCAATTATTATTAGAAAAATACATAATCTAATGCAATGCTCAGATGTGCGCAGATTAATATGCAAAATAGTTATTTACTATTTTGCGGGATGTTACATCAGGAGGGTTTGTAATTCATTGTGATGTTTCAGGTAGAGGTTTGGGTGCTGTTCTGATGCAACGAGGCAAGGTTGTCACATATGCATCTAGACAATTGAGGCCGCATGAGAAGAATTATCCTACCCATAATTTGGAGCTTGCTACCGTTATTTTTGTCTTGATGCTTTGGAGGCATTATTTACTTGGAGACCGAGTGGAGATCTTCACTGACCACAAAAGTCTCAAGTATGTATTCACTCTGAAGGAGCTGAATATAAGGTAGAGACGATGGTTGGAATTGATGGGTACCACCCTGTCAAGATTAATTTGGTACCTAATGCTTTGAGCAGAAGACCCGTTGCTATGGTTCTTACTGAGCAGAAGGAACTTTAGAAGCTATGAGGAGATTGGAGTTGGTTGTGGTATTGCCTGGTTCTAAACAGAGTTGTATGGTACTTTAGTTGTAGTCGTCTTTGGTGGATCAGATTAAGGAGGCACAGTCTGGTGATGTGCAGTTGCAGAGGTTTCGAGTTGAAGTTGAAGCTGGTTCAAGGACTGATATGGTGATTCATGATGATGGATCTCTCTGCTTTGGGACTCATCTATGTATTCCGAAGGGGAAAGTCAGGCAGAGGTTACTTGAAGAAGCTCACCGTTCGCCATATTCTATTCATCCCGGTGGTACGAAGATGTATCGGGATTTGAAGTTGCATTTCTAGTGGCATGGTATGAAGAGAGATGTTGCAAGATTTATTTCTCGGTGTCTAGTCTGTCAGCAAGTGAAAGCAGAATATAAGAGGACTGCTGGACTTCTTCGACCGCTTCTGGAGTGAAAGTGGGAGAATATCACTATGAATTTTGTGACTGCTTTGCTTAGAAGTCCCAAGGGTCACAATGCCATCTGGGTGATTGTGGTTCGCTTGACGAAGAGTGCTCATTTCATTCCTTTCAGAGTGGGTCAGTCTATAGAGAGCCTTGCAGAGAAGTATATGTAGGAGATTGTAAGATTGCATAGTGTCACTGTCAGTATTATATCAGACAGAGATACTAGATCCAGATCTCAATTTTAGGAGAGTCTTCAGAACAGTCTTGGGAGTAAGGTAAAGTTCAGTACCGCATACCATCCGCAGACAGATGGTAAATCAGAGAGGACTATTCAGACATTGGAGGATATGTTGAGATCCTGTGTGCTTCTGTTTGGAGGATCGTGGGAGGATCATCTACACTTGGTGGAGTTTTCATACAATAATAGCTACCAAGCTAGTCTTAAGGCAGCTCCATATGAAGTCTTGTATGGTCGGAAGTGTAGATCACTAGTGTGCTAGGATGACATTGGTGAGAGGAAACTTTTGAGGCCAGAATTGATCACAAGGACTGTTGATGTAGTGGCCCAGATCAGGAAGCATTTGCAAGCCGCACAGGACAAGCAGAGGAAAAGGGCAGACATTCACAGGAGACCGTTGGAGTTCAAAGTGGGTGATCATGTGTTCCTCATGGTGTCTCCATGGAAAGGTGTGATTCGGTTTGGTGGTGGAGCGAGTAGGCAAGGTGGCCTATAGATTCGCATTGCCGCCAGCTCTTTCTGGAGTGCATGATGTCTTCCATGTTTCTTAGCACAGGAGGTATGTCAGGGATGATAGTCATGTCATTGACTTTTCAGAGTTGTCGGTTCGACCAGATTTGTCATGTGAGATTCATCCAGTTTCGATTGTGGACCGACGGGAGAAGATTTTGAAGAATAAGGTTATCAAATTGGTTCGTGTTGCTTGGAATCCTCACTCGCCTGGTGAGTCGACTTGGGACCTTGAAAATGAGATTCAGAAGAAGTTTCCCCATCTTTTTGTGTAGTTCTTGTTCTTTTCTTTCTCCGGGGTTACCGTACTACCACTTGCTTAAATTTCGAGGACGAAATTTTATTTTAAGGTGGGTAGGATTGTAACTACCGTTTTCTTTCTTTTCACTTTTTCCCCTTTTTGTAATATTTTATTTGCATTGAATAAAATACTCTATTTTTCTTCTTGATTATTTTTTAATTAAACTTTGTCCATGAAATTCCCTCATTCTTCTTGTTGAGCCATTTTCTTGATGATTCTATTTTTATTTGATAGTGGGTATTTTTATTTGAACCTTATTGTAGTTAATTCCATCTCTTATTGAACCCAAAACCCTACTACAATTAATCCTTAACCCAAACCCACTATTATTGGACCCAAACAATGAATAAAACTCTCTTGCAAACCCTAAAATTATACAATTTAAAACCCTAATCAAAGCCGCTTTCTCTCTCTCCGATCTCTGATTCCCACCCAATACTGTTCAGCACCTTCCTCATCTCCTCCGGCGTCCTCCTAAGCGCCGCCCCCTCCTAGCGCCGCCGACCTCCCGTCGACTCCCCATCTCGTCGACACCCAAACCAGCACCCACCGAAACCCCCTTGCTCCCCTGTTTCCACTCTCGACGAAACCAGCCGACCAAGCCAAATCTCAAAGCCCCTCTGCTCTGTCCCCGTCGTGCTGCCGCCTGCAATGCCGACGACCGCAGTCAACGTCGAGCCAATCGATGCCGTCGTCCGAAGCCCCTTGCCCTTGTTGCTGTTGAGTTCTCTTGCCCTTGCTGTAATTGCTTGAATCTCTTTGTGCACATGGTTTGCACGTAATTCGTGTGTTTGTGGGTTCGTTGCTTCGGAATTCTCATCCCGGTATTCTTGGTATTCTATTTCATCGTTCAAAAGGCAAGTCACTTTTTCTCTTGAATTGCTAATTTTATCAAATTCAAGAATTTTTATTGAAACTCCGCAAGTAGATCTTGATCGTTATCGTATCGTTGTATTGATTACCTTCCATTGAGTCTATTGAGGGTTTACACGAGCTAACCCAAATATTCTTGACATTGTTCCTCTATTGACTCTAAAGATTGAATCTTTCATGCATCCATATAGTATTCATAATAGGAGTCCTCATTTAATCGTCACACAATTAATTTATTGTAGAAAGAATTGCTATGTGGTATGTTTGATTGATCGATTGTTGTTTGATGTTTGATTGATGTTAAATTAGTGTATATATGTGTTTTTCTTTTTATTCATCATGTTATTGCACCCATCATGCTGATTATGAAGTTTATCGACTAATAGAATTGATACCCATCATGTTTAATTAATTTATTTCATGAAAAATACCCAAAAACCCGTATGTTGTTTGTTGTCTGTATTTTGTCTGTTATTTTAGACCCAGTAAATAACTTAAAATAAACAACTTTCTCAATAAGATTTGTAGTCCTATGTTTCTAGTTTCGAGAACATCTTGAATTTCTAAATTTCGAGTTGTGTAGAAAAAGTTATGATCGTTTTACTACAGCTATATTTTTATTTTCAGAATTTCATATTCTTGTATGTTTCATGTTTAAACCGTTAAAAGGTTGATTTAACATTAAAATATTTCTCTGAGAATTTCCAGATTGTTACTTAACATGTTTAGGAGTCTAATAATATTTTTAATGAATTTATTATTAAGTTTGTGCTGATTCTAAAAATATAATAACATGATGTCGAATTTCTGTCTGAATATATAATCTGTAAAGAATGATGTTTTTAACCTAGCTAATGTTTTCGGATTTTAAACTTTAAATATGTGTTGGAACCATGTGGAAGTCTAATTTCTAGAACTTCTGATGGATTCGGTTTTTGAGTTCTGTAGCAGCGGGAAATTATATTTTTGTACAGAACACTCTTGTTGTCCAGAATTCTATATTTCAGTTTTTAATAGATTAATTATTCTTATATCATAGTATTGCATGAATTAACGTATGTGTGTTGCATTGAATGATCCTAATGAGTTATCGTCATCATTCTAATTGTCCTACTTCATGTTATCATTCTATTTTCCCCCCATTGTTACCATCGTTTATCTCATGTCTCATATTTGCATATTGTATTGTTGCATTGATAAAATAATTAACAAGCCTGGGTTTAAGGATTGACTTGAGTAGTGAATAATATAGTGACTGTGTCAGCCAGTGTTTATCGATAGATTGTGGAGCGCTGACTACGGCACCCCAAGCTTTCGTATGTTGTATCCATGTATCATATCAATGTATCGTTTCAGTGAATCATCATAATGTATCGTGCAATAATATTGTTATCGTATCAATGATTATCGTACCTACACATGATCTTTAGAATTCACCACTTAGTCTAAACGAAATTGATTGTATGCTTCGAACCTGTAGGATGGGATGCAGTAGTGCGTGCATTAGTTAGGATTTAAAATAATTAATAGACTTAAGAATTGACACAACATCGACATTGCATATTGTACAACATTGTTTCAATTGATATCAAATATTGTCTAAGTGTTATCGACATCGACCATTGAATATTGTTATCGAATATTGAATCATTGTTTATACCATTGCCTTGATTATCATGATATTGATTATTGCTATTGTCTCATATTATTGATTTCTATAAATCCATTGAATTCATTGTTATATCGTTATTCTATTGTTCCTTGCTTTCTCTACTTTCTGTCCATGACTTGCTTTAAGGATAATTTTTCTCCTCTTTTTAGATGAAGTGTTCACAGGTAATGAAGGAGAATTGCCTGGTGGGATTGGAGAGCAAA
This sequence comes from Hemerocallis citrina, assembly GCA_017893485.1. Lineage (NCBI taxonomy): Eukaryota > Viridiplantae > Streptophyta > Magnoliopsida > Asparagales > Asphodelaceae > Hemerocallis > Hemerocallis citrina. The sequence continues at coordinate 10,502,661 of CM030365.1, read as the reverse complement.
CATTCTGAACATTTTAATGAACTTATTGTATTGAGACTCACTATTATTGGGATTGGATTTATTATTGTATTGGGCTTATGACCCGGATTTTATTATTGTTTCCAGACATTGGTTTATTGTATTTGGATATTTCATATTGCTTCATTCGAAGTATTATTATTCATGAGATTAGTATTATTGCCTGCGCAATTGTTCTATATTGATTTTTTCGCTAAGTTGATCGGATAAACAGCTTATGAGTAACGTTAGTCATTCGCTTGGCCAATGTCATGTACTTGTATTCCGTATTTTTGGAAAGCAGGGCGTGACATTAGAAATCTATTTTTACAGTATTAATTTTGCAGAAAAGATTTGAAATCAAAGATTGTTGTAAGACTAAAAATTGAGTTATAAACAGAGAATCAAGTTATAATAAATCAAACCCACACTATATTGGGAATTGGCCTCGGCCTTGGTGGCTAGCATGCTGCGCCTAGACCTGCCACGTGGCACCTGGGGGGGTTCTCTATGGTCGTGGGTTTGATCCTGGGTTTGGTTCTTCTTTTTTTATTACTTTTTTAAATCAAAGAATGGATTTTTGCTATAAAATTAACTCAATAAATTTCTTATCAAAAATTGAGATTGGCCCACTGATTGAGCAGTGACTTGGTTCACTGTTGGCTCTGGGTTCTAGCCCGGGCATCATCAATTGAGTGTTTTATTTTATTTTTTAGATTTTAAAAGTTTTAAAAAATGAAAAAAATCATATAAATACTCTAGAATATTATTAGATCACTTAAGAACTATTTTACAACATTCTAAGAGATTCTAAGAAATAAACATCATGTTTATTAAATTGGATGAAAAATTGAATTCAAGAAAATATATATGATTAAAGATTTAAGAGTTGGATTATGATAAAATCAAATGTAAAATCAAATGAGGAGATTAAATAATGGACTTCTAGTGTTGAATCTTAAAGTGATTGTGTTTAAAATCTTAATTGAGAATTTTATTTGAAGTTTGGATGAATATGAAGAGAGTACTGTGAACTATTAAAATGACTAGTTTGAGATTTTACTTCATGATGAATAAATAAGAGAATGGATAAAAGAATTGAATAAATGAATGAAATTGAGAATATGAATTATGAGGGTATGAGTACCCCAAGTTGTTGAACATTAAAACATGTTGATTCTAGAGGTTTAGTGAGACCCAGGTACTAGCAAAAGTAATGATAATGATTATTGATTTTGAGAAGTAGCCAATATGGGTTGTCGTTCATGGTGTATGGTTTAAGAATGGTAGGAAGGTAAGATAGCTTTAGGTGGAAATTATTATTCACGTTTCACACTTAAGGATAAGGCAATAAGAGAAGATGTAATAAAACTCGGGTAAACATAAGTGGAGCACCTCTATATAGTCTGACGATGGACTCCAGGACTATAGACCCAGTTTGACGGTGGACTCCGGGACTGTGGTTGCTTGCGATGGAGACGAGCCTTAATTAAATCCGAGACTATGATTGGTTGGACGTTGGACTCCAGGATCATGAATAGTTGAACGGATGGGATGCCGTTCTCCAGTGTATATGCGTATACCGGGGGTAGAGGGGAACTTGCGGAATGTTCGCACGACGAGGATTTTCGTATAGCCTGACGGTGGACTCTAGGGCTAGAGTTTGTAAACATTGTTTTTGTTACCGAGTAGTTTTTCATGGCTAGAGATTAAACCCTTTAATGTGGAGTACGTAGGTGCTTGTCCTCGGACCTATGTAGAATGGTATACATAGAATCCAAACAAGTATGCATTAGTGTCATTGTAGTATAACATCTGCATTAGGCATTAAGTCATATCATACACTGACATGTTTAGGATAGTCACTCTTTTATACTTTATTGTGCATTCAAGTTTGTGTTTGCTAAAGTAAGAGAATTGTTATATTATGGCATAGCGAGGATCACTGTTTTATAATATTGCATCGATTGTAAGCAACTGACGTGCCCGCAGTTTTCCAGTGCAGGACTTGGATTAGCAAAAGGGCATGAAGAAGAATTGATGCTAAAGATTATTCTCATGATTAAAGTTGTTGATGTTAAAGTTGTATATGTATCATGTTGTATTCTTTTTAATTTCCGCTGCGTTGATGTAGGGATGAGAAATGGGCTGGGTCAACCGCCGACCCGCCCGCGAACCGCTCGTATAACCCGGCCCGCGAAAAGGTGGTTCGGGTTCGGGTCAAACCCGTGAACAGTAACGGGTCGACCCGGGTCTCGAAAATAGCGAATCGAACCCACCGAACCCGGCCCGCAAACCCGCTAAAATTTCCCCAACCCGCCCGCCAACCCGCGGGTCAACTGCGGGTTGCGAACCGTTTGACCCGAACGAGTGAAACGTTCGACCCGCCCCGGGTCGACCGTTGACCCGCGGGTCCAACGGGTCGCAAGAGGTTGCCATTGGGCACTTGGGCGGCACTGTAGAACAGAGAGCCAACACGGCTCTTAGAGCCTTTTTTTTGGTTTTTTTGGGTTTTTTTTATATTTTATTTTTAACTTATAAATACCCCCCAAAACCCCATCAAAAAATTCACACCTTACTTTCTTACTCTCTCTACTATTATTACTCATTTCTAAGCAATTTGTGAACTTTTGAAGTATTGAATAAACAAGTCTTCAAGGCATATACACTATCAAATTCCGATTGTATCGAAATCAAAACTCAACAACGTCTTCAACTCTTCAACTCTCGTCCAACTCCAAGTGATCAAGTCTTCAACTCTCCTCCAAGCTCTACTCAACTCTTCAATTCCGGATTTGACGATTTCTACTTTTACTTCTATTCTTATTTTCACGGATTTTTTTATATACGCGTATCCACGGTGAACGGTATCAAAATTTCATACCTCTCTTCTTCTTATTTAATTTTTGTTGTAGTTATAATTTTTTGTATCATAATCGTTTATTGGTTTTTTGATCTTCTCTATCTCAACCCTCTTGTTTTCTAGATTTTTTTTTGTAACTCATCGCTCCTACATTGTGTAGTTTTTTTTTACATACATTACTACATTATGTCTAGATCACACGGTAGCGGTCGTAGCCAAAGTGGGCAAGATTCCACCGGCACTTTCCGTAGGCCACTAATTGTCCCAATTAGTGAGCCCGCCGAAGAGTACCATGATCCTCCTACCCAACAATAGGGTACACACGATGAGGTTGTAGGAGACATACAATTAGAAGAAGAAGAACAACAACAACCACAACCAACCGAAACAACACAACCCCGTAGTGGTAGGAAAAGTAGAGGGGAAAGTAGTGATTGGCATAAATTTTATGATTTTATCCCGAATGAAGAAACTCCAGGTATAGGTTTGAAAGTTTGTAAAACATGTTCTAAGGCATACAAATTCAAGAGGGGTGATGGTACCAGTACAATTAGTAGACACATCCAAAATAACCATAGAGACCTTCTTGTTGACCTACCCGGCCAACAAAAAATCCACCCTTAGACCGGTCTAGTTGATAGCCACCCTTATGATCCCGATCTTGTTCGTCGGGAAATGTCCCGATTAGTAATAAAGGAAGAGTTACCATTTTCCTATTCCGAGAGTAGGGACTTGAAAAATTTTAATCAAACGGCCTTAAACCCTTATTTTAGAAGAATCTCGAGAAATACTTGCAAATCGGATTGTTTTAAAATGTACAGTGAAATGAAAGACGCTTTGATTACAATTTTATGGAGTTTAACTTGTAGAGTTAGTTTAACTTCGGATTGTTAGACGGGTGTCAATAATATTCCAATGATGAGAATAACCTGTCATTGGATCGACAATGATTGGATTCTTCAAAAAAGAATCATATCACTTGCCGTGTTGCCTTATCCCCAAAGTGGCGTTGAAATAGCAAACCGTATTTTAGAAATTTGTGATGTTTTTCGTATTCGCAAAAAAATTATGTGTATTAGTTTTGATAATGCATCTAACAACAATCCATCTAGTATTTTAAAATCAGCATTAAACCCTCAATCTGACAATATTTTTCATGTTAGATTTGCATGTCATATTTTAAATTTATGTGTTCAAGATGCATTAAAAATAGCCGATCCATATATACTTAAAATTAGAAATTGTGTACATTTTATTGCATTAAGTCCCAGCGTATTTCAAGAATGGAAAAATTGGTGTAGGATTTCAAATGTACCTTTTAGAAGATTTCCATAGGATGTTAAACACCAATGGAACTCTACTTTTGATTTACTACATGTTGTTACCAAATATAAAGCATGTGTAAATGATTTTTGTATCGCAAAAAATATGCCAAATTTTGAAATGACTCCCACCGATTGGTTTTATGTAGAATCTTTGTTGAAATTTTTACAACCTTTTAAAACCGCAACTCTAAAATTTTCAAAATCATATAAATCTACTTCTAGTAGCATTTTTATTTTAATAGTTACTATGATGCAAATATTTAACGAAATGTTAAATGATGCTTTTGTTGGTGATATTGTAAACCTACATACAATTTTTTTTTGAAGTATTTTAATCCTCCTCCTATGTTGTTTTGTGTTGCTACCGTTATGGATCCTCGTATCAAATTAGAAGGTACAAAGAGTTTGATTGAAATGTTTTTTGCATTACTTGGGGAAAATGTAGAAATAGAAATTGATTGCGCTTCTTTTTTAGTTAAATTTGAATCTACATTAAATAACTTGTATGATTATTATGATAGATCTTTTGCTTCTAGTAGTACAACTTCTGTAGTTAGTTCTTCTTCTGCTAGTTCCAAAGGTAAGGGTAAGAGTAATTTGATGATAGAACATTTAATTTACTTCCACAAATTCAATCCAAAAAACCTAGGACTAATCAACCAAATGAATTAAATTGGTATAACCAACAAGATTCTGTGTCTTCTACTTCTCCACTAGATATTTTACAATGGTGGAAAGACCATGAACACACTTATAGTATTCTTAAATATATGGCTAAAGATCTACTAACTCCTCCTGTCTCTACAGTTTCTTATGAAAGTGCATTTTCTTCAAGTGGCAGGGTTCTAACTGATTACAGGAATCGCTTGAAGCCCGACTCGTTAGAGATGCTCGTTTGCACAGAAGACTGGCTGAAGGCTGAAAATAGGACACAAGGGACATCATTATCTATGTCCACAAATGAGAGCAACTCGCCGGAAGAACAACAACAACAACATCAATAGCAACTAAAATGAAGAATTCAAGACCAACAACAACAAGTCAACAACAACAAATTAAAGGCCATCAACTTGAAGATTTTTGTAAATACATAAAAAAATTGTATTAAATCTTTGCTTATTATTTCAAATTGAAAAAATTGAAGTAAATTGAAATTGTATATAAGAAATGTGTTAGTGTATAAAACAAATTTGTGAATTCTTTATTTCTTATTAGAATTTGTGAAACTTGTATAACTTGAAATCATATGAATAATATTTCAATATTTTTTGGCAATTTCACTCTTTCAATCTTATTATTATTATTACGATTTTTAATGTTTATTATTATTATTATTATTATTATTATTTTAAGTTTTTTAAAAAAACCTATCTAAACGGGCCAACCCGCGACCCGACTCGAACCGACCCGGGTTGGACCCAAAAGGGTTAACGGGTTGGGCGGGTCGCCTTTTCCACTTTTCGACCCAGCCCGGCCCGGTTAAGCCACCAACCCCCGACCCGAACCTGCCCAAGTCAACGTCCAACACAGGCGGGTCCGACCCGACCCGGCCCGGTAGACGAATGCCATCCCTACGTTGATGTAAAGAACTTGTTGTATAAAAATGTTGTAAATTTCTTTGTAAAATTATATGAAGTTGAAGTAAAAGATCCTGTTGTGCTACAAATTGCATGTAAATGGAATTCGGGGTGTTACACCGGGCCTAGAGCTTGGGAATTCTCGTGACCTTCTATGATAAAGATCTACAGGTAGGGGTGTAAAAAATTACCATATTACCGTACCATACACGTACCATACCATTACCTTAACAAACATTACCGAAACTTGGTAATACCGTACCGAAATCTCGGTATTGTACCATACCGATTTTTTTTGGCACGGTACTGGTACCCAATATTAATACCATTAGTATACCGTACCATACCGAATATATTTAAGGTGATTTAAGCTTATTATAAATAGAATTAGTAAAGATAATTAGTTGGCTGGGAGGGTGTACTATACTTAAACAGTCATAGGTAAATCAAAATTTATATTTCAGATTCTATTATAACATGTATCATATTGATAGTAAAGATACATTAACAATTCTATCTTGAAAATGAGTAGTTGTGTAACTCCCCGAATCCCAAATACACTGAATTCGAGATGTTCTACAGGATCTTTCCACTTCCTTTAGTACAATTTTACAAGAAAATTTAAACTTTTCTCTTTACATCAGAGTTTACATCAATATTACACTTTACATTGCACAGCGGAAGTAAAATTTTACAACAATGAAAATAAATATACAACAACATTGAGTAATCTTTAAGCATTTGTTCCTCTTTAATCTTTATCAAGCCATTTACCTACATATAAGACTGTGGGTACGTCAGTTTATTCAACCGACGATCATTATACACGGCCATCCTCTCTATGCCGGAAATAGTATAACTTATTTTTCATATTTAGCAAACACAAACTTGTCACATATCAAATTAAAGGGACTACCCTATTGATGTCGTATTGTGATTGTGCACTTAGTCCTTAATGCATTTATTTATTTTACATGACAATAATGCGCACTTGTTCAGATTCTATGCATCCCATACTACATAGGTCCGAGGGCAAGCCCTTAATCGTTCTTCATCTTTGTAGGGTTCAATCCCTCGTTATGACTTAATCTACTACTGTAATTACGGTAGGTATCTTAGATGATCTATGAGTACAAGCTCGTGTATAGAAAATTCTGGAGGGGAATCCCACGCACTGACACGACGCATCGAGCAGGCAACCTATGGACAATTCAGCCTCACTTCATGGCACACGATCCTCTTGCAGTCACCAAACATCCCACAAGCGTCGCCACCGGGACGATAATTCTGGAGTAGTGCCCACGCCATGTCTTGACGCATCAAGCAGGCAGCCTGTGGATCACTCTCACACCACCAATCCGATGGCCCTCATACTCGTGTTTTTCTCCTACTTTCATCACGTCTCAACTATATACTAATCCTTAGTTTTTATCAAAATCATGAACAAAAATCAAAGCTTTAGAGTTAGCCTCTCCACTAAACCGGACTTATTCATTCATTCAAACACGACCAACCTTGGTCTTTCATTTCAATTTTTTTCATTTCATTTCTTTCCAAATGCCGGGGGAGACTTAGCTACTTTTTTGTTTCAATTTTCAATTCATAATTTCCAAAATGAGCATTCCCAACTCATAAATTTCTATGTTGAGTCATCATACTCAAAAGTATTTTTCTTTTCAAATCATGATTTCTAATTCGTTCACATAGTCCATAACTATACATGAATTTCAACTATTCATCATGTAACTCATGAATTATTATTTTCACATTAAAAACCCACATCACTAGTATTCAATCAAGATGGATATTCACGCATCATAATTTGTCGCACTATTCTCCCACGAGAATAATTCACATTTCATAGTTGTCACACTATTCTCAAATGAGAAATACTTTACATCACTAACGAATATTCACAATTCATATTTTTTCATACTATTCTCAATTAGGAATAAATCACCTCCATCACATGATATCACTTCAATCTTTACTATATTAATCTTCTAATCCTTCATTCCAAGTTCTTTTTGTAAGGTATAATTTTCCACAAAGTATACATATAGAACCATAGTTCTATTTATGCATTTTATTCTCAAATCACATTTTATTTCATACGAATAATCCCCAATTTATTTTTATAAAGTCCCATATATTTTTAGAAGAATAACCATATTTTTCCCATAATTTTTGGCCACCGAAACATTCAAAAAAAATAAAATTTTCAATCTTGCCGATGGCAAGATTCGAACCCAGCACCCCAGGAAAAACGCCTAAGGCACAGACCACTAGGCCAGGTGTCACAAGCATTATAAAGAGGACTCAGAGCATTATATGCTCTCGGTCGCTGCTTTCTTTTATTTTAAAAATCATGGAATAAAATGTGTTGCCCAGAGGATTCAAACCAATCACCACAGGGAACCCAACCGCACACTATGACCACTTGAGCTACGTGCTCAGGTTGTCACTAATATAATTCCAATTTCATTTAACCCGTACTCTCTGTTATTTAGAACATTTCGATGTTCAACTAGTCCCCATTTCATTTGGTTTTCATAAAAATTACTGTACAACTCCAGATTAATTATTCCTCACATAATTTACATACCAGTATGAGTAAAATAATTTTTGTAACAATTAAAACATATTTTCATGTAACTAATTCAAATTCTACATTCTAATTACCACATTTCTTCTTTTCGACATTTCTTCACAATTAACATCTCAATCTCTTTACTAGAAATTATTCATATTAATTTCTGTTTTTAGCCATTTACCAACCATACGAATCCATAATTTGATTTGTTTATTTCAATGCAACACAAAGGCTCATTAAAACACATAAAGTAGCATGGTTTATCTACTAACTTTTGTGTATATAATGTATGACATAGATAATGAAATTTTCCTTCAACAATCAATGGCCATAACTAATTCACATAAAAATTAGATTTTTACTAATCAAATCACATACAATTGCACACCCACATTCCAATCAATTTATAGCTCAATTTTTCAATTAAAATGTGTACTCTTATTAGCCTTTTTCATGCATCATTTTTTTCATTCCAATCTAGCATATATCCCTATTTAGAAATATAGAAAATTTACCCACCTTGTATGGAGAGAAAAATTCACTAGCAATCCCTAGACAAATGTCCTTGCAACGAAAATGCTCCTCCTTGAACACGTGCACACAAGCCCCCAAGCACACCCGAGCTCCTCCTTCTAGTGGTAGCCGGCCTCCTCTCCTTGGTGCAAGCAAAATCCCACACACTCTCAATCTTTCAACTCACAAAAACACTACTAGATAATATAGTTTAGGCTATAGGTTTGGAAGAGAATAATTTTACACAAGAATAACTAGCCAGGGGGGGGGGGGGGTATTTATACTAAAAATCAAAGAAAATGGAGGGCTATGATCAATTGGTTGGTTGTAAGATGGAGGGCTAGGATAAAAGTAGGAGTTACATTAACTACCCACAACCTAGTAACTACCAAGCATGATCTCCACTCCAAAATTTGATTTCCCTCCAAAGATTGCAACCGGCCTACTCTAGGAAATGCATATTGCACATATACGTGTAGTGCACGTGCATGCAACTAGGTCCAAAAATTGTACATTTTATTTTATATAAAAATAAACTCTAGTTGTATTCTACATTACAAGTTGCATTTAAAAATAAATTGACTCATGGGCTTTAGTTTATGGGCCAAAATAATTATTTTAAAATAAAATAAATGAATTACATTTTGGAGTTTTTAAAAGAAAAGGCTTTTCATCTATTTAAAAGAAGGCTTTTGTATAAAATAATTGAAAGCACATATTTAACTATTTATACCCATCACAATGAAAGTATAAGATTTAATTCAACCAAAATATTGCACGTGTACACTACGGGCAAAATAAAATAATTTTTCATTAATGAAAAATCAGGGCATTACAACACTCCCTCCTTAGAATAGTTCCGTCCCCGGAACTACAGTCAAGAGCGAGAAACAAAAATACAACACTCACAACAAGAACAAAAAGATACAAAGATACAATCAAGCAAAAAGCTCAGGATAGTCCTTCAACATCCTCTCCTCAGACTCCCAAGTAGCCTCTTCAACCAAATGGTTTCTCCAAACTACCTTGACCATCGATATCGTCTTATTCCTCAAGACTTTCTCTCGACGATCAACAATCTCGACAGGAGACTCGATGTAATTCAGATCCAATTGCAAACCTTCCGGCACTTCAGGCAAATGATGACTCGGATCTGGAATATAACCTCTCAGCATAGACACATGAAAGACATTGTGCACCTGAGATATCTCTTCCGGTAACTCAAGCCGGTAAGCAGTTTTCCCGATCCTTTTCAATATCTTGTACGGGCCTATAAACCTCGGGGCTAACTTCCCGCCTTTGCCAAATCGAACTACATCTTTACTGGGTGATACTTTCAGAAAGACGAAGTCACCAACCTCAAATTCAATGTCCCTTCTCCGGTTGTCTGCATAGCTTTTCTGCCTGCTCTGAGCTTCTACCAACCTTGTCCTGATCAGAACAATCTTCTCAGAGGTTTGCTGCACAAGCTCAGGACCAAACAACTAACGCTCCCCAACTTCAAACCAACAAACAGGTGTTCTGCACTTCCTGCCATACAAAGCTTCGTACGGCGCCATCCCGATGCTAGCCTGAAAACTGTTGTTGTAGGCAAACTCTACCAAAGGTAAATGCCTTTCCCAACTGCCTCCAAAGTCTAGTATACAACACCGAAGCATATCCTCAAGAATACGGTTGACTCTCTCAGTCTGCCCATCGGTTTGCGGATGAAAGGCAGTGCTGAAATCTGTCTTGGTACCCAAAGCTGTCTGAAGACTCCTCCAGAAATGCGAAGTAAACCGTGCATCTCGATCAGACACAATAGTTGACGGAACACCATGAAGCCGGACGATCTCGCCAACATACAACTCAGCCAACTTGTCCATCGAAGCAGTGAGTTTCATCGCCAAAAAGTGAGCGGACTTGGTTAGTCGATCGACTATAACCCAAATCGCATCATTGCCTTTAGGACTCTTAGGCAATCCCGTAATGAAATCCATACTGATGTTATCCCACTTCCATTCCGGAATAGGTAACGGTTGTAATAGACCTCCGGATCTCTGATTTTCGGCTTTGACTTGCTGACAAACCTCACACTTCGCCACAAATTCAGCCACATCCCGCTTCAAACCTGCCAGAAATGCTGTTTGATGTCTTTGTACATCTTAGTACTCTCAGGATGTACCGACAAAAGAGTAGCATGCGCCTCCTGAAGAATACTCTCTTTCAGGTCCGCCTGATTTGGAACGCACAGTCTATCTCCGAACCACAGCACTCCATCCTTGATGCATGAAAAAGGCTAATAAATTGATTGGAATGTGGGTGTGCAATTGTATGTGATTTGATTAGTAAAAATCTAATTTTTATGTGAATTAGTTATGGCCATGGATTGTTGAAATTTGAACTTAAGGAAGTGTAAAAATCCTGTAGAACATCTCGAATTCAGTGTATTTGGGATTCGGGGCGTTACAAGTTGAATCATGAACGAATATAGAACCTCACAAGCTCAAAAAAAATTACACTATAGAGAATGTAACAGAGTGAATGATAGCATATAGCCAATAATTCTATCCAGAGAAGCTTCTGAAGTCCATTTCAATTCGTACAAGATTTTATCAGTGTTATTACTTCAGGATATTTGATTGGTATTGTATCGATAGTCAAGTAGTGTTATGTATTTCTGTCTTTTCCTTGAATTGGTTTTGGTATGTTTTAGAAGTATTACTTCCAGTTTCCTTGTTTCCTTTTTTCACTGCCTGCAGTGAAAGCACAAGAATTTAACTTAGTTGTATATATTAAAAGGACAAGAAACCCAACTTTGATTTGGGAGTGGTTTTAATGAACAAATATCTCTAATAATGTGTTCTAAAATAAGTAATCTATCAGCATTTCGTCGAGAATTTATGTGCATGCATGATTTGAGACTTACTTCACCCATTCTTCAGGGAGATTTTCTTCTTCTTAAATATAAACTATAACCATGCCTTGGCTTAAAAGCAGGACTTTCTTCTGCTTTTTTTTTTCTGTTCTGGAATTGATGCAAGAAGACCTTATGAAAGTATATATATATACAAGATTGCCTTTCTTCTTCCTTTTTTTCTACAGCTTTAATTCTTTACAGAGTATTTCTTTTTGTGTTTTTATATTTTCTTCTATATGAATGGTAATAACTTAATTTTATGAACTAATTGATGTCCAGTACTACCATGATACTACCATATCGTACCGATATTTCGGTATTGCCGAACTTGGTAGTACCGTAATTTTGGTACGATAATGGTAAAGAAATTTGTGTACCGAGTATTCCGGTACGGTAGACGGTAGAGTAATGATAGTACGGTATGGTATGGTGTACCACCCCTATCTACAGGGCATCCAAACACCTCATTGTGATGCACTATTAATCAGTCTCTGCAGAATTAGCCACGAAGTGTGCCGCATCTTGGTGGACAATGACAGCTAGATGAACATCCTTTTTTCTAAAGCTTTTGAAGGCCTTCAGCTCTCCAGAGGCCGTCTAAAACCTGCCGGGTACACCTTACATGGGTTCTCCGGGGTCCTGATCCAAATCGAAGGAATAGTCACCATCGACGTGACTGCAAAAATTTCCCCAACTACTAAAACTGAGGCCATGGACTTCATGGTCATCGATGTGAAAACCACCTACAGCGCCATCCTTGGCCGCCCTGGCATAACGGATCTTCATGCTCTGGTTACAACTGCCGTAAACTCCACCTTTAATTCCTAGCACACTCCATCTTAGTCCTTACCGACCAACTCCTCAAGCAAGTGCTTCACAAGACAAAGAACTCTAGGTGACTCATGAAGTGGTCCATCGAGTTAAGCCAGCACGACATCCACTACCGACTGAGGACAGCTATCAAGGCTCAAGCCTTAGCCAGATTCATCATCGAGAGCAGTATCACCGATCCACCAAAAGATGACGAGGACCCTCTGACCTAGAGTGTTAACATCAATGGCTTGTCTTGTATCGAAGGGAGTGGGGCTGGTGTCATCTTACTCAGCCCAGATGAGTTCATCCTCCAACACTCATTATGCCTTAATTTTTGAGCCTCCAACAATGAGGCAGAATATGGGGCACCAATTGTCGGTCTCCTCCTAGCTCAGAGGGCAGGGGATCGAAAGGTCAGGGTGTTTAATGACTCCCAGCTGGTAGTGAATCAAATCCTAGGAGGCTTTGAAGCCCGGGATGACCGAATGGTCAAGTACTTAACTTGCGTGAAGAAACTCTTAGCTAAATTTCAGGAGGCTAAGTCAGTCACATTCCCAGAGAGGAAAACAGGCTAGCGGATGCCCTTTCTAAGTTAGCCTCCTATTCTTTCGAAGGACTCAACCACACTGTGCTCGTTAAGGTCATACTCAAACCAAGCATTGAAGAAGAATCATTAGAGCGCATGTTCGTCACTCCTCAGACACCCAGAAACAATTGGATGAAACCCTTGTTGTACTCATTTATACAAATATTTGATGTGTCTAATTTTTATACAAATATTTGTACTCATTTACCTATAAATATTGTTTGTATTCGTCTATCTTGTCAATATTTTATCTTATTTCCATACGATTTCAAGTAATTAATTATTTTTGAAGGAATACGTTTTTTGATGCAAAAGTGAAGATTTTTGGTAAAAATCAACAAACAAAACAAAAACATTGATTTATTTATTTTTATTGATTTGTTGAATTTAAATTTTACAACTTGGTAATGAGAAAAACAAAATATAAATTTTAATTTGCCAAGTGAGCTGAAAGTGCAATAAACAACTTTAAAAGGGTTTAAATGAGCTAATATGATTTTTAGTTAGTTTAATTAATTTTATTTTTATTTTAAATCCTAACTTTTTATTGTATTTTGTGTGTGCAGCAATTGAAAGAGAAGAAAAAGAAGCAGGAAAGAAAAGAGTAAATTAAAGAAGAAGAAAATAAAGAAAGAATAAAGATTTTTCTGCAAAAAGTAAACCCTAATTTTCCTTCCCATCTGTCTAAAAAAAAATAAAAAAGAGAAAAAGAAAAAAAAACAAGAAAATGGGTATCTCTATTCACGTGAAGTTCAAAGAAGGAGAGAGAGGGAGAGTCTGACGCGTGCTTCGGGGCAACAAACAAAGGGCAGGGACACACGTGGTCTTGTGCTGACTCGGCGTGCTCAGAACGAAACAGACGAAGTTCCAGTGCGCGGTTCAAGGCATCGTGTGCTGACTCGTCGTGCTCAGAACGAAACAGACAGCGCGCGGTTCAAGGTGTCTTGTCGTGACGTTTTGCTGCTGATGTCAGCGACTCAGAACTCAAATACGACAGAAAGTAGAGAATTGATTTTGCTTTTCAGAACGTGGTTCGAGGCTGTTCGGTTTGTAATTTCTTTTAAAAAGTAGTCTCTTTTTGTATCTCTTTTCTCTCTCTAATTTTTATAATGCAATCCAAGACTGTATTTGTTAGTTGCAATAAATTGATTATGTACTAAATTTTAGGGCTTTGATGTAGCCTAGTTTTGAGAACACAATTTTAATTCCATATTATTTTTCTATTTTTCCATGGTTGTGTGTTGATTTATATTTTTAATCGTACAATTGATGGATAGACATTTGTATGATCTATTAAATCATGAAAAGACCGAACTGGTAATTTGTGATTAATAAAAATTAAACACCGTTATAAGAGCGAACTGCTGTTAATGTGACCATCAAGAAATCCATAAATCTTAATGAACTTTCAATTAGTAATTTGTGCATGAACTATGACAACTAATTAGTTGAGAATATTTTTGGTGTTGTTCGAGATAAAGTATTGAATAATTTTGGGATTTTGGTCTACAACTTGGAAAAATAATTTTTTTATTCATATGGAATTATAAATTGTGTGGGATGAACTAGGTGAAGTCAAAAGCCCTAGAATTCATTTTTGCAATTAATAAACATTATAAATTCATATTCCGTGTCTCTTCATTAATTTAGTTAGTTTTCTTTAGATTAATTTAATTTAGTTTTTTTATCCTTTATTAAATTCGATTTTCCAAATAGTAGTTAATCTAGTAATTTCGGTACTTAATAAAATAATTAGTCCTTGTGGGTTCGACACTCTTTTCACTAAAACTATACTATTTGTTGCGATTTTGTACACTTGCAAATATTCACATCAAGTTTTTGGTACCGCTGCCGGGGACTAGTTATTCTTTTATTGATATTGAAAATTGTTAGATTATTACTAGTTTGGATTTTTTTTTTTTTTGTATTTTATTTTTGTTTTATTATTATTTTACCTTTTTATTTTCTTTTGACCTACTTTTATTTTATTTTATTTTATTTTTATTTTTATTTTATTTTAGTTTTTCTATTTTTTCAATACTTATATTTCAGGACATACAAGGAAATTATCATGGCGAACTTGAGAACAAAGCTTTGAGAGATTATGCTATGCCCTCAATTCATGGAACAATATCAAGCATAAAGAGGCCGGTTATTAAAGCTAACGATTTTGAGATTAAATCGGCGATTATTTAAATGATTCAATAGACTGTTCAATTTTTGGGGACTACCGCACGAGGATCCTTATGTTCACATTGCAAACTTTCTTGAAATTTGTGACACTTTCAAGCAAAACGGAATATCAGATGATGCAATCAGATTGAGACTCTTTTCTTTTTAACTACGAGATAAGGCGAAGGCTTGGCTACATTATCTACCACCCGGTAGTATGACTACTTGGGAGGGACTTGCACAAAAATTTTTGGCTAAGTATTTTTTGCCAGCAAAGACAGCAAAACTAAGGAATGATATTGCCACATTCATTCAATTTGAGATCGAGTCTTTGTATGATGCATGGGAGAGGTACAAAGAGTTATTAAGAAAGTGTCCTTATCATGAACTACCGAAATGGTTGCAAATTCAAATATTCTATAATGGTTTGGGAGTTACAAATCGATCTATCGTTGACGCAGCAGCTGGAGGTGCACTAATGATCAAAACTCACGAAGCAGCCTATGAACTTTTAGAAGAGATGGCATCAAATAATTACCAGTGGTCTTCAGAGAATACAATACCAAGAAAAGTGGCTGACGTTTTTGAACTTAATCCTATTTATAATTTAAATGCAAAAATTAATATTTTATCTAAACAATTAGGTAATACAAATTTTAATGCAATTTAATTTAATACGATTTGTGATCTTTTTTCAGGAAATCATTCAAGTACAGATTGTCAAGTGGGAAAACCTTTTGCTCTATCAAATGTTGAACATGAAAATTTTGTGTCAAACTTTTAAATGCAAAAAAATTATTATGCAAATACATACAATCCAGGATGGAGAAACCACCCCAATTGTCCATGGAATAACGATCAATGAGGAGCAATTAGACCACCTCAAAATTTTCCACAACAAGAAAAGAAGCAGACACTTGAGGATATGTTTATGCACTACATGAAAAAGACAGAACAATACATACAAAAGACAGTTTTGGCAATCAAAAATGTTGCAAATTCAACTTCAGCTTCCATTCACAATCTTGAGGTACAAATTAGTCAATTTCAAATATTCTTAATAAAAGAACTGCAGGAACATAACCAAGCAACACAGTTGTTAATCCCAAGGAGCATGCCAAAGCAATAACACTAAGCAGCAGAAAAACAATTGAGCCAAGAAGAAATTGCCAAACAAAATGTGGTTGAAAAGGAAGAACAGTACGAACCAATTGTGGAGGAACAAACGCAGCATGAGCAAGTAACTTTTGATGTTTTTAATTCCATAAAGTTTCCTCCTGAAGAACAGTCGTGTATTCAAGTAAGTAAATCTGGTATAATTGTGGGTGAGAAACATAAGCCTAAATTTGAAACATCACAAATCGAAGTATGTCCAATAAATTCAGCAAGTCTTGAAACAGAGAAAGAAAAAATTTCAAAATATGTTATGTATTTGGATGCTGCACCATCTACTCATCCATTTTCTCAACTGAAATTCAAAGAGGTAGGGATATCGAAGACGTCATCATCAAGAAGAAAACGCCTCAAACTAGAGCTTGAACCTGATCCATACCTGATGAGCAGAATTAGAAAAGATGTTTTGATGTTGTTGGATCTTGGCATTACATAACCATCTCCCTATCATGTCTTGCTGAAGACTTAAAACTTAGCCCTTCTTAGGAGGCAACCCATGTTTTCTTTCACTGCATTTATATTTTCCTTTCATTTTTAGTTTACTTATTTTTTAATTTTCGATTTTATTTTGTAGGATTGCATGAGTTGGAAAGTCGCCGGGCGGAGCTGTTTTGTACACCTACATTGATGGCTATTTTTTAGCAGTATAGAGTCAGAATCTGGAAAAATGATTCAAAGAGAAATTGTAGACAATTGTCTCAGCTTTCCAGCAAAAAAAATCAGCCAATTTGGACATCTACAGCTCCAGATATTGCAAAAATACTGAGCGCCACGGGTGCAGAATTTTAAAGACGAATCAGGGGAGAAATTCTAAACTTTTTGCATTCTTTTTGTTTTTCTTTTCCCTTTCCCATTGAGGACAATGTGATATTCACGTTTGGGGGAAGGGTTACAAATTTATTTTTATTGAAAAGAAAAACAAAACAAAATGAATTTCAATTAGGCTTACCATTACACTTTTGAGTTCTTTATTGTGATAAGAATTGAAATAAATTTTTTTTTAGGATAGACAATTTCTTATAAAGCAAGAGTAACCATACTTATTTACTTTAGGATTATTGAAGTTCACAATTCCTTACAAAATTATGTGAGTCATGCTATTATACATAAAAGACATGTGATGCTTTTTCTTGTGATTATCCCCTTTGATCTATTCCTAAACAGAGTTTAAGTAAATAAAGAAATAATGGAAAAAAAAGTTATTATAAATAAAGTCAATCTACTCCAATATTTTGAGTTGCTTAGTAACTAGGGGTATTCATCACCAATGTTTACTTTTACGTCAAACGGCAACTTGAAATATGAGTATACAAAGCTCTTTAAGTTTGTGACTTGTTGAGTAACCGGGTGAATTCATCACAAATGTTTGCATTCGCGTCAAAAGGCAAGTGACAACTTAGATAACAGACGAAAAAAAAGAACTCAAGTTTGCTACTCGGTTTTAGTAGCAAGAAGAGAAAATCACAGATTGAGTTGTTACATACTATAATTATATTAATTGCATGAAAAATATGATTGAGTTTGGAATTATGAATAAATAATTGCACTAGAGAAAGTGAGTATGCTTGATTTTACTTTATTTGCTATTGTTTATATTTTTAATCGAAATTTTGATGCTTGCATAATAAGATCTCTTAGTGTGATGAGTTGAGCCTATTACTGATTATTATGCATTTATTCATGATTTTACTTTTTGCTCGAGGACAAGCAAAATTTTAAGTTTGGGGTATTTGATGTGTCTAATTTTTATACAAATATTTGTACTCATTTACGCACAAATATTGCTTGTATTCGTCTATCTTGTCAATATTTTATCTTATTTCTATAAGATTTCAAGTAATTAATTACTTTTGAAGGAATAAGATTTTTGATGCAAAAAGTGAAGATTTTTGGTAAAAATCAACAATCAAAACAAAAACATTGATTTATTTATTTTTATTGATTTGTTGAATTTAAATTTTACAATTTGGTAATGAGAAAAACAAAATATAAATTTTAATTTACCAAGTGAGCTGAAAGTGAAATAAACAACTTTAAAAGGGTTTAAATAAGCTAATATGATTTTTAGTTAGTTTAACTAATTTTAAACTAATTAATTTTATTTTTATTTTAAGTCCAAATTTTTTAGTGTATTTTGTGTGTGCAGCAATTGAAAGAGAAGAAAAAGAAGCAGGAAAGAAAAGAGTAAATTAAAGAAGAAGAAAATAAAGAAAGAATAAAGATTTTTTTGCAAAAAGTAAACCCTAACTGTCCTTCCCATCTGTCTATAAAAAAAAATAAAAAAGAGAAAAAGAAAAAAAAAACAAGAAAAAAGGGTATCTCTATTCACGTGAAGTTCAAAGGAGAAAGAGGGAGAGTGTGACGCGTGCTTCGAGGCAACAAACAAAGGGCAGAGACACACGTGGTCTTATGCTGACTCGACGTGCTCAGAACGAAACAGACGAAGTTCCAGCGCACGGTTCAAGGCATCGTGTGCTGACTCGGCGTGCTCAGAATGAAACAGACAGCGAGCGGTTCAAGTTGTCTTGTCGTGACGTTTTTCTGCTGATGTCAGCGGCTCGGAACTCAAATACGACAGAAAGTAGAGAATTGATTTTGCTTTTCAGAACACGGTTCGAGGCTGTTCGGTTTGCAATTTCTTTTAAAAAGTAGTCTCTTTTTGTATCTCTTTTCTCTCTCTAATTTTTATAATGCAATCCAAGACTGTATTTGTTAGTTGCAATAAATTGATTATGAACTAAATTTTATTTCTAGGGCTTTGATGTAATCTAGTTTTGAGAACACAATTTTAATTCCATATTATTTTTCTATTTTTCCATGGTTGTGTGTTGATTTATATTTTTAATGCGTACAATTGGTGGATAGACATTTGTATGATCTATGAAATCATGAAACGACCGAACGGGTAATTTGTGATTAATAAAAATTAAACACCGTTATAAGAGCGAACTGCTATTAATGTGACCGTCAAGAAATTCATAAATCTTAATGAATTTTCAATTAGTAATTTGTGCATGAACTATAACAACTAATTAGTTGAGAATATTTTTGGTGTTGTTCGAGAAAAAGCATTGAATAATTTGGGGATTTTGGTCTACAACTTGGGAAAATAGTTTTTTTATTCATATGGAATTATAAATTGTGTGGGATGAACTAGGTGAAGTCAAAAGCCCTAGAATTGATTTTTGCAATTAATAAACATTATAAATTCATATTCCGTGTCTCTTCATTAATTTAGTTAGTTTTCTTAAGATTAATTTAATTTAGTTTTTTTATCCTTTATTAAATTCGATTTTCCAAATAGTAGTTAATCTAGTAATTTCGGTACTTAATAAAATAATTAGTCCTTGTGGGTTCGGCACTCTTTTCACTAAAACTATACTATTTGTTGCGATTTTGTACACTTGCAAATATTCACATCAAGTTTTTGGCACCTCTGCCGGGGACTAGTTATTCTTTTAATGATATTGAAAATTGTTAGATTATTACTAGTTTGGATTTTTTTTTTTGTATTTTTTTTTGTTTTATTATTATTTTACCTTTTTATTTTCTTTTGACCTACTTTTATTTTATTTTATTTTATTTTTATTTTTATTTTATTTTAGTTTTTCTATTTTTTCAATACTTATATTTCAGGACATATAAGGAAATTATCATGGCGAACTTGAGAACAAAGCTTTGAGAGATTATGCTATGCCCTCAATTCATGGAACAATATCAAGCATAAAGAGGCCGGTTATTAAAGCTAACGATTTTGAGATTAAATCGGCGATTATTTAAATGATTCAATAGACTGTTCAATTTTTGGGGACTACCGCACGAGGATCCTTATGTTCACATTGCAAACTTTCTTGAAATTTGTGACACTTTCAAGCAAAACGGAATATCAGATGATGCAATCAGATTGAGACTCTTTTCTTTTTAACTACGAGATAAGGCGAAGGCTTGGCTACATTATCTACCACCCGGTAGTATGACTACTTGGGAGGGACTTGCACAAAAATTTTTGGCTAAGTATTTTTTGCCAGCAAAGACAGCAAAACTAAGGAATGATATTGCCACATTCATTCAATTTGAGATCGAGTCTTTGTATGATGCATGGGAGAGGTACAAAGAGTTATTAAGAAAGTGTCCTTATCATGAACTACCGAAATGGCTGCAAATTCAAATATTCTATAATGGTTTGGGAGTTACAAATCGATCTATGGTTGACGCAGCAGCTGGAGGTGCACTAATGAGCAAAACTCACGAAGCAGCCTATGAACTTTTAGAAGAGATGGCATCAAATAATTACCAGTGGTCTTCAGAGAATACAATACCAAGAAAAGTGGCTGGAGTTTTTGAACTTAATCCTATTTCTACTTTAAATGCAAAAATTGATATTTTATCTAAACAATTAGGAAATACAAATTATAATGCAATTAAATTTAATATGATTTGTGATCTTTGTTCAGGAAATCACTCAAGTACAGATTGTCAAGTGGGAAACCCTTTTGCTCCATCAAATGCCGAACATGAAAATTTTGTGTCAAACTTTTAAATGCAAAAAAAATATTATGCAAATACATACAATCCAGGATAGAGAAACCACCCCAATTGTCCATGGAATAACGATCAATGAGGAGCAATTAGACCACCTCAAAATTTTCCACAACAAAAAAAGAAGCCGACACTTGAGGATATGTTTATGCACTACATGAAAAAGACAGAACAATACATACAAAAGACAGTTTTGGCAATCAAAAATGTTGCAAATTCAACTTCAGCTTCCATTCACAATCTTGAGGTACAAATTTGTCAATTTCAAATATTCTTAATAAAAGAACTGCAGGAACATTACCAAGCAACACAGTTGTTAATCCCAAGGAGCATGTCAAAGTAATAACACTAAGCAGCGGAAAAACAATTGAGCAACCACAAGAAGAAATTGCCGAACAAAATGTGGTTGAAAAGGAAGAACAGTACGAACCAATTGTGGAGGAACAAACGCAGCATGAGCAAGTAACTTTTGATGTTTTTAATTCCATAAAGTTTCCTCCTGAAGAACAGTCGTGTATTCAAGTAAGTAAATCTGATTTAATTGTGGGCGAGAAACATAAGCCTAAATTTGAAACATCATAAATCGAAGTATGTCCAATAAATTCAGCAAGTCTTGAAACAGAGAAAGAAAAAATTTCAAAATATGTTATGTATTTGGATGCTGCACCATTTACTCATCCATTTTCTCAACTGAAATTCAAAGAGGTAGGGATATCGAAGACGTCATCATCAAGAAGATAACGCCTCAAACTAGAGCTTGAATCTGATCCATACCTAATGAGAAGAATTAGAAAAGATGTTTTGATGTTGTTGGATCTTGGCATTACATAACCATCTCCCTATTATGTCTAGCTGAAGACTTAAAACTTAGCCCTTCTTGGGAGGCAACCCATGTTTTCTTTTACTGCATTTATATTTTCCTTTCATTTTTAGTTTACTTTAATTTTAATTTTCGATTTTATTTTGTAGGATTGCATGAGTTGGAAAGTCGCCGGGCGGAGCTGTTTTGTACACCTACATTGATGGCTATTTTTTTAGCAGTATAGAGTCCGAATCTGGAAAAATGATTCAAAGAGAAATTGTAGACAATTGTCTTAGCTTTCCAGCAAAAAAAATCAGCCAATTTGGACATCTACAGCTCCAGATATTGCAAAAATACTGAGCGCCACGGGTGCAGAATTTTAAAGACGAATCAGGGGAGAAATTCTAAACTTTTTGCATTCTTTTTGTTTTTCTTTTCCCTTTCCCATTGAGGACAATGTGATATTCACGTTTGAGGGAAGGGTTACAAATTTATTTTTGTTGAAAAGAAAAACAAAACAAAATGAATTTCAATTAGGCTTACCATTACACTTTTGAGTTCTTTATTGTGATAAGAATTGAAATAAATTTTTTTTTTAGGATAGACAATTTCTTATAAAGCAAGAGTAAGCATACTTATTTACTTTAGGATTATTGAAGTTCACAATTCCTTACAAAATTATGTGAGTCATGCTATTATACATAAAAGACATGTGATGCTTTTTCTTGTGATTATCCCCTTTGATCTATTCCTAAACAGAGTTTAAGTAAATAGAGTAATAATGGAAAAGAAAATTTTATTATAAATAAAGTCAATCTACTCCAATATTTTGAGTTGCTTAGTAACTAGGGGTATTCATCACCAATGTTTACTTTTACGTCAAACGGCAACTTGAAATATGAGTATGCAAAGCTCTTTAAGTTTGTGACTTGTTGAGTAACCGGGTGAATTCATCACAAATGTTTGCATTTGCGACAAAAGGCAAGTGACAACTTAGATAACAGACAAAAAAAAAAAAAACTCAAGTTTGCTACTCGGTTTGTAGTGGCAAGAAGGGAAAATCACAGATTGAGTTGTTACATACTATAATTATATTAATTGCATGAAAAATATGATTGAGTTTGGAATTATGAATAAATAATTGCACTAGAGAAAGTGAGTATGCTTGATTTTACTTTATTTGCTATTGTTTATATTTTTAATCGAAATTTTGATGCTTGCATAATAAGATCTCTTAGTGTGATGAGTTGAGCCTATTACTGATTATTATGCATTTATTCATGATTTTACTTTTTGCTCGAGGACAAGCAAAATCTTAAGTTTTGGGCTATTTGATGTGTCTAATTTTTATACAAATATTTGTACTCATTTACGCATAAATATTGCTTGTATTCATCTATCTTGTCAATATTTTATCTTATTTCCATAAGATTTCAAGTAATTAATTACTTTTGAAGGAATAAGATTTTTGATGCAAAAAGTGAAGATTTTTGGTAAAAATCAACAAACAAAACAAAAACAATGATTTATTTATTTTTATTGATTTGTTGAATTTAAATTTTACAATTTGGTAATGAGAAAAACAAAATATAAATTTTAATTTGCCAAGTGAGCTGAAAGTGCAATAAACAACTTTAAAAGGGTTTAAATGAGCTAATATAATTTTTAGTTAGTTTAATTAATTTTAAACTAATTAATTTTATTTTTATTTTAAATCCTAATTTTTTAGTGTATTTTGTGTGTGCAGCAATTGAAAGAGAAGAAAAAGTAGCAGGAAAGAAAATAGTAAATTAAAGAAGAACAAAATAAAGAAAGAATAAAGATTTTTCTGCAAAAAGTAAACCCTAATTGTCCTTCCCATCTGTCTATAGAAAAAAATAAAAAAGGGAAAAAGAAAAAAAAACAAGAAAAAAGGGTATCTTTATTCACGTGAAGTTCAAAGGAGAGAGAGGGAGAGTCTGACGCGTGCTTCGAGGCAACAAACAAAGGGCAGGGACACGTGTGGTCTTATGCTGACTCGGCGTGCTCAGAACGAAACAGACGAAGTTCCAGCGTGCGGTTCAAGGCATCGTGTGCTGACTCAGCGTACTCAGAACGAAACAGACAGCGCGCGGTTCAAGGTGTCTTGTCGTGACGTTTTGCTGCTGATGTCAGCGGCTCGGAACTCAAATACGACAGAAAGTAGAGAATTGATTTTGCTTTTCAGATCGCTGTTCGAGGCTGTTCGGTTTGCAATTTCTTTTAAAAGGTAGTCTCTTTTTGTATCTCTTTTCTCTCTCTAATTTTTATAATGCAATCCAAGACTGTATTTGTTAGTTGCAATAAATTGATTATAAACTAAATTTTATTTTTTTAGGGCTTTGATGTAGCCTAGTTTTGTGAAAACAATTTTAATTCCATATTATTTTTCTATTTTTTCATGGTTGTGTGTTGATTTATATTCTTAATGCGTACAATTGGTGGATAGACATTTCTATGATCTATTAAATCATAAAGAGACCGAACTGGTAATTTGTGATTAATAAAAATTAAATACCGTTATAAGAGCGAACTGTTGTTAATGTGACCTATGTTTTTCGTTTTATATATTTTTGGGTGTATTTTTTTCTTTTTGTGTTTTTATTCTCATTGTATCTCTTTTGGACCGTATATTGGATCTTCATTTTCAATATATCCATTTATTTGGTTTTTCATCTTTTATTTGATCTTCTTGATCCTATTGTCACTTTTGTGTCGTCTCTGTTCCATCGAGCTCTTATTTTGATCCCCGTTATTTTATTTGTTCGTGCCCTATTTATTTATTCATTTTTGTGCCCATCTCATTATTGGGATCATCTCATTTTATTTTATTTTTTCCCAAACCCTTTATTCTATTCATTTAATTAAACCCATTACCCATTGCATATACCCATTTAAACTCTATTACACTATCACTCCACTACCCATACCCTATTGCTACCCATACCCGTTATCAACACCCCAACCCAAAACCCGTTACACCTTTCAGCCTTCATCACCTAACCCTAAAACACTCCACTTATATATATAACCTATGCATCCCCTACCCCTTCGTCAACCCTCAGCCGCCTCTTGTCTCTGTGCTCTCTCTCTCCCGACCATCCCTCTCTCTTTCCCTATGCTTCCGACGACAGTGAAGAAACTATCTCCCCCCATGCTCAGCCCCGTGCTCCTCTCAACGCATCGCAACAACCCCGACGTTCCTCCTCGTTCCCCTACTCCCTCCTCGCAGTCAGCAGCAATCGCAGCGCAGCTTCCCTGCGCCATCGCTCCGCACCTTCAATGCCTCTCCCTGTGCAGCCACCGCGAACTCACCTCGGTGTACCCCGTGTGCTATGTCCCTTCCTGTCTTCGGCTGACTACAACCACCACACCATTAGCGAGCCCCCCGACTGCTCCTTTTGTGTGCGTGTGTTGCTTGTTCGCTTGTTGTGTGTTCGTAGGTACGTGAGTTTGTGTTCGTTGTTCGTTATTCGTGTGATCGTGAGTTGTGTTCATTGTTCGCGTGTTCGTGGGCTCATTATTGTGTTCGTGGGTTCGTTCATTCATTGTGTTCTTTTTTCGGGAATCCGTTCCCGTTATTCTTGTTCTTGCTCCGTTCTCGTCTTCGGCTATAAGGCAAGTAACTTTTATTCTTTTTTTGTGTAATATAAGTACTAAATACCACCTGTAGTGTAGTTGTGTTCTAGAAATAATTCTTGTGTAAAACCCCTGACATATCTTAACACTATTATGTTGACCCGCCCGTAGTTGTCACATGACACCCCCGACATGAAATAACTTAGGGATGGCCACTTCTTGTTGTATACATGCATGTTGTTCATATGATTGTCGTGTGCTTGGTTGTGTTAGTTGTAGTATACTTGTTGTGGACTTGTCGATTACCCTATACCATGTTGCTTGGACATCTAGTATACTGTATTTCATGTTTGGCTATGATTTGGACGTGTTTTATATGATCCATGACGATTTTATGCATAAAGAATATTTCAGTTTTGTTGTACCCCATTTTTTTTATCAGTATTTTAGACCATATTAAGATCAATATATGAAAATTATTTGTGAATATGAATTATAAAGAATTCTGTCTACTTTCCAGATTTTCTGACAGATCTCAGTTTCTATTTATGAGTTGCAAGTTATGACTATTTTACTACAAATGTGTTTAAAATTTCAGATCCAGTTTTATATGAATTCTCTGTGACCATTTATTTTTCTACTGTTGCTAAAATAATATTTTGATCTAATATTTTGCTGAGTACAACTATATTTGACTGGGATTAACCCCTAATTTTTGTGGATTTAATTGATAACTTTTATGAACTATTCTATACTTGCGAATAACTACAATACCTGCAGAATTTTCTTGTTGTTCAGTAAAGAAACATAATTTCGACCTGATTCTACTTGCTTTCTATAAAAACTTTGTGAATATGAGTTGTAGCCTTCTATATATATTTTATCACCCTTTTGACGGATCTGGATTCCGATCAATATTTTATGAGATATTGCTGTTTTAGTCCTTATGTGTTTATGATTTCAGATTTACAAAACTACCGTATCTTGTTGCTTTCTGATTTTTCTTGACTACTCTATCTATGTTGGAAAATTATAAAACTTTATTTTCTGTTACTAAAAATACTAGGGAATATCCCAGATTCTTTTTGGAGTTAATCAGTAAGTTTTTATGCTATTTTCCTGTTTATAAATGCAAACTTCTGATTTCTGGCTAAACACGTTTTCAGGATTCAAATCTGTTTTGAGACTTGTTTTTGTGAAATACCATATGACTTATATATAGTTTCTGGATTCGGCTGGGAGTCTATTTTCTAGATTTTCTGACGGATCCAGATTTACATATCCGTGGCAACAAGAATCCCAGATTTGGTGCAGTATTGTCTTGCTGTCTTGAACAAGAATTCTCGTTGTCCTAATCTTTGATGAGTTGTCTTTCACCTGTATATGTTTATCCTACAACCTACACCTGTTACATGTTCATACCATGTTATTCTTGCCATGTTTTGTACACGCACACGCCTGTTTGATAATAATAATAGGAAACTAAGCCGGGGTTAAAGGAAAAGATCTAATAGTGGAAAATACAGAAACTTGTACTCAGAAGAGGATTCATAGATCCTACTTGTTTATTTGGAGCTTGATATTTGGTTATTTGGAGCTTGACACGTGATTACTTGATACTTGCACACTTGACACTTGAAGCTTGATATCTGGTTACTTGGAGCTTGATACTTGATTACTTGATACTTGTTCCTGAGTACACTGCCCTCTATGATCCACTATGAAATCTAAAACGAAATTTGTTTGAATGTAGCAACCATGTGGTAAAAGTTTGGGATGCATGAAGTGCTACCTAGATAGGACTAGATACAAGACTTGAACATGATCACTTGACACTTGCTACTTGCTACTTATACATGATACTTGATTCTTGACACATGTTACCTGTTACTCGTTTACTCGATATTTGATACTTGACACTTGTTACTCGTTATTCGTTTACATGATACTTGTTTTGCTCGACACTTGTTACATGCCACTTGCACTCGTTCATCTTGCCATGCTAGTTATTCTATTTCGTTGCTATGTCTATTCCATGTTATTAGTTTATCATTTTTCCTGTACTTGTGCCTGCACTACAAGCAGCATGTAACTTGCATTGATGGGAGTTTTGTTCTCTTTTCTTTTTCCTGCAATTTGTTTAATTGCAGATTTTAGAGATCAGCTGCCAGATGGAGTAGGTGATATGAGATTTTAGATGCTGGAGTTTTGTTATTATTATTTCCTCTTGTTTATTTGAATAATTGTACTTGGTTACATGGATTATTTTGTATTGGGCAATGTGACCCTGAACTATTGACTTATTCAGATCTGGTTTATTTGAGATTATTAAATTTTGTTTCAAGTAAATTCCTGTTGGTATTTTGATCCATTTATGCATGTGTGGTTGACTTCTCTTGCGTATTACTCTGATTATTCCTGTGAAATATTTTAAAGATCCTGACAGCTTATGGATGATGAAAATCATTCGCTGGGCTTAATCATGTATCCGTATTCTGTATCTCCTTTTTGAGAAGCGGGGCATGACATGCAGGTTCGGGATCCCCTGAATACTCATCATCGATAATGGAACCCAATTAACCACCAAGGGGTTCCACAAGTTCTGGCCATTCTGGAGATCGAAGAACGTATCTTTTCCATCTCGCACCCCCAGACCAACGACCAAGCCAAGAATGCCAACTGACATATCCTTGATGGCCTCAAGAAGAGGCTCGATGAAGCTCCCCATGGGCTATGGATTGACGAGTTCCCAAGCCTGCTCTAGTCCCACATGACCACACAGAGAACTCCAACAGAAGAACCACCATACAACCTTACCTTTGGCTTCGAATCACTGATCCCCAGAGGTCGGACTACCTTGCCCTCGTCTGCTCTCCTTCAGTGAAGAACAGAACTCAAATAACCTCCGAGCAACCTTGATCTCATTGTAGAGGTTCGCGAGAAGTCTGCACTACGAAGAAAAATCTATCAGCAGAGGGTGAAGAGGTTCAACAACAAGAAGGGCCGCCCAGAAAACCTCAAAGAAGGGAACCCCGTCTTACAAAAACTTGAGATATCGGACCCACACAAGACGGGAAAGCTCGTTCCAAACTGGGAGGGACCATACAAGGTCTTCAATGTCTTCCGCCCAGGGGCTTATCGACTTGAAGACTTGGGGGGCAAGAAGATATCAAGGACTTGAAAAACTGAACACCTGATAAAGTTCAACAAGGGCGCTTAATGCTCGCCACATAAATTTTTTAAGTTAAATCTTTTAAGAGTTGTAATAAGGCTGATCCTTACAATGGCCAGAGCATGTAATAAAGGTTAGCCGCCAAGGCAGCCACTTAGATTTATTTTTCAATAAAACTTGCATTTTCTTTCAAAAAATTCTAATACTACTCTCGAGATTTGAACAATGAGTTAGGTCCGCAGCTTCTCCCTCGAGCTACATCAACAACCCACTAACTCTCAAATAATAAGTTAGTCCAACTCATCCCTAGTTTTGCTCCCAAAACTTGTTAATTCCTCAAATAACAAGTTTGGAGTCCAACTCTTCCCTAGAGTTGTTCCTACAAATCGTTAACTCCTCAAATAATAAGTTCAGAGTCCAAACTCGTATCTTGAAGTTGCTCCCATAACTCACTAACAGGCAAGTTCAGAGCTGGGTTCGTCGCTGGAAACTGCTCCTACAACACGTTAACCCCTTAAACAGCAAGTTCGGAGTCCAAACTCGTAGCTCGATGCCACTTCGACAACTTGCAAATAAGAAAGTTTGGAGCAGGGTTCGTCACTCAAAATTGCTCTTACAACTCGTTGACTCTTTAAAGTACCAGCTTTAAGTTCAAAATTGTGGCTTGAATACGCTCCCGCAACTCGTAAATAAGCAAGTTCAAAGCCCGACTCGCCATTCAAATTACTCCTACACTTGTTAACCCATTCGACAAGAAAGTTTGGAGTCAATCCCTTCCCTAAAGTTGCTCCCACAACTTGTCAACTTCAACATGTTAGAGCTTGTAGTCCAGCTCCCCCCCGGAGCTGCTCCTACGGCTCGTCAACTTTATGCAATAAGTCACAACACAAAGAGGGCAATAGACAACACTTGAGCACATAGAAGATCTTCATTTCATATCAATGTATTACTGCAAGCTCGAGAATACATGAGAAATCTTTTGTTCATTTTGGTACAAGTCTAAGTGTTAAAGTACAATGGATCACCCACCCTCCAACTCTTCTATGCTCCGATCACTTATGACTGTGGGAAAATGGACAACAATCCCTCTTTGGCCACTCGAGCTGTTCGAAGGAGGCACCAACCCAGCAGACTGGTTCTGAATATTCTAGTCTTGGGGGTGTGAATCCCTCTTGACCGAGGCCATAATCAACGACCCAACTACTCCATTTAATGCGCCCCTGGGGTTCCTCTGCACTACATGGGCACCCGATGATAGTTCTTAAGTTTTTGCCTGACCACTTGGGCGAGGAGTACTCCAGGTTCGCAACCCCCCCCAGCTTTGCCTTAAAGCAATAAATATCTAACTCCCTCTCCATAAGAAACTCCCTTAGGAGGACTTCCTCACTATGGTAATTTCCCTCCACCATAGGAGGCAACAACAAACCAATAGGACGATATCCCATCATGACGGCAAGCTCAAAGTCCCTCTCGATTAACACATCTTTCAAACTCTCCCTTTTGGCCACATGCAACCCGTCACCATAACGAACGATCTTAGCGTCCTTCCCAACTAACATTGCCTTCAAGAGAAAGAGCTCTGACTCTGTCTCATGCGACGCATTACACAGATGGACAAGCCCCAACTCCATCATGCGCAACTTGTTACGAAGATGAGCAAGATCAACATCATGAGGGTCTCCACCAGTGAACACTGCCATCTATCAATAAAGGAAGAATGGAAGTTACTATACCACTAAGTAAAATAGCGAGGACCCAGCCTCAATAATGGAGACTCACGAAATTCAACCTCACACACCTGAAGCTCTTACTCAGAAGGAAAGACACAAGTGTTTAACACCAAAAGCATTCATTCGACTAAAACAAAAGATATGAGTTGTGGCCAATTCGGTATTAAACATATTTACAAAATAAAAATAAAGAAGTTGAAGACATGAGGGGGAGAACAGGGATCCACCTCGGTCGGCGGAGCCATGGGAGCGGCAGTCTCAACCGCCTCCTTTCTCTTTCCCCCTACGTCACCCTCCAGGCTCTTTACCTCCCTGACCACATGATCCTTCTAAGCCACCTCCTCTTCCTCTTCTTCCTCCTCATTCTCAAATTCCTCAGCAAAAACCTCCTCTCTCGGCTGCAGATGAAGGTGGTATCCCTTCCATGAAAGTTAGGGATGCGATTGACTACATCCCTGATAGGCTTTGCATAGGCCTTCTTCATATTCGTGAATAGATGCTCCATATCCTCGGCCCTCACCGCGGACACCAAGGCCTCCTTCTCTGTTGTTGTCGTCTCCTTCTCCATTGCCGCCACTTCCCTCTCCCTCTGATGCTCGGTTTCAAGATGAGTGACTCAATCGAGAAAAGCCTCTTTCTCTTTCCTCCGCCTCCAATGCCTTGGTGGTCTTCTTCCTCTCCGACTTCTCCTTATTGTCTACAGACTTCCAAAGCTTCTCCTCTTCTGGTATTTGGTCGAGCAAGTTGCTGAAGTGGCAAATGATCTACAACAAAAGAAGAAGAGATTCATAACCCCAAAAAATACGTAAGAATGCAAGGTTATGCTAAGATGCATAAATATGTACCCACATTTGGGCCGAGGAGATCTGTGAGGGAGGAACCAATCATCTCTTTCCTCAACCTCTTCCTATCATTCGGACTCAGGAGGTGCTTGAACGCCTCGATGCAGCTCGCTGAGTCACCAAGGAAGCCATTATGCCTTTTAATGCCCCAAATCAGGCACATAAATAGTTGTGTCCTCTTCGATGAGGATCACATTGGCCTCGACAACTAACGTGGGGAGGGGGGCAATAATCACTGTGGGGGAAAGACCACCCTCATCGGGGCTCGTTGACCCAACCGGAGGGGACCCCGGAGCCACCACTGGGATAGAAGCCAAAGAAATCTTTGCCACCTTCATAGACGATGGTCCTCTTCCTCTTCTTGTCCTCGGGCGCATTGTTGCTCAATGCGGCGCAGACGGACATGATTGCATTGAAGTCCATGTTCTCCGCTTATGCAAAAGAAAAAAAGGGAAATATGAGAACTTGGCAAAACAAGAGAAAAAAGATGACTAAGTATTTAGCAGAATAAAGGGCTAGAACTAAGTCGTACTAGGGTCCATCGAGCTTAGACCCCCTTCGGAAAAGACCTACTCTATCATACTCCTCCATTTCATTGCCTTGCACTTGTGAAAAGCATCACTAAATCTATTCTCCTCCTTACCAACTACTAGATCGGCCTTCGCTCTCTTGGGGACGCCCTCTCTCCACTTGGTAGGAATCTCCCATGGCTCGTGACTACAGATGATGAAGAACTTGCCATTCCAATGTTTAATCGAGTCTGGATTCTCGATTACTCCCATCTCTAGGCGAGGGGAAAGATAGAAATGGTGCTCCATCCTATTCTTCTGATGAAGCTTGAAGTGCATCCTCCACAAAGTTAGGTTCAATTCGAAACCAGCCTTTCGACACTGCAGAATGATGCCAAATACATGCCTCCACATATCTAGTATACACTGAATCGGCTAAGTGTATACCAATTCAGGATCTTCTTCACGAATGGGTGTAGGGGAAGAAGCAACCTGACATGAAAAGCATCATAAGGGAAGTTGCAAAACTTGTAGGAAATCACCGAACATGCCCTGACTCCAGGGACAGGTACAAACAACACAAACTCGGGGGGGGGGGGGGGGGGGGGGGTGGGGGGGGATCCTGAAACAGACCTTAATGTCGCATACCATACCGAATAAAATCTCCCAACTCTTCGGGGTATTGGCCTTATAAGGAAATGGGTGTGAGGAGGATACATACGATCGAAGTAGTTTTCCGTCGGCTCCTTCCTCGTCTCAACAATCTACTTCAAAATAACCGAAGAAGACCCAACTACTTTCTTCCACTTCTCTAATCTAGTAGTTCGGGAAGAAGACACCTCTCCAACTATACGTCCAGAGGGGAGGCGTCGTCACCTGAACAAATCCTAGACATTACTTATAATAATAATAATAATAATATAAGTTACCTTGCTAACGACGGTGACCGATCGATGGAACTTCGCAAGAAAAGATCACTAAAAAATCTTGAAACCCTAGAGAGAGCCCAGTGGAGGGAGAGATTTGGAGAAAATGAGGAGAAGTGTGGAGAAATGGAAGAGAGGGTGGAGTTTTATAAGGGAAGAATCTCAATTGTTTGGAGCCCAACAGTCAAAAAAAAGGTGAGGGTCAGCATACCCCTGAGGTGCTTGATCAAGCCAAAGAGAAGTCAATCCGAGCTAATCGACGCTTTCGACGTTCCTTGACCACCTCGAGATTCGCGCTCGCCATTCTCCACTGTTGGATCTACTCCAAATTTCACGCTCTTCACTTCTATGCGCTAGAAGGCCAAAATGATGTCAGCATGATGTCATTGCCCTCAGGAGCTCGATCACATTGAGGAGTCGATCCGAGTTGATCAACGCTCCCGGTTCTCCTCGGTTGTTTGATCACATCGTGATTCGTGCCCACCATTCTCCACCGTTAGATCTACTCAAACTTTCGTGCTCTTCACTTCGGCATGCTAGAAGACAAAAATGGTGTCAGCATGATGGTAGCGCCCCCAAGGACCTCGATCACGCCGAGGAGTCGATTCGAGCTTATCAATAATTTCAGCGCTCCTCGACTGTTCGTTCGCCTCGTGATTCGCACGCATTGTCCTCGGCCATTGGATCGCTCCAATTTTTGCTCCCCCTCATCGGCATCTTACACGACAAACGCTGAGCGTTCCCCTAGGAGGAGAACGACACCGAGTAGGAAGCGATTTGAGCCGCTCGGCGCTTCATGGCCACCCGATCTCCTCAGGTTTCATGTCCGCTTAATCCAACCGCCCAGATTGCTCCAACCTTCGTGCCTGGTTTTGTTTTTTAATTATAAATTCAGAAAACTTGATTAACAATTCTAAAAAATAATTATAATTTCGAAAAAAATAATTAAAATTTTTCCAACAAATAATTAAATTTTCGAAAAATAATTAAAATTTTGAAAAAAATAATGTAAAATTCGAAAAAAATCCATAAAAGTTACATGAAGTTCTAAAATATTTCCACTACCCATAGAAGCTCCGAATAAGATTCCAGGCATCTCCGAAGCTCCAAAATGTTTTCCTGATCACCGGGAAAATAGTTTGTCTGCGATACCCAACCTTCAGGATTATGAGGCTTTTGATATGGATCAAATCAGAACCACGATCCCAGCATGCATCTTAAAGCTTCTCAAGGGTAGAACAATAATTTCACATCAACTACAGGCCTAGAAAAAGAACATGGACCAAACCTAGGTCCATCAATTCAACCAGATCCACCATTATGGCTAAATTACAGCCCAAGAGGGAATTCTAGCTAATCAAAAGCTCTCAATCAATTCCCTTATCTTAAACATGATTATTAGCTATTCATATCCCATAACAATGAGAATGTGTTGTTTAAACTCAAAAGATTCTTCTTTAAGTCTATTTTTTATAACTAGCTCATAGTCTATAAATACTCTCCCCCTCAATCAGTAACAAGTATTCAATCTTTTGCTACTAAAACTCTGATCTCATTTCTGAGTTACTAACATGAGTGTCGGAGGGTCTTTCTCCGAGGTCAACCCGAAGTCAGACTTTGTGCAGGTTTGCCGAACGTTTTCATCCATCTAGATCTTGATCGAGACATTCTCAACCACTCAGATTCATATTAAGGAGCCTTCAACCATCCTGATTTAGATCTGATCCACGGTCCAGTTTGTATGTTTCCTTCATAAAAAAGTACTTATTATATGATTGCTCCCACACCCAAAAAAACCCCAGCAACACTTGCGAAATTGTAAATCCCACATCCTCATAGAAAACTACGGAACTTAACTACAATGTTCTAGTATATAAATGAGCTGCTACTTTAAAAAATAAAATTTTAAACTACTCATGTTAAGTTGAGTCGTAGCTCGTTTGTACGCTACGCTCAAGTTTCTTGATCTGTGAGATTCTAGTGCTTAAAAGTGCTCATTTATTTGTAGAACTTTTGTTAATTATCGTTTTAATAGGAGCTAGGTGTTGTCAGGGTCTGGATCTTTACCTGCAATTGTTATGCGAAAAACGAACAGGATTATATAAACAGATGACTTGTCCAGTTTGTAATGAACTATTATGTAGCGTTAACCTCATAGAGTTGTAATTTCTGTATTTTGAGAACTGGGTGTGGGTATGTTATTCTTTAGATTAGGTTGCAATCGCATCTATACAATACTAGTAATTTAGATGTGTAATGCACGTCTTTATAAATATATATGTTTAAAAAAAAATTATGACGCGTTGTTTGGCATCAAACATAAGACCTCATTTATATTAGTTATGCATGTGCATTACACGTATTTGTTGAGTTACAATTTGTTTGTTTACAAATGAAGTTTGTTTGGTGACAAACTCTCCCATTAAAATAGTAAAGATAAAGATATTATGCTAAACTACTCGTCTAGGATTTTTTTTTTCTTTTTAAAATAAAAAATGGAAAGCAAATGTAGAAGGCAACTACCCACTTTTTTCTCATCCAAATTTTAAACTGTAATCATATACGGATATACCTTAATCAAACATAAAAATATTGCAATAGTGTATACATGTTATTAGATGAATTTTCTATTTTTTTTATTTTCTCATTTTTGCAAATTTTGTGCAATATTGCACAAGATCATGCTAGTCTATACAATAGATTATGCCAAGACAATTTTTTTATCTCCTGATTTTTCTTCTTTTTCCATTTTAAAAAGAAAAAAAAGAGAGTAAAAGTAGGGGCACAACCCATTTCTCTCTCTTCACTTTTAAAAATTTCTTCGAATTTCAATTTAAATATCTCCAAATTTTAAAAAGTCAACAAAACATATCTAGAAACACATTAACACAGTTATTAACTTATTTTATTTTAAAACACATTTATATTGACTTCGATACATTTATACAATATATTAAGATAAGACTACTATAATTGTGTAATTTGTAGACAAGCCAACTTAATTAATTTAGTTTCAGTCATACATTTTTAAGTGAGAGCTGTAATAACCTTCCATTGCTACTTAATTGTCATTTACCATAATGCCGTCTCTCAAAAGATATGAAGAAGAAGAAGAAGAATAACTATTGCTAAAAAACCCATGTGGGTATTTGCTCTAAACCTTAAGTTCTTTTCTCTAAATTTCTTATTTTATGCCCTTTCAAACAACTCATGTTCTTTTCTTTAATGTTCTTTTCTTTAATGACTTCTAACTTTCCATCTTAGTACTTCAAAACTCAAATTCCGGAATTCCAATCCTAGAATTGCTTGAGTTTGAAATAGTGAAATTAAATTTTATTTTAAACAATGTGCTTTATAAATTGAACAGAATTAGAAACAGTTTCTTTATTGATTCCAACAAAATATACTCTCTCTCCATCTCTCTTCTCCATCCAGATCTGCCGCCTCCTCCACCCCTCATCCCCTAGCCCTTTCATTAAATTTTGCTCCCACCATCTTCTTCTTCAAGCCCTTCTTCTTTATTTCCGCCTTTTCCCCCATCGTGGTGGGTCCCTTCTCTCCCTCCCTCCTCCGCCTTCTCTTCCTCTGGTGTTCTTCTCCGGCCAGATCCGCCTACTTCGCATTCCTGTTGTCCCGAGCCCTTGCTTAAGTTTTACTATTGGTTTTGCTACCGCTACCTTACTCGCCTAACCCTCCTCTGTTTTTTCTGCCCTATCCCCCATCGTGGTGGCCGTGTTTCGCCTGATCCAGCCTTCCGCTACTCTTCTCCCCTCCTTCCCTCTCTTAGCTACCTCCCTCCTCCTTCCTTTTCATTTCACCTTCATCTCTCTCTGGTGTGCTCCTTCCCGGTTCTCTCGTGGATTAGCCCTCTGGTGGAGAGCTTCAAATCTTGCAACGTTTCGTCCTCTGTTCGTAGGTCCTTTCCAGAGGAGTCTTCCTCTCTTCCTTGGCGGAGATCCGGCATCGATTCCTCCAGTGGTCAGAGTTGGTCGGTGCGTGGCTCCCGTTGGTCCTACCTGTCTCCCTGTAAGTTTTTTTTTCCCCTGTGCTATTTCGCTTGGTTTTTTTCTCTTTTGGCCTCTTCTCCGTTTGGGCCTCGACTTCTCTCATGGACCTTTCTTGGGTCTAGGTGGTTAAAAAAAATATTGTGAAAAAAAAGTGTTCCCCCTGGGCTTTCTTCGGCCATAAACCCTTCTCTCCGAACCTTCTAGGGCGATGGATCTCTTCTTTTTGCCTCCCTAACTCTTCGTCTTCCTCCTTATCTCTTTCTTCCTCTCCTCATCGTTCTCCTTTGAGGTGCCACCGCTGTCTTCAGTTCGATCACCTCAGAAGTGTCTGTTTTGTGAGAAGTCAGGGCACTCGCGGAATAGATGTTACTCCCTTCAACAATTACTGAGTCTCCCTATGAGGGTACCCATTTCCGATCCTATTCTGTCCGCGCTTGACTTACCTGCTCTGCGATCCAAACTAGTGGATCTCAATTCCTCTAAATCCAAAAAAGCTAAGCTGTCGGAGAATTCTCCCATCCTTCCGACCCCGCCTGCACCTCATCTCCTCTCCTCCACTCCGATCATACCACTTTCTCCAAAACCAACAACTCCCTTACCTACAATTTCCAAACTCCCCACTACCTTGTTCTGTGCTCTCACACCAGAACTTAAAGTGAAGTTAGATCAAATGCACTGCCTTGGTGCTGTCGCTTTCATTGGAGGTTCTATTTCCCACGCTTCTCTCAATTCTCTTCTGTCAAACTCCTTCAATATTCCAGACTGGTCCTGGGCATTGAACGCTTGTTCTAATGGTGAAGTGGTTATCAACTGCCCGTCGGTGAAGATTCTGGACGACTTGATTGCCATGAAATCTCTCTCCTTTGGCTCCACTTCATTGCTTGTTCGTAAATGGGCCTGTGTTGGTGCGCTTAAGGCGGAGCAGCGCTCTATCTCTTCCAAAGTGACTATTTTGGGGTTACCCTCCTTTTGTGACTCTCCGAAGTTGGTAGCTGACATGACTATCTGTATTAGTGATCTAATCTGCACCTCCTCTACTTCTCTTCTGGCATCGGGTTGCTTGCAGGTAGAAGTTCATTCACCCCTTCTAAACCACCTCTCCTTCCTCTGCCTGAAGACTGGCAGTCTTCTACATCTTGTGACCTTCAGTGTGCTCTTCCCATGGTCACCGGCACTAGATCCCCTTCGCTGATTGTTGAGACTCCTTCATTACTTCCCTCGTCTACCCCTACCCAATTCTCTTCTCCCTTTATGCCAGATGTTCAGGTGAAAAAACAAAAAAAGCCTGCTCCTCTAGTGAAGTCCCGATCGAACTCTAAGTTGATTAGATCTAGTGCTCGCATTCGCGCTCAAAACCAGGGTATGTGCTCGCCTGCTCGTAGAGCTTCCTTGGCTGCGCAAGTGCGCAATTTGGAAATCCCTCCCCCTTTTCTGGGGAGCTCGGATTCTACCCCAGGTCATCTGAGGTCTGTTTACCAAATTCATTTCGATTCTTTATCAGATCCGGATCTTCTTGACTTAGCCTCTAATTTGGGCTTCGTCATGGACCCGGCCATTCCTAACCTGCTCAACTCCCTTAGATTGCTCGAAACAGCGAGAGCTTGCGAGAACAATTGTGTTCATGATTAGTATTTCTTGGAATATCCGTGGTTTAGGGTCCTCCTCTAAATAAGAAGCCATTTATAACCTCATTTCTTCTTACCATTGTGACTTTATTTATATTCAAGAATCTAAGCTTAATTCCTACTCCCAGGCGCTTGGTCATACTCTTGGGGGCTCTCCCCTTTTCGATTGGATCGCGTTGGACGTGATCCATTCGGGAGGTGGGATCCTTTTTGGCTACAAAGCATCTTCCTTTGATGTGATTGCGATCCAGCGTCTTACCTTTTTTCTTGTTCACCCTTAATTGGCTTCAGTTTAACTGTACTTTAATGGTGGTTTCTGTGTATGGGCCTGCTACTCATGAACGTTGCCCTCTCTTCTGGCAAGAATTTCTTTCCTTCATTGGCACCATTCAAGGGCTTTGGATTTTTTGTGGAGACTTTAATTGTACCCATTTTTCCTATGAAAGATTAAGGAATGCTTCCAACTCTGCTGACTCTTCCCAGTTTAACGACTGCATTCGGTCCCTCCAAATGGTCAACCTTCCGATCAACGGTCGCTCTTTTACTTGGTCCAACATGAGATTAGCCCCCTCTATGGCGAAGCTTGACCGCTTTTTAGTCTCCATCAGTGGATCTCCAAGTTTCACAATTCTTTTGCCCAAGCTCTTCCTAATCCTTGCTTGGATCATTTGCCCATCGCCTTTCACTCGGCTTTTAACTTCTCCAAACCTTTTAAGTTCCGATTTGAAAAATTCTGGCTCGAAGACCAGGTTTTCGTGAACTTAGTTGGAGAATGTTTGTCCGCAGTCACGGGATCCTCTGGTATGGGCAGAATTCTTCTTAAACTACATGCGGTTAAATTAAGCAGCAAACTTTGGCATAAATAGAAAGTTGCGAGCCTACAGTGGATGAAAAACTTTCTCCTTTCTACTATTCAAGAGTTTGACCGTGCAGAGGAGACCCATATTCTCTCCCAGGCTGACCGATCCAAAAGAAATGAGTGTAAAAGAGAATTTGCTTCTATTCTTCATTTAGATCATATAAAATGGGCTCAAAGAGCCAAGGTTAAGTGGCTGAAAGAGGGGGACGGGAATACGTCCTTCTTTCATAAGTTCGCCTCTCACCGTCAAAGATGTAACCATATATCCTCCATCTTCGCAGAGGATGTGGAACTTCGTTCTAATTCTGACTTTCATTCTGCTTTTCTTAAATTCTTCAAACTCCTTATGGGTACTTCGATGCATCGTTCTTGTCATCTGGATTGGTCCATTCTTTATGGGATTGAGTCTCATGATCTTTCTAGCCTTGAAGTTCAATTCTCCCTGGAAGAAATTAAAGAGGCAGCTTTTTCGTTGCGGAGTGATTCCTCTCCTGGACCGGATGGTTTTCCTGCGTTCTTTTTTCAGAAATTTCGGGATTTTCTGAAAGACGACTTCATGTCCCTGTTCACTAATCTCTTCTCGGATCAATTTTCTTTTTACCGTATTAATTACGCGAACATCATGCGCATTCCGTAGATTATTGGTGCCAATAGGGTCTCTTCTTTTAGACCCATTAGCTTGTTAAATTCTACCTTCAAGATCATTATGAAAATTCTGGCTAATCGCCTTAGCTCGGTCATTTCCCCGCTTATTGATCCAGCACAATCTGGTTTTATCAAAAACATATTTATATTGGATAGTGTGGCTTCTACTCAGGAAATTATTTCCACTTGTCATCGTTCGAATTCGGAAGGGATCCTTTTGAAACTTGACTTCGAAAAAGCCTATGACAAACTTGATTGGAACTTTCTCCTCAAAGTCCTACTTCAGCGGGGCATCGGTCTCAAATGGATCTCTTGGATTCAATCCAGTCTATTTTCTGGTATTTCTTCGATTTTTATTAATGGTACTGAGGGCCATAAGTTTAAGTGTAAACGCGGCCTCCGTCAAGGTGACCCGATCTCGCCCTTATTATTCTCTTTCGTTGCTGATGTGTTCAGTAAACTTCTGCTGCAAGCTTGGAATTCCAATCTTATTGAAGGTTTGGGAGGTTTCAATGGTTTCCATGGTATTCTCAATCTTTAGTATGCTGATGATACGATTCTCTTCTTAAAGCCGAACGGGGTCGCTTTGCGTAACTTAAAACTACTACTTACCTGTTTGAAAATGCTTCTGGTTTATCCATTAATTTCAGTAAAACTTCGGTTCTTTGGCTGGGTGGATCGGAGGATCGCAACTTCGAAATCACACAGTTTTTTAACTGTGCTATTGCATCCTTTCCTCTACCTTACCTTGGCATTCCATTGAGATGAGGTAAGCTCCACAAATCAGACTGGACTCCACTTATTGATAAAGTGGAATCCAGACTCAATGTGTGGGCTGGTAAACTTCTTTCGAGTGGAGGACGTCTTATCCTTGTTAACTCAGCCCTCTCCTTCATCTCTCTCTACATGATGTCTTTCTTCTACATTCCTTCGTGGGTTATTGCCAAGATCGACCGTATTAGATGGAATTTCTTCTGGTCGGGCACTTCCTTATTTAGATCGGCCAAACATCTCTGCAGTTGGGGTTCGATCTGCTGTTCTAAACGTGATGGTGGCCTGCGGGTTATTAACCTCAGGAATCAGAATCTAGAATTATTGGGCAAATGGATTTGGAGAATCCTAAAAATGGGAGACTCCTCTTGGGCTCACCTTATTTGTCATAAATATTTCTCTCGTCATAAAATTTGGGAACTTCAATCTCCTTCACCTTCTACCACCTCTTCATTCTGGAAAGGTGTGTGGAAATTTGTCACTCCTTTTAAATGTGGCCTTCTTAAAGTGTGTAGTCCTGGGACCTGCGTTCTCTTCTGGACAGATCTTTGGTTGGGAAACCTGAGTATTGCTTCCTCTTTTCCTGAGTTATTCCAACTAGCTGCCAATCCTAGAGCAACTGTGGCTAGTTATATCATTTACCACAACGGCTCTAGGTCTTGGCAGATTCCTTTCGTATGAAATTTGCCTCCTACCTTAATCCCCAGACTATCCTGTCTCTTAGCGTTGCTTCAAACTTACACCTGGAAACCCCAGGATGATTGTCGCTGGAGATGGAACAGTTCTGGTAATTTCACGGTTAAATCTTTCTATAACTTTCTTAATTCGGAAGGTGTTTCCTCACCTTTTGCTAAAATTATTTGGAAGTCTTTTGCCCCCCTAAAGGTCAAAATCATGTCGTGGCTCACTATTTAGAACAAATTACTCACTGTGAAGATCCTGAACAAAAAGTACATTGCGGTTGGCCAAAATTGTGTTTTATGCAACCTGGTTCCGGAGAACGCTCCTCATTTATTCATTTATTGCCCCTTTTCTCAGCCGTTGTGGTGGATTGCTCACCATGCTTGGGGGGTGGGTGGTTTCCCTAAGTCTTTAGATGCTTGGTTCACCTCGTGGCGAGCTTTAGCCATCCTTATCAGTATTCGTCCTTCCTGGGATATTTCTATGATGGCCCTCATTGCGATCGTTTGGAAGGAAAGAAACCTCCGTATCTTTTCCAACTCCAAGCGTCCGATTTTGGGTCTTATCGACGAACTTCTCTTCTTTCCCAATCACTGGGCCTCTTCCTTGGATCCGCACAGGATTAATTCCTTAAATCTCCAACGCATTGACTCGGCTGCGTCTTTATATTATCAATACAACTTCCTACTGCCTTAGTTTGCTAGTCGATCTCCCTCATTTCTTGGTCTTTTCCTTTTCTTTTTTGCCTATCTTGCTCTGTTCGGTTAAATTCTTTTTGGTGTTTTATTTAGCTGTTTTCTGTTTTGGTTTATGTGGTTGTTGCCTTCTCTTTGCAGCAATGAGCTCTCGGGTGGTGTCTCTCTTTTGGCAAATCGGCTCTGCGGTGGTTCTGTGAGCTGGTTACTCTATCTTTGTTTTGGCACTCTGCATACTGTGGGACCATTTGCTTTTGTGCGGTTTTGTTGCTATAACTGGCTATATGCAGGGGTTTAAATTTGGGCCTAAATTGTCGGTCCTTTTCTGGGTTCTTTTAGTGTTGTTTCTTTAACACTTGCTTTTGGTTGGCTGAGTACCACTGCTTTGTTTGCCCTATACTCTGATTTACTGCTTTTTCTGACTGATGTTTGTCTTGTTGTTGGATTGTTGTCACTTGGGGACCGGGGTGCATTGTGCCTTTAGGACTTGAGGGCGTTGTGCTGGCCTTTTCTTTTCTCTCTGTTGGCTGATTTCAGCTGGCTTCAGCTTCCGCTATGCGTGTTCTTTGCTGATGGTTGGTTGCTTTCTGCTGGCTTTTGCTGGTGCTATATTTGTGCGTTCTTTAACAGTTGTTTTTGGTTGGCCGAGTGCCGCTATTATGTTCTCCCTATCCTCTGCTTAACTGCTCATTCTACGTTTTGTTTGTCTTGCGGCTGGGTTGTTGTCCCTTGCGGACCTGGGTGCGTTCAGCATTTTGGTCCTGTGGACGCTGTGCTAGCCTTTTCTCTTTTCTTGGTTGGCAGATTTGAGGTCGCTTCAGCTTGTGCAGTGAGTGTTCTTTGCTTTTGTTTGGCTACCATCAGCTAGAATCGGCTTGTTCTACTTGTGTGCTTTGCTGGCCAATTTGGCTCCTGCGTATCTTTACTGGTTGGTCTTTGTGCTCTTTGCCTTTCTTTTCAATGGGGCTCAGGTCGATGCTCTACCTTTGAGGGCTGCTTCTTCTTGCAGTAGCCCAGCCTTGTTGCGTTTCGTCTCGCTTAGCTTTCTGTGGTTGTTGGCTTTGGGTGCCGCTGCTGGTGGCTGTTTTGTGCGCCTGTTATACTCTTTCTTTGTTGTTTGTGTGCTGTTATAAATATCTTATTTACTAGTTTTTTATGCGTTTCTTCATGCCTTTTGTATTCAACGCCTTGTACTATATCTTATATTACTCCTCTAATTGTTGTACTGTTTTGATTTAATATATTTTGTTTGGGCTAGAGTCGTTCGACTCTATCCTTTTCATAAAAAAAAATTTTATTTTAAACCATCATTGCCCACTCAATTTCTTTCCTAACATTTTAATGGTGTTTTCATACCCTAAATTGATCTGGGTTTGTAAATAGTTAATTTAAATTTTCAATTAAATCTTTATTGCCCACTTCAGAAATTAATAAGTTATTGAAAATTTCAATTATTTGGAACTATTAGGAAGTTGGGACCTCATAAATCAGTTTGCAAGTAATTTAAATTTGTATATTCTATCATGTGTATTCTCCTTACTATCACTGAACTTTTTTCGGCTACACGATATAATTTGAATCATTGTCCGTCATCTAATTGAAATTGGTTCATTGTAATGTTGTATTGCTTCTATTCTCCTTATTATTACTTGAAATTTTTATTCTCGCACATCTATGCATACCCTCCATTAGGAAAAAAATAGTTAGCAAAATAATTACAATAGTCTGTAAATCACAAGGGTGATTGTGCAGAAATTAAAAACTTAAAAATAAATACATAAAGTAAAGAGATAGAGTTAGAGAAAGTAAACAGTGTAAAGAGGCAAGACACAACGATTTAAGTGGTTCGGCCCCCAGGTCTACGACACAACCTATTACTTGTAGCAATTCTGTGCCACATGTGTTTCACTATACTTAAACCCCATACCGTGAGTTCTCGACACACCAAATTTAGGGTAAAAAATCTCCCTATTTTGGTGTGGACTAAACATACTAAAATTTAAGATAAAGCTCCCCCTTAATTCAATACTCCCCATTAATTCATGAATGAGGCTTCTTCCATTGCAAACGCTACTGTAGCGTTTGCAAACGTGCACACCACTTAACCCGTCATTGGCGATGACGGGTTAAGGCAAAACACATAACCCGTCATTGGTGATGACGGGTTATGTGTTTTGCCTTAACCCGTCATCGCCAATGACGGGTTAAGTGGTGTGCACGGGTTTGTACAACATTTGCGTTTGCAATGGAAGATAGCCCTTCATGAATACATCATAAGAGCATATAAGTGTGTATGGATGAGATGATGCATCCTATATGGGAAAAACATGCACACACAATCTATACAAGTTACGTAGTGAAACTTTTCAACAACATTTATCAATAATCTCTAATAACTCTAATACTATAATGGGAGAGTTGAGATTGCATAATTTATATACGACCAACACATGCAACACACAATCAGATTATTAAATAAAAATTCAAAAATCAAAACAAATAATCCCCAAAAATTTTCCTAAGTAGAACCTAAATTTTACTGTTCTCTAATCCTCTATCCCTCTCTTTCTCTTATACCGCTATTGCACCCCGACTGCCGCCACCGTTGCACCCCCACTCCCGGCGCCCCCACAGCACACCACTACCATTGCACCCTCACCCCCCGTCGCACCACCGAACCCCTCCCCCGTCACACCGCCACCACCATGGCACCCCCGCCCCCTATCGCACCCTTGCCCAAGTTGCACTGCCACCACCGTTGTATCCTCACCCCCGCCACACTACCACCATCGCATCGCCACCGTCATTTCCAAACCTACGCATCTCCAAGCCCACGACCCT
The DNA here is from genome assembly GCA_017893485.1 of Hemerocallis citrina. NCBI lineage: Eukaryota > Viridiplantae > Streptophyta > Magnoliopsida > Asparagales > Asphodelaceae > Hemerocallis > Hemerocallis citrina. The sequence continues at coordinate 10,457,909 of CM030365.1, read as the reverse complement.
AATCCCATTGTCCTCCTTTTTCCCTTTCACCTTCGATCTCGTCGACCTTTACAATGACGATGACAGTGGCAAATTCTACGAGGACTCAGCCATGAGAAGTTGTTAGCATCATCCAGACAACTACCAAGTTGCCTACTACAGTTCACCATTCGACTTCCTCGCAGATGCACATGCCAAGGCATTTTTTTAAAATACATTATTTTTCTATTAATCACAGAAATTATACACACGTTTATAATGAAAGCATTGTTTTTTATTTTTTCTAGATAAACAAAGACTCATTTATTAGTGCAAGCAACCATCAGACTCATTATTTATTAGTGAAGATTAAAGTTTGAGAATAAATAAAATCTTCTATATGCAAGTCCGTTTGCAACAAAGATAACATAAAAAGGTAGAAGCCTGCTTACAATAATTGAACCACTAAAGTAGAAGCAACAACAACCAACCAATTACAAAATCAATATGATTTTCTGGCTTTCTCCTTACAAATAATTAAGCTTTTCTGCATAGAATAAGTATAAATATCAATTGTAGTTAACAAAGAGAGATAACATATAATGTCTGTTAATAATCTAATTCTTTTTTTGTCACAGTTATGCACAACAGTATATATAGTTTACAGTGTAAAACTGAAAAAACCATGTACAATTAAATACCAACTTACCATTTAATTTGTAGTTCCATGACATTTCACCACTACATCCTTTTAGACAACATTTCTTATATATGACTTGCTGACTTCCTAGGTGTCCATTCTTGATTAAGAGTTTTATAGTAGATCTAGAATCTCCCCTGGAAAGAGCGACATATAATTGTCCATAACTGAATAAATGATCTGGAAGGTACACACCAACACATGCAATGGTTTGTCCTTGCAACTTGTTGATTGTCAAGGAGAAACTAATCCATACTAGGAATTGTTTCTTTATGAGTATAAAAGGCATCCTTACATTTTCTGAAGGCTTAAATGAGATCCGAGAAATAAATACTCTCAACCAAGATATAAACAGGAAAATTGCTTCAATTAGCAATGATTATTTTTCATGATCAGTTTATGTTGTTTCATGGCTGATTTGGCTCAGAATAATTTTTGTTCGTGAGCATTCCAAGTTAGCATTTTATTGTTTTGTGTGTGTGTGTGTGTGTGTGGGGGGGGGGGGGGGGGGGGGGGGGGGGGGGGAACTAGCAGGAATGACATGGAAATGCAGCCCTAGCCTAATAATCTTGCTTGATTTACAGTACATTTTCAAATAGAACTGTGTTCTGAGCCTACGATTACTTCTAATTATCGTAACTTCTAATTCAGTACATTTTTTTTTCGTTCGCTGTGCATTTATTCTTCTCTCATTATCGTAACTTATTGCAATTTTATACATAATTGTAGTAAGAATGCTGCGGGCGGAATTGCAACTACTTCAAGAGCCTGGATCATATGTTGGTGAAGTAGTGAAAGTTATGGGGAAATCAAAAGTTCTAGTCAAGGTATGCATAAAGCTTCTTTGGTTTTAATGTTTATTCACTTGAACTAATTTGGTTTTAATGTTTATTCACTTGAACTAATTTGGTTTTAATGTTTATTCACTTGTGATTGTTTGAACTTGATAGGCAGCTGAGAACTCAGGATTGTTTCAATTTCTCCCGACATGGTCCCTTGCCTGGTGTCTGAGCTACAACCTCAACAAACAAATTTTAGTATAAAAGGAAGCTAGAGTGAGCTCACATACTTCATTATATCCCATCTAATTAATACTATCAAATTTCTTTTCCACACTTCATTTTTAAGCTCAGAAGACTTGATTGTTTAAGATTCGATGGAATGTTTTACGTTCCCAGGGTCTCAGTTCCCTCCAGATTTCCGATTTCATCCAACAGATCAAGAACTCATCATCCACTACTTAAGGAAAAAGGTTACCTCCTCCGTGAATCCGGCAACATATGTAATCGGCGATATTGACCTTTACAAGTTTAACCCCTGGGAACTTCCAGGTAAATCCTCAATTTATCATGTAATATTTCTCTATTAAACTTAAGGAAAGATTCTTAGGCATGAAATTTGTTATCAGTTGCTACTAAATACTATTTCTTAATTAAACCATGCTTGTGCAGTCTTAGTAAGGTCAGCAGAAGAAGGATCACTAATTACAAATTAAGTGAAAATTAAGTTTTACTTAAATTGGTGCTGGAGAATATTTTGATTAATACTTAATGTAGTGAATGATTAAGTAATTATTAAGTAGATTGAAAGGCTCTTAAACCATAAATTATGTAGACAATATTTTGTTCTTTCTTTTAGAATGGTTTTGTCAGTGTCCTTTTTCTTCTCATTTTCTTTCATTCAGGCTTTTGATCCTTGATGTCCTTTAATTTATGTAGCTTCAATGGCAAGGAAGATCTATCTGAGGCAGGGCCTTGGAGTAGGTGGCTTTCAGAAGATGTATGGTGGTCGTAAGAGAAACGGAAGTCGTCCACCACATTTTTGCAAGAGCAGAGGTGCCATTGCTCGCCATATCCTCAAGCAATTGCAAGCCACGAACATCATTGTTTTTTTTTTTTTTTTTGAGGTTAAAGGTGGAATAATGCCACCCTGTTTCATTAATAAGAGGATAATAAAACAACCCCGGTGTATCGGAAGAACACAAAAGTACAATGCAGGAAATAAAAAACATACTCCCCTAACAAACCCTGGGGGGTGGGTCTAACTACCCAAACATCAAGCAACCAAAGAGTACAGTAGGTTGGTACAAAACACAAAGTGGTAGAGCTCTGACATGACTGGTGAAGCCAGCCCCTCAGTCCAGTGTCGGCCCAAACTCTACCTCCTCATCGTCAAACTCCTCCACCTAGAAAACTCTGGCAATCCTTCCTCTTGCCCCCGTGGCCGCAACTGTGGCCCAAAAAGAGATTAGATGCATGATGTGAGTAAGGTTACTAGAAATACTATTACATGAAGTACGAAAATAAAAATTATTTCTGTCTAGCCATAACACCCATGTTGTTGCCGCAATTGCGATGTACCACGCATCCTTCATTTCTTGGCGAATTGAGGCAAATTTGGGGCCAATCCACAAATCCTCATATTCGCAAGGGTAGTCACCTGTTCCTAAGGCTCGGAGTACCTCCACCATAGTTGCCTTACTTCTTGGGCAGTGAATAAAAAGGTGATTTAGATCTTCCGTATGCATGTTGCAGAAATCACAGTTGGTGGCAATCTGTGGTTGTCTTTTGGCAAGGTTCTGTCTAGTGAGGATAGCATTATTGAGCACTAGCCATAGGAATACTCTGACTTTAGGGGGGGTTTTCGCCTTCCACAACACTTGTGCCCAACTGGGTCTGCATCCTCGATAGTGAATTCGATGATACAGAGATCTAACCGTGAAAGCTTCCTTGTTCTCGAGTCCCTAACGCATCTGATCTGGGCCTTGGGCGCATCTTGCGCCTGCCCGTGTGATGTGTGCTTGCATGTCAAGCAATTGCTGACGTAGTTCTGGGGTAAGCGTTCCTCGGAATGACGGCTTCCAACTTCCCCTTTTCCAACCCTCGGCTACGGACATATTCGGTCGGCTCGACTTCTCATACAGCTCTGAAAAAGTGTCCTTCAGAGTATGGGCACCACACCACCTGTCCCACCAGAATCTGGTGGACCGTCCATTGCCGATAGTCAACGTAACTGCTGAATTGAAGGGTCCGCTAGCCTTAGTAATTCCTTTCCAGAGTCACGAAACTTTAGTCCCTACTCGGAAGCCTAGGCTTCTCGTGCCTTTTCCCCGTAGGTACGGTTGAATGAAATCCTGCCATCCTTCCCCGCTATTGTGGAATACCTTCCACCACCATTTCTCCAGAAGGGCGAGGTTCATATCTCTAAGGTCGATGATACCTAGCCCTCCATGCTTCTTCTTCATGCAAGCGATACTCCATTTGATCAGGTGATAACCTCCCCTATTCGAATTTGCCCCCTTCCAAAGGAATCTTTTTTTGATCCGGTCAATCCTCTGGATCACCCATTTTGGAAGCTCAAAAAACGACATGTAGTAGAATGGCAGATTAGACAACACCGAGTTGATGAGCACCACTCTGCCCCCGAGTGACAGTGATTTACCTTTCCAACCAGACAGTCTGTCCTCCACCCTGTCTATGATAGGCAGCCAGTCCGATTTAGTTAGTTTCCCTGGTCTGAGTGGGAGCCCTAGGTATTTGATTGGGCACCCATCCGTCATACAGTTCAATATGGTAGCATGTTCCCATGTTTCATCATCGGATAGGGAAATTGGAATCAGCGCACTCTTGTGAAAATTTATCCTGAGGCCTGACCAGACCTCAAAATAGTAGAGGGTCCCTTTAAAGCATACTATTTCTGGTCTGGACCCATTACCAAAAAGTTGGGTGTCAACTGCGTATTGAAGGATCGTGCACCCTTGATTAGACGCGCTACTGGCCACCGGCGTAATCCAACCTTTTTTCTGACAATTCTCCAGCATACCCCTCAGCACATCCGCTACGATAGTAAATAGGAGTGGTGATAGCGGGTCCCCTTGTCGGAGTCCCTTCCTGCAAGGGAACGGCTGCCCAGGCCGTCCATTTACTGATATTGCCATTTTGCTAGTCTGCAAGCACTGTCTGATCCAGCTTATCCATTTATTCCCGAAGCCCTTCCCCTGAGAGCTTCCAGCAAGCACTCCCAATCGACAGAGTCATAAGCTTTCTCAAAGTCCAGTTTTAGGAGGAAGTTCTTAGAGTTGCTCGTATGGCAGTGGTGGATAACTTGCTCAGCAGTGGCCACACAGTCTAGAATATTTCTGCCCTTGATGAAGCCCAATTGAGATTTGCTGATTAGGCTGTCCAAAATACTCCCCAGGCGGATGGCTAGGACTTTTGTGATAATCTTAGCCGAATAGTTTATGACTAATCGGTCTAAAATCTCCCACTCTCGTCGACTCCTCCCGTTTGGGTATCAGGACGACTTCCGCAAAATTGAACATGCCCAATCTGAGATTGTTGTTAAAAAAGTCTTCCAGCAGCGCCATATAGTCCCCTTTAATTTCTTCCCAGAATTTTTGGAAGAACATCATTGGAAAGCCGTCTGGCCCTGGCGACTTGTCAGCTCCAATGTGATTGATGGCCTTTTTTACTTCCTCCTCCGAGAAAGGAGCTTCCAGGGTGGATAAAGATGGCAATGACTCGATCTGGTATGTCTGCCAGAAATCATTCCTGAGTGGGATCCTGAAGTCATTCTTCTTCCCCAAGAGATCCTTGTAGAAGCCTTGGAAGGTTGTGGAAATCACTTGTTCATCTTGCACTGTCCCCGAGTTTGTCTCTAAAGACATAATAAGGTTGGACCTATGTCTTGCGCTTGCCACTCGGTGGAAGTAAGCTGTGTTCGCGTCTTCCTCTTTGAGCCACGAAATCCTTAACCTTTGTTGCCATTTGATTTCTTCTAGCTTATAGAAATTGGGCGATGTTCTCTCGAGCTCGAGAAGTCTGTTTCTTTCCTCCTGTGACAGGGTTCTCGTTTCTTCCACTCTTTCTAGTTCATCAATTCCTTCCAAAAAGGAGTCTTTTGCGTGCCAGATGGTGGAGAACCTTGATCGATTCCATTTACGCAGGCGCTTCCTTAATCTGCATATTTTTTCACACCATCGGCCTGCAGCATCCGTGCCAGTTACTGGGAGCGCCCAGTTTTCCATCACCATGTGGTGAAACCCCTGAATCTCTAGCCAGGCCTTCTCAAATATGAATTTCCTATGCCTTTGGGTCCCCGGTATCCCAGTGTCAAGAAGGATCGGAGTATGATCTGACGTGGGTCTAGGGATCGATCTAGCGGTTGCTAGAGGGAACTTATCCTCCCAATCCATTGATACTAATATCCTATCCAGTTTTGCCATTATCGGAGCCAAATGCATGTTAAACCACGTAACTAGTCTATCATTAATAGGGATATCTATCAGCTCTAAGTCCGTGATCACCCTATTGAACTCTGCTCTGTGCCTGTCGCTGGAACCTCTACCCTTGTGCTCGAAAGCAAATCGGGTAATATTGAAGTCCCCCCCGACAATCCAGGCCTCCGGCCAACGGAGTCGAATATTGACCAACTCTTGCCAGAAGGAATCACGCTCTGTAGCCACGTTAGGCCCATAAACGACAGTGATAGTCTGCATCCACTTGTTAGATCTTCGTTCTAGCCATGTAGTCAGGGAGAATGTACCACTGTAAACCTCAGAACAAGTGAGCAGGTCCGAGTTGAAACCAATGGCAATTCCCCCCGAGGCTCCCGCGGATGGGCACAACACCCATTCCTTGATTCTGTTCCCCCCTATTCTCTTGAGTTTGTCCCCGTGCACAAGTTTGGTCTCCTGTAGCCCAACCACTTCCGCCTTGGACTTAATGATGACGTCCCTAACTATATCTCTTTTCCCTTTATCCCCCAGCCCCCGGACATTCCAGAATAGTGTATTCATTGGGGAGCTATATCCGAGATGACCGTGTGTGAGGGAGTTGGACGGGTTTCGCCCACAGAGACCACTATCCCCCTAGAGTTGGTTCCTAGTTCCATTTGATCACTAGATTTAACTCTCTTAGTTTCCCAACCCCTAACTAATTTTATTAAGAAGTAAAGCGTTGTGTTCTTTATCACAAACTTCCAAACCACAGGTTTTGGCTAAGAGAAAAACTTCAGAGTTTGACATGAAATTTAAAATACTAGCTAAAAAAAATTTTGTACCTCCATCATCGTGTTTAGCCGCTTTGGCTGCCGTTGCTACCTCCAAAAAGTTATCCAAGGACTCCGCGTGAGCCCTCTTAGGCGACCGCTGCACCCTAAATCCAACCGTCCTGTGAGACGATCCAGTACTGTATCCTGGAGCCGACTCTGGCAGAGTGGACAGTACCATCTCTGGAAAAAGCTCCCTTTGTGTATCAGCAATACATTCTAAATCCTCTGACTCCTCATCTGTAAATGAGAAGTCAACGTCCAGGTTCAGGCGCCCTTCTAGGTCCTCATCACTATCTGCATGTTGATTTTGTAATTATAGAGTGGACTCTCTCATCGTGGACTCCTCGTTGAGCCCAAAAAATGCCGAAGGCACTTCAAGAGTAGCGGTCCTTCCTTTGGTGGACCCCTCAATGGGCCCACACTCCGTCTGCTTGGTCAAGAAAGTAGAGTCACTTGTTGTAGGGGCGAAAAGAAGCATCTTGGGCCCCTCTATAGGCCCATAAACTCCTATAGGGTTCACACCTACCCCACCCGCATAGGATAAAAAAACCCACATTACGAACAATTCCTCTGCGGTGCACCACACCGCTCGTCTCTTCTAAATCGCAGTGCAGCACACCGCTCATCTCGGTCTTCGAAGCGTCAACCCCAGTGTCGCAGGCGGTAATCTCACCCCCCCTCCCACGTGGCGATTGCCGAGTGGGTGAAACAGTGGCAGCTACAGTTTTCGCCTTTATCGAAGTTAAAGGCATTTTAGTCGATGCTTTGAGCGCCAAATCTCTGTCTTCTTTCTCCTTAAGGCTCACAACGAGCTGTGTTTCTCCTTCTTCGTTGGCTTCTTTCCCATTTTTGGGCTCTCTCAAATCTCGAGCACCAGAAACCCCTCTCTTCTCACTTCCCTTTGAGCTCTCATCTCTGTGAGCGAGCAGCACTCCGCTCGTCTCTTTCCCCAAACTGGCCTCTGAGATCTGACTCCCTGGTTCTAAAGAAGCCACTTTTTGCCCCTCTGGTGCTTTCCACACCTTTTCTACCCACTCTCTGGTGGATTGAGCTTTCTCTTTTGGCTTTTTCTTGGAGCTGGGCTTGTCCCTCACCAGCTCTCGTCCCGAAGCATGCTTGTTGCAGCGGGATTGGTGACTGCCATTTTGGGGGCCTGCAAGCCCTATCTCCCTTCCCAGTTCCACAGCCTGTCCCTCTTCAGATCCCTACAGAGTTTGACCACTTTGCAGCGCTTGCTTGCCGAATTGGGTAATCTGTTCCTTGCCCCTTTTCTGAAAAGCCCTAGATACCGAGATGTTTACCAGATCTGGACTTAGGACAGCTTGGCCGTTGGATCCCTTGGTCTAACCCTGAAGTCGATCACCGGCATCCCGCCCTTCCCCATGTCTCACTGATCCCTCCACTATGGCCTTTTGGCGCGCTTCCATCTCTCTCGCCGCCTTGATCACCTCTCTATGGGCCCTCTCCACCTCGTGGGACCCATCTATGGTGAGCTCCCATGTTGGCAAGGTCACTTGCTTGTAGCTTCTGCCGTCTCTGAGAGAGGCTGGAGGCGCTGGGGAAGTGATGAAGGTGTGGTCTGCCTCCTTGCCTGCACGTTTTTCGAGGACAAAGCGTATGACATAGGATTCCTCGTATGAGTATACTTTTGTAAATCTCATCATTAGTGCGATCTCCCTGCTTCTTATCAGTATCCTTGCTGATACTATTTCCGATCGACGAACCGTCTTCTCATCGATTTCTTCCACAGTGCCAAGTCGGAGACCATCTCTTGCAAGGCCTCCTTCTTCCAAAAATGTAGCGGTACGTTGTGAATCCATACCCAGTAGCTATCCCCCTGCGGTATTTCAGCACCGAAGCTCGGCGACCATGCTTTAAAATCCAGTTTAAAATGCCCAAAGTCCACTGTAGCTACTCCGGTGATCTCTATCATCTTTTGTGGTGATGGGAAGGAGACCAGAAACTGGAGGGGACACATTCTCTTGACAAACCAATCACGATCTGCCTTCAGTGGCCACCTCGAGTTCAAATCTTGGAGAATGTGTGCCTCCGATGGTCTGCCTGCAGTGACTCGTGCCACTGCGCACCACTGTCTCAGCCATTTTTCCTCCGATTTTATAGTAGCAAGGCTGTTGGCGAGCTTGATGGTCGCTGGGTTGTCAGGAGATCGCCCTCGGTATATGCGCCTCTCTTCGTCATTGTTTGAAGCAATGACATTTGTGCAATTGTAAGACATATGACCCCACATCATACACCTTAGATAGCGCACTTCTTTGGTGCACTCCGTCCGGTAGTGTCCCAACTCTCCGCAGTTGAAGCACGGCACCGGTTTGCGCTTTCCCTTTCTCTGTTGCTTTCTGAGTTCCTTTGTTGCTGGTGGTGGGGATTTTGATTTTCTTTTTCTTTTGTGGAATACTTCTTGCCAACTTTCCGCCTCTACCCCAATCGGAGGTAGACTCTCAACCTCCATGGCTCCACCGTTTGGACTCCTTCTTTGGGCCCATACAACGGTGGACCTTGGATGGTCGGGGGTCGGCTTCCGTGGCAGTAGCTTGTGGGGGTTAACGGGGGGGAAGCAGGAGGTTGGGGTAGGAGATGCTTGTTGGGTTCCATATGTGGAGTGTTAGCTTTTGGAGGTAGGTGATGTGGCCCTGGCACAATTGGATTTGGTGGGGTGATTGAGCGAACTTGCTCACTGAGGTTGTGTGGATGCTGGTAAGGGTCATTATGGTGTTTTCTTGGGTCTCTGTAATGAGGGGGGCTGTGGTTTGTATCTCGATAGCTTCTGTTTCTTTCTCTTGCATAATTGACCCTGTAATTGTCCCTGTGAAGCACTTCGGTGTTGTAGTGTTGATAATGAGCATGACGCCGGCCCAACAGGGGGTTTTTTTATGCCGATACTGGCCTGTAGGAGGACCCTCTCTTTGGGCCCGTCCTCTCGACTGTAACTCATCCAATGGGCGATGATGAATTGAGCCTCCCCCCTCAAGCCGAGGATGTGCATTTTGATGTGCCCGCTGAGGGGAGATGGCATCTCTGAGCCCCGAGGGTTCGCCCTCGACGCGGAGAGGCTGTAGGGTAGCATTTGGAATTGGGTTTGGGACCAGTGTTGTATTAGAAGTTGTTGTAGGGTCAAGTCTGTGAGGTTAAGGTTCAGGGGTATCGACCGCTGGAGGAGGATGTGTTGGGGCGGTCATGGTGTGGAGGACCCTCTCGTTGGGTCTGCACCCACTGAGTTCCAGTTCTGATAACATGTTGGAATGAAGTTAGAAGGTCCGAGGTAAGAAACAAGCTTAGTGGCCAGCCGTAGCCAAGGTCAGCGTGCACAACAAGAGGATGGATTAAAAGTTAAGAGGAGGAAGGTTGGGATCAAAAGTAGAGGAAAGGTGAAAGAGAGGATGAGGAGTTAGAGAGGAAGGTGGGGATCAAAAGTAGAGGAAAGGTGTAAGAGAGGATGAGGAGTTAGAGAGGAGGAGGGAGGGAGGCCGGGAAGGAGGTCGGAGAAGTTGCCTGGTGGTGAGGAAGGGGAGAAGGTGGGAGTTGGTAGGAGCTCATTTTTGAAAATTGTTTCCCTAAAATGGTTTTCGGTACATGTCTTAGAGTTCCTATCTTCTGTGGTTGTCATTACATAATATGCTTACCAAATATCATTCTTTAAGCATTTTTAATGAAATAACATAGTTTTTGAACCTGTGTATGATTCCCACAGCGGGGGTACGATGGTGTTAGTTTCCTGTTTTATATACTTTCATTGAGGATGTTAGAGATTGAAGGTGCTATTTGGGACATATTGACCTTACCTTTCTATACTGATGAATACATGTTTTGGTACCGAATTTTAAACAAGTTAATTAACTACGGTGTAACACTTTTTCCAGAGGAAGGATGATCACTTCTCAGGGACGACGTGATCTCGGTCAAGTTGTTGGCTGATATGTCTAAAAATGGGGTTAAATCGAAACCGTTCAGATTAGGCACGAATCTTAAAGTTCACAAGGGCAATACGGTAATTTCAACTACAGACGGGTCCAAAATGGAAACCGGGTCTCTCCTCCGAAGCCCAATAACCCATAAATGAATCCATTCAGCTAGGTATGGGTCCCAACCCGTTAAGTGACAGTTCAAGAAGATAGGGAGGAATCTTGATCCGCCCTTATCCTTAGGAGGTGGTTCTAACCACTTCTTTCCAGCCACACCGAGGAGTAGAGATTCGTTCTTATCTCGAAGCAGAACCCCCACGGCGACTATAAGAACCCCCTACATCCTACCGTTACAAGGTGATCACTCTTTGTCTACCTAAAGCTCTTTCATATTCTTTTCTGAGTACTGACAAGAGCGTCGGAGGGTTCGTCGCTGGGATCAACCCCGGTGTTTCAAACTTTCATGCAAGTCAACGGGAGCAGCTAGAAGCCAGCTCAACAACAACGGAAAGGGTCAGGTTTGACCTCTTCGATTCCTCACGAACCTATAAATTCATCTGATTGCCCCCACACCGAAATTAGCAGCAACAGATTGGCTCCGTCTGTGAGAATCGAATGGCCATCTGACCCTCCTCCTTCGACCAAAGTCACTCCTAGCTATGTCTCCCTAGAAGAGGAAGTCCGTGGCCTCCAACCATAGAACAACCTCCACTCCCCCTCCTCCTCCAGTGGGTCTCCCTCCGCCCGTCCAACCGGCCCCGCGGCTCGAATAGCCAATTCCTCAATCCGTTCAGCAGCCTCTAGGGCCTCAGGTGGCTGTAGGGGAGCCCTCTCGGCGAAGTCGCCAGAAGCAAACCCTGCATCAAGTTCATGTCTCCATCCACAACGCCTCCACAGATTCTATGGCCTCTCATAGCCCGCCAACACCGAGAGATCTGCGAGAGGTTCTCAATAATCGACAGAACAAGCCCGAGCCTGATCTTCGGATCCGTTTAGACGAGAGGCGCGATGTGAACCCTCGCCGAGAGCACCAGAGGGACCGGTCACCCCGCCGGACAGACCGCAGAGGGTCCAACTCTCCTCGAAGACGAAGAGAGTCACCCCAGCATCGCCAGAGACGAAATCACTCCCCGACCGGTCGCCCTGCAGCTCGAGCCCATGAGGAGCAGGAGGCCCCCGTCACGAGGGTGAAATTTCAACAATTCCATGAAGAAGTCCTTCGGGCACTCAACGTCGCCCCCAACAACGGCCAACGAGCTCCCAGTCCTCGGCCAGCTCCGAGCCATCGCCGTCCCTCTCCCAGTCCTTGGCCTACTCAAAGGTATCGCCGCTGCAGTCCCAGCCCTCCTCCACATGAAGACGAGTCTCGGGGATCAGCGAGGCATGACCGAAGGGAGGACTCGGTCTACCGCCGTCTCCTCGAGATGGAGAGGCGCCTCGGCCAACTCGACAGAGATGAAGAACAACGGGCGAGGAACCTCTGCCTGAGCAGGTCCCTATTCTCTCGCACTATCATGGAGGCCCCTGTCCCAGAAAACTTCAATCCTCCACACTTTGAGACTTATACCGGGGAGTCGGACCCCGCAAATCACATTGAGAGTTTCAAAACTCTCATGATGATCCATCTTGCCTCCAACGCCCTCCTTTGCAAGACCTTCCCGACCACGCTCAAGGAGCCCGCTCGGGAGTGGTATTCCAGACTTGCGCCGGCTTCCATCTTCTCCTTCGACCAGTTCGAAGGTCTCTTCCTCACGCACTTCGTGAATAACCACCGTTCTGAGAAGACGAGCACCTCATTGCTTTTCCTCAACCAAAAAAAGGGCGAGCGGCTGAGGGATTATGTCAAGCGGTTCACCACGGAGGCCAGATCTATCGCTTCCCTAGATCAGTCAGTGGCTTCGGCCGCTTTCTAATCCAATGTCATCAACCCTGACCTCAGGGCGTCTCTGGCCAAGAAGCCTCCTTGGGACTTCTCCGAGCTCCTCCTCAGGAGAAAGAAGTATATCCGAGCTGAAGAGGCTCTCAACCGTCCCACTCTAGAGGGATCGTCTTCCGGGAACAAACGGAAGACTGCTGAGGAAGAAGGAGCTAAGAAGCTCCCAAAAGACAACGGAGGCCAACGTCGCCCTCTCCCCCGATTCGAAAAATTCACGCCGCTTAACACGAGTGTATCTACCATCTTGATGGAGATCGAGAACGAGGGTCTCCTACCGCCGCCTCCAAAGATGAATACCTCCGAAATGAAGAGAAACTGGGAGAAGTGGTGTCGTTTCCACCGGGACCATGGGCACGACACAAACGACTGTCGGGCTCTAAAGGACGAGATTAAAGTCCTTATTCAGAGAGGGCAGCTCGCTCGTTTCATGGTGAGGGACAAAGCTGATCAACCTCCACCCCCCAAGGGGGCTAATAGACGAATCGAGCAACATGCGAAGACTCCGGATGTCGAAGCAGAGGCCATCCTACACCTTATACACAGAGGTCCAATGGGGGGAGATTCCAACTCCTCCCGAAAAGCCTTCGTTCGGAAAGTGAACGCCGTAGAGAGACATTCCCCTCCGAGGGGTCTTGGGGTCCCTGTCACATTCTTCGATAGAGACTTGGAGGGCGTCCGCACGCCCCACTGCAATGCCCTCGTTATTAATCTCCGAATGGCCAACTTCGACATTCACCGGGTCTTGGTGGACAGTGGCAGCTCGGTTAATATCCTTTTCTTGGAGGGGTTAAAGGGCTCCAGCTGTCGAGAGATCGGCTCAAGCCCACGGGCTACACTCTTCATGGATTCACCGGGGTGCCGGTTACGATCGAGGGAGTTATAACCCTCGATGTGACCACTGGCAAAACCCGAGTCACCCACACGGAGCCGATGGACTTCATGGTGGTAGATGTGAAAGCCGCCTATAATGTTATCCTGGGTCGACCAAGTCTGGTCGCACTCCATGCTATCCCTTCGGCCTATCACATGATGATGAAGTTTCCCACTCCCGCAGGAGTGGGAGAAGTGAGAGGAAACCAGGAGGCGGCTCTCAAGTGCTACATGACCTCGATGGGAGGCCCAGTCCTCTCCCTGGAAGCCCTCGAACTCCCACAGGAAAGTAGCCAAACTATCTTCTAGCCGGTGGACGAGCTGGAGGAAGTGGCCTTCTCCGACGAAGATGCCACCAAAACATTCCGGATCAGCAAGGCTCTTTCCCCCTCTATTAAGAAAGACATCTCCTAATGCATAAAGGAGAACCGCGATCTCTTCGCTTGGACCGCGGTGGATATGCTAGGGATCTCAGAGGAGCTCTTAATGCACCACCTTAGCGTCGCCCCGGGAGTCAAGCCCGTCCAGCAGAAGCGGTGTAACTTCGCTCCCGAGCGCCAATAGGCGATCAAGGAAGACATCGAGAAGCTTCTGAATGCCCAATTCATCCAGGAGGTGAACTACCCTGAGTGGCTGTCCAATGTGGTGATGGTCAAAAAATCCAACGGGAGCTGGAGGATATGCATCGATTTTACCGACCTCAACAAGGCATGCCCAAAGGATCCATTCCCCCTTCCGAGTATCGATGCTCTAATCGATGCAACCTCCGGCCACGAGCTACTCAGCTTCATGGATGCTTTCTCAGGGTACAACCAGATCCGGATGTTCCCCCAAACATCTCGAATACCTCATTTATGACTGATCAAGGCTTGTACTGCTACCGGGTCATGCCGTTCGGTTTGAAGACCACGGGTGCAACCTACCAGTGCCTAGTCAATAGGGTCTTCTGAGACCAGATTGGCCGAAACATGGAACTCTGTGTGGACGACATGTTGGTCAAGAGCATCCAAGGGCAGAAGCATGTCCTTGACCTCCAGGAAGCCTTCGGGGTGTTGAGGAGGCACAATATAAGGCTGAATCCGAACAAGTGTGCGTTCGGAGTCCCATCCGGCAAGTTCTTAGGGTTCATGGTCAGCTAGAGGGGCATAGAGGTCAACCCCGAGAAGATCCCAGACATACTCAAAATGGCTCCCCCCTCCAGTGTTAAAGATGTACAGAGGCTCACCGGGCGCCTCGCGGTGATTGAGCGCTTCCTCTCCAAATCCGGGGAGAAGTGCCTACCGTTCTTCAAGGCCATCAGGGGGGGCTAAAGGCTTTGTATTGGGGCAAGCGCAGCAAGAGTCCTTCGACCAGCTCAAACCGTACTTCGCCAACCCCCTACTCTTGAGCAAGCCAAGGCCCGAGGAGGTCCTCTACCTATACCTCGCCGCTTCGGAGCAGACCCTCAGCGCTGTCTTGGTAAGAGAAGAAGACATGACACAGAGGCCCATCTACTATGTGAGTAAGGTCCTCCAGGATGCTGAGCTCCGTTACCCGAAGCTGGAGAAGATGGCCCTTGCATTGGTCATGGCGGTGAGGAAACTCTGCCCGTACTTTTAGTCTCATTCGGTGGTTGTTCTTACCAACCAACCGCTGAAGCAGGTGCTCCACAAGCCAGAAATGTTGGGCTGCTTGATGAAGTGGTCCATAGAGCTGAGTCAGCATGACATCATCTACCAACCCAGAATCGCTATCAAGGCGCAAGCCCTAGAGGAATTCATTGTGGAGAGCACTATCCTCGACCCCTGCGAGTCGGCTGCCGAACCCCTGGTCTAGACTGTTTATGTTGATGGATCCTCCTGCGCCAACGGAAGTAGGGCTGGCATCATCTTGACCGGCCCAGACGCTTTCATCCTGCAATACTCCCTCCGCTTAAACTTTCTTGCATCGAACAACGAGGCCAAGTACAAGGCCCTCTGCATGGCCTGCAAAGCAGGGGCCAAGCATATCTAGGTCTTCAGTAATTTGCAGTTGGTCGTCAATCATGTGTCCGGGGAGTATGAAGCAAGGGACGGCGCATGTCCAAGTACCTGGTGAAGGTTAAGGGGCTACTAGCCTTGTTCGAAGATGTTCAACTCCAGCAGGACCATCGATAGCCTTCTCCAAGCTCGCCTCCTCCTCCCTCCAGGGTTTGGAACGGACCGTCTTGATAGAGGTCCTCCTCAGACCAAGTATCGAGGAAGACAGCTTAGAGCTAATGGAGACCATGCCCCTCACACTTGGGGAGAATTGGATGAAGCCCTTACTCGAGTACCTTAGAGATGGAGTGCTTCCAGAAGACCCAAAGGAGGCAAGAAGGACCAGGACCAGAGCCGAGCAGTACACACTTCTTGATGGAGTCATGTACAAACGCTCCTACACTCAGATTGATAGCTGACCCTACCTGAGGTGTCTCTCCCCCGAGGAATCGCTCTATGCCTTGAAAGAGGCCCATGACGGCATGTGTGGCGTGCACTTGGGAGCGAGATCCCTCGCCCGTAAACTCTTAAATTACGGCTACTTCTGGCCCACACTACTTAGTGACTCCGAAGAGTACGTTCGTTAGTGCGACTCTTGCCAGAGGTTCTCTCCAATCCGTCACCTACCACAAGCCCAACTCTCCTCCCTGGCAAGTCCAATCCCTTTTGCAATGTGGGGGATAGACTTGCTCGGACAGTTCCCTCCAGTGCCGGGCCAGCTGAAGTTCCTGGTCATGGCGATAGACTACTTCTCCAAGTGGATCGAGGCTGAACCCCTCGAAACGATCACTAAGAATAAGGTTCAAAAGTTCTTTTGGAAGAACGTTATTTGCCGCTTCGGTGTACCCCGTGTCCTCGTAACAGACAATGGAACCAGTTCGCGGGAGCGACATTTCGCAACTTCTGCACTGACCTCGGCATCCAGCAGCGGTTCTCCTCAATATCTCATCCTCAGTCCAACTGCCAAGTGGAGAACGCCAATCGATAGATACTCTCCGGCCTGAAGAAGAGGCTCGATAAGTCCGCCAAGGGACTATGGGTCGAATAGTTGCCAACGTGCTCTAGAACTATCACACTACCAAGAGGACTCCGACAGGGGAGTCTCCCTTCAACCTCATATACGGCTCCGAATCCATCATCCCCCTGGAGGTTGGCCTACCCTCGCCCAGATTGATCGCCTACAGAGAAGAGCAGAATGTGAACCAGCTTCGCAACAGCTTGGACCTCATAGACGAGGTTCGCAAAAGAGCTTCCATCCGACAAGAGACCTACTGGCATAGGATAATGCAATCTTACAACAAAAAGGTCCGCCCTGCTAATCTCAAGGAGGGGGACCTAGTACTACGGAAGCTGTCGATCTCCATTCCGAGCAAGAAGGGCAAGTTAGCACCCAATTGGGAAGGACCGTATTCAGAGTTATTTGCCCAGGCGTGTATCAACTCGAAGACCCACGGGGGGGGGGGGGGGGGGGGTAGGAGAATACCGAGGACTTGGAATGCTTACCACTTAATGAAGTACCAAGAGGGTATTGTAACACCGTTCCAAGCAACTTCAGACAACTCTTGAGTCGAGCCATTTCTATTCGATGTTTTTATATATCTTGTTATTTTTATTTTTAAAATATAAGAGTGGTTTACAACTCAGAAGCAGCCACTCAAATCATCTTTAATAAAGACGAGTTACTTCCTGTGAACTTTTATCTATAATAACCTAGTTGGCCTGCTTTGAAACACGCGAAACTCCAAGAACAATGGCTCGGAGTCCAACAGTTGGTTCGATTCCGCTTCAACTACTTGCTTCTAAGCAAGTACAAAGCGATTCACCACTCGGAATTGCTCCCACAGCTGTTGATATTTTCTAAATGACACGCTTGGAGTCTAACACTTTGTTTGAATCCTCTTCAACTACTTGCTTTTAAGCGAGTACAAAGTGGTTCACCATTCGAAATTGCTCCTACAGCTGTTGATAAGCTCTAAACGACAAATTCAGAGTCCAACACTTGGTTTGACACAACTTTGGCTACTTGCGAACGAGTGAGTAAAAAGTGGCTCACCATTCAGAATTGCTCCTACAATTGTTGCCAGTCGCAAACGCTAGAAAAACACACACAAGTTCAAGAAACAAGTACTATTTCATTAAAGTTTGAGATACAAGTCTAACTACAAACCAAAAACTCATCTTTACATCGAGATACAAAACTTATGAAACAAAGATTACAAAATTACAGAGAGCTACTTTAACCCCTCCTAGGGAGTGGGACACTTCTATTAAGAGATGACCGAGGTCGACGAGTCTCGTGCTGTTGTGGCCTCACTTCCGTGGAGATATCTAAACCGGCGAGCCGAGTTACGTCTTCGGTGCCTGAAAGTCTAAGTGTTGCCCCAGCAGATGCTCCGCTCGACGAGCCAGCCTGTAACCCCCATTTCCGCAAATACGTATTTTCTAAATATTTTCTGTATTTCGATATTATAAATTCATTATTTGTTAAAATCGTGTTGGATTTGTATATTAAAGTTTTTTTCTATCACTAATTATATTTATTTCGAATAATTGTGTATTTTAATCTACTTTCTATGTCTTATTGATCAACTATTTATATTTGAGCTTAAAACAAATATATTATTATTATTAGGTGATTTTAATAAAAAAAATGTTAAACCCGGATATTATTTTATTGTATGATTTTATTATTATAATAATTAATTGTTGTTTCTTGATTATTTAATTAAAATTCATCCATTGAATTATTTTGTTATTGTACTAGACCTAGTTTTCTTGGCGAATATAAGTTGTAATACTAGACCTAGTATTCCAACTTATTTTCAAGAGTAGTTTATATTCAATTCATTTGTATTATTTATTTATTTATTTGGATTTAAATTCTTGTTCATGAAACTCTTTGATCTTCTTGATGAATTATTTTCTTATTAATCCTATTTTCTTTTTTTATTGTGGGTATTTTTGATTTGAACCCTATTGATTTGGATCTATCTCTTTTATTGAACCCTAAAACCCAATTTGAATTGTTCTTGACCCAAAACCGCTTTTATTGAACCTTAAACCTCTAACCCAGTACCCTAATTGTACCCTATAAATACAACCCTAATACAAACCCTAAAAATTGCACTTTTCTGAAAACCTAGCCGTCTAATCTCTCTCCTCTTTCCTCTTTCTCTCTCCCTGTGTTTCTCTCTCCCCGATCAGACCCCAAACCCCCACCGGCGTCTTCCCTGGCCAGCTCTGACCACCCCCTTTGCTCCATCCCCGGCGACGACTCCCCTGAGCGCCGCCAACCTCCTGTCGCAACCCTGAACCCCTGGCTGTCGCCTTCCCATTGATCTCACCCAAAAACCCAAATCCCCTTTTACTGTACCTCTTCCCCAACTCACCTCCGGCGACTCCCAATCCCGTCACCACCTCCCCTCATTGGCGTCATCTTTCCACAACACATGATATCACAAAATACCATGAACATATACGTCAAAAGTGGTCAACTCCAGGTTATATCATGTCATGTATGTCGTGAGGCAACTATTGGTCTATCATCACTATAGAGACAATATCAATAAGGGGATTTACACACAAATTGTCTCTAGAACCCAACTACACTACCAGCGGTATTTTGTACTTGCATATGCAAAGGAATTTAATACAAGTTACTTGCCTGTTAGACGATGAAAACGAATACCAAGAATAATGGGATAAGAATCCCGAAGCAACGAACTCACGAACTAGATCAGCCCACCAATAATACGTGCAATATACGTGCACTCAAAGAGGCAAATCAGCAACAGCGCCAAAACAAAGAGGCAGCAACAATTGCAAAGAGGCAGCAATTTCAGTAATGGCTAGTGCAAGGGGGCGGCGCCGACGACCAGAGGTGAGGGCTCCGATGAGCGGCGATGCAACAGGGCGGCGCAGGTGGTCGGCGATCGAATAGAGGAGGAAAGGGAAATCGAAAGAGAGGTTGGAGATGGGTATTGGGTTTTTCTGGTCTGGCTGTCAATGTCAAGGACGGAGGAGGGCGAGGAGGTGCAGGGGGTGATCTGTGGTGGCACTGGTGATTGATGTGTTATTCGCGATATATCTGTTGAATACTTGTGAAATACCCTATACCATGTTGCTTGGACATCTAGTACACCATATTCCATGTTATCATCCTATTATTTCCCTATTGTTATTATCGTTCATCTCATGTCTCTAGATTGCATATTGTATTGCTGCATTAATAAAATAATTAACAAGCCAGGGTTTAAGGGTTGACTTTTAGTAGTGGACAATATAAAGACTGTACTCGGAGGAGGGGCCCGTGTTTCCCTATTTATTTGTCTATTGGTCTGTTGGTCTATTGGTCTATTGGTCATATCGGTCGTCGATTAATTGTAGATTACTGACTACAGTATCTCGATTGATTCGGTCATCGATCACTATTGAATATTGATTACCGTTGCCGAGTACATGAACTGTACAGCCCACCACTAAGTCTAAAGTGAAACTATTTGAATGTAGCAACCATGTAGTAAAAGGATGGAAGCATGAAGTACTACCTAGATAGTAATAATACAAGACTTGAACATAATCACTTGACACTTGCTACTTGATACTTATTACATGATACTTGTTCACTCGACACTTACAACATGCTACTTAAACTAGTTTATCTTGCCATGCTAGTTGTTATATTTTATTATCATTCTTAATTCATGTTATTAGTTATCATTTTTCCCATGTACTTGTGCCTACACTACAAGCGGCCCGTAACTTGCATTGATGGGTGTATTGTTTTCTTTTTCTCTTCCTGCAATTTATTCAATTGCAGATTTTGGAGAACAGTCTCCTGCTGGAGTTGGAGAACAAATAGTCTGAAGACTACTGCTGTCTAATTACTTATTGCTTTAATAAACTTAATGTATTGAGACTTATTATTATTTGAATTTGATTCATTATTGTATTGGACTTATATCCAAAATATTGTTATTTGTTTCCAGACGTTGGATTATTATTGTATTTGGATATTTTTATTGCTTAATTCCAAGTATTATTGTTCATGAGATTATTATTATTGCATGCGCAATTATTCTGTATTGTTTATATTGTTGAGTTGATCGGATAAACAGCTTATGGGTGACGTTATTCATTCGCTGGGCCAATGTTACGTGCTCGTATTCCATATTTTTGGGAAGCGAGGCATAACACAGCCACTCCGCTCTGCACGTCCCCGGGGCACCTCGAGACGAGGGGTGAGCGTCACGCCAACTCGTGGAATGACCTTCCTTGGGAGTATTCACCTCGGGGACAAGAGGTGGTTCTGACGTTTATCCCCTCGGACAGCCGTCATAGCCGATGGTTCTCTGCCTCTAGCTCCACGACTCGTTCCTTCAGCGAGTCGTCCGTCACTCTAATTTTCAGTCAAGGCATTCGGCTAGAGCTGCCCTGACGAAAAGCCTAAAAAATAGCCCTTCGAAGGTGCGCCGCTTCAAAGCTCATCTCAAGCACGACATTCTTTAAACTCTCTCGTTCGGCCCTGACGTCGAACAAAGACCGATGAAAATACTTGAGCCGCAAGCCTTGGCTGAAGGCCATCGAAGGGCACGTCTCCTCTCCATCGGGGGGCACTTAGCGAGTCTTCTATTTTAGATGCTTCAACTCTGAATCACGACGAGCCAGCGTCAGCTTAAGATGGTTCAGCTCTGACTCGGCTCGGAAAAGCCTCTCTCGAGTCCGAGCGAGCCCCAGCCTCGTTACCCCTAGACCAGACCTGAGGCATGCCACTTTGGCTATTGGAGGCACTTCAACAATTTGTGATGCTTCGCCGATCTGAAAAAAGCCACAACATGAAGGTACTAAGTTTAAACGGCTCCTACAGGACAACTCAGAAGCAAAGTTCGACACAAATACAACACTTGGTCAAAAAAAAAAATCTCATTTCATTGAGTACAAAATGCGGTGGCCAGTCCGCAACAAGGCAATACAAAATCAAAAAAAAAAAGATGGTGAACAAAGTCAGGGAGCCACCTCGAGGTGCTGCTCCGCACTCTCGCTCGGCACCGTCACGAGCGCCCCCTCCTGATTCGCCACCTCCTCCACAACCCCTTCGGCTTCTTCCTCCCCTCCTTCGGGCTCGGCCTCTGCTAGGGGTATAATCTCCTCGTCTTCGATCGGGTCATAGAGGTGATACCCCGAGCTATCGAAGTCAGGGATACGAGTCGCGACATGCTTGAGGGCCCGAGCAGATGACTCCTCCATGTTGGTAAGCATGTAGGCCTCCTCCTCGGCTTGAATGCCGCCGTCGCCTCGGCCACCGCAGCGTCCCTCTCCTTCAGCGTCTCCTCCGAGGCCTTTAGGGCCTTCTCCCTCTCCATCTCGGCTCAGGTCTTCCCCCTCTCCAGCTCATCTGCCCTCGCCACTTCAGTCATGATGCGCTCTTTTGCCTTGGCTAGCGCCGCATCCAGGACGCTGATCTGAACGGCCCGGGGCTCCGAGAGCTGTTGCTCGGCTTCGAACATCTTCACTGCCTTGGTTCGCTCCGCCCGATCCCTATCGCTCGTCGCCTTCAGTTTCTTCTCCTACTCAGCGAACTATTCTAGCATGTGACTGAAGTGAGAGGTGATCTGAAAGCCGAAGAGAAAGAAGGACGTAAGAATCAAAAACCACAAACTTCGAAATTCTGAAAAGAATAGCAAGAACACTTACCGACATCGTGGCCCGGGCGAGCTCTAGCGCATCATCGCCCATGGTACCCACCTTCAGCGCCGCTCGATCCTTCGGGGTCGGCAGGTGGCGCACGGCCTGCATGCTCATCGTTGCATCGCCGAGGAAACCGTCAAGCTTCATCACCCTCCAGTCGGGGACGAAGAGCTTCTTGTGCTCCTCGGTCAGAATGGCCTCTGCCTCGGCAGTGAGGGGCGGCACCTCGAGCGCTAGCGCGGATCCAACGGAGAACACCCCGCCTGAAGGCTCGGAAGCCGTGGGCGAGGGAAGTGCAGCTTGGGAAGCGGAGGGGGAATCGGAGACCAAGTCCACAATAGTCGTAGGAGACGAAGGTGTCTGGGCTGCTCGGTCGGACGCGGGTCCCGTTGTCCTCCTCTTCCTCTTCTTGTTGTCCGGTCCCTTTGCGACGACCGCACTCTGCTTCGCCAACAAGGCTTTGAAGTCCATACCGGGGGCCTCTGAAAGACAACAACCGAAAGGAGTTAGCGCCAAAAAGAGAACGGTATAAAAAAAGGGGAAACAAAATTAGACGGAGCATACTAGGGTCGATCGGACTGAGACCCCCACCGAAGAGGACCCCCTCAGTGATCTTTCCAACCCAAGGTCGGAAGACCGAGGATCTTCGACACGACCCCCTCTTCCTCCTTAGTCAGCACCAGCTCGGCCTTCACCCACTTCGAAACGTCGTCCTTCCAACTCGTCGGAAAACTCCACGGCTCGGGACCTCGGATCAAGAAGTACTTCTCCTTCCAATGTTTGATGGAGTCCAGATTCTTGATCAACTTGACCCCCTTCCTCGGAGACAGATAGTACCGGTACTCCATCTTGCTATACGGCAGATCTGGTAGAGACTGCGGAGCATGACGAGTTGAGGCTCGACACCTACGGCCTGGCTCTGGAGGATGAAGGCAATGACGTGCCGCCACATATTCGGCATGAACTGCACCGGGCTCAAGCCATACCATTGTAGCACTTCGACTACGAACGGTGGCAGAGGCAGCCGAAGGCCGGCGTTGAGTGCGTCGTAATGGAAGACGCAAGTGTCAGGCGAAGTCTCCGTGCACACTCGGAAGCCCGGATCGGGGAGGAGCAAGGTGTACTCCTTCAGGATCCGAAACCCCTTCCTGATACGTTGAAAATCCGCCTCGGTTAGAATCGAGGGGATATCGTCTACCTTGGAAGGATCCCTCGGACAATTCTCCTCGTAGGTGGCAGACCTCCCGTATACAGCCTTGGACAGAAGGTCTCTGGAGTAGCTCCTAACCATCCCAAGGTTCGATAATGTGGACGGTAGCCGACCTAAAGTGCCAGCCCCCTTCACATTCTCAATGACGGTCTCCACGATTGCCGACCTCGCTACTTCCTTCCTCTTGCCCACTACCGGGGAGACCACTAAGGGTCGGTCGCTGTCTCAGTCCGAGGTGGAGGTCTCACTCCCCAAAGACACACTAGACATCTCTAGATACAAGTTAAGACAATTAATTACCTTGATGTGATGGCTACGGTCGGAGTAGTTCGCCGGAAAGATAATCGCCTGGCCAAGACCGCTAGCAGCGCCACTCGAGAGCAAAAAATAACTGAGAGTGAAAGTGAAAGTGAGAAATGAGGAAGTAGGGAGAGAGCGGTGAAAACTTATAGTACAAAGGGGGATTCGAGTGAGCTTTCAGATGTTTTGGGCCCCCACAGAGGCCCACTAGAAGCCTAAATGCCTAATTCCTTGTGATTCGCACCTGATCTCCATTAGACGTCCATAATTGTGCCACGTCGCTCGGAACCAAAATCCGAGCAACCGGGGCACCAAGCTACGTATTGGAGAAAATCACTTACTCCTCTGATTCGCGCTTGATCTTCATTAGACGACCCTGACTGAGCCACGTCATGAAAAATCACTCTTTTCTCGTGATCCATGCCTCTCTCCGCATGATTTGTGCTTGATCTCCATCAGACGACCATGATTGTGCCACGTTGCTCGGAACCTAAATCCGAGCAACCGGGGCACCGAGCTGTGTATTGGAGAAAAATCACTTACTCCTCGTGATTCGCACTTGATCTTCATTAGACGGCTCTGATTGAGCCACGTTGTGAGAAATCACTTTTTTCTCATGATCCATGCCTCTCTCCTCGTGATTCGTGCTTGATCTCCATTAAACGGTCCTGATTGTGCCACGTCACTCGGAACCCAAATCCGAGCAACCGAGGCACCGAGCTGCATATTAGGGGAAAATGACTATCTCCTCATGATTCGCACCTGATCTCAATCAAACGGCTCAGATCTCGCCACATCGTGAAAAATCACTGTTTTCTCGTGATTCACACCTCTTGCATCATGATTCGCACGTGATCGCCATCAGATAGCCATGATTGTGCCACATTGCTCGGAACCCAAATCCGAGCAACCGGGACACCGAGCTGCGTATTAGAGAAAACCCACTTACTCCTCGTGATTCATGCTTGACCTTCATCAGACGGCCCTGATTGAGCCACATCATGAAAAATCACTATTTTCTCGTGATTCACACCTCTTGCATCATGATTCGTACCTAATCTCCATCAGACAGTCCTAATTGTGCCACGTCATTCGGAACCCAAATTCGAGCAACTGAGGCACCAAGCTTCTTATTGGGGGAAAACGACTATCTCATCATGATTCACACCTGATCTCAATCAAACGACTCAGATCTCGCCACATCGTGAAAAATCACTCTTTTCTCGTGATTCACACCTCTTGCATCATGATTTGCACCTGATCTCCATCAGATGGTCCTGATTATGCCACGTCGCTCGGAACCCAAATCCGAGCAACCGAGGCACCGAGCTACGTATTTGGGAAAACGACTATCTCCTCATGATTCGCGCCTGATCTCAATCAAACGGCTTAGATCTCGCCACATCATGAAAAATCACTCTTTTCTCGTGATTCACACCTCTTGCATCATGATTCGCGCCAGATCGCCATCAGATGGCCATGATTGTGCCCCGTCTCTCGGAACCCAAATCCGAGCAACCGGGGCACCGAGCTGCGTATTGGGGGAAAACAACTATCTCCTCATGATTCGCACCTGATCTCAATCAAACTGCTCAGATCTTGCCACGTCGTGAAAAATCATTTTTTCTCATGATTCACGCCTCTTGCATCGTGACTCGTGCTTGATCTCTATCAGACGATCCTGATTATGCCACGTCGCTCGGAATCCAAATCCGAACAACCGAGGCACCGAGCTGCGTATTTGGGAAAAAATACTATCTCCTCATGATTCGCGCTTGATCTCAATCAAACGGCTCCGATCTCGCCACGTCGTGAAAAATCACTCTTTTCTCGTGATTCACACCTCTTGCATCATGATTCGCATCTGATCTTCATCATACAGCCCTGATTGTGTCACGTCGCTCGGAACCCAAATCCGAACAACCAGGGCACCGAGCTACATATTGGAGAAAAATCACTCTTACCTCGTAATTCATGCTTGATCTTCATCAGACGGTCCTGATTGTGCCACATCGCTCGGAACCCAAATCCGAGCAACCGAGGCACCGAGCTGCATATTGGAGAGAAATCACTCTTACCTCGTGATTCGTGCCTGATCTCCATCAGACTGCCCTGATAGTGCCACGTCGTGACCGAGGCACCAAGCTGCTTATATGGGAAAAATGCTTCTGAACCACAAGAACCGTCAGATCCCTTCCAAATTCGCATCTCGAACTGGTCAATGACATGGGAGGAAAACTAAAAATGCCAAGAGAAGACTAAAGTAAGGGGATCCCCTATCACCAATACTATTTATTTTAGTCATGGATGTCCTAGCATAGATGTTGTTATATGGAAGAAGAAATTGCTCTTTCTCATCCCTCCAGCTTAGAGGATCACTCTCCTTTCTCGCAGTTCTTCAATTTGCAGATGATACTCTCCTTTTCTGCATGGGGGATAAACAAGAGGTACTCAATCTCAAGCTATTACTACACATATTTACCAAAGTGTTATATTTGGCTATCAACTTTAACTAGTGTTCCATAGTATACTTTGGTAAATCAAGAGCAAAACTTCATGCATTTTCAAATATCCTAGGGTATAAGAAGAAGAAGCTCCCGATTGAGAAAAAACTTTCGGTATGGAAAGGTAGGATGTTTTTGATTTGGGGGGGGAGGGGGGGAGGTGGGCTGGTTCTCATCAACTTTGTGCTTAGTGCATTTCCTGTATATTATGCTTCCTTCTTTAAATGCATCTTTTGGTCATCAAAAGGATTGACCAGATTAGGAGCAGATACTTTTGGACTGAAACTAATATAGATGCAAGGGGCAATGCACATATGACATGGAAGAGGGTTTGCCAGCCAAAACAGCAGGGGGGTCTTGGAATACTTGATCTTAAGATTTTCAATGAAGCCTTACTTCTCAAGTGGTGGTGGAAAATTGTATCTTCTGACTCACTAGTATGCCAAACCCTACAATCACTATATTGTAATGCCAGCTCTCACAGCTTTGTTTAAACTCAAGCTTCAAATTTCTGGAAAGGGGTTTTCCACCTCAAGGAGCAATTCATGCAAAGTGTTAACTGGAAACTGGGCAATGGGAATTTTCGATTGGGGACACATTTGTTCAGCGCAAGCCACCGAACGTTAAAGGTGGTTCGGTTGCGCGACATGTGTCTCGTTGACCGTTGACCGTTGACCAGTCAACGAGGTACGTTGTTTGATCTTCCTGACTGTGGGACTCCCTTTGTCATTTTTGGATTCTTGACCATTAGACTTCCCTTGCTCTTGGGATTTTCCAATAGTTGGGGGCCCATGAGCTTCGGGAGCTCAAGTTTCGTCTCCCTCTCTCTATGAAACCCCCACACCCTCCTCTTTTCCCTCATTCTCTCATTTCTCATCCTCAAAAACTTCTTTTCTCTAGCGAACTTGCCAGTCATTGCGGCAGGTATTTTCTTTTTCTAACGATCTTTCCAAACGTAGCTGTCACATCTAAGGTAAATTTTACATATTTTTATTCATATATATATTATTTTATTAAAGATGTCTAGGGTGTCTTCGCGAGACGAGACATCCCCTTCGAGCCATGATGGAGATAGGCCACTTGCTCTACTTTCTAGGGCAGATAAGGGGAAGATAATGGCAGATTCAGTTGTGGTCGAGACGATAGTGTAGAGAACAAGATAAGTAGGGGAGTTGGGTCGGATTCCTAGCCCCTTTATCGCGTCTCGGCGATATTAGAGACTAATCCACCGATCTACTGTTGAGAGTTGAGCATGGGATGACACCATTGTATGAGGAGAACGAGTCTCGTGAGCACTCGGAGGTTGATGATGTATCTTTGATGCTTACGAAGGATCATTTGGGCATCAATCGGGAGTGTTTCATAATTCTGAAGGAGTTCGATCTTCTATTAACGGGCATTAGTGTTAGAGCATGTTCACCGACTTCCCCGGATACTTGCTTCTTCCCATTTGATGTTTTTTCTTGTGGGACTCCGTCTTCCCTTACCCCTATTCGCAATCGAAGTTCTACAGTGGTATTCTTTGATTCTTGTCCAGTACATGCCGAACATGTAGAGGCATGTAAAAGGCTTTGTTTTGCATTGCCAAGCGGCAGGGATCGAACCACGACATAGCATTCCGAGGAGGCTCTACAAAGTCCATCAAAAGATCAAGTCAAAGTTTAGGTACTATCTCACTCCTCGTCGGGGGGTGAAGTTGATCGACAATCCTAACTCAATCACGCACTAGAGGAACAAGTACTTCCTTATTCGGAGTCATGAGCCGTGGATGATTCCCACGATGTGGATAGAAGAAGTGTCGAAGAGAGCGAAGGCTAATCCGGTCTTGAGTCCAGAGGAGTATGAAATGGTTAGAATACTTTTAGATCATCCTGCTCTGAGTTGGAGAGAGGTGACAGAGGAGTTTCTCTTCGGGGGGGGTCTCAATCCGATCAACCCTAGTACACATATTTGATTTTTCTTTGCACTTTAATTTTGCTTTAGTAGTTACTTCTTTTTTTTTTCTTTTTTCTTAATCACTTTGTGTCTTGGTTTGCAGGAGCTACTGGCATGGACTTTGATGCGATTATCTCTAAGCATGCGGGATTGAGCAGCAAAGCCCCCGAGGAGAAGAAGAGGGAGAGAATGACCACCAAACCTACGGTGGCGAATATTGAAAGGTGCCCCATGATCGCCTCCCCCAGTGGTAAACTTAGAGTCTCCACCTGCTACTTCACCTGCCCTTAGGTGTTGTGCTTGCAATCGAGGCTCTTCCCATCACAACAAGAGTTGAGGCAATTCTTACGAAGGTGCATAAGAAGCTCTTCATCCCGGACTGGCGAGTTATGAAGCATGATGGGTCCCTTGGGGACTCAGCAACTTGCATGCAGGTAGTCCATCTCCTTGCGACCCTGAAGGACAGAGCGGCGATGGCTGCGGTGTTGGTTGGTGACTCCACCTTGGAGATTTCCCAGGCTAACATGGCGGTATGTTATTATGACATTCTTTTTGCACTTGAATTTTTATGAAGTAATATAATTTTTTTCCCCTTTGTAACTTCGAATATTTTTCTTTTTGTAGATCACTTCCCACTTCAGCCACTTGTTGAAACAAGTGGCAAAGCAGGATAAGGAGCTAAAGGTGCCGAGTAACAGGGACCGAGCGGAGCAGGTGAAGACTACCAGGGAGTTGGAGGAGGCAAAGCGCCCAGTTGAGACCCAGGCGACGCAGATCGAATTGCTGGAGTCGGCCTTGGCGAAGGTGAATGATCAGGTAGCTCGAGCGAAGGAGCGGTGGACCGAGAGAGGGAGCAGGCAGCCAGGGAGAGGGAGAGTGCAGTGAAGGAGAGAGAAGATACGGTGAAGGCATTGAAGGATGAAGTGGAGGGGTACCTAGCCCTGAACATGGAGAAGGCGTATGCCAAGGCTCTTCGGCACGTTAGAGCGCAAGTCCCTAGCTTCGACCGTTCGGATCACATGACTGCGATGGGTGTGACCCCGGGGACTGTTGAGGGAAGTGATCGTGAGTCTACCCCTCCTGTGGGTCAGTCGAACGAGGTGGATCCTTGACTCCTCCCTTAGATAGTTGATTTTACTTTGTTTTCTTTTGTGTTTTGCCTTTGTTTGGATACATAATAGCGGACTGGCCACCGCTTAATGTATCTTTACATTGCAATGAAATCTTTTTATATTTTTGCATCTTCTGTTGGATTTGAGATCTTGAGCCTTTCTGTAACCTATGAGCCTAGTTGCCAATGTTAGAGTGATCCATCTTTCTTTCTTATTAACAGGTTGTTGTGTACGATGCACGTGAATCTCGTGACCACGAGATTGCCCATCTTCATACCAAGCTTCAGGTGACAGAGCTAGGACTTGCTTGTTCACGGGAGAGGCTTTTTAAAGCGGAGGCAAAACTTGGCCACTTGAGAAAAGTGTTGTCCCGTACAGAAGCGAGACGCAACAACAAGATCGTACGAGAGGTACCTCCTGTTGGAGTGGAAGATCACTCTTCGGGAGAAGCGACTAGTAGAACATATTTGAGGCCCAAAGTCCTTCTTCGCTCTTTACTTGCCGCTACCACTGACATATATGAACTAAAGAACGTGGTGCTTGAAAGGAAATTAGAAGCGGCTCATTTAAGAAGAACAATTCTTGAGTGTTCGGCGGGGACTCGACCGATTGGTTCGGCGTATGCAAGTGTGCCTCGTTTGAATCTTAAATTCAAGGATGACTCTTTGAAAGAGAGGCTCATTGAACATGAGGTGGAGATCCATCAGTTGAAGAGACTTCTTGAGGGAGGCAATGTTAGGAGCACTTCTTGCTCTCGTGAAGAGCGTGCCCAAGGGATATCATTTCATGAGGCTTTATGTTAGCCTAAGGTCCCATAGAATGCTCAGAGCGAGGTGGTCGATTCATCTAGCGGGGCATCGATTGGAGGGCCTGCACAAGCTGTAGGCCCAGAGGGTACAACCCGATCTGCGGATTTGGATATCCCCTCAGATGGTTTGAGGGAACAGAATAGTACTCAGATCTCTACTAGAAGCCGTAGACCGTGTGTGTTCCTCAAGAGGAGCATCCCTTTACCAAGAAAGAATAATTATTGCGGTGAATGAGATTTTATAATCTTATAGAGACTTGTTTCTCAATAAAACTTGTAATCGAATTCGTCTTGTGAAATAAGATTCTCCTAAGTGTTTGATCAATGCCTCTGTGAATTGTGTCTTTTTGAACTTGTGATTGTTTCAGGAGCACTCAAACGGCGAGCCCAACTTCGCATACTCACTCTGGGGAAAGTGTTTAAAGTGTCTCTATGAACCGTGAGTGGACTCCGAACAATGGTAACGACTTGTTTTGGGAGGACTCGAATAGCGAACCGAACTCCGCGTGCTTGCTCGAGAGCATGTAGCTAGAGTAACCCTAGGAACCATGAATGGAATCTGCACTTATCCGGGGTTATTTCAGGAGCACTCGAACGGCGAGCCAAACCCGTACACTTGCTCGGAAGCAAGTGGGTAAAGCGACTCTATGAAGTGTGAGTGGAATCCAAACAATAATTATGACGAGTTTTAGGAGCAATCGAATGGCAAACCGAACTCCACACACTTGCTCGGGAGCATGTGGCTAGAGTGGTTCTATAAATCATGAATAGACTACTCACTTGTCGGGGGTTTTTTCAGGAGTACTTGAGCAGTGAACCAAACCCCGTACACTTGCTTAGGAGCAAGTGAGTGAAGAAGCTTTATGAACCGTGAGTGGACTCCGAACAATAGTGACAACGAATTTTGGGAGCACTCGAATGGCGAATCGAACCCTGCACACTTGCTCGGGGAGTCGAGTGAGGGGATGGATCTGGATTCAGCCGTAAAGCGTTGGACATAGATCTGGAGATTGGATCTGGACTTAGCCGTTTTACATGTTTACCAACCAAGTTTACCGATCAAGTTTACCGACCAAGTTACCGACCAAGTTTATCGACCAAGTTACTGACCAAGCTTACCAACCCAGTTACCGACCAAGTTACCGACTGTAACACCCCGAATTCCATTTACATGTAATTCGTAGTACAACATGATCTTTTACTTCATTTCATACAATTTTACAATGAAATTTAAAGTTTTCTTTATACACATGGTTTATTACAAATTTACACAGCGATAGGGATGGCAAATGGGCCGGGTCAACCGGCGACCCGCCCGTTGAACCTGGCCCGTGAAAGTGTTTGGCGGGTTCGGGTCGAACCCGTAAACAGTAACAGGTTGACCCGGGTCACGTAAATAACGAATCAAACCCGAATAACCTGGCCTGCGAACCCGTTACTGTTCACCCAACCCGCACGCCAACCCGCGGGTTATGAACCATTGGACCCGTTCGGGTCGAACGTTCGACCCGTCACGGGTCGACCGTTGACCCGCGGGTCAAACGAGCCGTTTGGGGGGGGGACTATACAACAGATAGAAAAAACGGCTATTATAGTCGTTGTGCTTGGATTTTTTGGGTTTTTTGGGTTTTTTTTATTTTAAGCCTCTAAATACCCCCCCAAAACCCCATCAAAAAAATCACACCTTACTCTCTTACTCTCTCTACTATTATTACTCATTTCTAAGCAATTTGTGAACAATTCAAGTATTGAATAAACAAGTGTTCAAGGCATCTACACGATCAATTTCCGATCATATCGAAATTAAAATTCAACAACGTCTTCAACTCTTCAACTCTCGTCCAACTCCAAGTGATCAAGTCGTCAACTCTCCTTCAAGCTCTCCTCAACTCTTCAATTCCGGAATCGCTTATTTCTACTTCTATTCCTATTTTCACGGATTTTTTTTATACGTGTATCCACGGTGAACGGTATCAAAATTTCATACATCTCTTCTTATTTTATTTTTGTTGTAGTTATAATTATTGTTGGTTTTTTTATCTTCTCTATCTCAACCCTCTTGTTTTCTAGATTTTTTTTTATAATTCATCATTCCTACATTGTGTAGTTTTTTTTAGATACATTACTACATTATGTCTAAACACGGTAGCGGTCGTAGCCAAAGTGGGCAAGATTCCTCCTCCTCTTTCCGTAGGCCACCAATTGTCCCAATTAGTGAGCCCGCCCAAGAGTACCATGATCCTCCTACCCAACAATGGGGTACACACGACGAGGTTGTAGGTGACATACAATTAGAAGAAGAACAACAACAACAACCAAACAAAACCACACAACCCCGTAGTAGTAGGAAAAGTAGAGGAGAAAGTAGTGATTGGCATAAGTTTTACGATTATATCCCGGATGAACAAACTCCGGGTATAGGTTTGAAAGTTTGTAAAACATGTTCTAAGGCATACAAATTCAAGAGGGGTGATGGCACCGGTACAATTAGTAGACACATCGCTAATAACCATAAAGAACTTTTTGCTGACCTAACCGGTCAACAAAAAATCAACCCTAGGACCGGTCTAGTTGATAGCCACCCTTATGATCCCGACCTTGTTCGTCGGGAAATGGCCCGATTAGTAATAAAGGAAGATTTACCATTTTCCTATCCTGAGAGTAGGGACTTGGAAATTTTTAATCAAACGGCCTTAAACCCTCATTTTAGAAGAATTCCGAGAAATACTTGCAAATCGAATTGTTTTAAAGTGTACAATGAAATGAAGGACGCTTTGATTGCAATTTTATGGAGTTTAACTTGTAGAGTTAGTTTAACTTCGGATTGTTGGATGGGTGTCAACAATATTGGGAATAACCTGTCATTAGATCGACAATGATTGGATTCTTCAAAAAAGAATTATATCACTTGCGGCGTTGCCGTATCCCCATAGTGGCGCTGAAATAGCAAACCATATTTTAGAAATTTGTGATGTTTTTATATTCACGATAAAATATGTGTATTAGTTTTGATAATGCATCTAACAACAATGCAGCAATTACTACTTTAAAATCCACATTAAACCCTCCATCTGACAATATTTTTTATATTAGATGTGCATGTCATATTATAAATTTATGTGTTCAAGATGCATTAAAAATAGCCGATCCATATATACTTAAAATTAGAAATTGTGTACATTTCATTGCATTAAATCCTAGCGTATTTCAAGAATGGAAAAATTGGTGTAGGGTTTCAAATGTACCTTTTAGAAGATTTCCAAAGGATGTTAAACACCGATGGAACTCTACTTTTGATTTACTACATATTGTTACCAAATATAAAGCAGCTGTAAATGATTTTTGTATCGCAAAAAATATGCAAAATTTTGAAATGACTCCCACCGATTGGTTTTATGCCAAATCTTTGTTGAAATTTTTAGAACCTTTTAAAACCGCAACTTTAAAATTTTCAAAAACATATGAATCTACTTCTAGTAGCATTTTTATTTCATTAGTTAGCATGATGCAAACATTTAACGAAATGTTAAATGATACTTATGTTGGTGATATTGTAAAACCTGCATACAAAAAATTTTTGAAGTATTATTTTCCTCCTCCTATGTTGATTTGTGTAGCTACCGTTATGGATCCTTGTATCAAATTGGAATGTACGAAAAGTTTGATTGAATTGTTTTTTACATTACTTGGGAAAAATGTAGAAATAGTAATTGATTGCGCTACTTTTTTAGTTCAATTTGAATTTACATTAAATAACTTGTATGATTATTATGATAGACGTTTTGCTTCTAGTAGTACAACTTTTGTAGTTAGTTCTTCTTCTACTACTTCTAAAGCTAAGGGTAAGAGTAAATTTGATGATAGAACATTTAATTTACTTGTACAAATTCAATCAAAAAAACCTAGGACTAATCAACCAAATGAATTATATTGGTATAACCAACAGGATTCTGAGTCTTCTTCTTCTCCACTAGATATTTTACAATGGTGGAAAGACCATGAACACACTTTTAGTATTTTATCAATTATGGCTAAAGATTTACTAACTCCTCCTGTCTCTATAGTTGCTTCTGAAAGTGTATTTTCTTCAAGTGGCAGAGTTCTAACTGATTACAGGAATCGCTTGAAGCCCGACATGTTAGAGATGCTCGTTTGCACAGAAGACTGGCTGAAGGCTGAGGATATGACACAAGGGAAAGCATTATCAACATCCACAAGTGGGAGCAACTCGTCGGAACAACAACAACAACAACAACAACAACAACAATAGCTTTGCTAGTAATAGCAACTCGCCTGACACGTTAGAAATTGTATTATATCTTTGCTTGTTATTTCAAATTAGAAAAATTGAAGTAAATTAAAATCGCATATAAGAAATATGTTAGTGTATAAAACATATTTGTGAATTGAATTCTTCATTTCATTAGAAATTGTGAAACGTGTATAACTTAAATTCATATGAATAATATTTCAATATTTTTTGCCAATTTCACTCTTTCAATCTTATTATTATTATTACGATTTTTAATATTTATTATTATTATTATTATTATTATTATTATTATTATTATTATTATTATTATTATTATTATTATTATTATTATTATTATTATTGCCGCTAAATTCGGTGTGGGGGCAAACAGATGGAATTTGTGGATTCTTGAGAAATTTTGAATAGGAAACCCGTTTACCTGTTCCGCCAGAGTTTGACCGTCGCTCCCGCCGTACATCTGCAAAAAGTGCGAGACACCGGGGTTGTTCCCGGTGATACACCCTCCGATGCTCAAGTCAGTAATCAGAAGTGATTATGAAAGAGCGTAAAAACTGGCAAAAGATTGATTACCTCTTAATGGAGATGGATGGGGGGTATTTATAGGCATCTTAGGGGATCAAATTAGGCATGTAATTCATGTGTATAGATAAGGAATGTAATCCCTAATTCCCAGTGAAAGGATAGATATGAATCAGGGCCGTTGATTAGGATTAATCAGAAATCTTAATTCTATCCTAATGGACCGGGTTCGCTGCGGGTTGAAACCTGCACCCAGTTGGGGTGGACCCGTTCGTGGGTTATTGGATCTTTGAGGGAGAGATCCAGTACCCGCTTCAGGCCCAACAATAGGTAAAATTACCATTTTACCCCTAAGCTTTAAGATTCGCTCCTGATTTGGACGGTTCTGATTTAACCCCATTTTTTAGCCATATCACGAGCCCCCCACTCCCGAAGACTGGGCTTGATCAGCCTTTGAGGAGTAGTATTACTGTTTTAATGGCTAGCGGAGTTGTATCGGAGTCCAAATGGAAGGTTTTGAATCTTTGCAGGGGGTAGTATGGTCATTTTTTGAGTTGGTTGCGTTCCAAGTTGATTTGGAGTTCTTCTGGTTATTTGGTGATTTTTACCTACCTTTTCGTAATATTTACTTAATTTTTGCGAAGTGTCGATTCGTCGTTCGGGGGTCTTAATAAATGGTCCTAGGCGATAATTATCCACTCAGGGGTTCAAAAATATTTTCCCGATTTTATAATTATTTCCTAGGATTTTAAACTAATTTTCCCGGATTTTTAATCATTTTTTCGCAATTTTTTAAGTAAATAAAACGATTTTAATAAATAAAATACCAAATTATTGCGTGGCGCGATCTGAACCGTTGATCTCGAGCGAGTGCGAAATTCTGGAAAATCGGACGGACGAAGTCGCTCGGCAGTATTTTTCTCGCTTTTGTGGGTCGGATGGGCACTTGCTTGGGATCTGAGCGAAGTGGCTCGGCTCTTCCTCCGCGCAAGTGGCTCGGATCGCCAGTCGCTCGGCTCGAAATACCGAGCAACGTGGAGCGATCTGGGCCATTGGATCTTGACGCGAATCTTGAGACTGGCGCGATTCCCAAGAAAACACTATATTGTCGTTTAGTGGACGTGACGCAATCTGGATCGTCGATCATTTGAGGCGCGAATTTCGTGATGATCCAACGGTCGGGGACGCTCGGCAGCAATTTTCTTCACTTTCAAGGGTCGGATGGGCACTTGCTCGGGATCCGAGCGAAGTGGCTCGGCTCTTCCTCCGTGCAAGTGGCTCGGATCGCCAGTCGCTCAGTTCGGAACGCCGAGCGACGTGGAGCAATCTGAGCCGTCAGATCTTGGCACGAATCTCGATGCGGGCTCAGTTTCCAAGAAAACACTATCTTGTCGTGTAGTGGTGCTGGCAAGATCTGAGCCGTCTGATCGAAATCCCGCGCGAATCTTGAGGAGAAAGTTGTTTTTCTCCATTTCGTAGCTCGGATTGGCACTTGCTCGGCATCCGAGCGATATAGCTCGGTTTTACCCTCGGGCAAGTGGCTCGGATCGCCTGTCACTCAGTTCGGAATGCCGAGCAACGTGGAGCGATCTGAGCCGTCGGATCTTGGCACGAATCTCGATGCGGGCTCAGTTTCTAAGAAAACACTATCTTTTCGTGTAGTGGCACTGGCAAGATCTGAGCCGTCTGATCGAAATCCAACGCGAATCTTGAGGAGAAAGTTATTTTTCTCCATTTCGTAGCTCGGATTGGCACTTGCTCGGAATCCGAGCGATATAGCTCGGTTTTACCCTCGCGCAAGTGGCTCGGATCGCCTGTCACTCAGTTCGGAATGCTGAGCGACGTGGAGCGATCTGAGCCGTTGGATTTGATGCGCCGAGCGGCTTTACTTAGGTTGAAACGTTGCTTCTTTTGCCAATAGTTGTGTCTCCTCATCATTTAGCCGTTTGGGCTTTTGTAACGGTTCAAGGGAGGCCCAAAAGTCGCGCCCTAACGTTACAAAGCCCAAGAGACACCATTTTTACTATAAGTTTTCACCCCCCCCCCCAACACTTCACCTCATTTCTCACTTTCACTTTCTCACTCTTGATTTTTACTTGCAAGCGAAGCCTTTAACTCTCGAGCAGCGCTGCTAGCTGTCACGGCCAGGCATTTTAATCTCCGGTGATCTTTTCGGCCGTAATTGTCACCTCAAGGTCAGTATCTATCCCCAGCTTTATAAAAATGCTTAAGATTTCTTCCACGGACGAGACCCCCTCCTCGGGCGCTGGCGTCGACCGAGAAGTTAGGCCGAGCAAAGACAAAGGGAAGAGGGTTGTGGCGCCGACCGAAGAGACGTTGGTCCGACCGAACACAGTCGGGGAGATTTTCGAGCCTCTACAACAGGTTGAGGTCCGTTCTTCCAAAGCCAAGGGTGTGGAGACGATTATTGAGCATCCGAAGACGGCAGGGGAGCTGGGTCGACAGCCGATCGTTTTGTCGAGCGTCGGCGGGGTGCGGAGCTATTCTGAAGAATTATTGGAGAAAGTTACACAGGGCACCGCAAAGTCAGTCGAGGAGAACGAGCCGAGGGAAATATCCGAGGTGGACAATATCTCTTCGGTCCTAACCGAGGCGGATCTGCATCGGATTCGGAGTGGATTCTAGATCCCAGCAGAGTACGGACTTCTGCTCCCTGGCCCCGGCTTCCGAGCGTGCACCTCGTCCTCGGCCGATGTTTGTGTCTTTCCCACCGATTCGCTGAATGCCGAACTTCGTCTGCTGCTGCACCCCTTTGTGGTCGAGGTGCTGCAGTGGTACGGCTTAAGTCCGGCTCAGCTGATGCCGAATACCTGGCGGCATGTGATGGCATTCGTCCTTCAATGTCAGGAGGTCGGCATCGAGCCGAATATGTTCATCCTTCGGAGCCTCTACCGACCTTGCCAACCCAGCAAGAACGAGCAAAGGTATTACCTTTCGCCGAGGAGGGGCATGATGTTGATCGAAAATCCGGACTCGATCAAGCATTAGAAGGAAAAGTACTTCCACGTCCGAGCTCCCAAGCCGTGGAAGATACCAACGGTGTGGTCGAAGGACGGTCTACCGAAGCAGGCGAAGAAAGAGCCCGTGCTCAGCAATGAGGAGGCAGATATCGTGGAGAAGTTGCTCGCTCTTCCGAGGGGGTCTCAGTCCGATCAACCCCAATACGCTTCTTTTATTCTGTTTTTCGTTTTTGAAGTTTTTGAAAACTTTTCTAACTTTTTCCGCTCGGTTTGTGCAGTATCCTCCGGCATGGACTACAAAGGCTTGATGGCAAAGGCTCGAGCAGCTAGGGAGCAAGAGACGAGGAAGAGAAAGAGGACCGTGTCCGGACCTCAAAGCGGCCGAGCGCCAAAGTTACCCTCGGTTTCTCCGACCCACGAGCGTTCGGTCATCAAGGTTTCTCAGGCCGAGGCCGAGCAAGGTCCTGTCTCGCCGACCGTCAAACCTACCTTGGATGCGCCGCCTCTGCCGGTGCAAGTAAATGCTCCAGGGTCTTCTGGCGGAGCGTTCAACATTGGCACGCTGCTGGCTTTCGACGTTCCGCCACTCACCGCCGAGGCGGAGCGGATCTTGACCGAGGAGCACAAGTGCATCTTCGTCCCCGACTGGAGGGTGATGAAGGTCGACGGATTCTTGGGGGATGGAAATATTTGTATGCAGGCGGTGAAACACCTGCCGACCCCCAAAGACCGAGCGGCGCTGAAGGCACGTGAAGTGGGTGACGCTGCGATGCAGATTGCTCGGAATACTATGTCGGTAAGTAGCGAATCACTTTCTTGATAATTTCTCTAAGTTTTTGTGCTCGGTTTTGACAGTTTCTTCTATTGTCTGTAGACGCTCTGCCACTTCAACTATTTGCTCGAGGAATTCGAGAGCAAGGAGAAGGAGATGACGATTCTGAACGATCATGAACGGTCGGAACGATCTAGAGCGGTAAAGGAGCTGGAGGCCGAGCAGCTGCGTTCTACTTCGCTCGAGGCCGAGGTCGTCAGTTTGAAAGCTCAGCTTGCCGAGGCACTGAAGAGCTCGGTCGTCGAGGCCTCCAAGGTCGAGGCTGTGGAGAAGGAGAGAGCTCGGCTTGAAAGGGAGCTGGCGGAAGCTCGGAAGGCGACAGAGGTGGCCCTGACCGAGCAAGATTCGAAGGTGGCGGCCGCAAAGAAGGCAGTCCGGGAGGAGGCCGAAGCTCACATGCTGACGAATATGGAGGAGGCATATGGCCGAGCCCCGAAGCACATCGTCACTCGGAACCCCGGGTTTGACGTCTCGGACTACTATTTCTATGACTCTGTGGAGGGTGAGGAAGAGATGCCCTTGTCCGTGATCGCGCCAAAGCCGGAGGGCGAAAATGCCGAGGACGAGGATGGTGCTGGTCGTGCAATTGTAACTGTGCCGGCCGTTGACGAGGTCGACCCTTGACTTTGTCGCCTTCTGCTCTGTTTTTCTTTTCTTCTTTTTCTTTGTAATGCCTAACTGTGGACTGGCCACCGCCTTTTGTAAACTCTTGGATTTCAATGCAAACTTTTGTGGGATTTTGGCTGAGGATTATGAAACTTTCACAAAAATATTTAACTCTTTTTGCTCGGACTGCATCTCTATGTGTCGAAGATTTCTCTTGATATTTCTCCGCTTTTCAGGTTGAGTTTGGTCCAATTACTGAGGTCTCCTACCTCCGCACTGAGTTAAAGAAAACGAAGGAGGCTCTTTCTCGCAATCAGAACAAAGCGTTTTATGACTTCTTGAATTTGGAAGAAATCAAAGCAACAGGAAGAGGGTATTTAAGTGAGTTAAAGCAACTGCGGAAGCAGTTGCGAAAGACTCCTCTCGAAGGCGAGGTAGAGCTGAACCGTAAGGGTCTCTTTGATGTCGAAGCGAGAAATAGTGAACTGCTGGCGGAGATCTGTCAATTGGAGGTGACAATAAAAGAACACTCAGCCGAAGAAGAGGAGTTAGCTTCGAAGGTAGGGATGTTGATGTCCGTGCGCGACGAGTTATTAGCCAGAATCGATAAATTAAGGCGGATCACGATCGATAGAGGTATCGAAGTGACTCATCTTCGTCGCGTAGTGGCTGATAATACTAATGTTGTGGGCTCGTCTAA
The DNA here is from genome assembly GCA_017893485.1 of Hemerocallis citrina. NCBI lineage: Eukaryota > Viridiplantae > Streptophyta > Magnoliopsida > Asparagales > Asphodelaceae > Hemerocallis > Hemerocallis citrina. The sequence goes on along the minus strand of CM030365.1, from coordinate 10,418,010 downwards.
ACTTCCTCGTCTCAAAACATCGGAGGCGGACGAGATCCTGAGAGATAGGATCATCGAGCTGGAGGAGGAGATTGCTTCGCTAAAACCTCAGCCTGTAAGGGCCAATGTTCGCAGCGCGTCATGCACTCGCGAGGAGAGTGAAAGAGGGATCACTTTTTACGAACTTGCGACTCGCTTGCCTGTTGTTAGGCGAAGCCCAGCAGATGCTCAGAGTGCCGTAGCTATTTCGTCCAGTAGGGCCTCGGTTGGGGCCACCGCTAGAACTAGTGACGAAGGGGGATCTCGCTTTGTAGGTCTAGAGTCGAGCTCAGAAGCGAGGCGACGTTGTCCTCGCGTGTCTCTGAACCGAAGCGTTCCCCTTTCGAAGAAGCACTGAATAAGTTGTATTATGCTTTTCAAATTATTGTAAAAAAAATTCTCGTTGTAGTGTCGGCTCGGTCCGGGCCCTTAATAAGAAAGTTTGTTTTGTTCCCGATGTTTGAGTGCTGTGATGGATGACAAATTGATAAGTATAACTTTTCCAACTTTTGACAACTACTCAAAATCAGAAGCAAATCTTCCTTCATATGGGTGACCCACTCCTAGCTCGTTTAAAAGCGAGCTTTGTGGAGCTGAGCCGAACCACGCGTGTGGACTTCGAACTTGTCGTCAGATTAGTTCAACGGTTGTGGGAGCAATTCCGAATGGCGAACTACTTCTAGCTCTCTTAGGAGCGAACTTGCGAAGTAGAAGCGAGCCAAGTGTTGAACTCCGAACCATCGTTAGAGTAGTTCAACGGTTGTGGGAGCAATTCTGAATGGCGAACTACTTCTAGCTTGCTTAGAAGCGAACTTGCGAAGTAGAATCGAGCCAAGTGTTGGACTCCGAACCTTCGTTAGAGTAGTTCAACGGTTGTGGGAGCAATTCCGAATGGCGAACTACTTCTAGCTCGCATAGAAGCGAACTTGCAAAATAGAATCGAGCCAAGTGTTGGACTCCGAACCATCGTTAGAGTAGTTCAACGGTTGTGGGAGCAATTCCGAATGGCGAACTACTTCTAGCTCGTCTAGAAGCGAACTTGCGAAGTAGAATCGAGCCAAGTGTTGGACTCCGAACCATCGTTAGAGTAGTTCAACGGTTGTGGGAGCAATTCCGAATGGCGAACTACTTCTAGCTCGCTTAGAAGCGAACTTGCGAAGTAGAATCGAGCCAAGTGTTGGATTCCGAACCATCGTTAGAGTAGTTCAACGGTTGTGGGAGCAATTCTGAATGGCGAACTACTTCTAGCTCGCTTAGAAGCGAACTTGCGAAGTAGAATCGAGCCAAGTGTTGGACTCCGAACCATCGTTAGAGTAGTTCAACGGTTGTGGGAGCAATTCCGAATGGCGAACTACTTCTAGCTCGCTTAGAAGCGAGCTTGCGAAGTAGAATCGAGCCAAGCGTTGGACTCCGAACCATCGTTAGAGTGAAGAGTGAAAGCAGAGAGATGTAAACAATTTTCACAACAGCAAAATAAGTAAAAGCTTTCTTTATTGATGACTAATGGTCGGCTGCTTCTAAAGTTGCAAGCTGTTATTACAAGAGAGAAATAAAAGAAAAGCAGTACAAGTAATAGGAGAGGAACGGTTCGACATCCTAAAATACTTAGAGAGGCGTTGGTGCTCTCTCTTGGTATTTTAGAAGATGGTCGGCATTCCAGGTCCTGGGGATCTCTCTGCCCTCGAGGTCTTCTAGTCTGTATGTCCCGGGCCGAATTCTTTGGCGATCTTATAGGGTCCCTCCTAATTTGGAGCCAATTTGCTCTTCTGACCTGGGAATGAGATGGCTAACTTCCTGAGAACCAAGTCCCCTTCCGTTGTCTGTTATGAGGACCCGAGGGACGCCGAATCGGCAGATTACGCTCTTCCAAAAGAACTGAACCACCTTGTTCTCGGTGATCGTGGCCAAGGGCTCGGCCGCTATCCATTTTGAGAAGTAGTCGATTGCCACGACTAAGAATTTGAACTGGCCGGGAGCTGGTGGAAATGGCCCTAGTAAATCCATCCCCCATATTACAAAGGGGATTGGACTTGATAGGGAAGTGAGTGGAGCTTGGGGGAAGCGTCGGATGTTGGAGTACTTCTGGCAAGAGACGCATTGCCGAACGTGTAGTTCGGCGTCTTGGAAGAGAGTGGGCCAGAAATATCCGTAGTTCAACACTTTGCGGGCCAGGGATCTGGACCCCGAATGTACCCCGCCGATGCCCTCGTGAAGCTCTTGCAGGGCATATTCGGCTTGCTCTGGGGAAAGGCATCTCAAGTACGGCCTGCCGTCTACCTGTGTGAAAGAGCGTTTATATAGGACACCTTCGATTAATGTGTAACGCTCGGCTCGGGTTCTCACTCTTCGAGCTTCCTTAGGATTTTCGGGGAGGAGCCCGTCCCTCAAGAATTCAACGAGGGGTTTCATCCAGTTATCTTCAAGCAGGACAGGCAGCGACTCCATAGAGTCGGAAGTTTCGTCCTCTATGCTTGGCTTCAGAAGGATCTCTATAAAGACGGTCTGCTCGAGACCTTGAGGGGAGGAAGAGGCTAGTTTGGAGAGGGCGTCGGCCTGAGCATTTTCTTCCCGGGGTATTCGTTGGATGAGGGCTTCTTCAAACAGTGCCATGAGGCTCTTGACCTTGGCTAAGTATTTGACCATCCTGTCATCACGTGCTTCATACTCGCCTAGGACCTGATTTACGACCAGCTGAGAGTCGCTAAAGATCCGGAGGCGTTGTGCCCCTGCATTGCGGGCCATCCCAAGACCGGCTATAAGTGCCTCGTATTCTGCTTCGTTGTTAGAGGCCTTGAAGTTTATACGGAGGGAGTATTGGAGGATGAATTCATCTGGGCCTGCCAGAATGACCCCGGCTCCGCTTTCCTCGTTACAGGAGGATCCATCCACATAAACCAACCAGATAATTGGTCCCTTCATCGCTTGGCTAAACTAGGGGATGGTGCTTTCAACTATAAATTCTGCTAGGGCCTGAGCCTTGATCGCGGTCCGAGGCTGATATGTTATATCATGCTGACTCAGCTCGATAGACCACTTCATAAGGCGACTCGAGGTTTCTAGCTTGTGGAGTACTTGCTTCAACGGTTGGTCGGTAAGGACGACCACAGAATGGGACTGAAAGTACGGGCGAAGTTTTCTTGCGGCCATCACTAGGGCATAAGCCATCTTTTCCATTCTCGGATAGCAGAGCTCGGCATCCCGAAGCACCTTGCTCACATAGTAGATGGGCTTTTGAACCCGGTCTTCTTCCCTTACCAAAACGGCACTAAGGGTCTGTTCAGAGGCTGCCAGGTAGAGGTAGAGGGGTTCACCAGGAATTGGTTTGCTAAGGAGGGGAGGATTGACGAGGTAAGCTTTGAGCTGGTTGAACGACTCCTGTTGCTGTTGACCCCATTCGAAATCTTTAGCCCCCCTGTGGGCCTTGAAGAAGGGGAGGCATTTCTCCCCGGACTTCGAGAGAAAGCGCCCTATGGCGGCTAGGCGGCCTGTTAACCTCTGAACTTCCTTAACATTCTTGGGAGGGGCCATGTCTAGTATGGCCTTGATTTTCTCAGGGTTAGCTTCAATTCCCCGTTGGCTGACCATGAAGCCGAGGAACTTTTCTGACGAGACTCCGAACGCACACTTGTTCGGATTGAGTCTCATGTTGTGCTTTCTCAGAACATCAAACGCCTCCTGGAGGTCGGTGACATGATCGGCACCTCGGATGCTTTTTACAAGCATGTCGTCAACATACACCTCCATATTACGGCCGATTTGAGCTTGGAAAACCTTGTTGACGAGGCGTTGGTATGTGGCGCCTGCATTTTTCAAACCGAAGGGCATAACCCTGTAGCAATAGAGGCCCTGGTCGGTCACAAATGAGGTCTTCGGGATATCCGGGGGGAACATCCGGATTTGATTGTAGCCTGAGAAGGCGTCCATGAAGCTGAGGAGTTCATGACCCGAGGTGGCATCAATCAAAGTGTCTATACTCGGAAGAGGGAAAGGGTCCTTGGGGCAAGCCTTGTTGAGATCGGTAAAATCGATACAAATCCTCCAAGTTCCATTAGACTTCTTCACCATTACTACATTTGACAACCACTCGGGATAGTTTACCTCCTGTATGAACCGGGCCTTCAAGAGCTTATCCACCTCCTCTTTTATAGCTAGTTGGCGCTCGGGGGCGAACTTGCGCCTCTTCTGTTGGACGGGTTTGGACCCCGGGGCAACACTGAGGTGGTGGACTAAGAGTTCTTCGGAAATACCGGGCATGTCTGCAGCTGACCAAGCAAAGAGGTCTCGATTCCTTCGGATGAACTGGACTATGTCGGAGCATAGGGCGGATGGGAGGGTCTTGCTAACAAAGAACTTTCGGCTTGGATCCTGCTCAGAAAAGAGCACTTCCTCCAACTCATCCACCGGCTCGGATGTTGGTCGGACGACATCTTGGGGGATTTCCAGAGTTTCTAGGGAGAGGACTGGACCGAGGGCAGAGGTCATGTAGCACTTATGGGCCGTTTCCTGATTACCCCTTACTTCCCCTACTCCGGCCCGGGTGGGGAATTTCATCGTGAGATGGTACGCCGAAGGAACGGCTTCTAGAGCTGCTAGACCGGGTCGGCCTAGGATGACATTGTAAGCTGCAGGGACATCCACAACCATAAAATCTATCGACTCCGTTCGGGTAGTAGGAGTTTTGCCAGCGGTTACGTCGAGGGTGATTACCCCCTCAATAGTCACTGGCACTCCCGTGAACCCATGGAGCGTGTAACCGGAGGGCTTGAGTCTATCTCGGGAGAGTTTGAGGCCTTTGAAAGCGGCGAGGAAGAGGATGTTAACGGAGCTGCCATTGTCCACTAGGATCCTCTCCACTTTAAAGTTTGCCATGTGAAGGTTGATGACGAGTGCGTCACAGTGAGGGGTTCGGACGCCCTCGAGGTCTTCATCTGAAAATGTGACGGGCACTCCGAAGCCCTTAGGGGGAGGGGTGGCACAGACCGATTGACTTCTCTTATAAATGCCTTTCAAGAGGAGTTGGAGGAGCCCCCCATTGGGCCCCTATGGATGAGGTATAGGACACGCTCCTCTTCGAAGTCGGGCGTTTCATCACGCTCTGGACGCTTGTTAGCCCCCCGAGGCGGGGGAGCTCGGTCCTTTCTCACGAATCTAGTCAGCTGCCCCCTCTGGATGAGGGCTTCTATCTCATTCTTCAAGTCCCGACAATCATTGGTGCCGTGGCCATGGTCCCGGTGATAGCGGCACCACTTTTCTTTATCCCTCTTCTTGCCAGGAGTGTTCATTTTTGGTGCAGGAGGTATCACCCCCTCCTTCTCAACCTCCATGAGAATTGTGGAGATATCGGCATTAAGGGGAGTAAATTTTTCAAATCTGGGAGGAGGTCGGCGCTGGCCGGCATTATCCTTCTGAAGCTTCTTAGCCCCTTCCTCTTCTGTTCCTTTTCTCTTAAACCCGGAGGAAGACCCCTCCAAGTTGGGGCGGTGCTCAGCTTCTTCGGCCCGAATATACTTTTCGCTCCGGAGGAGGAGGTCAGAGAAATTCTGTGGGGGTTTCTTGGCAAGGGAGGAGCGGAGGTTGGAGTTGAGGACATTGGATTGAAAAGCTGCTGCAGCGACCGACTGGTCGAGGGATGCTATAGACCTGGCTTCAGCTGTGAACCTCTTCACATAGTCTCTCAACTGCTCACCCTTCTTCTAGTGGAGGTACAGTAGCGAGATGCTGGTTTTCTCAGTTCGGCGACTACTTACGAAGTGGGTGACGAAAAGGGTCTCAAATTGCTCGAAGGAGAATATTGAGGTTGGGGCAAGGCGAGAGTACCATTCTCGAGCTGGACCCTTGAGAATTGCGGGGAAGGTCTTGCATAGCAGGGCATCGGAAGCTTGATGGATGAGCATGAGGGTCTTGAAGCTTTCGATGTGATCAACGGGGTCGGTCTCCCCGGAATAGGTCTCAAATTGAGGAGGCTTAAAGCCGATCGGTACGGGTGCATCCATTATGGTTCGGGAAAAAGGAGGTCTACTGGGATGGAGGGTTCTTCCTCTAAGCTCTTCTTCTCGGTCTAACTGTCCCAAGAGCCTCTCCATCTCATGGAGACGGCGATAGACTGCGTCATCCCTTCTACGGTAATCCGGGGAGCCTCTAGATTCGTCTTCGTACGAGGGAGAGTGGGGGCTACGACGATGGTAGCTCCTGGAACGGCGAGGACTAGGAATGTAGCGGGGGTTGCTAGGAGCTTGTGGAGGAGTTAGGAACCGTTGGCGAGGACTTCGGATCTGAGGAGGAGTGGGAATCCTTGGGGCATTAGTGTTATTGGGACGGAGGTTGAGAGCTTGTAGGACGGTTGCCTGGAACTGCCGGAACTCGGCACGGGTGATGGGAGCCTCATTGTTCCTAGGATGTTGCCGACCGGCGGGGGAATGTGGCCTTCTTCGGTGATGCTCGGGGGACTCTCTCCGCCCCCATTGGATAGGGGACCTTCGGTAGTCTCGGCGATGAGGGGATCGCTCATCCGGACGTTATTGGCGGGAGGCTCCCTCTCGGGCCCGCTTTTCATCCAAACGGTGGAGAAGATCCACATCTTTGGGCCGATTGGGGACTTTTTGTTGGAAGTCGGAAGCTTGGGGATTGTGAGAGGCCATAGAGTCCATAGAGGCATTGTGGATAGAGACATGGTCCTGGTGGAGAGATTGTTTCTGCGGGTTGGGGCCCTTAGGAGGTGGTTGATTCTGAGGAGGAGGCAGGTCCTGTTGGAGTGGGTCTTCCACGGGAGGAGGGAGTTGCCCCTGCTGCGGAGCGGGCTGGATGGGAATTTCTTGTTGCTGATCGGGGTTGGGTCCTCGGTTAGACCCCCTGGATCTTACCTTCCTAGGAGGCATGGCAGGAGAAGATCTGTTCCACGGGAAGAGGGTAGGTAGCTATTCGTTAGTTTCCCACAGACGGCGCCAATCTGTTGCCGCTAAATTCGGTGTGGGGGCAAACAGATGGAATTTGTGGATTCTTGGGAAACTTTGAATAGGAAACCTCTTTACCTGTTCCGCCGGAGTTTGACCGTCGCTCCCGCTGTAAACCTGCAAAAAGTGCGAGACACCGGGGTTGTTCCCGGCGACGCACCCTCCAACGCTCAAGTCAGTAATCAGAAGTGATTATGAAAGAGCGTAAAAACTGGCAAAAGATTGATTACCTCTTAATGGAGATGGATGGGGGTATTTATAGGCGTTTTAGGGGATCAAATTAGGCATGTAATTCCTATCTATAGATAAGGAATGTAATCCCTAATTCCCAGTGAAAGGATAGATATGAATCAGGGCCGTTGATTAGGATTAATCAGAAATCTTAATTCTATCCTAATGGACCGGGTTCGCTGTGGGTTGAAACCTGCACCCAGTTGGGGTGGACCCGTTCGTGGGTTATTGGATCTTTGAGGGAGAGATCCAGTACCCACTTCAGGCCCAACAATAGGTAAAATTACCATTTTACCCCTAAGCTTTAAGATTCGTTCCTGATTTGGACGGTTCTGATTTAACCCCGTTTTTTAGCCATATCAATTATTATTATTATTATTATTATTATTATTATTATTATTATTATTATTATTATTATTATTATTATTATTATTATTATTATTATAATTTTAAAAAAAAAAACCTATCTATCTAAACGGGCCAACCCGCGGGTCGACCCGACCCGACCTGGGTTGGACCCGTAAGGGTTCATGGGTTGGGCGGGTCGCCTTTTCCAATTTTCGACCTGGCCCGGCCCGGCCCATTTAAGGTACCAACCCGGCCTGAACCCGCCCAAGTCAACGTCCAACCCGGGTGAGTCCGGCCCTGCCCGGCCCCTTTGACCCGAATGCCAACCCTACACAGCGGAAGTTAAATAAAATACAACATGAAATACAACTCCAATATCAGCAGCATGTATATAATCTTTATCATCAACCGTCTTTAAGTCCTTGTTAATCCAATCAAGCCCTGCACTAAAAATCTGTGGGCTCGTCAGTTGCTTACAACTGACGCAATGTTATAAGCAGTGATCCTCTCTATGTTATATTATAACGAAATCTCTTATAACAAATACGAACTTGAATGCATAAAAAATGTAAATAGTGACTATCTTAAACATGTCAGTATATGATATGACTTAATGCCCAATGCAGATGTTATACCACTATGACACTAATGCATACTTGTTCGATTTCTATGCACCCCATACTACATAGGTCCGAGGGCAATCACCTACGTACTCCACATTAAAGGGTTTAATCCCTCGCCATGAAAACTACTCGATAACAAAATCAAGTTTTAGATATCCCACGAGTACAGATTTCAGTCCCGGAATCCACAGCCCGACTATACAGAATCTTCATCGTGCGAACATCCCATAAGCACCGCTCTAGCCCTGGAATATATTGGAGATCTGCCTCCTATCCGCCAGACTAATCATGATCCCGGAATCCACTGCACGATCAATCATAATCCTAGATTTAATTGAGGCTCGTCTCGCTCCTCAAGCAACCACAGTCCCGGAATCCACCGCCCGACTATATAGACGCGCCCCACTTACATTTGCCCAAGTCTTATTACATCTCCCCTTAGTACCTATCCTTAAGTTTAAACATGAATAACTTATATCACTAGAGCTAGTTTACCCCCTTACCAGAGTTACACAAAAATACCGAGAACGATAGCCCATATTGGCCCTTTCTCAAACTTAATAATTATTTTCAACACTTGTTGATACCTGGGTCTCACTACGCCTCTAGAACCAACAATTTTTCTTGTTCAACAACTTGGTGTTCTCATACCCTTATAACTCATGTTCATGTATTCATATTTCATTCAAATTCTTTCATTTATTCTTATGTACTAATCATGAAGTATACACTTCTTGGTTGATCACACAACCAACAATTCATTACCAAGTCCCTTTGATTAACAAAAACTCATTTTCACGTATATTTATTCTTCAAGAATATATTCAAAATACAAATTTCATTTTTGATCAAAAACTCCTTTCATACTCATCCATATTTTAATTATAAATCTCATTTATATTCAAAAGATAGATTCATTATTTTCATAAAAGATTCTACTATAACTTTGTAGTTAAAAACACTTTGAATCATCCTTAGTTATTTCATCTAAATTCATTTGCAAAACAGTAAGTTCAAAACCAGAAAACTACGGTTCATGCTTCCTGTAAAAATCATAGAAAATTATGTACTTCACGGAACTTTGTCTTCTTTAGATCAAAATAAAGGTATACAAGTCTACCACAATTTATTAGTTATAAGTTTCTCCAAAATATTGTATCTATAACCCTGAATTCTCCGAAATATACAGTAGGGTCGAAATATCAAAATACTGCCACTTGTTCAGTCTTGTAAAATTCATTATAAATTCATTTATTTCTGAAAATTTGATTTCTTATACTTTACAAAAAGTTTAACGAGTCTACTTCAAGTTCTTAGTTTTGACTTTTCTCAAATTACTTCATTTACAATGCTGAAATGATCAAAAACCGAAATGTGTACAGATTTTCAGCAACTCGTCAACTATCAACTAGTCCTAAGTTTAGAATTTTATTAAAATAGTAAACGACCTCTAAATCTTATGAAATTTTAAAGGGATGTTTCTGACACATACAAGATGGTCCCAAAAAGGTTTTAGTTCTAGATTCCAACTATTTTATTAAACATGATTTTCTGAAATGCAAACAAAACTCAAAACAGTTACTTTCTTTACATGTAGCAACTTTGTGTACAAATTTATATCCAATTCATTTAATCTAATCACGATATATTACCATGCACCCAAACAAAATTATTTAAATTTATCTACATGACAATCTTTCAATTAGCATGCATTTCCATTCTAAATATCATCATCACAAATTAACCACTACTCATATGTATAATCAATTTTATATATCCATTTTCCTGCACATGCATGATACTATATTTTAGAAAGTTCAAGAAGTCACCCACCTTGGTTGAAGAAAGAAAAATGGAAGAAGACTCCTTGGATGTTGCTCCTAGCTCCAACAAAATGCTAGCCTTCTCCTCCTAGTAAAGCAAAGCTCAAGCCCTCCTCCTTGAAGAAATCCAAGCACTCTCTTTCTTTTCTCGTTCTTTCTTCTCTTTTGTTTCTTGTGAATTGTTCATGAGATAGGAGGGACTATTTATAGGGCCATATGGGTAGATGAAAGGACCCTCACTATCCTAAATAAATACCCACTCTCTCATTAAACACCCAGTCACCATTACTCCCACAACTCCCACTCACAACCTTTCCCCTTTTAAGCATATGGCCGGCCAACCATAGGAATTCCCACATGTGCACTTTTGTGCACGTGCACACACGCTTATTCATTTTTTTAATTATTTTTTTATAGCTTAAATGTATATATTTGTTACATGACAGGTGTGGTGTCACAATTAAAAGTGTATTTAATAAAAAAAAACTTTATCATGGGCCTTTATTCTGAAATTAGTTTCTTTTGGGCCTTTAAAAATAGATTAGGGCCTATGGATTAAAAATCAAATAATAACTTAGATAAAAATGAGAATAGATATCATTCTTAGGAAACTCTTTTTGGATTAAATTGCTTTAAAAATTTGCACGTGCGATGCACGCATAAAACAAATATTCAAAATATGAAATAGATTTGATTAACGAGGAAATGTTTATAAATACTCGGAATATAATATACAAAAAAAAATATTTGTTTTGGTAATGTTATGGATATTTCGCTTAACAGTGAAATGTACGTAATCGACACATGTATTGAAAGCACGTGCAATGTACGTAAAAACACAAAGATTAAAATTAATATTCAAGTTAGCTAAAAGTAGGATAAAAATGAGTTTTGAGAAAACGAAAAACATATAAATAATCAGAGGTTTCGGTCCTTAGTTCAAGAATTGCCCGCTATCCTAATTCCCATGAATGGTTCAATCAGAACCAATGCATGAGAATTTAGGGTCGAAATTTTGATAAGGAATCAGCTCAGAGCTCATAGCTTAGCAGCTACTTAGCTCAGAACTCAGAACTCAGAACTCCCTATTAAGTCCCTAGAACTCACCCCTTCGGGGAGTATTTCTAGCTACTAATATTATTTTTGCGCCTCTCTTTTGTTACTTTGGGGGTCATGTTGTGTCTGTCTCACTCTACAGGGTTCTGTGACATTTATATAAAAATACGTTACGAATATTACTCGTAACGATACAAAATACACGTGTGTAACACGCGAGTGCATAATTTTCATTACTCAATTTTGTGGGGTGTTACACCGACCAAGTTTTATAGTCATGAGAAGACCCAAGTACATGACCTATAGTATTCACCACTATCATCTAAACATTCACTTGATTGTATGCACCCAAACCTATGGTATGGAATGCAAGATTGCGTGCATTAGTTAAGATTTATAAAAGATTGCTACATTTGAAATTAAAATTGAACACGTGCATCACTCGTGTTTACATGTCACCTGTTACCTGTTACAAGTTTACATGATTTCTGTTTACAAAATTACATGATTACTGTTACAAGTTATATGTTACATGTTTATAAGTTACAATATTCTTGTTTACATGACACGTTTTCCGTTACATGATTCCTTGTTCCCGATTGGTTATATTTTGAGACTTGTTCAGTTCTTATTTCCTTCTTGTTATGGATATTGTTTGTCGTTATCATGTTTCATCCGTATTTGAATTCCCAGTTCTTATTGCTTTTCTAGTTATGCCTTGTTTCCTGTTCCTATTTTGTTTGTATTACTTGCAGCCTGTAACTTGCTCTAATGGGTACTATCTATCTTTCTTTGAGTTAATGTTATATAGGTACAACGATAGAATACTGAAGGAACTTGGTGGACTACTCATTGTGTATATATTCTCGAATATATTGTAAGTTCTTGCATCTGAGATATCGGTTATTGCATTATATTCCAGTTCCTGAGATTATTATTACATTATTGAGCTTACTGGTATTGTACAGCTTATGGATGATATGAGTTGGCATACTTATATCATTCGCTGGGCCTCAGTTACATGCATGTGTTCTCTTATAATGGAAAGCAGGGCATGACAAGATTTTAGTGGTATCAGAGCCAGGTTAGGCCAGTGCCAGGTTAGGCTAATGTAGCGCCCCGGCCCCAAACTCAGACAATTTATTTATTTATTAGTACAATTGCCAACCACAGGCTGCCTTTCAAAATGTGTTATAGCTTATTGGTGACCTTTGATCATAGGCTAACTAATATATACGGTATATTTCTTCTAATCCCACTGATGTGGGATTTCTTTGCTCACGCTTCCTCTCGCGCACCACACACAGAAGCACACCGGGCCCCACCTGCCACCTCCACATCTCCCCACGTGGACAGCAAGCAGCCACTCCCCATCTCATCTCATCTCATCTCCTTCATTAATTCCCAAGCAACCTCCCCTATAGAAATCTCTATTAGACAACAACCACTCTCACTGTTATATATATATATATATATATATATATATATATATATATATATATATATATAATAATAATAATAATAATAATAATAATAATAATAATAATAATAATAATAATAATATTTCCATATAATATTATATATACACTCTTAAGTACTAGGTGTCACCCCCCCCCCCCCTCTTAAGAATTCAGCATCTTCGCTGAGTATGGGACCTACAACATGCACAGGATCGCCCTTTCTAGTCGATGTGGATTGGAGTACCCTCATTCAGCTATCATATTGCCCTAGCCGCTGACCATATCAGCAACCACTCCCTCTTAGGCATACCCCGATTCAGCTAGCAATATGCCCTGGCCGGTGGCCGCACCAGCAACCGCTCCCTCTCAGGCGACCTCTAACCCACTCTCACCCACAATCAGTATCGAAAGTTGGCTCTGATACCATTTGTAACGCCCCAGTCCCAAATTCAGATAATTTATTTATTTATTAGTACAACTTTCTATCACAAGCTGCCTCTCAAAAGGTGTTATAGCTTATTGGTGACCTTTGATCATAGGCTAACTAATATATACTCTATATTTCTCCTAATCCCATCGATGTGGGATTACTGTGCTCGCTCATCCTCTCGCGCGCCACACACAGCAGCACACCAGGCCCCACCTGCCACCTCTACATCTCCCCACGTGGACAGCAAGCAGCCACTCCCTTCTCATCTCATCTCATCTCCTTCATAAATTCCCCAGCAACCACCCTTATAGAAATCTCTATAGGATAACTACCACTATAACCCTTTTGTGTGTGTGTGTGTGTGTATATATATATATATATACTAGATTTTTTCGTGATATATACTAGATTTTTTCATGTGTGCGTACTTACGGCACGTCTTCAAAATGATACAGCATATGAAAAGTCTTGTAAACAGTAAAACAACAATTATATAGCTCAAGTTTGAATAGAATGACAATAATTAGTTGTAAATAAAAGTCCATGTTTCCATTAGTACATGTTAAAAATAATTATAAATGGGGGTACAAAATCTAACTTCTTAGAACTTTGAGGGTGGAAAATGATGAAATTTAACTATTGAGGAGATATTTGATATTTTCAATGTAACATGAGCAATAAAAAATCATAAAAAATCTGAAAATTTACAAACCTGAAATTTGAAAATCTAAATTTCTAAGTAAATAGAGAGAGAGTGTGAGAGAGGGGGGGGAGAGACAGAGAGAAATATGAAAAAGTGAAGAGAGAAGAGAGAGATAGTAATAAAGTGATGAGTTTTTAATTTTGGGGAGAAAATTTTGGTTTTTTTTTGGGGGGGAGGGGGGAGAACATTTTTTAGGAAAAATATGTTTTGGGAGGGTGAATCTGAGACGTTGATTTGGTTTCAATTGAAGGGGAGCCACTTGATAGCTTTCTTTGTGTTTTATTTTATATATATATATATATATATATATATATATATATATATATATATATATATATATATATATATATATATATATATATAATTTCCATATAATATTATATATATACACTCTTAAGTACGGGGTGTTACAGCTAATGTGTTAGCCAGATTTGGTTTAGGCCCTAACCAGTTAAAATCTAGCCAGGTTCGAACCATGTTAAGCTCAACGATATGCACACCACATTGATCACATGAACATGTAATAACCATCTTCAATCTGGATACTTGCGTTATTCCCTTCTATTTCTGATCGATTCGTCGATCGGCATCGCTTGATCTTCTACGGCATGTTAGCGGCTTGGAACATCACCAGGAGAGGAAGTATCGTCTTTTGCTCCAAGATGTGCATGCAGAGCCCCAGGATCTCAGGAAGTGTTCAAACTCTCAAATCGCCAGGTGTTGGAATTTCATGCGAGAAAGACATTGTTTGGACGTGTCAAGAATATGGTGAACCACGAAGCAGATTTCCAGAGTTAATGGACGCTGAAGACAAGTCTTCTCGAAAAGAGTGGCACCACGGAAACGTGGTAGGCCCATAACCCATAGGTTCCAGGATTCTCTTGTTTCTCCTTCTTTGCATTGTTTACTTCCTTCCATTCCTTGCATTCATCCTCATCCATTGACTCATTGATTGGTTCAATTCTTCCCTATCCATTCTCTCTTCGATTCCAATTCTACTTACTCCTTCATCTTCTTGCATTGTTATCTTACAAGTTTCGTGTTGTTTCTTCTTCTTCTTATATCGTTTACCTTCTCCCCATACATTCCCATACGTCATCATTCATCTATTCATTATTTAATGTCAATCTTATCCATGTTCTTTCTTATTCTGGTGTTACCACCACTTCGTTTCACTCCCTTTTAATCTCTTGCTTCGTTATCTTTTCTACTCTGCTTTTGTTATATCCTATGTACCGCCTAAGCTAATTTCAAGGATTAAATTTTGTTGTAAGGTGGGTAAGATTGTAACCACCATTTTCTTTTATACGGATTTGTACTTATTTTCTTCTTCGTATTATTGAAATTCAATTTTTCCAGATAAATCTTCCTTCTCTCCTAGAGCCAAATTGCTTTTATTTTAGATATTCGATTAATTTGGTTGAACCCAGTGATTTTAATTCATACTGTTATATTATTACTATTTGATCATTTAATTATTTTAGCCCATAACTCTGAATCCAATCTGTAATTCTGTTTATTTATTCATTTATAAATACAACCCAGCAACCCACTATGAGCACCTCCATCGAGCCCCCTTCATGGCTAGCCATCGCAACCCTCTTCACCGCTCGACACCCCTTGGCTGCTGTCGACTACCACCTCTCCACCTGAGCACCCTCCCTCCACAGTCGAGCTCGACCGCCTTCCTCTCCCCTCATCCCTGCCAACACCCCGTCGCCTCCGTCCCCCCTCACCCTTTCGCCACCGCCTGCACATCAGCAACCTCCTCGCCGTTCACCATGCCTCTCCTTCTGCTCATCGCCACCTCCCCGCACCATCAACACTGCCTCTCACTCCCCTCGCAGCATCCCGAGCTTCCCCAGCCTCGTCGACCCACCTCGTCGCTTCCCATCTCCAGCCCTCGCCATTGCCGCCGCACCTCACTATCAACCACCACCATTGCCACCCCTTTCCTCACCAAGCTCTAGCACACCCTGACCGACCCACCAGTACTGCCATCTACAACCACTCCCCTGCCTCCTCACTGCTCATCTCCAATGCAGCGCCACCATCAACTACTCCTGCCTCCACCACCATCGGCTCATCATCGCCATCCTCATCACCATCTCCGAGCACCGCCAACACCCTACTTGCATCCTTACACCGCGCCTCAACCTCGACCACTATACAGCCACCTCTGAGCTTCTCTGCCCCCTCCCCCCGATGAGTGCTCCGAACCCATGCCAGCCATGCCTCCGCCGTCACCCTCGAGCACCGGCCGCAGTCTCCACCTCCTCCTTCACTGTGCGCCACCATCAACCGCTCTCCATCCTAGGTGCCACCTCACCTTGCTGCACCCATGTACACCCTGAGAAACACAACACCCCACTGCTCACCGCCTTTCTTCCGACCTCCGCCAGCACCACCTGACTGCCACCAACTCGAGGCCAACCTAAGATCCACCACCATTGTTGTGCTCCTGACCTCCTGCCCTCTTCGACATCCCGTAGTCAAACCCAACACCACAGTCGTCACCTCTCGTTGTTGTCGTTACTGTCTCTTACCACTGTCACTGTGTTACTGCCGTCTCTCGCTGTGTTGCTGCCATACCCCGCTCACTGCTGTTGTGCTTTTGCTAGCATTGCCATGTCTTGCACGTGTTCTTGCCGTTATGTGGATTGCACGTGTGTTGCCACTGTCGGAATAATCGTCATCTATAAGGCAAGTATCTTGTACATTTTATTGTTCCGTACAAGCATTTTATTTGACCTCCCGTAATTAGTAGTTATATTGATTATCGTAATTGAACCTCGTTACCGTTCATATTCATGAAAAATGCTCTTTATAAATTTTAATTGATCGAACTGTCGTATTATCATGCTTTACAATCCTTCCCTGGTTAAATCAATCGTTATATATTGAAACGAATAATTTATTTGCCTCTAGGGCTGCAAACGAATCAAGCTATTCGTGAGCTATTCAGCTCGAGCTCGGCCAAAGCTCGGCTCAAATCAAGCTCGAGCTTGGGTTTTTCTTTTCTAGGCTAAGCTCGCGAGCTATTCGGCTCTAATACGGTAAAAGCTCGGTCAAAGCTTGGCTCGAACTGAGCTCGAGCAGAACTCGAGCTCAAAACTGAGCTCGTTTCGTAAATGAGCCGAGCTCGAGCCTGAAGGTATTCGGCTCGGCTCGGCTCGATTGTAGCCCTTTTTGCCTCTGTGATTCGATGCCCATCAAAAGATCATAAATATCGATTTGTATATTTCTGCTCTGTTGTTTGTCCTAACTTGTAGATAGATTTTGACCTAGCTACTGTTCAAATTAATTATATCTTTGTGCACGAGAGTCAGAGCCCGTTGAATCTAGTTTCTATCACATTCAGCGGATCTGAATTCTGAGTTGTAGATAATGAGTTATCATATTTTTCGTACTGCTAGGTCTACACATTCCAAATTGTTAATTAAAGCACATTGACATGCTTTACAAATTAAAATGTCATGTTAATGGGTGAATTAGGACTTGATATTTATCATCATATTACTAGACTTGATCAGGTGTTGTAATTTTTATAGGATTTTTGAATAGATTTTCAGACCCGTTATATATATGTAAACTTGACCCAGAACTACTGTTAGAACACTGGACTAGTAAAGACCTGAACTTTTCACCCAGTAGCATTTAAAATCATTTAGAACAATTTAAATAGAAGTTGTAGCCCTCTATGTTGGGAATCCATAACATCTTGCGGATTCCCAATCCGATTTATAAATTGTAAGTTACTGCCGTCTTGGTACTGTCATGTTATAATTTCTAGAACCGAGACTGTGCATGAAGGCAGTAAAGAATGAATTTATTTTTCTGGCTACTATAACTATAATGTACATGTGAATATGCATTTGAAAGGGAGTCTAGTTTCTAGAACCCTTAACGGAACCTGTTTCACTTTCCTGTAGCAACAGGAAAGTGAGTTTTTGTATAGCAACGTATTGCTGTCCAGAATTATAACTTCATGTTATTGATTGTAATTATGTTTATTTCCTGCATTTAATGAATTAGACTTTATAACATGCATTGCATAGCCTTGATACTCCTTGATCCTGTCCTGATACCCGTTCTCATTATCTCATGTTCATGTTTAATTATTATAAAAGAATAACAAGTTGAGAAATAAGTGTAAGACCTAGTAGTGGACGATATAGGAGATTGTACTCGGAATGGGGCCCGTGTTTTCCATGTTACATGTTTACCGACCAAGTTTACCGACCAAGTTACCGACCAAGTTTATCGACCAAGTTACTGACCCAGTTTCCGACCATGTTACCGACCAAGCTTATCAACCCAGTTGCTGACCAAGTTACCGAACAAATTTATCGACCAAGTTTTATAGTCATGAGAAAACCCGAGTACATGACCTACAGAATTTACCACTAGCGTCTAAACATTCACTTGATTGTATGCACCCGAACATGTGGTTTAGGATGCAGGATTACGTGCATTAGTTAAGATTTATAAAAGATTGCTAGACTTGAGATTAACATTGAACACGTGCATGACTCAAGTTTACAAGTCACCTGTTACCTGTTACAATTTTACATAATTTATGTTTACAAAATTACATGATTCCTGTTACAAGTTAGATGTTACATGTTTATAAGTTACAAGATTCTTGTTTACATGACACGTTTCTCGTTACATGATTCCTTATTCTTGATTGGTTATATTTTGGGACTTGTTCAGTTCTTGTTTCCTTCTTGTTATGGATATTGTTTCTTGTTATCATGATTGTTCCGTATTTAAATTCCCATTTCTTATTGCTTTTCCGGTTATGCCTGATGTGAATATTTGCAAGTGTACAAAATCGCAACAAGTAGTATACTTAAGTGAAAAGAGTATCAAACCCACAAGGACTAATTATTTTATTGAGTACCGAAATTACTAGATGAATTACTATTTGGAAAATCGAAATTCAATAAAGAAAGCAACTAAATTAAATTAACCTAAAGACTTAACTAAATTAATTAAAAATGAGCGGAATCTGAAATTTTGTTATTTATTAATTGCAAAATTTATTCTAGGGTTTTTGATTTCACCTAGTTAATCTTACACAATTTATAACTCCATATGAATAAAGAATTTATTTTTCCAAGTTGTAGACCAAAATTCCCTAAGTATTCAATGCTTTCTCTCGAACAACACCAAAAATATCTCCAACTAATAGTTTTTCATAGTTCATGCAAAAATTTAATTAATTGAAGACTCATTAAGTTCTTTAGATTTCTTAACGGCCACATTAAGAGCAGTTCGCTCTTGTAACGGTGTTTAATTTTATTAATTCAAAATCACAAATTACTAGTTCGGTATCTCCATGATTTAATAGATCATACAAAAGTCGGTCAATCAATTGTAAGCATTAAGATTAAAAATCAAACACACAACCATGAAAAAATAGAAAAATAATATGGACTTAAAATTGTGTTCTCAAAACTAGGCTACATCGAAGCCCTAAAAAAATAAATTTAGTTCATAATAAAGTTGCAACTAACAAATTTTGTCTTGGATTGCATAAAAAAAATTAGAAAAAAAAAGAGAGATAGTAAGAACTCTGTTTTGTAGAAAAAAAATTCCTCTGACGTCACGCCCTGCCACACACCTACCCCTCCTATTTTCCTTCACGCCCCCTATTCACGCTCACGCCTACCCACCTCCTTCATGCCTCAATCTTGATGTTTTTTTTTCTTTTTTTCCTTCACGAGCCGCCTAAAACCACAACCACCCCCTTTCTTCACCTGTACTATATATAGGAATAGGAAAATTAATAATTAGGGTTAGGTTGTTAGGTTAGTTAATTAGGATACTTAATTAATTAAATAATTATTATGATAAGTGTATATATTTAAATAATTAATTAAGATTAATAGATTAGGTGACTTTGCTTTATTTGATTATTTTTTTACTTTTATTCTCAAATTTTATTGCAACCCCTAGTTGACCATAATATTTTTATTCATTCCCCAAAGAGTCAATTTGTAAAAATATATATTTGAGTGCACAAATTTTCTAGAAATCTTCACATAAAATAAATTTGAACTTAAAAATCTTTATCCTTGTTTCTTCTTTGATTTTTAGCAAAATTCATATTTTTTTGCACTTATAAATCTCATTCCTACAAAATCAAACGAATAAATAAAAATAAGTTGAAATAAGATAAATTTCAAAGAAATAAACAAGAACTTGCAGTTTTGATGCATTAAAGAGTACTAAAAATTATATAGAAATTTCACTCATCAATGCCTTGTTTCCTATTCCTATTTTGCTTGTACTACTTGCGACCCATAACTTTCTCTAACGGGTACAATCTATCTTTCTTTGAGTTAATGTTATACAAGTACAACGATGGTATACTGAAGGAACTTGGTGACTATTCATTGTGTGTATATTCTCAAATATATTATAAGTTCTTGTATCCCAGATATCGATTATTGCATTATATTCCTGTTCTTGTGATTATTAATACATTGTTGAGCATACTGGTATTGTATAGCTTATGGATGATATGAGTTGGCATACTTATATCATTTGATGTGCCTCAGTTATGTGCCTGTGTTCCCGTATAATGGAAAGCATGGTGTGACACTAACAAGGAGGCACTGGTATTCTCTGATGGCTGGTGATGAAGTGTGTGAGGAAGAGCTCATCCAGCTGGTCGAAGAAAAATATGGATCCCGCAGAGAGACGAGAGAACCATTCTCGTGCAGAGCCCTTCAAAGCTGCCGGGAAATTTTGCACAGGAAGGAGTCAGATTCTTGGTGGATCTTCATCAGACTTCTAAAACTCTTGATGTGGTCTACTGGGTCGGTCTCCCCGTTGTACGGCTCAATATCGGGATTTTGAAGTTAACAAGGATGGGATCCTCAATGATCTTCTTAGAGAAGGGGGTTCTGATGGGACGGTATTTCCTTTCCTATTTCTCTTCTTCCAGCTTTAGCAATGCTAGGTGATCTTCTTGTAACACCCTGTATTCTTATTATAATTAAAAAAGCATATTTCAATTTTTGCACGTATGATGCATGTAATATCCCGGACGGATATTACCGTATATAAATTATTATTTTATTATTATTTTATTATTATTTTGTTTTAATTCCAAAATTAGAACATTTTGGTGATTTTTACCCGGTTTTCTCCTAGACATTATCTGTATCCAGATATCGGTCAGTATATATCCGTATTGTATCAAATTGATACCGTGATCTTCCGAACTAATAATAAAAATTATTTTATTATTATTTCCAAGATTTAATTATTTTATACGGATTATGCGAAGATTTTCCGGTATACGGACATATATGCGCACGAACGAGTAGTATGTCGATTAGTGCATCATACAAATTATGTGTTGTGTATTTTTGGACAACGCTAGTTTTGTCATGACAAAATCTATTAGATTGTTAGGGTTTAGAAGTGTTTAACCTAGGTTAAGTGTGCATGACAAGGTCAAGGAAACCCTTCTAGAAACCCTCCCATAACCCCACACCCACATAACACCTCATTCACATACCACCTCCACCACTCCCCCCCTCCTATGGGTATGGCCGGCCCTCCCCCTTTTGGGGCTATTTTATGCCAATGGGTGCACTTACCACCTCCATTCCCTTCTATAAATAGCCCTTCATTCTCCTCCTTCTCTCATTTTAGAAAGATCAAAAAGAAAGAAAGAAAGAAAGAAAGAAAGAAAGGAAAAGAAAGAGAGAACAAAGTAACTTGAGAGTTTTGTTTTGTAGGTTAATAGAAGAGTTCTAAAGAAAGCTTAGGGGAAGGAGAAGGTAGCTAGCAAGTTCTTCCACCAAAGTTAGATAAGGTGGGGGTTTCTTCACACTTGATTTCTTTCTTTGTTTGTTTGTTTGTTTATTTGTTGTTTGTTGTTGGACTTCTTCTTCTTCTACCTTCTTGTTTTGTTTTGTTTTTGGGTTGAGTGTGTGGTATGTTATAGTAAGTAAAAGAGGAAAAAGAAGAGTAGTAGTAGTAGTAAGTACTAAAGATCATAACTTTAGTATTGTAATCTTTTGTTTGTATGTTATTGGACTAAAAACTTACATATTGCATAATGTTGAACAATACAACCATTGTGGGTTGTAGGACTTAGTACACAAAGCATATGAACTCATTTTACAACCATTATGGGTTGTAGGACTCTTTATGAAACTTGGACTAATAAGAACATAAGTTCTAATAAAAAGATATTTCCTTGTAAACACTAGTTGTAGAATTAATTAAAAAGGATCTTTCTTTCATTTTTAATCACTAGTTGTAATTAATTAAAAAGATCTTTCTTTTATTTTTAATCACTAGTTGTAATTAATTAAAAAGGATCTTTTTTTCATTTTTAATCACTAGTTGTAATTAATTAAAAAGATCTTTCTTTTATTTTAATCACTAGTTGTAATTAATTAAAAAGGATCTTTCTTTCATTTTTAATCACTAGTTGTAGCTAATTAAAAAGATCTTTTCTTTTGTAAAATAAAATAAGATAAAAATAATCTTTTCTTTATCACTAGTAATAAATAAGGTTAGTAAGCAACTAAGTAGTAGTATGCTAAATAATAAGTAGTAGTATGTAATAAAATGAAGTAGTAGTAGTAATAGATAGTTGCATGTTGTGATTTGGTTGTAAATAAAGTAGTAGTAGTAGTAAGTTGTATGTGGTGCTCTTGATAAGAATGAAGTAGTAGTAGATAGTTGTGTATTATGTTTTGATTAAAATAGGAGTAGTAGTAGTAGTAAAGTGTTGTAGGATTGCTTCTAAAAATATTTAGAAGCAATATTCATGCTTCTAATGTTGTAGCTTTGCTTCTAAAAATAATTAGAAGCCATATGTATGCTTCTAATGTTGTAGGACTACTTCTAAAAATATTTAGAAGCCATGTTCATATTTCACATGTTGTAGGATCTTTTCTAAAAATGGTTAGAAGCCATTTTTATGCTACTAATGTTGTAGGACCACTTCTAAAAATGGTTAGAAGCCATTTTTATGCTACTAATGTTGTAGGACCACTTCTAAAAATGTTAGAAGCCATATTCATGCTTAATTAGTTGTAGGATGTTTTCCCATCATGCTTTATGTTTAGGAGGTTGTAGGACTTTTGCTAAAAAATATCCTACCATGTTTACCATGCTTAGTTAGTTGTAGCTTTGCTTCTAAAAATAATTAGAAGCCATACCCATGCTTAGTTAGTTGTAGGATTGCTTTTAAAAATATCCTACCATGTTTACCATGCTTAGTTAGTTGTAGCCTTGCTTCTAAAAATAATTAGAAGCCATATCCATGCTTAGTTAGTTGTAGGATTGCTTTGAAAAATATCCTACCATGTTTACCATGCTTAGTTAGTTGTAGCTTTGCTTCTAAAAATAATTAGAAGCCATATCCATGCTTAGTTAGTTGTAGGATTGCTTTGGAAAATATCCTACCATGTTTACCATGCTTAGTTAGTTGTAGCTTTGCTTCTAAAAATAATTAGAAGCCATATCCATGCTTAGTTAGTTGTAGGATTGCTTTGAAAAATATCCTACCATGTTTACCATGCTTAGTTAGTTGTAGCTTTGCTTCTAAAAATAATTGGAAGCCATATCCATGCTTAGTTAGTTGTAGGATTGCTTTTAAAAATATCCTACCATGTTTACCATGCTTAGTTAGTTGTAGCTTTGCTTCTAAAAATAATTGGAAGCCATATCCATGCTTAGTTAGTTGTAGGATTGCTTTGAAAAATATCCTACCATGTTTACCATGCTTAGTTAGTTGTAGCTTTGCTTCTAAAAATAATTAGAAGCCATGTTCATGCTTAGTTAGTTGTAGGACTTTTGCTAAAAATATCCTACCATGATTCTATGCTTAATTAGTTGTAGGATATTTTATAAAATTATCCCATCATGCTTTATGTTTAGGATGTTGTAGGACTTTTTCTAAAAATATCCTACCATGCTTAACGTTTAGAATGTTGTAGGATTCTTTTCCTATCATGCTTGGTAATGTTGTAGGATTCTTTTCCTATCATGTTTAGTAACTCACTTATGCTAGAATTTTGTAGGATTCATTCCTAAAGTTTCCTATTATGCTTAGTGACTTAGTTATGCTTAGAATGTGTAGGATTCAATCCAAAAGTTCCCTACCATGTTTGGATAAATTTTATTGTGCCTAGAGTGTTGTAGGATCCATGATAAAATCATATACCATGCTAGTTTAATTGTTGGAAAGCGATATACCATGCTAGCTAAATTGTAAGTATTTTGCATATCATGCTAGTTTAAATTGTATACAAGTTGTATACCATACTAGATAAATGGTAGAGAAGTGTATACTATGTTAGTTTGATTGTAGGTAGGTAATATACCATGCTAGTTTTATCTATGCCATACTAGCTTAATAGTAATTAAGTTGTGTACCATGCTAGTTTATATGGATACTCATGTTTACATGGTACCCATGCTTAGATAAGTGTGTGTTCATGCTATGTTAGTGAATGATCACGATTCATGCTAAGTAAGTAGGTATCATGCAGATTATTGATCATGTTAAGTTAAGGATACCCATACTAGGACGTTCATGCTTAGAGTAAAGAAACTACCCATGACTAGTTGTAGTGATTTATGTTGGATTCTATACCATGCTAGAGTAATACATGATTAGAACGTTGTAGGAGTAATGTTAGAATATCTACTATACCTTGGAATGATTGTACGTTATATTAATTATCTATCCATGCTTGTGTTATGGTGATTAGCCAAGATAAGTAGTAAGCTTTCATGCTCGCTTGACTATAGTAGACTCTATGTCTAGGTCGTAGTGATTTTTATGCTTAAGTTCGATGAAAGCACAAGCATTAATAATATTCATACTTAGGAGTGTGATGGTGAGTAATTCTATTTTGAAATTGGATTGCCTTAGGAAGATGCCTACGAGTGTATGTCATGCCTAAGACATTATAGGTAGAAGTAGTAAGATCGGGAAGACCACTAGCGATAGATAATTCGATAAAGGCGGTTATGTCGCCTTCGGATTCTTCCTTAGTAGAATACCGATCTTAGACTACTAGTAGATCCCTTTGTTGCTTCTAATAGTAGAAGATTAAGTTTGTTAGTAAGCACGTTTGGTTGCTTCTAGGATTGATTACCTGTATGGTTGTTTGCACACGGTCGTGCTCGTACGTGGCTCGACTGGCCCGTATGTAGCTGTGGGTCTCATACGTAGCTTAGTCGGCTCGTATGTAGGTTATTGTCTCGTACGCGGCCCGACCGGCCCGTGCGTAGCTGTTGGTCTCATACGCGGCTTATTTGGCTGGTATGTACGTGGTTATCTCCTACGAGGCCCGCCTGGCTCGTAGGTAGTTATTGTTTCATACGTAGCTTAGTTGGCTCGTATGTGGTTATTACTCGTGTATAGCTTGTTAGCTAGTACACAGTTAGTTGTGCTATCTAGGGTGATGTTACCACCCTAAGGGCTATCGACCATCAAGACATATGTTTCTACCCTAAGGAACTGTGGAGGAGTCGCTCCTTGTGTACCGTCGAATCTTAACCAGGGTAGGTTGATCGAGGACCGGAGTATAGACAGAATCCAAGTCTAGGGTAGCGGCGTGCGTGTATATTCGCAACGGCGAGAGTCTTGGATCGATGAGCCACGAACCGGGTCCTGAAGGATTCTGGTAAATCTAGGTTGAGCGGCCTAGTAGAGTTGTCTTGCGAAGCCTAATTTAAGGCCTAGCATGTTGTGTTATAATATCATCATCCCTAGGATTGTTCGAGTCAGGGACATCACTAGGATAGTGACTTATATGGATCAGTTTACTTAAACCCTTTTGCCGGGAGAGAGGGGTCAGTTGTAGGGGGCCCCTTACACTAACTCGTCCCTTGAGGCAGATCATAGGTGGTGTACTGGGTTGTACCTTCCCGTCAAAGGGATACGTACGGTGCCGTCTCACAAGTTGAGGACACGGGTTGCGTATCTCGCTCTGTTAATTCCTGAGGTACCGTGGCTAGGGGTGCCACAGGATGCATTGTGCAGTCCTGTGCTTGCGATACCCCAGAGGGTGCCACAGGGTAGGCTTTGCGCTACCCTGCGCTTGCGAAACCCTATAGTGTGATTTTTGGAATGACGCCCGATACATTGGGTTCGTCTAATTTGAGTGAGGTCCGGTTAGCCGAGTCGCGGTGGCGAACATAGACACCACGGGCGAAATGCAACAGTGGCACATGACCACATCTGCAGCCTCGCGAGTCACGTGTAGTTGTCAGGAACAGGTTGTGTGCAATTAGAATTCATAACGCGGGTTCAAATCCCTATATATGGAGAAACGGCTTGAGATGGAGTTGCATGTAGTATGGGTTGCATGTTGCTTTCGGAGACTTGCTGATATTAGAATAGGAGCATCCTAGTTCTATGAAAACATCGCATTAGAGTCTAGTCATAGCACTCACGTACACTTAAACTACACCATTGCTATATTTCGTATATTGTTTGGAAGATTTGCTGCTATATGATCAGCCTTTAAGCGTCAGTGAATACTGACGTCCCCACTTCCATAGGTACTGGATCGCCGAAGTACAAAGGCGATATTCAGGAGGACTCAAGGCGAGGAAAGCAAGGAGTCAGTATTAAGTTTAGTTCCGCTGCAAAATATGTATTGATTCTGTATTAGTTAAGAAGTACTCTGATGTAAGATGTGAAGGTTGTAACACTTAGAAATGTAAAGGCAATATTGTAACTCCATTGTAAAGTATTACAGTTGTACAGTATTCAGACTTGTAACACTTTGTGTATTGAATAAAAAGTTTTAAATTCTCCTGTTTTTCTGTGTATTGTGACTAATTGAAGAAAAGGTCTTGACTCGTGTCACGGTTTTCCGGTATATGAAAATCGGGGCGCTACAATGCACTTGCTAACTTTTCCATTCCTATTTTCTTACTCTCATTTACTATTTTAGCGTGCATGAGTCTTTTTATTTTTATTTAACCTTTCTTTAAACCCATGGACCTAAGATTAGATTCTAGCCCACTAAACTAATTAATTAATTAATTAAAAAGTAAGCCCACAAGATAAGTCCATTAATTAAATTATTTTTTTAGTTGTGCATGGACTCACACATGACATGTAACAACTTTTAATACACATTTTAGAATCATAGAAATTGTATTAAATTTGGTGTGTGTGTGTGTGCACTAGTGCACAACACGTGCACGTGTTATATGAGAGAGAGGGGGGCCGGTTTTGTACATGAAGAGGTTAGGGGGTTAGGGTTTTGAAGAGGTGGGGGTTAGGAGAGGTGAAGGGTTGGAGGTTGTGGGAGTTAGGGTAGTGAAGAGGTGGAAATTTAAGTGAGAAGTTATTAGGTGGAGAAATTTGCAATTTAGACCTTCATTTTGTCCTATAAATACCATTGTTTTCTTCTTCTCTTTTCACACCTAAACTAAATAAATTAAAGAGAAGAAAAAGAAAGAGAGAAAAAGTGTTATTGTGCATTGGAGGCTTGTTGGAGAGCTCTTACTAGGAGGAGAAGGACTAGGAGTTGCTTTGTTGGAGGTAGGAGCTAGGAGTTGTGTCTCATCTTCCTTGTTCTCACATTCTTCATAAGAGGTGGGTGGTCTTTGTACTTTCTAATTCATAGATTGAGCATGCTAGAATATAACACTAGTAATGTAGATCAAATTGATGTGATGTGGGAAATCTTGTGTTTTCTAAATATAAGACATGCATGCTAGAAATGATTAATGAGTAGTATAGATTAAATTTTGATGAGATAAATGTGGAACAAATCCATGCCATTGTATGTGCTATGAATAGTAGTAAAAAAAAATTATGGTTGAGATTATCATCATGTTAGTTAGAAATGAGAAAAAGAAATAATGAGTTATTGCCTTCAACTAATTTGCATGTTAATTCACAAAGGTAGAAATATATAATTGTAGGAACACTTGTTGAGATTTTCCCTTATGACAAAAAGGAATTTTGGTGAAAGTGAATTGATATACAAAAAATCATTTTAAATTATTTGTAAGAGAAACAACATGTTTTTTTGGATTAAAATGAAGTAATGAAACTTATGTTCATTAAGGAGAAGGAGATAACTTGAAATATAGATACAATGTTTAGAACACAAGTTTGGAAATTCGTGAATCATGGTTTTCAAGTAAAATCAGTATGAATAAGAAAATTCTAGTTCATTAAAAAGATTAGATCGATCATATGTCGAGTTTTGTGAAAAATAACTAATTTCAGAACGTTATGAACAAAACTACAATAGCGTGATTCCTAATCAGTAATCACACTTGGACTTACTGGTTAGCCAGTGCATCACAGAGCGCTACTATGCTTGTTGGAGATCTTGGGTTCAAAACTTGTTGGGTACATTTTATTTTGTTTTCATTTAAAATAAATCCGAACCAAAAAGTGGGTATATGGGGATTTCGTTTGAGCATTTGACAGCCAAGTCCACTTGGACATTTTGGCTAGTGGAGTGGGCCTTGGGCGCTACTGTGTTGGGTGTTTGGCTGGGTTCGAAACCTGATAGCCACACTTTTTTATGTTTTATGTTTTTAATATTTTAAGGGAGTTCTCATGCAAATAAAATTTGGGAGAAATTCTAGAATTCCTACAAAATAAATTAGAAGTTATTAAAAATGGTTTTAGAATTTTTCGTGTATATTTGAGATATTAAAAATGTCATTGAGATAGAAAAATGAATTATTGGATTCAAAATTTATTATTTGAGAATAGGACTTTCATTTTGTGAAGAATATGGTTATTGTGGTAGGGTAAAAATGGCCTGGGGCCCAACCAGGGCCCAGGATGGTTCTCGCTCAAAAATAATAAAAACAACAATCCGGCTCGGCTTCGGACCGCTACAGGGTCGGCACCGAGCCACAAGTTCACCCCCACAGAACTGGTCTCCTCGTATCCGACGAGCCTCGATGGCCCTCGGCCTCCGATCTGCGACAGCCCCACGGGCCGTCCGCCCAGTCTGGCAAGGAATGAGGATGACCTGGCACGACCTAGGCCATCCGATTCCCCCAGGGGCACAGGAGCCCCATGATCAGCCATGTCAGCTCCAAATACCACCTAGGACTTTGCCACGTCAGCCCTATACCACTCTTGGCACTGCCACGTCCGCCCTAAACCCCCTGGGCCTCCTGCCACGTCAGGCCCATGGGCTTTCGGGTTCAGACCCGGCCCCCAAGCGGATCCAAACCCGGTTGGAATTCCCTATAAATACCAAACCCTCACCCACCTTTTCAGGTAATCAATCTTTGCCTCCTAAATTTCCCTAGTTATTGCTACTCTCTCACAGAGACTGACTAGATCGTCGGAGGGTCCGCCACCGGGATAAACCCCGGTGTTTCAGGACCGTCTGCAGGTATTCGAGGCGAGGCCATCCGAGCCGATCCTCAAGCGCCGAAGCGAGCCCCTCGCTCACCGTCCGGCACCGCACTCTTCCCTCATTACAAATTGAGTCCGAACTCACACCTGGTGCATCCACACTGCGACCAAAAACAAACCGCATTAGATTGGCACCGTCTGTGGGAACACTTTATCCGGTACGGACGACAATCCGAGCCTCGCCACCGACGCTCTCCCTCGACCCGATCTCCCATGGCTCCCCGAGCCCGAAGATCGGCCCATTCCGCCCGAACAGACGGGCCTCCCCCCGAGGGGGCCCTCGACGGAGGGCAAGCATCCAATAATCCGGGGGCGAACCCCGGACCCCAACGAAGCGATTCACGCGTCGCCGAACCCGACATTCGTCGGGTCATTCAGAACAGAAGGGCTAGCCAGGCTAGGGGAGGGACCGCTTCCAACTCGGCCCCAAACCATTCCAAGCCCGCACAAGGGGAAAGGCCGTCAGCACTCAGCCGCATCGGCCAAATTCCTACGCCCTAACCCGACCCTTCCGACCATGGCGGGGTCACCAGGGGCAAGTTCAGGAGCTTCAGAGATGAAATCTTGGAGGCCCTCCATGGAGCGCCAAGGTCCGCGACCTACGACCGACCCCACCAAATGAGCGACGGGAGGAGTCACACTCGTGCGCCGCCGCCCCCTCCTGAGCGCACCGACGAGGTGCTCCGACGCCTCCTAGAGATGGAGAATCGCATCGAGCGCATCGGCGACGGGAATCCCAACCTAGCCCAAGGTCGGGGGCCTTCTTGACCTCCATTCTCTGTCAACATCATAGAAGCGGAGATCCCTCGGAACTTCCGACCTCCGCAGTTCGAGACATACAACGGCGAGGGTGATCCAGCTGATCACATGGAGGGGTTCAAAACCCTCATGATGATTCACAGCGCTTCGGATCCCCTGCTGTGCCGAGCCTTCCCGGCCACCCTCCGGGGTCCGGCCAGAGATTGGTTCTCCAAACTCTCCCCTGGCTCGATCTTCTCATTCGACCAGCTGGAAGCCAGCTTCCTGGCCCACTTCATCACCAGCCGAAAGGCTGAGAGAACGAGCGCTTCCCTGCTCGACCTCACCCAGAAGGAGGGGGAGTCGCTCCGTAACTTCGTCAAGAGGTTCACAACCGAGGCCAGATCCGTCTCTGCCCTCGACGCAGGGGTTGCCTCGGCAGCTTTCCGACACAATGTCCGGTATAACCAGCTCAAGGTCTCCTTGGCAAAGAGGCCACCTCTGGACTTCCCTGACCTTCTCAACCGGGTCGAGAAGTACATACAAGCTGAAGAAGCTCTTAACCCATAGGGCAGCAAAGAAGTCGTGTGGAAGGGCAAGCGCAGGGTCGATGAGGTCGAACCTGCCAAGAAATCAGCAAAGGAAGGGGTCGGCGCGAAGAGGGCACCTCCGGTCCCTCGCTTCAAAAGGTACACTCCCTTGACACATAACGTGTCCGCCATCCTCTTAGAAATCGAAGACAAAGGCATTGTCCGACTACCTCCCCGACCAAGTAACAACAAGAAGCGAGATCAGCGCTTCTACTGCTGTTTCCACAGAGATCATGGGCACGAAACCGACCAATGTCGGGCCCTGAAAGACGAGTTGAGGAACTCATCTCACGAGGGTACCTCCGAGAATTCACCAGAGAAGGCCCACGGGATCGGCGAGATGCTAGGAACCGGAGGCCTTCGCCTCCGAACCCTACTCCGAACCGCATCCAGGGTCGGGATCCCGAACCCGAGGGAGCCGCGGATACGCCATTCATCTTGCACTGTGTCCACGGGGGGCCAATGGGGGGAGAATCAAATACTTTCCGAAAAGCCTTCATCCGAGAGGTGAATGCTGTCCAGGACAACCCCTCACCCAAGTTGCAACCGGTGCCTGTCTCCTTCTTCGGAGAAGACCTCGAAGGCGTTCGCCTCCCTCATTGCGATGCCCTTGTCATTGGCCTCCACATGGCTAATTGTGAGGTTCGCCGAATCCTCGTCGACAACGGCAGCTCGGTAAATATTCTCTTCCTCGAAGCCTTCGAGAATCTCAAGCTTCCCAGAGGCAAACTCAAGCCAGCCGGATACACCTTGCACGGGTTTTCCGGCGTCCCTGTCGTAATAGAAGGGATTGTTACTCTCGACGTTACCGCGGGATCGGCTCCTGTCAAGAGGACCGAGTCCATGGACTTCATGGTGGTAAACGTCAAGGCGGCTAACAACGCCATACTCGGCCGACCCGGACTGTGCTCCCTTCAAGCGGTACCTTCGGCTTACTATCTGAAACTTAAATTTCCCACCCCGCAAGGGGTCGGCATCGTCCGAGGTAGCCAAGAAGCAGCATGGTCGTGTTACATGACCGTCGTCGGAGGGGGTGTGTTCCCCCTCGACGCCGTTGAGCTCGAACCCGAGAGGGACGGCCCCGCTCCCGAGCCTGTCGACGAACTGGAGGAGGTCCCATTCGGCACCGAGGACGAATCGAAATGGTTCCGGGTGAGCCGCTCGCTCCCCGAGGACTTGAAGCCAGGCATAATCGCCTGCATCCGCCACAACGTTGATCTCTTCGCCTGGAAGCCCTCCGACATGCCCGGGATCTCCGAAGACTTGATTATGCACCGGCTGAGCGTCATCCCAGACTCTAAGCCGGTCGTCCAAAAGAGGCGCAAAGTCGCCCGGAGAGGCAGCAAATTGTGAAGACGGAGGTCGACAAACTCTTGTCGGCTCGATTTATTCAGGAAGTCAGCTACCCCGAGTGGTTGGCTAATGTCGTCATGGTGAAGAAGGCAACCGGGGGCTGGCGGATCTGTATCGACTTCACGGATCTAAATAAAGCATGTCCAAAAGATCCTTTCCCCCTCCCCCGCATCGACGCTTTAATCGACGCAACCTCGGGACATGAGCTACTGTCCTTCATGGACGCATTCTCGGGGTACAATCAGATCCAGATGTTTCCACCGGACATCTCCAAGACCTCGTTCGTCACCGACCAGGGTCTGTTTTGTTACCGCGTTATGCCCTTCGGGCTGAAAAACGCAGGAGCCACATACCAACGGCTCGTCAACAGAATCTTCAAAGACCTGATCGGCCGCAACGTGGAAGTCTATGTCGACGACATGCTCGTCAAGAGCCGAGCCGGGCCGGGCCAGACCACGTCGCCGACCTCGAGGAAGCCTTCGGAGTCCTCCGACATCACAACATGAGGCTCAACCCGGCTAAGTGTGCCTTCGGCGTCTCCACTGGGAAATTCCTGGGGTTCATCGTCAGCCAGCACGGCATCGAGGCGAACCCCGAGAAAATCCAAGCTATTATTGACATGGCCCCGCCCCGGAACGTCAAGGAGGTTCAGAGGCTTACAGGCCGGTTGGCTGCAATCGGCCGTTTCCTCTCCAAGTCAGGGGAGAAGTCTCTCCCCTTCTTCAAGGCCCTACGCGGAAAAGGGGGCTTCGAGTGGGGTACCCATCAACAAGAAGCCTTCGAACAGCTGAAGCAGTACCTCACCAAACCTCCTCTCCTCAGCAAGCCCGAGCCGGGCGAACCATTATGGCTCTACCTGTCCGCCTCGGATAGCGCCCTCAGTGCCGTCCTCGTCCGAGAGGAAGATGAGGTCCAGAGACCCTTGTACTATATGAGCAAAGTCCTGTTCCCCGCCGAGACGAGGTACGCAAAGATAAAGAAGGTGGCCTATGCTTTGATCATGGCAGCCCGGAAGCTTCGTCCTTACTTCCAGGCCCACTCCGTCCAAGTACTGACCGACTAGCCACTGAAAACTGTCCTTCACAAGCCCGAAAACTCCGGCCGCTTAGTCAAGTGGTCAATTGAGCTGAGTCAGTTCGACATCAGCTACCAGCTGAGGACGGCCATTAAAGGGCAGGCCCTCGCCGAGTTCATAACTGAGTGCACCGTCTCCGAGCAGCCCAGCACCGAGGCCTCGGATCCGACCTGGGAGGTCTTTGTCGATGGATCATCTTGCGAAACGGGGAGTGGGGCTGGCATCATCCTTCGTGGCCCCGACCAATTCCTACTTCAATACTCCCTCCGCCTCAGCTTTCCGGCCTCCAACAACGAGGCGGAATACGAGGCCATGATCGCAGGATTGACCCTAGCACATCGAGCCGGAGCCAAGCAAATCCGGGCCTTCAGCGATTCTCAACTCGTGGTCAATCAGATCACCGGAGAATACGAAGCCCGCGATGATCGCATGGTGAGGTATTTGGCAGTGGTCCGACGTCTCCTAGCGTCCTTCTGCCACTCCACAGTCATTCGAGTCCCTAGGGAGCAGAACGCTCAAGCAGACTCGTTGTCCAAACTCGCCTATTCCTCCTTCGAGGGTCTCGACCAAACGGTACTCATCGAAATCCTATTGAAGCCGAGTATCAACGATCAAGACCAGGAGGCAATGTGTGTCCAAGACGGTACCAGTCCAGACGACTGGACCACTCCCATCCGGAGATTCTTAGTCAGTGCCGAGCTTCCTGAAGACCGGGCCGAAGCTAGACGAGTCAGGGTCCGAGCTGAAAGGTTCATCATGATTAATGACATCCTCTTCAAACGCTCATACACCTTGGCCGACGGCAAGCCGTACCTCCGCTGTCTCACCAGCGATGAGGCCAGATACGCGCTAAAAGATCTTCATGAGGGGATCGGCGGATGCCACATGGGGAGAAGGACGCTCGCTCGGAAGGCTCTGAATTAGGGGTACTACTGGCCGACCATGCTCCAAGACTCGCAAGACCTAGTCAAGAGGTGTGGCCCATGCCAAAGGTTCTCCCCTATCAAGAGGCTTCCTCAAGCCAATCTCCGATCCCTGGCTAGTCCTACGCCATTCGCCATGTGGGGCATGGACCTTGTGGGCCCCTTCCCCGTAGCGGTAGGGCAAAAGAAATTCTTGATAGTCACCATCGACTACTTCACCAAGTGGCTCAAAGCCGAGCCTCTGTCCAGCATCACCGAGCGCCAAGTACAACAATTCTTTTGGAAGAACATCATTTGCCAGTTCGGAATCCCTCGAGTCCTCGTCACGGACAACGGAACCCAATTCCAAGGTCAGAACTTCCAAACTTTCTGCGCAGACATCGGCATCCAGCAGCGTTTCTTCGCTATTTGCCACCCTCAGTCCAACGACCAAGCGGAGAACGCGAACAGGCAAATCCTCAACGGCCTCAAAAAGCGCCTCGATAGTTTCCCCAAAGGGCTGTGGGTCGAAGAATTGCCTAGCATGCTTTGGGCGCACCGAACCACCAAGAGGATCCCCACAGGGGAGACGCCGTTCAGTCTGACCTATGGGACAGAGGCGGTTATCCCCGTCGAGGTCGGCCTGCCTTCTCCCCGTATCATGGCCTTCGACGAAGCTGACAATTCGTCCGGCTTGAGGGCCAACCTGGACCTCGTCGCCGAGGTCAGAGAGAAGTCTTCAATCCGAAGGAGCATCTACCAACAACGGATCGAGAAGTTTTACAACAAGAAGGTCCGACCCACAAACATCAAGGCAGGGGACCTCGTGTTACGAAAACTGTCCGTCTCCGACCCAACCAAGAAGAGGAAATTGGCTCCCAACTGGGAAGGCCCATACCGTGTAGTCGAGACTGTACGCCCTGGTACATACCGACTAGCAGATATGGACGGCCGGCTGATCAGCCGACCCTGGAACGCCGAGCACCTAATGAAGTTCCTGGAAGAGCGAACATAGATTCTAGCTTGGCTAATGTAAATGATATTTTTTGTAAGCTTTCATGTGTAAAGGGCCGTTTTAGCGACCCTCCCTATCATATATGAAAGAAATCTCTTTTTGTCACACTCCAGACGCCTCGGCAGCCCCGACCTAACACCGGACAATGGGATCGGCACCCGAGTCCTCACTCCGGTATCGTCCCCAACGTCTCGGTAGGTCCGACCCGGCTTCAGGCCAGGGAGTCTTCCTAACGCCCCGCACCGATCCCTCACAGATCGACGGGGCCGAACCTCACCTCCGCCATCGTTCACTACACTATTGGCCAGAGCAAAGAATGAAAATAATTCTTTATTCATATTCCCTTATTAGTTCAGAAAAAAGAAACAAAGACCGTTACAGGACCACTCCACTCATCTCAAACTGAAGGAAGCCGCCATCTTAGGGCCCCTCGGGTCCGACGAATGGCTGGACCACTCCGACCGAACGACTGGGAGCCCCCTCCTCGTCATGATGGTCCTTAGGCTCAGCCACAGTCGACACACCAGCCACAGAGCTCTGGGCATCAACTGGTCGCACAAGCTCCAGCAGCAGCAACGCAGAGGGCAACCCCTCCGCTCGCCGACCCCCCGAGGAGGATGCCAGACACCCAGCATCGTCTTGTAACGGTGTATCTCCATCTCCTTCTCCACAATAACATCACGAAGTAGCCTCTCAGAGGAGGGCCTCTGCACCGATGCACTCGACATGGTATATCCAAGACCGACACTCCCGAGGTCCCGATCCACCATCGCCCTCCTCAGCCGGCTCGCCTCCTCACTTAGGGCTTCAGACTTGTTCCGATAATAGTTAAAGGCCGCATCAGTGTCACGAGCCCCCTTTCGATAGCGAACCAACGTGGCCTCCAGGGCCTCAACTTTGCTCCAGAGCCACGCCACGTCGGAACGACGGGGGTCCACCTCGGAAAGGGGATCCGCAACCTACAAGAGAACCAGCCCACTCAAAACACATAAGCAAGGAGGTTCGGAAATATCCGAGGTCAAAACACTTGGCCAGTCAAAAATCCTTTTTTATAAATAGAATCAC
The DNA here is from genome assembly GCA_017893485.1 of Hemerocallis citrina. Taxonomy (NCBI): domain Eukaryota; kingdom Viridiplantae; phylum Streptophyta; class Magnoliopsida; order Asparagales; family Asphodelaceae; genus Hemerocallis; species Hemerocallis citrina. The sequence continues at coordinate 10,382,227 of CM030365.1, read as the reverse complement.
TTCGTACAAAAAATGCGGTGGCCAGTCCACGGAAGGCAAATACAATCGAGAGATGGAAAAAGAGAGACAAAACTATACAACTTGTTTTCCCACCTCGACATCGGCCGAGTTCACGGGGAGGTCGGCAGCCGGGTCATCAACGGGCGCCTCTTCACGAGGAGTCTTCGGTGTCCCCTCGATCTCCATGTCGTAGTCAAAGTTAGACAGGTCAATGGTCGGGTAGAAGTGCCTCACATGACTGAGGGCCTTCGCATAACACTCGTCCTGAGCTTTGATCACCATGTTCTGACCCGCCTCCGTCAACTCCTCCCTCTCCTTGGCGAACTTCTTCTTCTGAGCCGCCATCTTCTTCGCCCATTCCGCCTCCTTGGCGTTGAACTCGACCTTCATCTTCTGCTCCCTCTGGTGCGAGCCTTCGAGCTCTATCTTCAGCTCCTTCAACTCCTGCACGGCCTTGTCAGCCCGGTCTCGCTCCCGCTTCAAGTCCGCCTCATAAAGGCCTCTCACGTGGGCCCCCTGCACGGTCGCCTGCATAACCAAGCATTACTAAGAAAGACTCCTTTACGAAATTATCACAAGGCGGGTGGGGTCGGCAGACTTACCAGCACATTAGCCTGTGCAGGGCGCGTGTACGCATCCTCCAGGTCCTTGGCGTTCATCTCCGCGAGGTCCCGGGGGGTCGCCAGCTTATCCGCCACCTCGACAGCCTGGCGCCCTCGGGTTAAGCTGTCCCCCTCGCGGATCGACCAAGTCGGCACCCACGGTCGCCGCAACCTCTCCTCTACCTCCGACCCCACCAGGGGACCCTTCTCCTTATCAAGATCAACAACCTTGCCCTGGTCCGAGCTCTTCAGAGCAACCGCCACCTTGCCCGTCTCCGAGCGCGTCCTCTTTGCCGGAGGCTGGTCTGGGACCTCGGAGACCACCTGGGACGACCCCCTCATCTTCATCGCGTCCCCCTTCTTCTCGGCCTTCTCCTTCTTCATGGCGAGCCTCTTTGCCTTGATCGATTCGGGATCCATACCTGCAAAAAGATCCATTAAGAACAATGAACGCAAAAGAACAACAAGACCGAGTGAAAAGAAACAACTACATACAAAGCACGGCCGGGCTCAGTCCGACGCTCACCAGGTGACCCTCCGTCACCTTCGGCCAACTGATATTGTGCGAAAGACGGAGGCGCTCAACGAGCCTCCACTCTTCGGCCGTTAGGTCCCTCGGCCTCGGCGCTTTGAAGCTGGGCTTATAATGGTTCCATCGAGTAGGGATGTCCCAAGGCTCCCCACTCCGGATCACCAAATATTTTTTCTTCCACTCCTTGATAGAGTCCGGGTGACCGTGGATGACCTTCCCCTTACCCCGAGGAGAGATATAGTATATCCCCTCCGACTCTCCTGACGAGCTGATCCCCAACATCGCTCGGAACACATTCAGCTGGAGGGGTACCTTCTGCTCCTCGCAGAGCAACACAAAGCAAACGATTTGCTTCCACGAATTCGGCCCGTACTGCATAGGGGCCAGCTTCGCCCAGTTGAGCACCTCCTTGATGAACGGATGCATCTGCAGCCTCAGTCCGGAGCCGAAGTCGTCTACAGGGAAGACGCAGTACCAGTCCAGCAGAGGATCGGTGGGGCGAAGGCTCGAGCTCGGCAGCATCAATTCATACTCCGGCCCGATGTGGAAGTGCGACCGTGCAACGTCCAAGTCACCATCTTCCAGTATCGTCGGAATCGAATCCATCTTCACTATCTTCCGACTCGGCGAAGAAGGTTGGACTCCGAACAGCACCGTGTCAGAAAGATCATCGGGGTACCGCCGGAAGTGGTCCGGCTGCGCCGGAGACCCCGTCAGAAGGTTCCGAACAACAGGCGCCTTGCTGGAACCCTCGGCCTTAATCCCTTTCTTTCTCGGCACCCTCTTCTACCGAGCCTTCTCCGGCGAGGGGGTAGACAAACGCTCAAGGCCGGACGGCGTGGAAGACGAGCCTACCCCCCGAACTGTGGAGCCCTTCCCTTTGCCTCTAGTCCGAGCCTTGGCTACTTCACCTTCTCCTTCACTATCTTCCCCCTCAGACTCCGTACCCACTATCTCCACCACGTCAGCAGTGTCACTTGCCTCCTCCGATTCACTACTCTCCACCACGAAAGGTTTCCGGGAGCGTAACGGCCTCACATTGTACACCGGCTCCTCCCACGAAGTCGAATCGGAGGGCTTCGCATCGTGTACCGACTCCTCCTCGCACACGGGCTCCTCCCACGAAGTCGATTTGGAGGCAGGGTTCCCTTTCCCCCTCGATGTTGACGCCAACGAGCCAGACTGAGCCCTATCCATCTGTGCCTAACAAAAGAAACTTACAAACTAACCTTTTGAATGCCTCGGACTGACGAGCCGGTGCCCTAAAACAGTCAAAGCCGAGCGCTGAAGTGTTTGGTTTCTTTTTAAAGAGGACAGCAGGAGAGAAATGAGCAGAATAGAGAAGAGGGGGGGATATTTATAGAGAGAGAGGCGACGCCTCGATTTTCGCGTTACTGTTCCTCGAATAGCGCGCGTCTGCCACCAATAGAATCACGCCACGTCATCCTCGAAACTGGCGCTGCTGACATCACCTAGCGCCGGTTGGAGACCACACAGAGGTCGGTTCGGATGAAGTGGTCGGCGGAGAAAAATTTTTACTTAAGATTTAAGGCGCCGTCCTTAGACAGGCGCCCCGGGCTCCAGGGCTCGATCGGCTCCCCTCTCACCCGCGAGCAGCTCGGGGCTTACGGCCTCGGCAGCTGAAACCCCGAACTGTTCGAGGGTGGGAGAAAAGCCACCTTCGCCTGGATCCCTATCGGGAAGCAGATCGGCCCACCTCCAATCTCTAACTCCTTTGGGCTGACAGACCATCAGAAACCGTCAGCACCAGAAGGAAGACAGAGATCGGAGACGACCCATCCATCCGAGGCTCCTCAGCCCCAGGTCCGAAATTCGGTTGATACCCCTCCCGTCTGAATCTTTCTCGGGCAAACAGCCGTGTCAAGGCCGTCCGATCCGAAAAAGGATCCAGACGGCAAAGTCACCACCAGTCCGAAGTCCCCAGGGTTAGAACCTTTCAGTACCTTGTCCCCCGAGCCCGAAAAACGGCTGCCATCTCTCCTGCCTTGTTCTCCCCTGACCCTGACACTCACATCGAGGCCGTCAGGAACGGGAGAAGAACAAGGCAATAGAGTGACTACCCGTCCAACGCTCTCAGGGTCAAAATTTTGCAAGAAACAGACGTCCGCCGAAGCAGACACCTCTGATGGCCGATGGACCACCCTTGCTGTAATCAAACCCGCTGGGGGGAGAGGAGTATTTATAACCTCCCCCATAGACCTGCCATTATGACATTGGGAAAGCAAAACGAAGGAAGCCCATGCGTCATGCATTTATTAGGCGGCGCCATTAATGCCCCTAAGAAATTGGTACATTGCACAGATCCCGGAGCGCCTTCAATGTTCCGCAAAGACAGCAGGCCGCCCCGCTCAAACATTCTAAGGCACAACGGTTCGCCATCACTCTTGCCGACCCATAATCCCTCACCAGCTCGAGGTTCGGTCTAGCACCAGGGTAGTCTTCTCAGGAAGGCTCAATGGCTCGCCATCACCCTTGCCGACCCATAATCCCTCGCCAGCTCGAGGTTCGGTCTAGCACCAGGGTAGTCTTCTCAGGAAGACACAACGGTTCGCCATCACCCTTGCCGACCCATAATCCCTCGCCAGCTCGAGGTTCGGTCTAACACCAGGGTAGTCTTCTCAGGAAGACACAACGGTTTGCCATCATCCTTGCCGACCCATAATCCCTCGCCAGCTCGAGGTCCGGTCTAGCACCAGGGTAGTCTTCTCAGGAAGACTCAACGGCTTGCCATCACCCTTGCCGACCCATAATCCCTCGCCAGCTCGAAGTTCGGCCTAGCACCAGGGTAGTCTTCTCAGGAAGACACAACGGTTCACCATCATCCTTGCCGATCCATAATCCCTCGCCAGCTTGAGGTCCGGTCTAGCACCAGGGTAGTCTTCTCAGGAAGGCTCAACGGCTCGCCATCACCCTTGCCGACCCATAATCCCTCGCCAGCTCGAGGTTCGGTCTAGCACCAGGGTAGTCTTCTCAGGAAGACACAACGGTTCGCCATCACCCTTGCCGACCCCTAATCCCTCACCAGCTCGAGGTTCAGTCTAGCACCAGGGTAGTCTTCTTAGGAAGACACAACGGTTCGCCATCATCCTTGCCGACCCATAATCCCTCGCCAGCTCGAGGTCCGGTCTAGCACCAGGGTAGTCTTCTCAGGAAGACACAACGGTTCGCCATCACCCTTGCCGACCCCTAATCCCTCGCCAGCTCGAGGTTCGGTCTAGCACCAGGGTAGTCTTCTCAGGAAGACACAACGATTCGCCATCATCCTTACCGACCCATAATCCCTCGCCAGCTCGAGGTCCGGTCTAGCACCAGGGTAGTCTTCTCAGGAAGACACAACGGTTCGCCATCACCCTTGCCGACCCATAATCCCTTGCCAGCTCGAGGTTCGGTCTAGCACCAGGGTAGTCTTCTCAGGAAGGCTCAACGGCTCACCATCGCCCTTGCCGATCCATAATCCCTCGCCAGCTCGAGGTTCGGTCTGGCACCAAGGTAGCCTTCTCATGAAGGCCCAGCGATTCGCCATCTCATTTCCACGACCATAAAAACTCCTCCACGGCTAACTCCCGCACCCCCGCAGGAGTGGGGGGCTTGTGTGGTAGGGTAAAAATGGCCTGGGGCCCAACCAGGGCCCAGGATGGCTCTCGCTAAAAAATAATAAAAACAACAATCCGGCTCGGCTTCGGACCGCTACAGGGTCGGCACCGAGCCACAAGTTCACCCCCACAGAACTGGTCTCCTCGTATCCGACGAGCCTCGATGGCCCTCGACCTCCGATCCGCGACAGCCCCACGGGCCGTCCGCCCAGTCTGGCAAGGAATGAGGATGACCTGGCACGACCTAGGCCATCCGATTCCCCCAGGGGCACAGGAGCCCCATGATCAGCCATGTCAGCTCCAAATACCACCTAGGGCTTTGCCACGTCAGCCCTATATCACTCTTGGCACTGCCACGTCCGCCCTAAACTCCCTGGGCCTCCTGCCACGTCAGGCCCATGGGCTTTCGGGTTCAGACCCGGCCCCCAAGCGGATCCAAACCCGGTTGAAATTCCCTATAAATACCAGACCCTCACCCACCTTTTCAGGTAATCAATCTTTGCCTCCTAAATTTCCCTAGTTATTGCTACTCTCTCACAGAGACTGACTAGATCGTCGGAGGGTCCGCCACCGGGATAAACCCCAGTGTTTCAGGACCGTCTGTAGGTATTCGAGGCGAGGCCATCCGAGCCGATCCTCAAGCGCCGAAGCGAGCCCCTCGCTCACCGTCCGGCACCGCACTCTTCCCTCATTACAAATTGAGTCCGAACTCACACCTGGTGCATCCACACTGCGACCAAAAACAAACCGCATCAGTTATGTGAATTGATTCTTCTTGAAGAGATTATACTCTTATTTTTGTTTAAGAAAGGTTGATGTGGTTGAGATATATTATATGTAATTAAGTTGCTAAAGAGACTTAAAGTGGATGAATCTACGTTCATGAAAAGAATTATCATTGTGAATGAATAAAAGAATCATGAGTAGTGCTAAAATAAGACATTATGAATAAGTTGTAGATATGAACACATTGAGTTTAATACATGATTATTGAAGAGTATGGGTACCCATGAATTCTTGTACATGAAAGGTTGTGATTTAGAGTTAGTGAGACCTCGGGTACCGGCATTGTTGAATTAAAAGATTTGAGTTATTTTTGAGATATGGCCATGGACATATCTCGGTATATGTGATTAAGTCCGGTAAGGGGTTTCCAGTTATTCTAACTCTAGGTATGATAATTTATTCATGTCTTGAACTTAAGAAATAGGCACTAAGTGCAGATGTAATAAACCTGGGCAAACATAAGTGAGGCACTCTATATAGTCGGGTGGTGGATTCCGGGACTATAGACCCAGTTGGGCAGAGAATTTCGGGACTGTGGTTGCTTGTGGGAGACGAGCTTTTATTTTAAATTCGGGACTATGCGTAGTCGGGCGGATAGTTTGTCGTACTCCAATGTATATACGTATACCGGGGCTAGAGGGGCACTTGCGGGATGATTCGCACGATGAGGAGTCTGTTATAACAGTCGGGCAGTGGACTCCGGGACTGGGATCCGTACTCGCGGAATGATCTAAACCTTATTTTATTAATGGGTAGTTTTCATGGCGAGGGATCGAACCCTTGAATGTGGAGTACGTAGGTGCTTGCCCTCGGACCTATGTAGTATGGGATGCATAGAATCCGAACAAGTATGCATTAGTGTCATCCTAGTATAAAATATCTGCATTAGGCATTAAGGCATGGCATACACTTACATATTTAGTGTAGTCACATTTAGCACTTTATTGCATTCAAGTTTTGTGGTTTGTTAAAGTATTCAGATCGTTATATTTCCGACATAGAGAGGATAGCTGTGTATAACATTTTCGTTGGTTGTAAGCAGCTGATGTGCCCACAGTTTATTATGCAGGAATTTGGATTTCATGAAGATATAAAGTTGATACGATGCTGTTGATTAATTACATGTTAAAGATGTTGCAAGTTGTATATTATTTTCATTGTTGTACTATATTTTATCTTCCGCTGTGTAAATGATTGTAAAGACTCTGTTGTATGATAAAAAGTTTAAATTTCCTTGTAAAATTGTACGAAGTGAAGTATAAAGATCCTGTGAAATCTCGAATTCGGTCTTATTTGGAATTCGGGGCGTTACAGATGGTATCAGAGCCACGCTTCATAAGTAGTACAAATTTATAAGGAACGACACCCTAGAGTGGACATTAGAGTGTGAGTTTCACTTATAGAGATTTAAATGTAAGTAATTTATGTTTGTGTTGCTCTATATGATGACATTTTCTCCTCCTTTTTCCTATAAGATGGCCAATCAGCATGATCCCCAGAATGAGGCACATTGGTTTTTCCCCTTCGACGATGAAGAGGAAGAGCCAATAGAAGAAGAATAAAACCTAGAGGAGATAGAAAAGGAATTCCCTGAGTCCAGGGAGATTACTCCACCTCTGCCTGATTTTCCCAAAGAATCCTTAGACGAAGAACTCGTTCCAAATGACCAAGATGATATTGTTGCTTCTCTTCGAAGAGAATTGGATGCTCAAAAGTGGAGAGTAAACCACTTGGAAGCGCAACGGGCAGAAGACAAGAAGCGCATTCAGGAGCTGAGTTTTCAAGTGTGCGAACTCGAGAGGTTCAGCACGTGAATGATCGACACTTTGCCAAGTTGGACCACCTCACACGCTGGGACAAGCAGGAGCAGCAACAGAGCTTTGAATATATGAGGAAGGAAATCCAGTAACTATGGGAAGAGCTCAGAGAAGCCAAAAGAAACCGTAGAATCTAGGATGTCTTTTGTTAAAGGATGTAATGGATGTATTGAAGCAATGTTTTTTCTTTCTGAATGTAAAAAGTTTAATTTTGGAATGAATAAATTTTATTGAAGCGATGTTATTTGTGTTACTTATGATGAATTTTATGACTCAGAAATGGCACAATGGAACAGGGATGGCGAATGGCATATCAGTGAGAATGGGCTAGATTTGGAGACCGAACTAGCTCGAGTATATCAGACCTTAAATACTTTCGCTGCCAACATCGCCAGGAATGTTGGGCTAGTGTAACCCCTATTTTCCGAAAAACGTATTTTTGTGTATTTTCTGTATTTAGAGTTTTCGCAAATTATTTAACGGTTTTCAAATTCTTTTGTCAAATTGTATTATTGGACTTTCTATTAAAGTCTATTTTAATCAATGGTTTTATTTGTTACTATTTTTCAACGAATTTAAATTAACTACCAATCTTATTATTTTCACTATTACCTGGGTTTCTATTATTATCACTACTAGTATTGTTTTAAAATCCTGATTGTATTTATAATTATTCCAAATAATTTCCTTATTGTAGTACAAATTTATTTTGTTATATACACCTACAATTTTATTGATGATTTTATTTTCTAATGGATTTTTGTACCTTATTTTCCCTATTGGATATTTTCCTTAAACCCTATAACCCATTTAAACCCACTGTTTTATTAAGCCCAAACCCAATTACCCATTAAAACCTATAACCCACTATCCATTAATTTACCTTATACCCTCCTACCCATTACCATTATACCCCAGACCCATTATTTACCCCTACTCAAACCCGGTAACACCCTATACAGCTAACCCCAAACCCATGCATACATAAATACCAGGTGCCTTTTTTTTTTTTTGATGAGAACGGATAGAGTCTCTCGACTCCAGCCACATCAAAGCGCATTTATTATAATAAAAATTGTACAGGACATAGCTTTACAAGAAGTAAAACCCAGAACGTGAAACAAGATACAGACAAGGAAGCAACTACACAATACAGGAGCAGCCATCAACATACAGACATAGTGAAACTAAAACAACGACCAAACAAGAAATCGGGCACTAAACGCCCCTAAGACTACGAACTCTCGCTAACTGAAGCAAGCGGCAGCAGAAAAATTCGGAGCAAAGGCAGTGCGCAAGGGGCAGTCGAGTCCGCGGAAAAACAGACCCCCTCCCTCCCATCAACATACCAGGTGCCTTTTCACCTCCTTCATCAAAAACATCTGCCGCCTTCTCATCTTCCACCTTCTTCAACCCATCACCCCTCACGCTCTCTTCCCCCCTCCCTGTCTTCCTCATCGCGCCACCTGCCGGCGCTCAGCCTCTCCCCTTCGCAACCCAGCCGGAGCGACACCAGCCAGCCCTTGCGCAGCGTCCCCGCACCTCAGCATCACCTCCTTCTGCCCTTTCCTTCCTTTGGTTCCCCTGTGCGCCATCCTGTGCTGTGCCCCCTATCGTGCCATCTGCAGCATCGGCAGCATGTTCTCCTGCCTGCTGCCACCATTCCGGCGTCGCTTCTGACCACCGCCAGCCCACCTCGACGCCCCAGTCAGCCCTTGCCAGCACTGCCCCTGAGCGCCGCTGCATCGGAGCCAAGCCAGTGCTGCTCTGTTTTGATGGAGTTTTGATCTTTTGAATGTGAGCCGTCCGTTTGATCATATCTTGATCTCTTGATTCTGGCCATCCGATTGCCATGATCATCATGATCATCGTGTCATCTTGATTGATTGATTCCTAGCCGTCCGTTGATTTGATCTTGATCACCACCATCGGAGTGATTTTGGCTGTCCGTTGGATCTTGATCATCATGCTTGATCGTCATCATCAAGTTATCATGGGCCGTCCGATCTTCTCTTGATCATCATGATCATGATGATCATCAATTTTCTTTGATCGCAATCATTCGATCGATCGATCTTGATCTTCATCATTATCTTCATCATCAGGGAAATCTGACAGTCCGATCTGATCCGATCATCTTGATCTTGATCTTCGATCTCAGCCGTCCGATTTTGTGATCGTGTGTTCGTGATTGGTTCGTGATTCGATCCGCTCGTGGTGTTCGTGCTGGGAATCCGTTCTCGTTATTCTTGGTGTTGTTTTTTTCGTCTTCGGTCAAGGCAAGTAACTTGTACTCAAATTCCTTTGTATGATACAAGTCATAAATACCACTTGTAGTGTAGTTAGGTTCTAGAGACAACTCGTGTGTGATGTACCTTGATGAGTATTGTCTCTATAGTGCTTTGACCATAGTTGCCTCACAACACAAAACTTGACATGAAACAACTTAGGTTTTGCCCGTTCTTGATTTGATTATGTATGTGGGATTTTGTGAGAATTTGGGTATTTGTTGAGATCCATGTGATAGACTGGTTTTAGATATGTTAATTACCCTATTTCATGATGCTTGGAGACTTGATAGACTCGAATTCATGTTTGGTTGTGTTTGGATTAAGTTTCGTTGGATCTATATTGATTTTGGTTTTTGAGGAAAATCTGTATTTTGTCGATGATCAGCTTTGATTTGTAATTTAGACCATATTAAGGTCAGAATCTTAATGTCAGTATAAAACATGATTTGTAGAAAAATTTGTCTTCTTTCCAACCCCTCTGACCTTACTCAATTTTGTTTTCGTATGTGTGAGATATGAATGTTTTACTACAAAGGTGTAATTCGTTTCCAGATTTTATTTCTTGATGATTTTGATGACTAAATTATTTTGATACTTGTGCTACACTTATTACTTTGATCTGAAACATTGGTCAGTGTTTTTATATCTACTTAGGGATTACCCAGAATTTTGGTGGATTTTATTGATGAGTTTTATATGCCGTTTCATGCTCGTTTATAAAAATTATACTTGCTAGATTTTGCTCGCTGTTTTGTAAAGATTTGTATTTTCAACCAAATTCCTTTTACTCTATGGAAAATATTTATGAAATACGAAAGTTAGATTATTTTGTCTATTTTCATCTCCCTTTGGCAGATTTGGATTTTGTTTTACGGTTGGTGAGATATTATAGTTTTCATTCAGCAGTGTTGGGAATTCCAGATTTGCCAAACTGTCGTTTCTTGATGTTTTCTGATTTTTGATGACTGATCTAATTTTATTGGAAAATTATGAAAGTTTATATTCTGTTACTAGATATATAGGAGAATACCCCAGATTTTTCGTGGATTTATTTAATGAGTTTTGATGCTGTTTTACTGACTGTAAATTCGATTTCCTGATTTCTAGCTAAATGTGTTTTTCGGATTCAAATCAGTTTTGAGTTATATTTTTGTGAAATACTATATGACTTATTTGTATTCTCTGGATTTGGTTGGAAGTCTATTTTCTAGACGTTTCCACGGATTCAGATTTGCATGTTTGTAATACCGGGAATTTCAGTTTTGCTATAGTGTGGTCTTTCTGTCCTGAACTTGAGATTTGGTAATTTTATTCCTATATGAGTTATCTTGCACCCGTACATGTTTATCTTGCAACTTGAACTTGTTACATGATCATGCCATGTTATTCTTGATATGTTTTTCTCACCTACATGCTTGTTTGACATTAACAATAAAATAACCAAGCCAGGGTTTAAGGAATTTAAAATATATAATAGTGGATAATTCAGAAACGTATACTCGGAAGGGGGCCCGTGTTTCCCACAGTTGGAATTTGGTATATGATTTGGATTATTTGGAATTTGGTATATGATTTGGATTATTTGGAATTTGGTATATGATTTGGATTATTTGGAATTTGGTATATGATTTGGTTAATTTGGAATTTGGTATATAATTTGGATTACTTGTCCCTGAGTACACTGCCCTGTATAGTCCCCTATAAAATCTAAAGCGAAATTGTTTGTTGTAGCAACCATGTGTTATGTTTTTGGGGCGCATGAAGTGCTACATAGTTAGTAATTAATACAAGACTTATAAAAATCTGAATCTGAAGCTAAAGTTGAATCTGATATCTGATATCTGTATCTGTTATGTGTTATCTGTATCTGATTATCTGATCATCTGTTATCTGTCTGAAACTACCATGTGACACCATTACTTAACACTATCTGTATATCTGTCTGCATGCTATTTGATTTTTGACACTTGACACACGTTAGTATACCATGCTAGATGATTCTGTTATGCCTATACCATGCTAGATCTGTTTTTGTTATTATTTAGTTTTGTTTGTTTAGCTTTTCATGTACTTGTATCCTACATTATAAGTGGTCTGTAACTTGCAATTGATGTGTACTTGTTTTCTTTTTTCCTTCTCCTGCAATTTACTAATTGCATATCAGGATGGTTAGCTGCCCAATGGCATTGGAGATATGAGATACTAGTATTGAATTTCATGCTTTAATTGTTATTGTTATTGTTGCTTGAACTTGAATAAGATTGTATTTGATTACTTGGATATTTATCTTGTATTTTGGCAATGTGACCCAAGATTTTGACTTATTCAGATCATGACTATTTGAGATTTATATATTTTATTTCAAGTATTCTTGTTGGTATTTTGGTTCATATGTGCATGTTGGTTGATACTTTGGCTTCCGACTCTAATTATTTCGTGAGATGTTGCAAAGATTCTTGAACAGCTTATGGATGATGAAAATCATTCGCTGGGCTTTTGTCACGTATCCGTATTCCATATTCTTTTTGGGAAGCGGGGCGTGACAGCTAGGGCCAGTCGTGCATGTCCCCGAAGCAATCATGCTGGTAGAGTCATTCAAAAGGATAAGGCCACCTGTGTTTGAGGGCCGGGCTAATCCAGATGCTGCTGATGACTGGATTAGGCAGATTGAATCAGTCTTTGAAGTACTAGAGACCCCAGAGGCAAGCAAGGTGAAGCTGGCCACCATCCAACTAGAGAAAGATGCAGGTGTTTGGTGGCAATCACTAAAGAGGACTTTGGGCAATGTGCAGCTTACTTGGGAAGAGTTCCTTGAAGAATTCAGGAGTCATTATTTTTCCATGGATGTTCAAGAGAAGAAGGCTATGGAATTTTTGGGCTTGCAACAAGGTGGTATGTCTGTGCGGGAGTATGAGACCAGATTCTACCAACTCTCAAGGTATGCACCGGAAATGGTTCAGGATGAAGCCAAGAAAGCGCGGAAGTTTGAGCAAGGGTCGAGGCCAAGCTTGAGGACCCACATGATACCCTTAGGTATCCGAAGATTTGAAAAGTTGGTCAGGAGGGCAGCCGCTACTCAGTCAGATATGAACCAGTTCCAGGCAGTACAGGTCAAGAGGAACAATAGGAGCATGGGCAAGAGGCCTGCAGCGCTGAGCAATTTCAGGGGACAACCCCGGCACAGCATTTCAAACCAACTTGAGCAAATGCTGCTGCAGTGAATGGAAGGGTACCCACTTGCTACAAGTGTGGAGAGGCAGGCCACATATCTTCTGGGTGTACCAAGTCACCAGCGGGCAGGACTTGTTATCTTTGTGGTAAGGAGGGTCACATTAAGCCATTTTTCCCTCAGCTTCAGCGGGAAGGGCTGAGTCAGAAGCAGTCCAACCCAGGGCAAAAGCAATTCCAGCAGGGGCGAGTGTTCGCTTTGACTGAGGAAAATGCTGATGATGTGGACAACGTCATCACGGGTTTGGGAGATGATGTTTAGTTGCTTTGTTGCTTTTCCACTTACCAAATAAATGTTATGTAATGAGAGTACTCTTATGTAACAGGAGACATTCAAATAAATGGAATAAAAGCATCAGTTTTATTTGATACGGGATCATTGCACACATTTGTGTCACCTTCATTTGCAAAATGATTGGGAGTTGAACCTAAAATTTTCCTTGCCAAAGTTCTATCTGTGGCTATTCCGTTAGGAGAAAACTTGACTACTAACCAATACTATGAAGGGTGTGATCTTGAGATCAGAGGCAGGCTCTTTGGCATCGACCTTATTGAGTTGGCAGTTTTGGGGGTCGACATCATTATTAGCATAAACTAGATGTCAATTTACAGTGCAACTATTGAGTGCAAGAGCAAGGAGGTTGTGGTGAAGGCACCAGGAGGACCAGCAGTTACATTTCAAGGAAAAAGGAAGTGTAAGCAGTTGGTAGCAGCTTTGGCAGAGCAGAAGATTCCTGAAGAAGTGAGGCAGATTCCAGTGGTTCGGGATTTTCAGCAGTATTTCTTAAAGATCTACCTGGGCTTCCCCCTCATCGAAATGTAGAGTTCCGCATCTCCGTTCAGCTAGGGAGTGCACCCATTTCCAAGGCACCATACAGAATGGCACCAATTGAGCAAGATGAGATCAAGAAGCAGATTAAAGAGTTGTTGGGCAAAGGATTCATCAGGCCTAGTGCATCACCTTGGGGAGCCCCAGTTCTTTTGGTGAAGAAGGATGGATCAATGAGGATATGTATCGACTACAAAAAGTTGAACAAGGTTATAGTACAGAACAAGTATCCAATTCCTCAAATCGATGATCTGTTCGACCGTCTACAAGGAGCAGCTGCTTTCTCCAAGATAGACTTGCAGTCAGGATCTCACCAAGTCTGAGTAAAGGAAGAAGATGTGCACAAGACAACTTTTCGAACCAGGCATGGTCACTATGAGTTCCTAGTTATGTTGTTTAGAGTCACCAATGCACCTGCTATTTTCATGAACATGATTAACAGGGTTCTGAGGCCATTCATCGATTCTTTTGTCGTTGTGTTCATCAACGACATATTGGTCTATTCTAAGTCAGAAGAAGAGCATGCCGAGCACCTAGCAGAAGTACTGAAGAAGCTACAGGAACACAAACTATATGGAAGCTGTCCAAATGTGACTTCTAGAAAACCGAAGTCACCTTCCTGGGTCATATCCTTTCTAAGGAGGGAGTGACTATTGACTCGCAAAAGATTGAGGCAGTGAAAGAGATTAGGAGTTTTCTGGGTTTAACTGGATACTACAGAAGATTCATTCAGGGCTACGCCCAGATAGCTGTACCACTCATAGGGCTTACAAAGAAGAACGTAAGTTTCAAATGGTCGGAGCAGTGTGAAGCTAGCTTTCAGGAGTTGAAGGGAAGATTGACCACCGCTCCCATTTTAGCTTTGCCAAGAGCAGGAGTCGAATATGATGTCTACAGCGATGCTTCCCATCGCGATTTGGGCTATGTGCTGATGCAAGAGGGAAAGGTAATAGCTCATGGGTCTAGACAGCTGAGACCGCATGAAAAGAATTACCCAACCCATGATCTGGAGTTAGCAATGATCATCTTTGCTTTGAAGCAGTGGAGGCACTACGTGTACGGGGAGAAGGTCAACATGTACACGGATCATAAGGGTCTGAAGTATATCTATCAGCAAAGGGACTTGAATCTGAGGCAGAGGAGATGGTTGGAAGTATTGGAGGACATCCAACCTGGCCGAGATCAAATACCATCCGAGCAAGGCCAATGTTGTGGTAGATGCGCTCAGCAGGAAGTGTCGTTTGTCCCGATTGATCACAACTCGGGGGAAGTTGGCAGAGGAGCTTGGTCAGGAAGAGATTTAGGTGGTTTTTCAAGGTTTGGGAGCTTCCTTAGCTCAGTTGAGGATTCAACCTACTTTGAGAGACAGAATCATCGACAGTCAGAAGACCGATCCAGAGATCCAAGAGATGATAGAGCAGGTTGGTGTTGGCAGGTTGGCAGAGTTTCAAGTGAAGGATGAAGCGTTATGGTATGGAGAGCAGCTGTGTGTGCCAGATCTAGTAGAACTGAAGGAGAGTATTCTTCAGGAAGCACATGCTACTTTATTATCCGTGCATCCAGGGAGTACCAAGATGTACAAGGACATAAAGCAATATTTCTGGTGGTCAGGGATGAAGCGAGATGTGGCTTAGTTTATTGCCAAGTGTGCAGTTTGTCAGCAATTCAAAGCCGAGAATCAGAAACCCGGATGTTTGTTGCAACCATTACCCATCCCGGAGTGGAAGTGGGATTGTATCAACATGGACTTTATCACAGGTTTGCCCAAGAGTTCCAAAGGCAATGATACAATTTGGGTGATAGTGGACCGACTCACCAAATCGGCTCACTTTTTGGCGATGAAGCTTACTTGGTCGATGGAGAAGCTGGCCGAGTTGTATGTTGGCGAGATTGTGAAGCTTCAAGGAGTTCCGCTATCGATAGTATCCAACCGAGATGTGCATTTCACTTTGCATTTTTGGAGAAGTCTTCAAGCAGCTTTGGGGACGAAGACTGATTCAATACGCCCCTTCATCCTCAAACTGATGGGCAAACTGAGAGAATCAACAGGGTACTAGAGGATATGCTGAGATGTTGCGTGTTGGACTTTGGTAGCAGTTGGTAGAAACATTTGGCTCTTGTGGAATTTGCCTACAACAACAGTTTCCAGGCAAGCAGTGGGATGGCACTGTATGAGGCTCTGTATGGAAGGAAGTGTAGGACACTGGTATGTTAGTATGAAGTGGGGGAATGGCAGCTGTATGGGCCAGAGAGCAGACTTCAGAAAGGATCGAGCTGATTAGAAAGAGGTTGGTCGACGCACATAGTAGGCAGAAGAGTTATGTCGACAACCGGAGGAGAGACCTGGAGTTTGATGAAGGTGACTTTGTCTTTGTGAAGGTGTCTCCGACCAAGGGGGTGATTCGGTTTGGCAGCTGAGGAAATTAGCCCCGAGATACATTGGACCTTATAAGATATTGAAAAGGATTGGGAAGACAGCTTATTGGTTAGAATTACCAGAAGAGTTGGCTCAAGTGCACAATGTCTTTCATGTGTCTATGTTACGAGGTTATATCCCGGATCTGAGTCATCACTTGCCAGAAGTGCCAGAGAGTTTGCAATTGGATTTGAGCTATGCAGAGCGTCCAGTAGATACTGTGGATCGTCAAGAGAAGGTCTTGAGAAATAAGATAATACCTATGGTCAAGGTCATTTAAAGGAACCAATTTGTTGAGGAAGCCACTTGGGAATCAAAGGAAAAGATGATGAAAGATCACCCTGAACTTTTCAACTAAAATTTTTGTAAACTCTTTTCTTTTCTTTTCTTTTCTTTTCTTTTCTTTTCTTTCTTGTCTTTTCTCACTCTTAAGTGTAGTTCCGAGGACGGAACTATTCTAAGGAGAGAGTGTTGTAACACCCCGTATTTTTATTATAATTAAGAATGCATTTCTCAATTTTTGCACGTATGATGCACGTGCTAATTTTTCCATCCTTATTTTCTTACTCTCATTTACTATTTTAGCATGCATGAGACTTTTTATTTTTATTTAGCCTTTCTTTAAACTCATGGACCTAAGATTATATTCCAGTCCACTAAACTAATTAATTAATTAATTAAAAAGCAAGCCCACGAGATAAGCCCATTAATTAAATTATTTTTTTAGTTGTGCATGGACTCACACATGACATGTAACAACTTTTAATACACATTTTAGAATCATAGGAATTGTATTAAATTTGGTGTGTGTCTGTGTGCACTAGTGCACAACACGTGCACGTGTTATATGAGAGAGAGGGGGGCCGGTTTTGTACATGAAGAGGTTGGGGGTTAGGGTTTTGAAGAGGTGGGGGTTAGGAGAGGTGAACAGTTTGAGGTTATGGGAGTTAGGGTAGTGAAGAGGTGGAAATTTAAGTGAGAAGTTATTAGGTAGAGAAATTTGCAATTTAGACCTTCATTTTGTCCTATAAATACCATTGTTTTCTTCTTCTCTTTTCACACCTAAACTAAACAAATTAAAGAGAGGAAAAAGAAATCGAGAAAAAGAGTGTTCTTGTGCATTGGAGGCTTGTTGGAGAGCTCTTGCTAGGAGGAAAAGGACTAGGAGTTGCGTTGTTGGAACTAGGAGCTAGGAGTTGTGCATCATCTTCCTTGTTCTCACATTCTTCATAAGAGCTGGGTGGTCTTTATACTTTCTAATTCATAGGTTGAGCATGCTAGAATATGATATTAGTAATGTAGATTAAATTGATGTGATGTGGAAAACCTTGTGTTTTCTAAATATAAGACATGCATGCTAGAAATGATTAATGAGTAGTATAGATTAAATTTTGATGAGATAAATATGGAACAAATCCATGCCATTGTATGTGCTACAAATAGTAGTAAAAAAAATTATGGTTGAGATTATCATCATGTTAGTTAGAAATGAGAAAAAGAAATAATGAGTTATTGCCTTAAACTAATTTGCATGTTAATTCACAAAGGTAGAAATATATAATTGTAGGAACACTTGTTGAGATTTTCTCTTATGATAAAAAGGAATTTTGGTGAAATTGAATTGATATACAAAGAATCATTTTAAATTATTTGTAAGAGAAACAATATGTTTTTTTGGATTAAAATGAAGTAATGAAACTTATGTTCATTAAAGAGAATGAGATAACTTGAAATATAGATACAATGTTTAGAACACAAGTTTGGAATTTCGTGAATCATGGTTTTCAAGTAAAATCAGTATGAATAAGAAAATTTCAGTTCATTAAAAAGATTAGATCGATCATATGTCGAGTTTTGTGAAAAATAACTAATTTCAGAACGTTATGAACAAAACTACAATAGCGTGATTCCTAATCAATAATCACACTTGGACTTACTGGTTAGCCAGTGCATCACAAAGCGCTACTGTGCTTGTAGGAGATCTTGGATTCAAAACTTGTTGGGTACATTTTATTTTGTTTTCATTTAAAATAAATCCGAACCAAAAAGTGGGTATATGGGGATTTCGTTTGAGTATTTGACAGCCAAGTCCACTTGGACATTTCGGCTAGTGGAGTGGGCCTTGGGCGCTACTGTGTTGGGCATTTGGCTGGGTTCGAAACCTGATAGCCACATTTTTTTTATGTTTTCAATATTTTAAGGGAGTTCTCATGCAAATAAAATTTGGGAGAAATTCTAGAATTCCTATAAAATAAATTAGAAATTATTAAAAATGGTTTTAGAATTTTTCGTGTATATTTGAGATATTAAAAATGGAATTGAGATAGAAAAATGAATTATTGACTTCAAAATTTATTATTTGAGAATAGGACTTACATTTTGTGAAGAAAAGTAAAATATTGTTATGTGAATTGATACTTCTTGAAGAGATTATACTCTTATTTTTGTTTAAGAAAGGTTGATGTGGTTGAGATATACTCTAAGTTGCTAAAGAGACTAAAAGTGAATGAATCTACGTTCATGAAAAGAATTATCATTGTGAATGAATAAAAGAATCATGAGTAGTGCTAAAATAAAACATTATGAATAAGTTGTAGATATGAACACATTGAGTTTTAATACATGATTATTGAAGGGTATGAGTACCCATGGATTCTTGTACATGAAATGTTGTGATTTAGAGTTAGTGAGACCTCGGGTACTAGCATTGTTGAATTAAAAGATTTGAGTTATTTTTGAGATATGACCATGGAGAAACCTTGGTATTTGTGATTAAGTCCGGTAGAGGGTAAAACTAACTCTAGGTATGATAACTTATTCATGTCTTGAACTTAAGAACTAGGCACTAAGTCAAGATGTAGTAAACCTGGGCAAACGTAAGTGGGGCACTCTATATAGTCGGGCAGTGGATTCCGGGACTATAGACCTAGTTAGGCAGAGAATTTCGCGTCTGTGGTTGCTTCGTGGGAGACGAGCTCTTATTTTAAATCCGGGACTATGCGTAGACGGGCGGATAGTTTGCCGTACTCCAATGTATATGTATACCGGGGCTAGAGGGGCACTTGCGGGACGATTTGCACGATGAGGAGTCTGTTATAACAGTCTGGCGGTGGACTCCGGAACTGGAATCCGTACTCGTGGAATGATCTAAACCTTGCTTTATTACTGGGTAGTTTTCATGGCGAGGGATCTGTAACACCCCGAATTCCCAAACAGATTGAATTCGAAGTTCCACAGGATCTTTACACTTCTCTTCGTACAATTTTACAAGGAAATAAAACTTTTATTACATCAGAGTTACATCTTGAATTACATTTAAACAGCGAAAGCAATTTACAATAATTACATGAATAAAATATACAACACTTGTAACATTCTTTAAGCAGCATGCATACTTTAATCTTGTCAATCTCTTTATCCTGCATAGAAACTGTGGGCTTGTCAGTTCATTCAACTGACGCAAGGATATAAAACATCAATTTTCTTTCACTTAACAAGCACACACTTATCACAAGCAAAACTATGGGGACTATCCTATAGATGTCGTGTTGTGCAGTGCGCTTAGTCCTTAATGCAGTTGTTAGGTTATATGACACTAATGCGCACTTGTTCGGATTCTATGCATCCCATACTACATAGGTCCGAGGACAAGCCCTTAATCGTACTTCATCTTGTAGGGTTCAATAACTTGCCATGACTTAACTACTACAGTAACTACGGTAAGTATCCTAGATGTTCTATAATTTACGAGCCCATGTCCAGACATTCTGGAGGGGAATCCCACGCACTGACAAGACGCATCAAGCAGGCAGACTATGGACAATTCAACCTCCATCATAGAACAATGGCACCACCCGTAGTCACCAAACACCCCACAAGCATCGCCACCGGGATGATAATTCCGGAGTAGTGCTCACGCCATGTCATGACGTATTAAGCAGGTAGTCTATGAATCACTCTCACACCGCCAATCTGATGGCCCTCATACTCATGTTTTTCTCTTACTTTCGTCACATCTCCACTATGTATCTAATCCTTAATTTATTTGAATCATGAATAAAATCAATCCCCTAGAGTTAGCTCTTTCCTTCATACCGGTCTTAATCAACAACATGACCAACCTGGTCTTTCATCTCAATAATTCATCTCAACAAGTATAACTCATTCAGTTGCCGGTAATAGGACTTAACCACCCTCTAGTTCAAAATCTCATTTCATGTTCATAAATTGAGTATTCACATTCATAAGACCTTTCATAATTCATCATGATATTTGATTTCACTTTCATGTACAATTTCATGCATGGAATAAATTTCATTTGTCACATTCATAATTCATTCTTTCCACATAATTCTCTTATCAATATTAAATCTAACATTCACACTTTCGATTTTCCCATTATCAAAAATCTCTTTTCAAACTCTTTTAAATAATATATTTATTTTTCTTTATCTAAAAACATTTAAAACTTACAAAAATAGTCAGGACAGTCGACTGTTAAAGCATAGTCGGTCGACTGTTCTGCGAGAATTTAAAACTCGAAAGTAGTCAGGACAGTCGACTGTTAAGGCATAGTCGGTCGACTGTTCTGCGAGGATTAAAACTCGAAGAACTAAATAGTCAGGATAGTCGACTATTAATGCATATTCGATCGACTGTTCTGCGAGAATTACAACTCGAAGAACTAAATAGTCAGGACAGTCGACTATTAACGCATAGTCGGTCGACTGTTCTGCGACTAAAATCCGAAATTTGGAATTATTTCTTCTTTCTTTTTTATTAACACACAAAATGATCATTTCTTGAACTTGGCCTAAATTACAAAACGTTCATTTTTCCAACAACTAACATACAACTTTAGGATTATTTAGTATCAATCATACTAACCATAACATGCATAATTTACTAATCAATCTTATTTTAATAACATGGAGATTCTCATAATTTGTATTTTTCACATAAGCACATTTCTTAAATTTGCACTTTTCCCACATACACGAATATTTTAACATGGAGATACATTCATTCTAATTTAGCATGCTAGAGCAATATCAAAATATCACAACAACAATTTTAATCATATCATTCAATCAATTTCACTAGTTATTTCATGCAATTTCACATACGTTCCTTTTTCTACTTAATCATGGTATTAACATAGAGCAATATTTTCACTTATCCATTCTAGCATGATTCAAACACAACCTAGCATGGTACTACTTAGAAGTTAGAGAAAATTGTCCACCTATTTGAAGAAAATGAAATGAAAGCTCCTAGAATCTCCTTAAATGCAAGAAAGTGGTCTTCTCCTCCTAGATTATATTGCCAAAACATCTCCTCCTTGTCCTTGATTGGAACCCGAGCCTCTCCTTTGCTCCTTTGATGATGGCCGGCCTCTACTTGAAGGAACACACACACACAAAGCACACTCTAATCTTCTACTCACTAATACTTCTCAATCTTTTGCTCACTTAGTTTTTTCTTCTCTTAATAAATTATTTAGTGTACTAATGAGAAGAAAATTAGGGGTATTTATACACTTTTAGGATGAGAATAGATGGTTAGGATTTAATCAAGGAGTTAAAGATCAAGGATCAAGATGAAATGGGAAGTTGTAGTAACTTCCATGATCTCATAACCACCCCTCAACTCAACTCCACTCTCCCTCTCTTCTCTACCCATAATCCGGCCACCCCCTAGGGTGTACAATGAACACACTAGTGCATGCACATGCCCCAACTAGTGTCCCCCATTAATAAGTTGTACATTATTAATTTATTTATTGTCTACTAATTGTGTCTACACTATAAGTTATGACAATTAAAAGGGTAATTAATTTGTGGGCTTCAAAATAGTGGGCTTTTAGACTCATGGGTCAAAATAAAATATTTAATTAATTAGGTTGGGCTTAAATTAGAAAAACAAGCTTAGGCTTTTAAAATAGGCTTCTTGAAAATAAAGAAAAAGAGAGAAAACAATTGTTTGTTCATATTATAAAAGATAATTTTATAAGAAAACACATATACAAAAATTTGTACGTGCACAACATGTAAAATCAACAATTTCTCATTTAATACAAATTCAAGGTATTACAACACTCGCTCCTTAGAATAGTTCCGTCCCCGGAACTACAATTAAAGGGTGAGAAAACAAAACACAATAAGAAGAAAAGAAAAGAAAAGAAGAGAAAATACAAATCAAACAAAGAGTTCAGGATGATCTTTCATCATCCTCTCCTCAGATTCCCAAGTAGCCTCTTCAACCAACTGGTTTCTCCAGACTACTTTGACCATCGATATCGTCTTGTTCCTCAAGACTTTCTCCCGACGATCGGGTTGTGGTTTGCTCACCAAGATCGAGATACATACATGTCGCTGTAGGCCACATGACACCAATCGACAAACCGAGTAGGAAGACGAGAATGAGACACCAGAATCATGGAGAGTATGGGCTCGAGATAGATACAAGCAAATAATTCAAAATGAATATAAAGTTGAGCTTCGATGCAAACAATTAAATGATATAATATAGATCAAAACTAATGGGTTTAACAAAAATAATGATAACAACAAATATCAATAACAATAATATCAATAATAATAGAATAATAATAACAATAATAAAAATAATAATAACAGTAATAATAACAACACATATTAATAGTAAACTAATAATAACAATAACAGTGATAATAAAATAATAACAACAATAAAAATCAAAATATTAATAATAATAACAATAATATTAAAGATAATAGCAACAATAATGATACAAGTAATGATAACCATAATAATAAAATAATAATAACAAAAATAATTATAACAGAATAGATTTCAACACATTCATGAAAATAATGCAATAATAATAGAAATAATAATAGCATTAAAATAATAACAATAATAATAATAAAAATAATAACAATAATAATAATAATATCAATAATAATAAAATAACAGTAACAATAATAGTAAAAATAATAACAACAATAATAATAACAGCAATAGTAATAACAATAATAATAGCAATACCAATAATAATAACGAAAACAATAGCAATAATAATAATAGTAGCAATAATAATTTTATACACAAAATAGAGTAAAATCAACTATACTAGTTCAAATTGTTTGGAAACATAAAGTGTAATTGTATAAATAAAATGTCATAAGGAAAATATTTCTTTACCATTAGTTTTATTATATAAGTAAAGAGTCTTGAAATATTAATTAGCAAATAGGTAGAAAATCTTGCCTCCTTAACATCAAGTTGCATGTTTGCCTTCACGACATCAAGTTGTAGGTTGCCGTCTGGGTAATCGGTTGCATATTTTGCCTCCCCGACATCCAGTTGCAATTTGCCTCTATTGACATCGAGTTCCATATTTGCCATCTCGACATTAGGTTGCACCGAAATGGTGAAATGGAAGATGTAACCTTCCATATGCACAGGAATACGGGACATTTAATTTAAGTATGATGTTATGTTTTGAAATTCGTGATATAAAAATAGTAGAAAGGTAAGAAATGGAGTTGAAAGTCACACAATGGAATATCAAAATAGATGTATAGATCATAAATATCAGACACAATAGTACAAAATAGTATTTGTGGAAACGATTTATAAAAGTAGGGAGAAAAACGAAAAGAAATACATGCATAAGAACAATGCAAATGTGAATGAGAAAATAAATATATAGTATAGAAAATTTACACAATAAATATATTTTAAAAAAATGTAACGTAGGTATAAAACAAGCCCCTAACATGTCGATGAAGATCCAAAATAAATATACAAATAATAATCGAAATACAGGAAATATTCGGAAAAATTATAAAGATAAAAATAGGCAGGAGAATGAATCTATACCCAATAAAGACTCAAAGAAGAGGATGACTAGAAGGGACAAAAAAATCAAAGAATTGAATATGAGGAGAAAGGAACAAGGGCAAAATTGGAATTGGAGAGAATATAGCACGGAGGAAATAACTAACATGATACTCAATATTGAATCGACAAAATATGATGGATGCAAGAACAGAAGAAATAAGAGATGCAAGAACTGAAATGCAACAAAATAGCAAAATACCTGCGGTCGCACCTTTGGCAGTCTCTGCTTTCTCTGCAATCTGGTTGTGGGCCTGACCACATTCTCCAGCCTATCCTCCACTGGGAGCTGATCCTCCAGTTGGTGCATTTCTCCTATTATTTGGGCAGTCTCGAACCTTGTGACCACTCGCTTCGTATCCAAAATATAGGCAGTTGGTTGTCCGGCAATCCTTGCGTAAGTGACCAATCTTGCGGAAAAAGTTGCATGTCGGGCCCTTCCTTCCATGGGACTTTCTCATGATAGCGAAGGCATGATGCTGGGGCGCAATTACACGCAGTGGGGTGAGCTGTGCATCCTCCTGGAATCTTTCCAGACTAGCTCTTATTAGCTCATTGTGCTCTCGTTGTAGCTCCATCGTTCGTTGCATTGCCTGGAGAATGGCGGAATTCTCTGATGTTTCAGCCTTGGGCGGGGGAGTCAAAGAATCTTCACGAGTCATAGTCTACAAAACCATCCAGTTTGTGAGCACCCAGACATATGTGGGTAGATTGACAAATGATAATGAATGCAAGGGATGGAAGGATACAAGGAATCAAATGATTGAATGCAAAGGATTCAGATATGGATCGAATAGGATTAATATCCAGATTATATTAAAGTTATTACATGTTTATGTGATCAACGTGGCGAGCATATTATTGAGTTAACCTGGCTTGAGCCAAACTCAACTAATATATCAATCAAAGCCAACCTTCGTAAAGATAGTCATGTTTGATTGATATATTACTCAACCCTGGGCTCTGATACCACTAAAAATCTCCTACGCCCTGCTTCCCAAAATACGAGAATACGAGTACGTAACGTAGGCCCATCGAATAATTATGCATCATCCATAAGCTGTACCAGTCTAACTCAATAATATACAAGAGAAACAACCACGCAGGCAAAGAATATAATCATATAAACAATGAATAAATTCAAAGATAACCATGAAATAAATTCACCAATAATAATCCAACATCTGGGATAAAAACAAACTTTGGGTCATAAAGCCCAAGAATACAAAGTATGATAAAAAGAAATACAATAAGCAAATAACAAAACATAGTTAAGAGGTCTAATAGTCCGCTCCAATCTTCAGAGAGTTTGCTCACCAAGATCTTCTGGTATTGCTCCTTCGATACCTGTTAATACTTGATCTTAAAAAAAAGAAAAGAAAGCCCTTAGAGCAAGTCGTGGGCAACAAGTAGACAAAACAAAGGATAAAGGAAAGTATGAATATCAAAGAATAAGGACATGGTCAAAGACAAGTGACAAATCAAGGGCAGGCAAAATATCAAAGGTGTACAATAAATCACACATGTGATGAGTGATGTCAGGATCAAGCAGGAAATGCAGGTTATTAATTATTTTATTAGCCTATTTAGTGCATGTACTACTGCGTCCCATTCCACAGGTTCGGTGCAAACACACAGTGAACGTTTTAGACTGATGGTGAATTCACAGTTCGTGTACTCGGCCCAATAGTCAGGAATTTACGGGATGTTCGAGATGTTCGAGATGTTCGAGATGTTCGGGATTTTTGGGATTTTCGGAATTTTCGGGATTTTCTGGCGAGGGACCCCTACCGAGTACAGTCTCCGATTGTTCACTACCAAGTCAAACCCATGATACCCCAGCTTTTTATTAGTTATTTTAATCCTATGTGAGCATGCAAGAAGGTGTCAATGTTGTATAATACTAAGTGTGACTAATTCTATGCGTTACAGACAAAGCATTAAGCAAACAAGTCAAATCAACACACATCACATGATCAGGACAACATGACCTTGCTGTACTAAAACATGGATTACAGCCACTACAAAATAGCAAACCTGAATCCGTCTAAAGGAATAGCAAGTAGACTTCCACACGGTTCCAGCAAATATAATTAAGGCATATAAACGACACAGGGACTAGGGTGAAAACTCTATTCTAATCAAGTTTTATGTTCAGGCAGCATGCAGTAGGTTGTGTTCCACTAATTATTTTCGGTCAGAGAACTCATTAATAAAATCTGTAAAAATTCAGGGTGATACCTATACATGTCTAGGTCCAGCCTAATTTATTTCAGATTTTTCTTTTACTGTTAACAGGGTCAAATAAAATATAGAACAGTAGGATACACATAAAATTCTGAGTCTGAAATTCTAACACACTACAAAAAATAGTGGAATACCCGGCGAAACAACCCCGGGGTTTGAGTGTTTCGCCGGGACATTCCCCGGCACTTTATAAAAAAATGCCAGCAGTTTGAAAGATTCCCCGGCGTTTTATAACAAGACGCTGGGGAATGTTCCGGTCTAAAGTAAAACCCCACGCTCCCCACTTCCCTCTCTCTATTTCCCTATTCACGCCTTATCTCTCCGAAACCCTAGCTTTTTCTATTTTTTCGATTTCGCACTGACGGATCGCCGTTCGCTCTCACCACTGTCGCTTGCCGAACGTTGCCCGCCGATGTTCGCTCTCATCGCCACCGCCGCTCGCCGAACACCGCCCGCTGCCACCGCTGTTCGCTCTCATCGCCGCCGCTGCCTGCCGCTCACCTCCCGCCTCCCGCCGTTGTTCCGCTTCTTCCTCTCCTGCGATATCAAAATGCCTGTCACCTTCAGGATCGAACGCCTTGAAGGCGATCTCCCCCAATCCCCACCCAAATCCGGTACGGTTCCTCACCCCCTTCTCCAATTAGGGTCCTTCTCCAATTAGGGTTCTGTAGCTTTTTTTTCGCTTTTCCTTCTCTAGACGAAACATTTCTGTTAACCCATTTTGATGGGGTTTTTGCAATAATACAATAGACAACAATTTTCTTACAAAAATCAATATCTAGATAAGAACTGCATATGAGAATAATGTTAATTGTTCTTGCGCCTTGAATGTGTTTGTAGAAATGCATCAATGGGTTATTTATAAAGGTGAAACTACAGAAAAATACGATTGACTTTGAGGTGTTTACATAAATTTATGCCTTCTCTGTGTTTGTAGAAATGCCTTTATGGGTATCCTAGAAAGGCTGAATTATCGAAAAACCACGATGGACTTTGAGGTGTTTATAGAAATTATCATGTACTTGTTTTCTTATGTAGACCCCAATAAACTACTATTTAACTACTACAGTTCATCGACAACAATACTAGTAAGACTATCAAGTTGTGCTTAATTTTCTTGAGGCAGGATTTACCCAGGAACGGGTTGGACACGGTAGGTGTGTTGAGCACTTCTAGTTAGTTCCACACAAACTTGGTAAAGCGTATCTATGATAAATTGTGATGGTAAGTTTTTTTCTTTAATAGGAAAACAAACTAGTTTGTAGACGGTAGATTATAGATAACCAGAATTATTCATCTTCCGTTTGTTGCACTGTGATAGTAGAAAATAGTAGCTATAAGATGATGGTGATTTGAATCAATAGATACGCTTGCAAAGAAAACAGGGAGAAGGTGACCTGACCCATTTGTGACCCCAACTTTTAGCAGTGTGTGCCAACTTATGAAACCAATGTTGATTCAGATTCAATTGAATATGTTTTGTCTTGATGATTGTGATTTTGCCAGTGATAATTCACGTATATTGTTATATTTTTGCAAGAATGAATATTGATTGTCGTGTCTTGCAGGTGTTTAATCCCTGAAATTTAGAAAAAGGGTTCGACCGATGCCTTTCTCATTTCTAAGGGCACCTATGGCAGCCCGCTTCCCTCAGATTTTCAAGTAAGTGTTTCCTCAATTCATGCTTTAGCTTTCTTGTGGTCTGGTCGGCTAGTGCCTAGTAATATTCCCACAAATTTGAGAAATTGACATAATTCAACACCATGAAGTACTTGAGTTACTAATAGAGAGTCAGACAACATAATTCAGTAATTTAAGTTGCCTAAAGGAGTTCTACAGTGCCGATGTTAATTTGTACGTTTTACTTACAAGCTGTGAGTATTTGAATCTCTCAGAAGTATGAAGTAATGCTACTCCTACCCCAAAACTTTAAAGTTGTGGTGGGGGTTCGAGGATTAATGTTTACATCCTCATGCCAAGCAAATGTAGTGCAATGGAAAGTTTCTTGTACTCTGTGTGGGTGACCAAGGATCAATTCTCACCTGAGATGGGTCGTTTCCCTGTTTGGGGGAAGCTACAGGTCACTGCCACACAAATATATATATATATATATATATATATATATATATATATATATATATATATATATATATATATATATATTCTAACACAAAGAAAATGCAAACTTTGGATGTTGTATTTGTTCAACTGTTATCTTTCAGTGCTCTTACAAGTGGCTCTTTTTTTCTTCTGCTTGTTGCGAAGCTCATTTTGTACTTTATGTTTGAACCAGGCAACTGGAGCGAGATGTGGAAGCAATGGCACTGTTCTTTGTATACTGTAACCCGAGTTGTGGTCATAAATAGAGAGATTAAACAGCAGCTATTTTCTATTGTCGCTAACTGCAGCCTAAACTTGAATTAGTTTTTCATTTTCAGTTCCACCAGCTTAGTTAACTTGAAACTTTTGTTGTTTGGATGATAATTTTGAATAGCTATGTGACTTCGATTTGGATGATATGTAGAACGTTAGCTGATTTGGATAATGTTTGTTGCTTTGTGTTTGGATGCTGTCTTGAATGGTGCATTTTGATTTTGAAATTCTTCATTTAAAATTTTTATTCAGATTGTCATTGTTGGAAGCTATTCAAAGCTATTGTCATTGTTGGAAGTTTTAAAATTTTTATTCAGATTTTAAAATTCTTCATTAAAAAAAAAAAAAAAAAAAAAAAAAAAAAAAAAAAACTACCCCGGCATTTTAAAACGCCGGGAAAGGTCTTTAAAAGGAAAAAAAATTAAAAAAAATAAAATTAACATACCCCAGTGTTTCCTAAATGCCGGTATATACCCCGGCGTCTGAAAACGCCGGGAAAAGTATTCCGCAACCCCGGCGGGGGAAAGCACGGCGCTAGCGGCGGTGCTTTTCGAAGTGCCAGGGGGTCCATCCCCGGCGTTTATAAATGCCGGGAATGGTCAAAACAAACGCCGGGGTTTGACTTCTTTTTTGTAGTGACATGGATGTACTAAAAGATTGATATCCAGCAAATAACACAGCGGAACTTAGATCCGCCAAAAGGATGTTAAACTAGACATCAGAGGCTAAAAATTTATGTTTGTAAAGGAAATTCAAATTATGTCATTATCATGGGTGAAAATCTGATTCAAAGTAAACAACTAACAATTCAGAAAATTGTCTTAACATGAATAGGCAAATGAATAAATCATATGATCACATATAGCATGCAAATTGGTAATCAAAGTGAATCCTAGGTGTCAACATGCAATTTCTAAAGTTTAAGATACAATTATCACAGGCATGGTATCGGTTCATCAATTAAATCCAATCTAGCACATTCGATTTAACATGTCCAATTTATCAAGCAGTCCTGTGCATGAATCTAGTTATTTAAATGTGCATGAAACAATGGGGACTAGGTTTTAGATCAAAGAGATAGCATGATGTTAAAAGTATGTCGGGTTAGCTCATGTAAATGCTTTATAAACTTAACGGAATTGTCAAAGCAGATTGATAACGAAATGGACAGATCTACTTGCAGGAGATCAAATAAACTTGAACAAAATAAAATGCTAGTTCAAGAGGGGACTTGCATGTTACTTGGTTAATTCGAATAATAAGAATAACGGGATCAGAATCCCGATGAAAACTCCCAAAACACGTGCAAAATATGTGTGAAGAAACCCAACAGCAACCAAGGCAACAGCAACTCGGAAACTCCACACCAGATCGGACAAAATAGCAAACAGGGGAATCGGATCTGCTGCGCCCAGAACACCGAACAGCGGATCCCGCCAATCATACATTGCTCCATATCGAATCTGGACAAACATGGGACAGCGACCCCGAATCTGATGTGCCAAAACACGGAACGGCAAAAACACCCAATCGGTGTTTGTCTTCAACCTCGGCAAGGAGAGAGAGAGAGAACACTGTGACGATCGGCACTGCGGTGGGGCGGAGCGGCGTCGGCACCATGGTCGGGAAGCGACGGTGGCGACGGCAACGGTAACCTCTACGAAACTCCGGCGAGCAATCTCTGTTTTCGCTCGAAAACAGAGGAAGACGACCACCGCGACTTCGGGACTTGGACGGCGATGCTAGGGCCTTCGGTGGAGCAGCGAGGGACTGCGGTGACACTGGCGAGGTGCACGGAGATGATGAAGGGAAACGGCAAAGGGTTAAGGGGACGGGGAAAACTCGGATGAATTGGGTAATGGGTTACGGTAAGGATGACGGCGGGGGACCACGACGGCGATGAGGGCGAGGAGATGGAGACGATGATGATGATGGTGACAGTGGTGGAAGACGATCGGAGTGGCGATCGGAAGGGAACAGGAGCTTGGGTTTTGGTTCGATTGGATGGAAACAGGGAAAAGGGAGAGAGTGCACAGTAGGGGGGTATAGGGTAGGGTTAAGCGGCTGGGGGTTAGATTAGGGTTAGGGATTAATGAGAAGATTAGTATATATAGGGAAAAAGAGAGATATTGGGTATTGGGCAATTGGGTATTAGATCCAATAAGATAAAATATATTGTATATAATACAATTGATCAATGTAAATCCAAATACGAGGAATAAGATATTTGAAAATATATAATTTGTATTACATAAATTATTTGGAACAATCATAAACACAATTATTAAATAAGAAGGGATTTATTTTAATAACCAATAATAATAATAATAGATAATCATAATCCCCATAAGAATATAAATAATAACCATGTCAATAAAAATAATAATACCGGTAATATCAAAATAGCAATAAATAATAACAACAACGACAATAGCAATTATCAAAATAATAACAGTATATAAAAATAGGAATTCGTTGAAATAGTCGAAACAATAATAATATTTTTGAGGGTTAAAATTCAAATAGTTGATCAAGTAAAGATGGAAACAAAGTTTATTCGAAGTAATTATAATTATCGTTTAAGAAAATGTTTTAACTAAGAACTCAAAACAAATTTAACAATAACAATGTATAAATATCGAGATACAGAAAAATACTCATGAAAATACATATTTGCGGAAATAGGGGTTACAGAATAAGTCATCTCTTCTTCATGAAGAGATACGAGTGGTTGAGAGAGTTTAAACTTCCTTCAAGATAAGAGATATGCTTTTTGAACCACCTCTTATGGATAATTGTGGGTTTAAATCATATTTAAATAACCTGGACCCATTCTTATTGGGCTGGTAAGACAACCCAGTTAAACAGACTCATTTTGGACTGTCGGGTTTAGAAAATAACCAATTCCCGCTTACAGGCCCGATTTAGTAAAATTATCGTTTTACCCTTCAGAGTATTAAGATTTGTGTTCAATTTGAACGATCCTGATTGGGTTCTATTTTTATCCATATCAGGAGTGATTCTTGATTCTAATTTGTTAGTAAATCAAATCTACTTTTCATAAAAATAATCATATTTAAATTAATTTAATGAATTTGTTCTGAATTTTATTGTTTGAACTGCACACTAAGAAAACTGGAGCTTTTTGAATACTGGACAAATTCTTTGAGTTGTTTTCAATGGATTGTAACTATGTCAAATCAAAGTAGATAAACCTGATTCTTGAACCTAAGTTTTACTACATGTGGTCCAGTTTTCAAAACAGAAAGTATCATAATTAAATAAGGTTTACTGAATTTGTAATGCATTTTATAGTACTGACTGCCCCCACAGAAAATCTGTGTTTTCCTAACAGGCAGATTTACCAGTATGTTTCTAAATGATCATATCTTCATCTAATGAACATAAAGTAGCGTGATTATTGATTATAAGATGTAATAATTCATGTCTACTTTCCACATACAAAGGTCTTAGAGCATCTGTAGTCGTGGGCTAAATATCCAAATTTTAGAAAAAATGGAAATAAAATCGCTGCAGTCGTCGTCCAAATACCCAAAATTTGGGTGTACGATGAATAGTAGATTGCCAAATATAGCAGACGATTTGACAAAAGCCAAAATATAGCTAACGAGAAATTTTCTTTCGTCCCTGAAAAGAGACGAAAGATAATATTTCGTCTCGTAAGTGAGGCGTACAAAAAAGTCGTTCGGACGATGGATTAAACACCGTCTTTTTTTTTTTTTTTAAATTTAAAAAGAGACGAAGGATAATATTTCGTCTCGTAAATGAGACGTACAAAAAAGTCGTTCGAACGATGGATTAAACACCGTTTTTTTTTTTTTTTTTTAATTTAAAAAGGACGGACGAGGGATTCTACACCGTCTTACACATTTCACAAAAGGTCAAAAGTGCCAAATGTGTAGGGACGGTGTATAATCCACCGTCCCTCACATTTTGGAATTTTTTTTTTTTTTTTTTTTTTGTCTTTTAGTGCCCAGAAAATTTTTTGTTTTTTTTTTTTTTTAAAGTTTGAGACGAGAGACAATCGTCCGGCCATATTTTAACTTTCAACGGCTGCAGCGCGCAGCCATAATTTCTATTTCCAAAAGCTAAATACACAAAAAATAGCTTAGAACGACTACAAATGCTCTTACATTTACAAAGAATTTATACGCATTTATGGTGAATTTCAATGATGATTATGCATGTCCAAAGATATTTGTCATCATTATTTTTCTATCCTATTTTTTTACGTGAAATGAATTGATATCAGAAATTAATTTTGAAGAATATGGACTGTTAGTCATTTGGGTATATGAACTCATCGGGAAACCGGTGGGGTGTTCGTTATCAAAAATGGACCCCTAGCCAAGTGGGTATGCATTTTCTTAAGTAGGTCGGCCCGTCAAAGACATCTGATTGGAATTTTTATTAGCTTCAGGAAGACGTTCCGAGAGATTTTTGGACTCATGAGTTTATGAATATGGATCTACCGAAACTTGATATGATATGGTTCTTGTTGAGTAAAACCAACGTGTACTTTTGGACATATTTGTTGGAATTTTATAAACACTTAAGAACATGCATAAAACATTAATAACAGCTTAAAACATGTTTATATGAATCTAGATCTTAATCATGTTGCAAAAGTGCTTTAATATAAAATCCTAAATCATGAAACTATAGATCTTTGCTAAATTAAAAGAAGAAAAATATTAAAAGCGGAAGCACTAACCTGAAGCCATTGATGGAGATTGCGCAGAGGGTTTGGATCTTCCTATATAATACGCACTTCTATGAGAGGCCGTCTCTCTATTCTTCTGTTGATGGGATGGCAGATGGAATAAGAAGATGCGTATATATAGGGGACCATAACCCTAATTGATAAATACTGATTTCCAATTTTGCCCATCACAAAATAAGAAATTTACTTTACGGTCTCTACACGTGTTATATCACACTTTAAATTATATGCTTTTAACCCATTACTTAATCTTGATTAGATCACTTTAATTTGGGTTAGACTTTAGGATAGCAATCATACATTTAGTCACATATGTGAGCCCACATAGATTATTTTCCAACAATCTCCCACTTGGGCTACATATGTTACTCCTTATAAATGTACATACTTTATGAGCTCAAAATTTTGCTATCATAACTAAAAGCATAGCCAAACAATCTCGTCCATTAATCATGCAAATATAGGATCAAAGCAATTTTCGTTACATTTATCGTAACTAAATTCATCAATGGTCACATATATCAACATAATCAAATGACATAAATCAAGTGTGAATGTGTAGCATGGAAATTTCATGTAATGTGATCTATACACATGCCTATTTCCAACTGGTCCTCTTTAAAACTTAAGTGAGGTCAGAACCAAAACATGACAAATGAGTGAGAAAACTGAATTCTTTATTTCTGATCAGAAAATAACCAAATGTATAAATGTCTCACACAAACATAATACAAACTCCCACTAAATCATGATATCCTCAAATAATATAACACCCATATGAGCAGTATGCTTATAAAAGACCTTGGGTGGTAATCCTTTTGTGAGCGGATCCGCTATCATGGAGTTTGTCCCAATGTGCTCTATGGACATCTGTCCACTTTGCACTCTTTCTTTCACAACTAGAAACTTTATGTCAATATGTTTCGACTTTGTCGAACTCCTGTTGTTGTTGGAATACATCACTGCTGACTTATTGTCACAAAATAACTTAAGTAGTCTTTCTATATTCTCCAAAATGCGCAGCCCAGTGACAAAAATTCGCAGCCATATTCCATGACTTTATGCCTCATAGCATGCTACATACTCCGCTGCCATAGTGGATGAAGCTATAAGTGTTTGTTTGACACTTTTTCTGGATATAGCTCCTCCAGCTAACAGGTAAATATAGCCTGATGTAGACTTTTGCTATCTTGGCACCCTAGTGAAATCAGAATCAGAATACCTTATGACCTCCAAATGATCTGATTTCCTATATGTGAGCATGTAGTATTTTGTTCTCTGAAGATACCTCATGACCCTCTAGGCTGCTATCCAATGGTCCATACCAGATTTTCTTAAATACCTGCCTAACATCCCAATAATGTACGCAATATCCGGACGCGTACATACTTTAGCATACATTAGACTCCCAATAGCTGATGTATAGGGGATCTTTTGTATTTCCTGAATTTCAAGGTTACTTTTAGGACACTGATTGAGACTAAATTTGTCTCCTTTAGCAACAGGGGTATCCCCTGGTCTACAATCTTGCATGCCAAAATCTTTTGAGTACTTTATCGATGTATCCCTTTTGTGATAATCCTAGAGTACCTCGAGGATGATCTCGGTGTATCTGAATTCCTAATACAAAAGAGGCATCCCTAAGATCCTTCATCTCAAAATACTTGGACAGAAACCTTTCAGTTTCATGCAATAAATCTATATCATTAGTGGTAAGCAATATGTCATCGACATATTGAACTAGGAATATATGCTTACTCCCACTGAACTTGTGATACACACAATCATCAACTACATTCATCTCAAAACCAAATGAGATAATTACTTGATGAAACTTGTGGTACCATTGACGAAAAGCTTGCTTGAGTACATAGATGGATTTTGTCAATTTGCAAACCATATTCTTTGGATCTCCCGACACAAAGTTTTCTGGTTGCACCATATAAATTGTCTCGTCAATGTCACCATTGAGAAACGCCGTCTTGACATCCATCTGATGTAGCTCAAGATCAAGATGAGTAACAATTGCCATAATTATCCTAAACGAGTCTTTCGATAAAACTGGAGAGAAAGTCTCTGTAAAATCAATGCCTTCTTTCTGAGTATAGCCTTTAGCTACAAGACGTGCCTTATAACTCTCCACATTACCATTTGCATCCCTCTTAGTCTTAAATATCCATTTACAACCAATTGGTTTTGCACCTTCTGGTAATGGGACAAGTTCCCAAACTTTATTGTCTTGCATAGACTTATACTCCTCATTCATGGCATTAATCCACTTTTGAGAGTTACAACCTTTTATGGCCTGATGAAATGTGATTGGATCATCTTCCATCATTCCATTGTCATCCTCATGTTCTTAGAGAAATGCAATATAATCATCCAGAATAGCATTCTTCCTTTCTCTCGTGGATCTCCTTAATGACACTGGTTCTTGAGGTTGTTGAGTTTGTTCTTCTGGAACAATTACCTCATCTTGAATGGGGGGTTGTTCAACATTGTCTTATTGAGGTTCCAGATTCACTTCTTGATCAATAATAGGTGTGGGAACCTGAATATTGTCAAAAGTGATAGTAGGAATTGAGTTTGTAATTGAATCCAATTCCTCCTCAAAAGCAATGTTCCTGACTTTATTTCTCCCCCAAAACTCAACTTCCTCAAAAAATGTTGCAGTTCCGGTCTCAAAAATATTCCTAAGCGAGGGATCATAAAACTTATAGCTCCTAGATCGTTCAGAATAACCAATAAAATAGCTGCTCACTGTTTTGAAGTCCAATTTTTTTTTCAGGTGGCCTGTAAGGCCTTGCCTTAGCTGGACATCTCTAAATGTGAAAGTGCTTTAGACTAGGCTTTCGACCTGTCCAAAGCTCATAAGGTATTTTTGCAGCTGCTTTAGGTGGTACTTTATTGAGAATGTAAGCTGTTGTCTTTAATGCTTCTCCCCAGAGGGACTCAGGTAATCATACTCCTTACCATATCCTTAAGAGTCCTTTTCTAATCCTTGATATTTTTCCCATTAATCATGGGAACAAAATTGATGTTAGCAGTTATTGAGGTAGCAGATGATAAACTAGCTGAATATAGAACAAAAAAAAAATAAACAAAATAAGCTCACATGAAAATCCATATAAAACAATAAATTCAAATAATGGTTAATCCCATCTCAAGATACCAAGCACAACGTTAATATCAAGTCTTTGGACAGTAACATTAACTGTAAGCGGTACTCTTGTTGTAGTAATCAAATATTGACAATAAATCCTGTCAAATAACAAGTCATTCTTTGGACTGACTTATTGTTCACATGGAATACCTTATAATTGTCACATATTTATTACCACAGATGTGTATGAAATTCGGCCAAATATCAACTTACCTTTGGGTCAGTTAATAAATGCATGAATTACAAACACACAATCATCTTGATATTTTAAATAAATTAATCTACACAAAAGAGGTCGCTTTGGCGACATTTTGTTTCAATTAAACTATTCAAAATATTAGACATTCATAAGAAAAACCAAAACCAAAATTTGAATTTAACTGTTTCCCAAAATTTTATCTTTTCCTTAATATCATAATTTTACTTTATTTGTAGATGGATAATTTCAAGATAATATCTATGATAACAAAACCATAATTGAACCATATCTATCTACTGATTTGATAATATCAAATTAATTAAAACCATAACAGATAATTGAACATCATAATCCTAACCAAAAATTCAAGCACAACTATCTCACACAAATTTCTATGGGCAAAGTCTATCAATTCATAACCATATATGGATTTTTTTTTTTTTTTTTTTTGTTCTGGACCTTTAGCAACATTATTCTTGGTGAACTCAAATTTCTTTCTTTTGCCCTTTACCTTAAATGTGTTAGCCGAATGAGTAATTTTAATCTTTAAGATTGGTCTCTTTAACACATCTAAAGGTTTCTGAAATGGTTTTCATTATGACCAGAAGACCAATGCGATTAGAACACTCTCATTTCTCAAAAGTTATTTTCTCATAAAGAGAACTTGAATCTGTAACAGAAATGAGTGTCTTAATCCATGCAAGGTCTAGATCTATGCAACTAGAAAATGTCGGCAGACACCGCAGCAATATTAACTTAATGAGAACAAATGACCATATAATTCACAAAAAATCAATCAATATTCAAAACCAAATAATTGTACATCACATCTCAAGATATCAAGTGCAACATTAATATCAAGTCTTTGGACAGTAATATTAACTGCTAGTGATACTCTTGATGTAATGATCAAACATTGATAATAATGCATGTGCAATAACAAAACTCTCTTTGGATCGATTTATTATTCACAAGTGCAACCTTATAATTATCACATGTTTACCATCACAAGTGCAGATGTAATCCGGCCAAGTATAGACCTGCCTTTGGGTCGATCAATACTCGCATGGACATACACTTGCACAACATTTAATATTTTTCATGAATAATCTTCACAAGAGAGGACACTTTGGTGTTATCATGCTTCAATTAATTCACTTAAAATATTAAACATGTACAATTTGTAAACAAAACATGAATGTTGATTGAAATAACTTATATATAATGAAAGATGTTTAGTGAATTCAAATAAGGTAAATCTTTATCTCAGGCTATTTATCTACCTTTGGAACTATATATATTAACCAAAATATGTACACAAAATTGATCATATATCAAAATAAATTTCGATATATATACATAAACCAAAGCCTTATTTGATTTCATAAACACATATTATTATTATTACATGTATCAAATTCCCAAAACAAACGGGCCAACACTTCATGAATCAACTAAAATTAAACATTCAGATCCCACCAGATCTGAAGCCAGAATATAAAATATTGTAAACATCAAAACCGTAATAATAATAATATATTTTTTTTTTTTTTGAAAAATAATCTAATCAAGTACAGAATGCTTTAGTACCGTTTTGAAAAATAACCATAATCAAGTACAGAATTCTTTTGAAAAATAATTATGGTTCTGTACTTGATTAAACCATAATTAAAACAGTTCTGTACTTGATTAAACCATAATTAAAACTGTATGTTATCTTGAATTAAGCGTATCTAAAAAAAACCCTATCATCTGATGGACAATAGGTTTTAAATAAAAGATACAAAACCATAATCTGATGCTTATGGTTTTGAACACCTTTTTTTTTTTTTTTTTTAATTCCAGATCTGAATTGGTCCAACTGAATTGATCCAATTACTTCAACAATTAAAATCATTAATTGAATTTCTTAAACATGAAGATCAAATATCAAAAAAAAATAAGATTAAAAGAAACCCTAAATTTCTTTAAACAATAAACCCTATATTTCTTCAATTTCTTAAACAAGAAACCCTAAATTTCTTCGATTAATCCAGCAAAGATGGCTCTGATACCAATTGTTGGAATTTTATAAACACTTAAGAACATGCATAAAACATTAATAACAGCCTAAAACATGTTTATATGAATCTAGATCTTAATCATGTTGCAAAAGTGCTTTAATATAAAATCCTAAATCATGAAACTATAGATCTTTGCTAAATTAAAAGAAGAAAAACATTAAAAGCGGAAGCACTAACCTGAAGCCATTGATGGAGATTGCGCAGAGGGTTTGGATCTTCCTATATAATACGCACTTCTATGAGAGGCCGTCTCTCTATTCTTCTGTTGATGGGATGACAGATGGAATAAGAAGATGCATATATATAGGGGACCATAACCCTAATTGATAAATACTGATTTCCAATTTTGCCCATCACAAAATAAGAAATTTACTTTACGGTCTCTACACGTGTTATATCACACTTTAAATTATATGCTTTTAACCCATTACTTAATCTTGATTAGATCACTTTAATTTGGGTTAGACTTTAGGATAGCAATCATACATTTAGTCACATATGTGAGCCCACATAGATTATTTTCCAACAATATTGGCTATAGTTTTCTGTGAAATATCGAATATATTATCATTACATCGTTATTGTGAAGTACTTAAGTCAATTTTATTGTTAGTGCATTTTTTTATCGACTCTCATTGAATAAATGGTATATGGTTTTATATGACATGAAAATATTTGAACCATTGACTATATATAAATTATTAAATTAATTGTATTGCTTTGTTTTATTGATATGCATCTAACAATTATGTCATTGATTTTGCATGCCTATCTAGTTATTTGTTTGTGTTGATAACTGATCCAATCCTTGATTGTATTTTACTTAGGAACTATTATTTTGATACATGTCACATGGATAAGTTTAATAGACAATCTTTGACACCTTTATTTGTATATAGACTTAGAAACTTTTAAAACTTTTACTGTATGTGATGACAGAATGTTTACTGAGTGATGGTGACTCACAAGGTTGTAATGCAGACTTACATATTAATAGCAGCTCTTGAAAAGGATTCTGGGTTACTAGTGGAAGGAGCATATCGAAGGAAGGAGACTACCAACCTGGTCTACTTGTTTTGTTAGGGTATGTATGAAAACCGTATGTACTAGAAGCTTCGAACTTTGTAATATAAGTATAATCTTGGGTTGTATTAGTATAGATGTAGAAGTCGAATTTGCTCGCATGGAAGATGGGAACTTGAACTTTATGGTTTAGATGTTGTTTTATATATATGTGTAAAGAATGTGTGGATGTGGAAGTGGAATTAAGGCTGTCAACGGGCCGGGCTTGGGCCGGACTTACACAAATTCGAGCCCGAGCCCGAATTTTTTTCTAAGGCCCATGCCCGGCCCGATTTTCAATCGAACTGCCAAAATGAGGCCTAAGCCCAGGCCCGAATAAAGCCAAAAAATCTGAGCCCGGTCCGATTTTGGAGTATCTTGTACCATAAACCCTTTTTCAGAAAAAACCTAATATTTCCTCTTAATTACAAAAACTCAGTTATCTCCCCTAATTAAGTAATTAGCAGGTAATTATAGAGAAAATTCCGACCATCCAAGCTACAAAATTTGTGATGTTTGCATAAAAACGATATAACAAAACTAGTAATAAAAAACTCTACTAAAAAGCAAAATAACATATTCTCTGTTGTGTACAATTTCACAAACCTGCAATCGCTTCTTCAACTAGTGGCGGCGGCGGCGTGAGCAGCGACGACATCGGATTGAGGTTCAGCGGCGACGGAAGGCGCTGCATCGGCGACGGGCGCGGCTGCAAGAAGGTGGAGGAGAATGAAGGCGGTATGCAATGGGTTTGCAATGGGAAGAAGACAAGAAATAGAGAGTTTGGTATTTAGTTCATCTCAGTATCTAATTAATTGAGGAAGAGTGGATTTTTGTGGGAATCGAAGGCTCCCTCTTTTGCTTTTATTTTTTTGTTTTGGAAAAGGAAAATAGATGTAGAAAAAGGAAGAGAAATGGGCACTCACTGCTTCTTGTTTTTTGGGAAAGGGAAAAGACAGAAGGAATGAGAGGGGGGGGGGGGGGGGGTTGATTTTAAGAAGTATTGACAATTTTTGTGTTTTTTATTTTTTATTTTGGGGAATTGAAAGGCGGTTGATTTTGTGTAAGTGTCAAATCCTAGCCATTGATTGTGGTTATGAGGAGTGGGGGTGATTACACTGATTTGTTAAATCCAGGTCGGGTTCGGATCGGACCTATACAAGCCCAACCCAGCTCGAAAATTAATTCGGGCTCAATTGTTGAGCCCGGGTCCGAAAATTTTCAACAAATTTAGGCCCGTATTCTACTAAAATCGGGTCGAACCTAATCGGGCTTGGGTCGGGTTCGAGTCAATTGCCAGCCTTATGTGGAACTATGTCGAATCTAGTTTCCAGACTATATAAATATAAATGGATGCTTAATGGTTTGGATTTTAGAATGATATTTCTTTTTACGATATAGTTTTTGGGTTGTTACACTGAGGGGGATGCTAAATTGAGCTATCATATCAAGTTAATAATGGCGGAAGTTTTGACAAGTTGATGGAGGTTTGCATGCATAATAATCTTGCCATGTCGATAAGGTAATTTGGGGAAGACATTTGTGCTAAGAAACAAGTAGGCAGATGCATGGACTTGCCGTATCATTAAGGTGATTGACGGAAGACATAAGTACCGAGTCAAAATGGCAGAACTAAAGTCAAGTCGAAGCATTTGCTCGGAGGTTCTCCAGAGTTTAGGCTCTGGATTCGAGCCAATATAGAGATTATTGGGATTTTGACTCGAAGTCTCACATGAAGAAAAAAATAAAGAGATGGTAGGATGGTTAAATTAGTTTAGACTGTAGACTTAAATAAAGAATTTCGCCTTTTGGATCTTATAACTTATAAGGCTTTATAATAATTTATCAAATATTTATCTCAGACTAGTGGACCAAAGTTAATGTACCATAGTCACTACACGAAAAGTTAAAATAAAAAATGAAAAATGAAAAAAGTTTAAAAACATTATTGATTATTTTGTTTTAACACCTTATCTTCTGGTCAAGGTAATTATTTTCAATAGTAATGTAAAAGAAAATTCACAAAAGTAAGGGGACATACTTTGAGATATGCATTTTTACTCAGAGATACACATAATTGTAGTTGAATATGTTGGAGTTTATGGAATGATAGAATAGAAAGATATGATTGCTGTAATTTTTTGTCTAAATAATGGTCAGTAAAAACTTGATATTTTGAAGACTCTTAACTTGAAGATGCATGAACTCTAAGTTCGTTGGCAGGACTGATCTTGAGAAGGTGGAGTGTTTTGAACCACTGTTTAAAATAAGTTGAGGTGCACGGCAAATGTTCTTGTTGAATTTATGTCTTGCATATTGAGTTCGATGTGAACGAAGAGACACGTGAAGTGAGAAGAGGAACAAAGTGTCGTTGGAGGAACAAGGAGCAGCAACAACAAGTCATGAGCAGTTAACTGCAATTTTTGTAGTCGACCGGGATTGCTTTCTGACTTGCCCAAGGTTTATTGTAGTCGACTGTCACTTTGGGCAGTCGACCGCAACTAGTGTTAGCAGCAGTTTGGGATGGGTCTTGGTGTTCTATTTTGAGCTTAACTCTTTCTCCAAGTTAGATCGTACAACTTCTATCGTATGGCTTTATCTTCAGAGCATATCGGGCGGTTATTGTATCAAGACTACGACCTAATGTTTCTTTACATCTCTATATAATATTGTAAAGCCTCCATGGAGAGGTGAGTACTTCATTGAGAATTTTCATTGTAAACATCATATTATAGTGACGCTTGAGAGATAAATAATTTCTTACCAAGAGTGATTGTAACTCTTATATTTTCTCTAGTTGAATAATATCTCGGTTATTTCTTTCCGGATTAGGGTTTGCCCAAACCGAGACAAAATTGTGTGCTTGTAGGTTTTTGGTTCGATCTACTATTACGTGTTGGTTGTTCATTGGATCATTTGTCGTAAAACTCGCATGAATTCCTAAAAAAATATTATCAGCGCTTCAGGTCGTAAATTCCTGCAGTTTAAGGTTTCTTGAGTTCCTTGGAGAAGATGACAGAGTCGGGTTTCACGAAGATCAAGCAGTTTGACGGTAAGATCAACTTTAATCTCTAGAAGGTGGACATGTACGACGTACTGGTTCAAAAGGGCTTACATTATGCCCTAAATGGAGATAAAAGGAAGTCATCTGATATGAAGCAGGAGAAGTGTGATGATATTTTTTTTGAAAAACTTGAGTTTAATTTGGTTGTTATTAGCGAACACGGTGAAGTGTAATATCCTTGACCAAAAACCACGGTGAGTCTGTGGGCGAGACTCAAAACTGACTATTCAGGATTATCATTAGTGGATCGGATGTAGTGGAAGAGAAAACTATTTCGTTTCTTAATGAAGGAAGGTCTTGATCTTCAGGATCAAATAATGGAGTTCAATAAGGTGTTATCCGAATTGAGGGCAAGATCTAAGTGAAGTCGATAAAACTTTCAACTTGATATATTCACTACCAGATACGTATGAGCATTTGATAACCACCATGTTACAAGAAAAATCTGCCAAGGATAGTCTTTCGGTGGGCGATGTGATCAATGGCTTGAATGAGGATGAACTTAGAAAGGAGACTCATAAATCTGGTCTACTTTCACAAGTTGCTTGGCAATAGAGGATACTTCAATTAGAAGGGAAAGCGTGCATAAAGATGTGATCTATTGCCACCATTGTAAGAGGAGTGGGCATTATAAGAGTGATTGTTGCAAGTGGTTGAACCAGGAGGGTGTCAATTTAATCAGTGCCATTGAATCAGGTAACAACTTAGACTGTCTTCTTGTTTCAAGTTCTTCAAATGTGGATTCTGGTTTCTTGATTCGAGTAATTTTTCTCATTTTTGCTCTGAGAGGAAGATGTTTTCTACTTATAAATCTACAACAGGGCATTGTGTGACAACGAGGACTAGTGAGATTTGTGACATAGTGGTTGAGGGAACAACTGAATTGGAGATGCTAGATAGAAAGAGGTTCACATTAGAGAAGGTCATGCATATTTCTTTGCTGAAATGGAATTTGATATCCTTGGAAACTCTAAAGGCATCGGGATGTAGGTATAGAGCTCGATGTGGAGTTCAATCGATTTGGGGAGGTCGTTGTAAGGTGATGAATTGAATGAAGGGTGTTCAGCACAGCCTTTACAAGCTTTTTAGGAACAGTAAATCTTGGTCAAGTATTTCTAAGCCCAGCATTCCCAAATCATTATCTAGTTTGCCACCACTAGAATCACCAAAGCGAGACCGCGACGTTCGAATATCGTCAGGAGGTAGGAAAGTTTCATGTACTTTTATGCTGTGTTGTACGAATTTGAAGTAAAATATTTTGGATAAGCCACAAATAGCCTATGTGTGGAATTAGGGGCGCTACAAATATTGAGACAACAATCATTGAATGTTGAACATTGTGAGAGAATATTAGAAATGGTGGACGTAGGGGGGGGGGGGGGGGGGGGGGGGGGCAACTCCTCCCCCACCATCTCCA
This sequence comes from Hemerocallis citrina, assembly GCA_017893485.1. Lineage (NCBI taxonomy): Eukaryota > Viridiplantae > Streptophyta > Magnoliopsida > Asparagales > Asphodelaceae > Hemerocallis > Hemerocallis citrina. Next base: position 10,337,897 of record CM030365.1, on the reverse strand, counting down.
TGACTTTGTAACTCATCTCCGACTTCTTTCACCTATTATACTTCTCTCTTTGTAACTTATAAGGTCATTTGTAACCCTATAAATAAGTGGAACATTGCACCTATGAGAAGTAAAAAAAACAGAATAAGAAATTTGTCCAGCTAATTTATTTATATTTTAATAGTATTTCTTTATATTTGTAACATCTTCTAAATTAACTAGTTTTAATGAATTTTTTGGAGGAGGTATGAGCAATAATGGGGAGGTTTGTGTATGTATTAATGCAGTGAGGGTTGGCTTCAAGTTAAACCTACTTAGTTAGTCACACAATATGTTATCTTTGGTATAAATATTATAAATAATGTCAATATTAATTGTATTGTTTTGGCTAAGCTATACGGGCTTATCTGAAAAATAAATGTTTTAATTTATAGTTAGATTAACGTTGTACTGGCCTTTTCTCTTTTCTTGGTTGGCAAATTTGAGGTCGCTTCAGCTTGTACAGTGTGTGCTCATTGCTTTTGTTTGGCTACCATCAGCTGGAATCGGCTTGTTCTACTTGTGTGCTTTGCTGGACAATTTGGCTCCTGCGTATCTTTGCTGGTTGGTCTTTGTGGTCTTTGCCTTTCTTTTCAAGTGGGGCTCAGGTCGTGCTCTGCCTTTGAGGGCTGCTTCTTCTTCCGGTAGTCCAGCCTTGTTGTGTTTTGTCTCGCTTAGCTTTCTGTGGTTGTTGGCTTTGGGCGCCGCTGTTGGTGGCTATTTTGTGCGTCTGTTAAGCTCTTTCTTTGTTGTTTGTGCTGTTGTAAATGTCTTATTTACTGGTTGGTTGTGCATTTCGTTATGCCTTTTGTATTCAGCGCCTTGTACTACATCTTGTATTACTCCTCTAATTGTTGTACTATTTTGATTTAATATATTTTTGTTCGGGCTAGAGTCGTTCGACTCTATCCTTTTAATAAAAAAAAAAAAATTATAGTTAGATTGAAGGTCAACTTCATAAATATATATTAAGCTCGATCTCTTACTTGTGAGTTGGCAGAAGCGTTTGTGTTATTTTATCAAGGAGGTGCACCATAGAGAATTGTTAGCTTTATTTTACCTTGTCCGCTTAACCCTCATTCATATTTCCTCTGTTCTAAAATTGAAGTCATTCTAAATTTCTACATGTTATTTAGGAACAACTTAAAATTTTGTAAGAATAATAAACTTTCTTAAAAATTGAAGCTCTTAAATAAGTTAGTTATTATAAAATATCATATTTATCATCTTTAATAATTAATAGAATTTTAAGAATATGAAGAGAATAACAAAATTTTATTTTTAAAAAAAATTAATGTATATTTAAAAATGATAAGATATATATAATAAGATATTTATCTCAAAAATTTAAAGTAACTTTTATTATAAAATATATAAAAAAAAGGTAGAATAACGTAAGTTTTGGAAAGGGTAGCACTGTCACATTTACCCGATATCCGGATCCGACCCGGACCCGGCATTGGACCGGAACCGACTCGGTCTATACGGATCTGGGTCCGGGTCCGGATCCTAAAATAAGACCCGATCCACTTTCGGATCTGAGTTCGGGTTCGGGTTCGGGTCCGCTCAAAATAGAACTGACACCCGTTAAAAATTAACCCCAAACATATAGAATTTGAATAATAGAGTTACATGAATATAAATATAAAAAGTAATTGTAGAAGATAGATGTGTAAATATAATATTAATTCATGTACTTAAGTGCAAAAAATGTTAGAATCGTAGGGTATCGGGTGCAAAAATATTTAAGTGCAAATATTTATTCTCTACTACCGGACCCGACGAGCAATTTTTTTTACTAGGACCCAGATTGGGATCCGGACTCGGTTCTTACAAGTCCGGATCCGGATCTAATTTTTTTTTAAAAATTTTAAAGAAAGATCCGGATCTAATTTTTGAACTCATGAAATACCAAATTCGAATCCGAATAGTGGATGACCCGATCTGAGAGGACCGATACCAGCTCTAGGAAAGGGGGGGGAGTGATCCATATCAACAGTCAGGGGTTACCATATTGACTGGTCCGTCGGTATGATCCCAACTGGCCAGTTGTTAACTAGGGGAGTAATGCCACCTAAGAGCATCCATAGTCGTTTTTCTCATTTGCTATAATATGGCAGCTACAGTAATAGCAAATACGATCGTTCACTGCAGTCGTCGTTTGCTATATTTTTTCTATTTTTTAGAGAGACGGGGTATCATACCCCGTCCGATCGTTTCAAATAAATTAAAAAAAGTTAATTACTTATTAACTATTAAACTATATTAATTAACTAAATTAAATAATATAAAACTAACTAAACCTAACTAATATACTAACTAAACCTATTAATATACTAAACTAATCCTAAAAGTACCCTGCCAGCATTAAATTTCCCACCATATTTACTGGACGGGGTATCATACCCCGGACGGGGTATGTGTCCCCGTCCCACCTTTTTTTTTTTTTTTTTTTTCCTATCGCTCAATCCTGAGCGTTCGTTTTATTTTAAAAAAAAAAAACAAATAAAAAAAAAGGGAGAGACGGGGTTTGATACCCCGTCCGGGGTATCATTCCCCGTCCGACCTTTAAAAAAAAAAATTAATAAAATAGGAGAGACGGTATATGAACGTCCGTCTGATACGATTAAAAAATTATTATATCCTTCGGACGGTATATGATTCCCCGTCTTCTATATTTGAGAATTCTTACTTTCGTTTCTCAAATTTGAGAAACAGATTTGAGAGGAATGAAAAAAATGGCATATATAGCAAACGAGTGCAGCGTACCGTTTGCTATAATATGGAAAAATGGAAGAAATAGAAAACGACTGTGGATGCTCTAACGAACATAATCTTCTTAATTTTCAAAACTTCAAGGTTAGCGTAAGCCCTTTCACAAAAAAACAAACCTCAATTTTGATGCATGAGAAGGTGCCAAAACTCTGTCCATCCATTGGAGTTGATGTTGATGGCTCTACTTGTGAGAAGATAATGTAGTTTTTTTTTTGACCCGTCTCCCTTAAATGACCAAGTTGATTGTTTTGGGTACTTGGCTTTGATTCATTTGAAGGGCTTTTGGGTCTTCTCTTTGGGGAAAAAACCACCATCAGCAATGGTTGATGCTCTAATTGTCCACCCTTTCCAACTGTGATTTCTATGGGTATGTCCTGTTTTTGATTTTTTTTTTTTTTGGGTGCTTATTTTTTACATTTTAGGCAAAGACAGAGGTGGAGGAATTGGTCTCAATTATAAGTTTTTGGATGTTCTTAGAATATGGGTTTCTTCTCAAGAGTATATGATTCCTTCCAAGTTTTGGCTCCCTCCCTTTCAGCTTAGTAGTAGCATATAATTTGATTCTGCATCTCAAATCACATGCTCATTACTTTAGAAAACAATTGCAGATAGAGAACCTATATTTTGCTTTGCTTTGCGTTATAACTCACAAGTAGTTTGATGACTTGATCAAACCAACCCTTGAAGCAAAAATGGCATTAGCATCCACTCCTAAACTAGTCCTAGGCTCAACAGCATTTGGAATCTTCTGGATTCTGGCTGTTTTCCCTGCAGTCCCCTTTCTCCCTGTTGGAAGAACTGCAGGGTCTCTCCTTGGAGCTATGCTGATGGTCCTTTTCCAAGTCATTTCGCCCGATGAAGCCTATGCTGCCATTGACCTCCCAATTCTTGGCCTCCTCTTTGGCACAATGGTAGTGAGTGTTTTTCTCGAAAGAGCCGACATGTTCAAATACCTAGGAAAGTTGTTATCTTGGAAGAGTAAAGGTGGCAAGGACTTGCTTTGTCGAGTTTGCCTCATTTCGGCTCTATCAAGTGCTTTGTTCACCAATGATACCTCTTGTGTAGTTCTTACTGAGTTTATTCTGAAAATTGCAACGCAAAACAACTTGCCAGTCCAACCTTTCCTTTTAGCACTAGCTTCGAGTGCTAATATCGGGTCTGCTGCAACCCCTATTGGAAACCCTCAAAATCTTGTCATAGCCGTCCAGAGTAAGATCTCTTTTGGGAAATTCTTGTTTGGAATCTTGCCTGCGATGATTTTGGGTGTGATTGTGAATGCTATTATACTTTTATGCTATTTTTGGAAGGTGTTGTCGGTGGTGGTAGAAAAGGATGAAGAAGTGGCTCATGAAGTAGAAGTAGGAGAAGAAGATGTGAGTTCTCACAGGTTCTCACCTGCGACAATGTCGCATGTTAGTTCTCCGAGAGAAGGCAATGGAGATTTTGTTTCAGAGAGCGACACACTTAGAAACAGAACAAGTCGTGGTGATCAGGTAGATGTGCAGAGCTTGTCTAGTCATTTGAGGGAGATTGAAGGGGAGCAAGAATTAACACAACCAAGATTTGGAAATGGTCCCGTAGAAGGAGTTTCTCTTCAATCACCAGAGTGTATTAAATGGAAGCGATTGATGTGGAAAATATGTGTGTACCTGATAACTCTTGGGATGCTGATCTCTTTTCTGATGGGGCTTAACATGTCATGGACGGCTATTACTGCTGCTCTGGTTCTTTGTGTTCTCGATTTCAAAGATGCCCGGCCTTGCCTTGAAAAGGTTATAATATATAAATTTTGGGTACAAGACTTTTTTTTAAAAATCTATATTTTATTTTTCCATCTTCATATTATAGTAAATGTGCCCTGTTTTCTTGCAAATAATAATGTTATTAAGAGCATCCACAGTCGTTTGCTTATTTGCCATTTTTTTCCATTTTTTTTAACTGTAGCTCACACAGTCGTCTGCTATTTTGTCATTTTTTGGCAAAATCGCTACAGTAGAAAGGGACGAATAGCATTCCATATAGCAAAATGCATATTATAGCAGACGAAACATCAGGATTATTTAATTATTATTTTAATTGATCGGACAAAACATGATGTTTCGTCTGAAGTAAAAAAAAAAAATAAAAACCAAATAAAAATGAATTTAAGCGTGGGAATGAACATGATGTTTCGTCCCAAGTGAGACGAAACATCATGTTTCGTCCCAATCGAGTATTTTTTTAAAAAAATTATTTAAAAATTTAATTTTGTAAATTTTAAAATTTTTTTTCGCAATTATCTAAATTGATTTTGCAAATTTTTAAATTGTTTTTGCAAATAATTTTTACAAAATATTTTTTAAAATTGTTTTTGCAAATTTTGTTTTGCAAAAAAAACTTCCACAAATTCCGGACGAACCATCATGTATCATCCGGGTTTGTGATTTTTTGTGCACATTTTGTAAAATTTTATATTGTTTTTGCAAATTTTTAAATTTATTTTGCAATTTTTTAAATTGTTTTTGCAAATATTATTTACAAACTAGTTTTTAAAATTGTTTTTGCAATTTTTTTTTGCAAAAAAAACTTCTTCCTTTTTGGGACGAAACATCATGTTTCGTCCCATATGTTTTATTAACATTTTATCAGTATAAATTATTTTTTAAATTACAGACGAAACATGATGTTTCGTCTGTTTCTTTTTTAACGACTTTATGCATTTTTTTTGCCATTCGACGACTGTGGATGCTCATCGTATTGGATGGGCAAAATATGCATTTTGCCATTTTTTACATCGAACGACTGTGGATGCTCTAAGTTGCTAGAATATTTTTTCTTGATAGTCATTTAAGATGGTATAATATAAATATAAATCCTTCAACTCAGCAAAAATTAAGAGTTTTGGTCTACTAGTCTACTGTTAGAATACAAGTGCAATTTCCTTTAACCCTTCTACAACTTCGAAGTTTTAGCATAGTGGTAGGGATTTTCACATGGTATCAGAGCAACCCAGGTTCGAATCCCACTGGCTACGCAATTTAAATGCGGATTAAAAAAAATACCGCTGCGTATTGTCCATGTCTCGACCCACAATTTGTTGGGTATTTATCTTGTTTCTTTGGCCCATAAAAAAATGGGCCCTCGACCTGAGGGGGCGTGTTAGAATACAAGTGCAATTTTCCTTAACCCTTGTACAACTCTGTTAAATATAGTAATTGTATATTCTGTTTCCTAATATAGGAAACATATTCCCCAAATCTCTCATCTTCCCAATCTTTATATATAGATGTATACAGTAAAGAATAAAGCACAACAAGAAGAATAAGAATTATTTTCCCCAAAATTATTTTCTTCATGGTATCAGAGCCTAATCAGATCTAGGCCAACTGAAGAAGAAGAAGAGGAGGCTGATCACCTCCATCTTGATCTGATCCCGTTGTTGATCCCGTCACCGATCTTCGACCTTGATCCCGTCAGATCCCGCCACCATCATCGACCTCGCCAAACCCATCCCCGATCACACTCTCATCGCCCTGTTCTCCTCGCTCTCCGACCACCGTGCACCGTGTAATGCCCTGATTTTTCATTTAATGAAAAATTATTTTATTTTGCACGTAGTGTGCACGTGCAATATTTTGGGTAAATATTTTCATCATGATGAGTATAGACTTTTAATTATGTGTTTTAATTATTTTTATATAAAGTCTTCTTTCAATTAAACAAAAAGCCTTTTTCTCAAAGCCCAAATTTTAATTCATTTATTTTATTCTAAAAGTATTATTTTGGCCCAAAAATTAAAGCCCATGAGTTAATTTATTTTTAAATACAACTTGTAATGTAGAATATAATTTAAGGTTTATTTTTATATAAAATAAAATGTACAAATTTTGGAGGCAATTGCATGCACGTGCACTGCACGTACACGTGCAATATGCACCTTTCTATGGTAGGCCGGTTTGCATCTTTTGGGAGGGAAAATCAAATTTTGAGTGGAGTCATGGAGTGATGGTTATTTGATCATGGGTAGTTTTTATAACTCCTCTTTAAATCTAAACCATTTGTTCCTAACTCCTACTTCAATCTTAGCCATCCATTCCCCTTGAGTTTTAGTATAAATACCCCCCTTCATGGCTAATTATTCTTGTGCTTATTATCTTCTCCAAATCCATAGTCTAAAATACTTTATCTAGTAGTTATTTTAGTGAGTTAAAAGATTGAGAGTGTGTGGAAAATTTGTGCTTGCAACATCAAGAAGAAGAGGAGGCCGGCAATCAACTAGGAACTCTCGGTTGGGCTTTGTGGAGTGCTCGGATCTTGGCTTGTGGAAGCTTGTGTGCGCGCATTAGGAGGAGGAGCATTCGTTTTGCAAGGACATTCGTTTAGGAGGTCGCTAATAGTACTTTTCTTCATAAGGTGGGTAAAATTTTCATGTTTCTAAATTAGGAATGCATGCTAGTATTATATTGAAGAATGATGCATGAAAATTATTAATAAGAGTACATTTTAATTGGAAAATTTGCCTATGAATGGACTGACTTGTTGATATGCAATTGTATGGGTTTCTTTTATTAAAATTCAAGTTGTGTGCAATATGATTATGGCTATGGATCGTGTAAAGAAAACTTCGTTATTAGTATTGAAAATTATATGCAAAAAGTTAGTAGATTGACCATGCTACTTTATGGGTTTAAATGGATCTTTGTGTTATATTGAAATACATGAATTAAAATTGTATGTTTGGTAAAAGATTAAAAATAGGGAATTAATGTGAAATTTGTTAATAAAGAGATTTGAATGCTAATTGATAAGGAATGTCGAAAAAAAAGGAATGTGGTAGTGATAATTTTCGAATTCGAACTAATGGTATGAAAAACATGCATCGATTATTGAAAAATTATTATTTTACATACTGATATGTAAATTAGATGAGAAATAATCAATCTGGAATTTTACAGTAAATTTTATAAAAGCAAAAATGAAATGCGGACTAGTTGAACATCGAAATGTTTTAATAACAGAGAGAATTCTAATAAAAAGAATTTCGAATTGTACTTGACAACCTGAGCACGTAGCTCAAGTGGTCGGAGCGCGCGGCCTGTTTCTCGGAGGTTGCTGGTTCGAATCCCCTTAGTAACGTACTTTTGCATTTTTTAAAGAAAAAAAATTTAAAGTGCGCAGCCGAGAGCATTTAAAGCTCTCAGCCGTACTTATACCGCCTAGCACCTTCGGCCTAGTGGTTTGTGCTGTCGGCTGTGTTCTCTGGGGTTCTGGGTTCGAATCTTGGCTTCGGCAATGTTGAGAAAAACATATTTTTGAGTGTTTTTGTGATAAAAAAATTATAGAAAAAAATATGACTATTCTTCTAAAAATATGTAGGACTTATGAAAAATAATTTGGGAATTATTTGCATGAAATAAAATATGATTTGAGAATAAAATGTGAAAATAGAACTATGGTTGGATATTTATATTTTTGTGAAATTATATCTTGCAAGAGAATTCGAAATGAAGGATTAGAAGATTAATATAGTAAAGAAAGAAATTTTATTATGTGATGAATGTGTATTATTCTCATTGGAGAATAGTGTAAATAGCATGAAATGTGAATATTCATTTAGTGATGTGAATTTCAATATGAAATTAATAATTGATGAAGTATATAATTCCATGTATAATTATGGACTATTGAATAATTTAGAGATCATGTTATTGAAAGAGAAAATATGCTATGATTATGAAAATGAACTTATGAGTTGGAAATGCTCAATTTTGAAAATTGTGAATTGGAATTGAAACGAAAGAGTAGCTAAGTCTCCCCCGGCAATTGGAAAGAAATGAAATGAATATTGAAATGAAAGACCAAGGTTGGTCATGTTTGAATGAATGAATAAGTCCGGTTTAGTGGAGAGGCTAACTCTAGAGCTTTGATTTTTGTTCATGATTCTACTAAATTAAAACTAGTGCATAGTGAAGACGTGATGAAAGTGAGAGAAAACACAAGTATGAGAGTTAGAGTTTACGATGCGGGTGTGTGAGCCACAGAATGCATGCTTGATGAGTCAAGACATGGCGTGGGCACAACTCAGTAATGATCGGACTTTAGTAATGCTTGTGGGGTGTTTGGTGACTGCGGGTGGTGTCATGTGCCATGAAGGAGGCTGAATTGTCCATAGGTTCTTCACGATGCGTCGTGACATGACGTGAGATTCCCCTCCAGGTTTTCTGTACATGAGCTCGTACTCATAGAACATCTAGGATACTTACCGTAGTTACAGTAGTAGATTAAGTCATAACGAGGGATTGAACCCTACAAAGATGAAGAACGTTTAAGAGGTTTGCCCTCGGACCTATGTAGAATGGGATGCATAGAATCCGAACAAGTGTGCATTAGTGTCATATAATATAAATAATTGCATTAAGGACTAAGTGCACAATCACAACACGACATCATTAGGGTAGTCCCTTTAGTTTGATATGTGACAAGTTTGTGTTTGTTAAATATGGAAAATGAGTTATACTATTTCCGGCATAGAGAGGATGGCCGTGTATAATGTTCGTCGGTTGAATAAACTGACGTACCCACAGTCTTATATGCAAGTAAATGACATGTTAAAGATTAAAGAGGAACGGATGCTTAAAGATTATACAATGTTGTTGTACATTTATTTAATTGTTGTAAATTTTACTTCCGCTGTGCAATGTAAAGTATAATATTTTATTGTAACTCTGATGTAAAGTGAAAAGTTCAAATTTCCTTGTAAAATTGTAATAAATGAAGTGGAAAGATCCTGTAGAACTCTCGAATTCAGTTGTATTTGGGATTCGGGGTGTTACAGAGTGGTATCAGAGCCACGCTTCACACTTGTACAAATTTATAAGGAACGACACCCTAGAAGTGGACATTAGAGTGTGTGTTTGAGTCTAGAGACTTAAATGTAATTGGCTTACATTTGTGTTGCTCTATGATTTATGCTTCTTCCTCTCTATTTCTAAGATGGCTGATCACTTCGACCCTGCTGGAGATGACGACTGGCATGTCATTGAGGAAGAGTACCATCCTGGACAAGCAGATTTCGAGGAAGAGTACTACCCAGGGCAAGCAGATTCTGATGGAGAAGAATGGCCTGAATCTCGAGAGATTACCCCACCTCCGGATTCATCTGATGACTCTTCTGAAGAAGAAGAAGAACCAGTTCCGAATAGTCTTGTGGCATCTCTTCAAAGGCAGGTAGAAACACTGCGAGAGAGAGTCGGATTATTAGAGGCTCAGCTGGCAAAGCGAAAGGACGACTTTTCAGTTCTCAGTCATCGTGTATGGAAACTCGAGAAGAGGAAGAATATGACTGATGTGCTGAAGGATGAAGTTGATGAACTACGGGGAGAACTTCGAGAAGCGAAGAGGAACCGTAGGAGTTAGACTGTTGTAGCTTCTACTATTTTCATTCTGATGTCAAGAAATGTTTTTCAATTCGTATGTATAAAATTTGGAATTCAATGAAATGCAAGTTGATTTAAAATTCATGTCTTATACTTCGAATTTAATAGATCTTTTGCATCAGAATATGTCTAGAAGAGGAGCTAGAAACGGGGAAGGTCTGGATCTGGAAACGGAACTTGCGAGGGTCTATCAGACGCTCAACGCCGTGGTCATGAACCAAAACCAAGGAAGGGGGCCGGTGAATCCAGTGCCCGAAGCGATTAAACTAGTGGAATCGTCCAAACGAATGAAACCACCTGTTTTCGAAGGAAAGTCAGACCCTGATGCGGCTGACAACTGGATTCGTCAAGTAGAGACGATCTTCGAAGTGCTGGAGACCCCTGAAGGCAGCAAGGTCAAGTTGGCGACTCTGCAACTTGAGAAGGATGCGGCTGTTTGGTGGCAGTCGATGAAGAGGACCATGGGAGGCATAGTTCTTGGCTGGGAGGAATTTTTGGAAGAATTCCGCAGTCACTATTTCCCCTCCGACGTCCAAGAGAAGAAGGCTATGGAGTTTCTATCGCTACAACAAGGTGGCATGTCAGTTAGAGAGTACGAAACCAAGTTTACTCAGCTCTCTAGGTATGCTCCTGAACTAGTGATGGATGAAGCGAAGAAGGCTCGTAAATTCGAGCATGGGTTGAGGCCGAGCTTGAGGTCCCGGATGATACCTCTTGGTATCAGAAGATTCGACAAGCTGGTCAAGCGGGCAGCAGCGACGGAAGCCGACATGGAACAGTTTCAGGTTGTTCAGAATCGGATGAACAACTGGTAGTCTGGAAAGAGGCCTGCACATTCTGGGAATTTTAAGGGACAACCATCTGCACAAAGGTTCAAACCGACAGGGGCGAACGCTATTAGTGTGGCTGGAGGACCTGGGAACAATGTGGTGAGACCTCCTGTGGTGACTTGCTTCAACTGTGGTGAGACGGGACATTTCATGTCTCGATGCTCCAAGCCACGGAATGTCATCCGTGAGGGACCGGCGCAGCGACTGGGAAGAGACCGTACCAACCAGGGCGAGTATTTGCCTTGACGGAAGCTGATGCTGATGAAGTTGATCATGTCATCACTGGTACGAGGGCTGATGTCTAGAGGTTTATGTTGTCATTTCTTTTCCCGTTCATTAAGTGGACTGTTACGTATTGGGTGTGTATTATGTAACAGGCGAACTTTATCTTAATGGAATGAAAGCTGTTGTGTTGTTCGATACTGGATCCTCTCATACTTTTGTGTCTCCTAAATTTGCGAAAGTGTTGGGAGTTGAACCGAAGATTTTTTCAGGCAAGATTTTAGCAGTAACTACTCCATCAGGGAAAACTTTAACCACTGATCGGTACTATGCTGATTGTGAGATCGTGATTAGGGATCGAATCTTTGGGATTGATCTGATCGAGCTGACTATCTTGGGAGTCGATGTTATCATTGGCATTGATTGGATGTCGGTGTACAGTGCAAGCATCGAGTGCAAGACCAAGACGGTAACAGTGAAGGCTCTAGGTGGACCTGAAGTTACTTTCCAATGGAAGAAGTGTTCTAGGCTGGTGGCAGCTATCCGCAAGGAAGAGACTCCTGTGGAAGTGCAAGGGATTCCTGTGGTTCGGGACTATCCGACTGTGTTCTTGGATGATTTTCCTCGGTTACCCTCATATCGTGATGTAGAGTTCAGCATCACTATTCAACCAGGGTGTGCACCCATTTCTAAGGCACCTTATAGGATGGCTCCAGTGGAACAGGATGAGGTGAAACGGCAGATTGAGGAACTGTTGGAGAAAGGCTTTATTCAACCTAGTGCGTCACCTTGGGGAGCACCGGTGCTTTTGGTAAAAAAGAAGGATGGATCGATGAGGATGTGTATCGATTACCGAGAGCTGAATAAGGTCACTGTTGAGAATAAATATCCTATTCCTCGAATTGATGACTTGTTCGATCGTCTACAAGGAACAGCTGTTTTTTCCAAAATAGATCTTCGATCAGGTTATCACCAAGTTCGAGTGAAAGCTGAAGATGTGCACAAAACTGCATTTAGAACTCGACATGGGCATTACGAATTCTTAGTTATGCCATTTGGAGTGACGAATGCACCCGCAATCTTCATGGATTTGATGAACAGAGTTCTGAGGCCGTTCATTGATTCTTTCGTCGTGGTGTTTATCGACGATATCCTCGTGTACTCCAAGTCAGAAGAGGAGCACACCGAGCATCTGGCAGCAGTTTTGAAGAAGCTGGAAGAGCAGGAGTTGTATGCCAAGCTATCCAAGTGTGATTTCTGAAAATCTGAAGTGGCATTCCTAGGTCACATCCTTTCTAAGGAGGGAGTGACAACTGACCCTCAGAAGATAGAGGCAGTGAGAGATTGGGCTAGACCTACTACAGTGAAGAAGTCAGAAATTTCCTTGGAATGACTGGATACTACAGGAAATTCATTCAAGGTTATGCTCAGTTAGCTGTACCGCTTACTGGTTTGACCAAGAAGAATGTGAACTTCAAGTGGACTGAGCAATGTGAGGCGAGCTTTCATGAGTTGAAAGAGAAGCTGACTACTGCACCTATTTTGGCTTTGCCTAGAGCAGGTGTTGAGTATGATGTTTACAGCGATGCTTCACATCGTGGGCTTGGTTGTGTCTTAATGCAAGAAGGAAGAGTAATCGCTTATGGGTCTAGGCAACTACGACCGCATGAGAAAAATTACCCGACTCATGATCTGGAGTTGGCTGCGATTATCTTTGCCCTGAAGCAATGGAGACACTACGTGTACGGTGAGAAATTGAACATGTACACGGACCACAAGAGTTTGAAGTATATATATCAGCAGAGAGACCTGAATTTGAGGCAGCGGAGATGGTTGGAAGTGCTTGAAGACATGCGACCTGAGATCAAGTATCATCCTGGGAAAGCTAATGTTGTTGCTGTTGCACTTAGTCGCAAGAGAAGTTTAGCCAGTTTGATTACAACTCAGAAGCATCTGATTGAAGAGTTGGATCGAGCAGGTATTGAAGTTGTCTTGCAAGGATTGAGAGCATCTTTAGCTCAGTTGAGGCTTCAACCTACACTGAATGGAAGGATTATTGCAAGTCAGGAGGCTGATGCTGATATCTTGGAGATGAAGGAGCAGGTTGGTGCTGGCAGGTTACCCGGATTTCAAATCAGGGATGGAGTGCTGTGGTTCGGAGATAGACTATGTGTTCCAAATTAGACGGACCTGAAAGAGAGTATTCTTCAGGAGGCGCATGCTACTCTTTTGTCGGTACATCCTGGGAGTACTAAGATGTACAAAGACATCAAACAGCATTTCTGGTGATCAGATTTGAAGCGGGATGTGGCTGAATTTGTGGTGAAGTGTGAGGTTTGACAGCAAGTCAAAGCCGAAAATCAGAGACCCGGAGGTCTATTACAGCCGTTACCTATTCCGGAATGGAAGTGGGATAACATCAGTATGGATTTCATTACGGGATTGCCTAAGAGTTCTAAAGGTAATGATGCGATTTGGGTTATAGTCGATCGACTAACCAAGTTCGCTCACTTTTTGGCGATGAAACTCACTGCTTCGATGGACAAGTTAGCTGAGATGTATATTGGAGAGATCGTCCGGCTTCATGGTGTTCCGTCAACTATTGTGTCTGATCGAGATGCGCGGTTTACATCGCATTTCTGGAGGAGTCTTCAGACAGCTTTCGGTACCAAGACGAATTTCAGCACTGCTTTTCATCCGCAAACCGATGGGCAGACCGAGAGAGTCAACCGTATTCTTGAAGATATGCTTCGGTGTTGTATACTAGACTTTGGAGGCAGTTGGGAAAGGCATTTACCTTTGGTAGATTTTGCCTACAACAACAGTTTTCAGACTAGCATCGGGATGGCGCCGTACGAAGCTTTGTATGGCAGGAAGTGCAGGACACCTGTTTGTTGGTTTGAAGTTGGGGAGCGTCAATTGTTTGGGCCTGAGCTTGTGCAGCAAACTTCTGAAAAGATTGATCTGATCAGGAAAAGGTTGGTGGAAGCTCAGAGCAGGCAGAAAAGCTATGCAGACAACCGGAGAAGGGACCTTGAGTTTGAGGAAGGTGACTTCGTCTTTCTGAAAGTATTGCCCAGTGAAGGTGTGGTTCGATTTGGCAAAGGCGGGAAGTTAGTCCCGAGGTTTATAGGCCCGTACAAGATATTGAAAAGGATCGGGAAAACTACTTACCGGCTTGAGTTATCGGAAGAGTTGTCTCAAGTGCACAATGTCTTTCATGTGTCTATGCTGAGAGGTTATATTCCAGATCCGAGTCATCATTTGCCTGAAGTGCCGGAAGGTTTGCAGTAGGACCTGAATTACATCGAGTCTCCTGTCGAGATTGTTTATCGTCGAGAGAAAGTCTTGAGGAATAAGACGATACCGATGGTCAAGGTAGTCTGGAGGAACCATTTGGTTGAAGAGGCTACTTGGGAGTCTGAGGAGAGGATGTTGAAGGACTATCCTGAGCTTTTTGCTTGATTGTATCTTTGTATCTTTTGTTCTTGTTGTGAGTGTTTGTTTTTCTCACTCTTGACTGTAGTTCCGGGGACGGAACTATTCTAAGGAGGGAATGTTGTAATGCCCTGATTTTTCATTTAATGAAAAATTATTTTATTTTGCACGTAGTGTGCACGTGCAATATTTTGGGTAAATATTTTCATCATGATGAGTATAGACTTTTAATTATGTGTTTTAATTATTTTTATATAAAGTCTTCTTTCAATTAAACAAAAAGCCTTTTTCTCAAAGCTCAAATTTTAATTCATTTATTTTATTCTAAAAGTATTATTTTGGCCCAAAAACTAAAGCCCATGAGTTAATTTATTTTTAAATACAACTTGTAATGTAGAATACAATTTAATGTTTATTTTTATATAAAATAAAATGTACAAATTTTGGAGGCAATTGCATGCACGTGCATTGCACGTACACGTGCAATATGCACCTTTCTATGGTAGGCCGGTTTGCATCTTTTGGGAGGGAAAATTAAATTTTGAGTGGAGTCATGGAGTGATGGTTATTTGATCATGGGTAGTTTTTATAACTCCTCTTTAAATCTAAACCATTTGTTCCTAACTCCTACTTCAATCTTAGCCATCCATTCCCCTTGAGTTTTAGTATAAATACCCCCCTCCATGGCTAGTTATTCTTGTGCTTATTATCTTCTCCAAATCCATAGTCTAAAATACTTTATCTAGTAGTTATTTTAGTGAGTTAAAAGATTGAGAGTGTGTGGGAAATTTGTGCTTGCAACATCAAGAAGAAGAGGAGGCCGGCAATCAACTAGGAACTCTCGGTTGGCTTTGTGGAGTGCTCGGATCTTGGCTTGTGGAAGCTTGTGTGCGCGCATTAGGAGGAGGAGCATTCGTTTTGCAAGGACATTCGTTTAGGAGGTCGCTAATAGTACTTTTCTTCATAAGGTGGGTAAATTTTCCATGTTTCTAAATTAGGAATGCATGCTAGTATTATATTGAAGAATGATGCATGAAAATTATTAATAAGAGTACATTTTAATTGGAAAATTTGCCTATGAATGGACTGACTTGTTGATATGCAATTGTATGGGTTTCTTTTATTAAAATTCAAGTTGTGTGCAATATGATTATGGCTATGGATCGTGTAAAGAAAACTTCGTTATTAGTATTGAAAATTATATGCAAAAAGTTAGTAGATTGACCATGCTACTTTATGGGTTTAAATGGATCTTTGTGTTATATTGAAATACATGAATTAAAATTGTATGTTTGGTAAAAGATTAAAAATAGGGAATTAATGTGAAATTTGTTAATAAAGAGATTTGAATGCTAATTGATAAGGAATGTCGAGAAAAAAGGAATGTGGTAGTGATAATTTTCGAATTCGAACTAATGGTATGAAAAACATGCATCGATTATTGAAAAATTATTATTTTACATACTGATATGTAAATTAGATGAGAAATAATCAATCTGGAATTTTACAGTAAATTTTATAAAAGCAAAAATGAAATGCGGACTAGTTGAACATCGAAATGTTTTAATAACAGAGAGAATTCTAATAAAAAGAATTTCGAATTGTACTTGACAACCTGAGCACGTAGCTCAAGTGGTCGGAGCGCGCGGCCTGTTTCTCGGAGGTTGCTGGTTCGAATCCCCTTAGTAACGTACTTTTGCATTTTTTAAAGAAAAAAAATTTAAAGTGCGCAGCCGAGAGCATTTAAAGCTCTCAGCCGTACTTATACTGCCTAGCACCTTCGGCCTAGTGGTTTGTGCTGTCGGCTGTGTTCTCTGGGGTTCTGGGTTCGAATCTTGGCTTCGGTAATGTTGAGAAAAACATATTTTTGAGTGTTTTTGTGATAAAAAAATTATAGAAAAAAAATATGACTATTCTTCTAAAAATATGTAGGACTTATGAAAAATAATTTGGGAATTATTTGCATGAAATAAAATATGATTTGAGAATAAAATGTGAAAATAGAACTATGGTTGGATATTTATATTTTTGTGAAATTATATCTTGCAAGAGAATTCGAAATGAAGGATTAGAAGATTAATATAGTAAAGAAAGAAATTTTATTATGTGATGAATGTGTATTATTCTCATTGGAGAATAGTGTAAATAGCATGAAATGTGAATATTCATTTAGTGATGTGAATTTCAATATGAAATTAATAATTGATGAAGTATATAATTCCATGTATAATTATGGACTATTGAATAATTTAGAGATCATGTTATTGAAAGAGAAAATATGCTATGATTATGAAAATGAACTTATGAGTTGGAAATGCTCAATTTTGAAAATTGTGAATTGGAATTGAAACGAAAGAGTAGCTAAGTCTCCCCCGGCAATTGGAAAGAAATGAAATGAATATTGAAATGAAAGACCAAGGTTGGTCATGTTTGAATGAATGAATAAGTCCGGTTTAGTGGAGAGGCTAACTCTAGAGCTTTGATTTTTGTTCATGATTCTACTAAATTAAAACTAGTGCATAGTGAAGACGTGATGAAAGTGAAAGAAAACACAAGTATGAGAGTTAGAGTTTACGGTGCGGGTGTGTGAGCCACAGAATGCATGCTTGATGAGTCAAGACATGGCGTGAGCACAACTCAGTAATGATCGGACTTTAGTAATGCTTGTGGGGTGTTTGGTGACTGCGGGTGGTGTCATGTGCCATGAAGGAGGCTGAATTGTCCATAGGTTCTTCACGATGGGTCGTGACATGACGTGAGATTCCCCTTTAGGTTTTCTGTACATGAGCTCGTACTCATAGAACATCTAGGATACTTACCGTAGTTACAGTAGTAGATTAAGTCATAACGAGAGATTGAACCCTACAAAGATGAAGAACGTTTAAGAGGTTTGCCCTCGGACCTATGTAGAATGGGATGCATAGAATCCGAACAAGTGTGCATTAGTGTCATATAATATAAATAATTGCATTAAGGACTAAGTGCACAATCACAACACGACATCATTAGGGTAGTCCCTTTAGTTTGATATGTGACAAGTTTGTGTTTGTTAAATATGGAAAATGAGTTATACTATTTCCGGCATAGAGAGGATGACCGTGTATAATGTTCGTCGGTTGAATAAACTGACGTACCCAAAGTCTTATATGTAGGTAAATGACATGTTAAAGATTAAAGAGGAACAGATGCTTAAAGATTATACAATGTTGTTGTACATTTATTTAATTGTTGTAAATTTTACTTCCGCTGTGCAATGTAAAGTATAATGTTTTATTGTAACTCTGATGTAAAGTGAAAAGTTCAAATTTCCTTGTAAAATTGTACTAAATGAAGTGGAAAGATCCTGTAGAACTCTCGAATTCAGTTGTATTTGGGATTCGGGGTGTTACACACCGTCAACTCATCCCCGTCCTCGTCATCCCGTCGACTGTTGAACCCCATCTTCCTCTTCATCTTCTCTCCTCTTATCCCTGTGCCAGTCGACCATCATCCTCCACACTTCTCATTGCCGTGCCCCTGTGTCCATCGACCCAGTCGCCATCAACCTCCGACTCCATTGCCGCTCCTCGGGCCCCTGCAACCTCGAGCCTTCGTCCTTTGTCGCACCTCCGATCATCCTTTTCCACCTCCGCCGCCGCGTTTCGATGCCTCCACCGCCGCGTGAACCACCCAAACCCGAACTCCCTGTCCTCTTATCGATCCATAGTCCACCAAGAAACCCATCAACTGGTGCTGCTGTTGCCGTTCCTCACCCCGATGCCGCTCGACCTCGCTACCGACGCCGTCTCCTCCGGTCGCCAGCGTCGACTCTGCCACCCCTCGGCCGTCGCTGCTGCCATTGTTGTCCTCCCTCTTGTCCTCTCTCCCTTCTACTGTTGCTGTAGTACCCCGATTTATTTTTCTTAATATATATATAAAAGGGGATTTATTTTCTTATGATAGCCTATTGTTATTACTTTTCTCCATGATAAATAAAGTGTATTATTTTCTTATAAAACATTCTTCTCAAAGCCCAAATGTGACTTGTTTATTTTCTTGTATAAAAATACATATTTTGGCCCAAATGTATTTAAACCCCTAAACTTGACCTCTTATTTTCATAACTTGTATATGTAGCATTTTTTTTCTCTCTTTATTTTCCCGGATTAGATGTGCATTTTGGGGTTTTGTGTGTGTACACGTGCACTTCATGTACACGTGCACAAGACACTCTCTTGGCCGGATTTGTGGAAGTGATGGTCTAGGATCATGGGCGGTTACATCTTGAGGGGTGGGTAGTTTCTTAACTCCCGATTAGATCTCAGCCTTTGATTCACCAACTCCCCTATTAATCCTAGCCATCTATTCTATCTATTTTCTAGTATAAATACCCCTTCTCATCTCCCATCTCTTTTACACTAAGATTATTGCTGTAATAGAGAGTATTTGTGAGTTGTGTGGGAGCTCTTCTGTGGAGGCAAGCAGCATTGTTGAGGAGCTCAGCGTGGAGCAAAGGAGCAAGAAGGTGTTCTCTACGTTGAAGGACTTTGCGGGATTTCGTTATTTTCGTCACAAAAGGTGGGTGTTTCTCAGGACTTCTATTGTAGGAATGTTACTATAATTGTTATGATTGATGCCATGCTACGAAATTGAATTAAACGCAATAGAAATTGCTTGATATGCTGTTATTATGGAAACTAGTCTGTCGATGCAGTCGACTGCCATGTGAGCCAGTCGACTGGTACGAGACATTATTTTGCATGATTGTGATGATAAACGTGTGTATAAATGAACATGATGGTGTGATTACTATTATATAATTTCCCTATGACACATATGATGGAGGGAAAGTGAATGAATGAAAAGAACTAATGGTGATTAATAAATTAGAGTTGTCGAAGCAGCCGACTGATGTTGTGCTGAGTCGACTGACACTTCAATCTGACTGTGATTATTTGGTAGTTTCATAAATTGAGATATTTTTCATCATGTGGACCCAGTTTGATGACTTGGATTTACATCTTTATTGTTGTAATAAAACATAAGTATTGTGAATGCATGTCTTAATTATTTTCCCTCAAGGGAAGAGCATGTTAGTAATGTGAAGATCCATGTTGTAGTGTTACTGAATGATAAGAAACCTTGTCTGTGGAACATGAACTTATGTATACTGTTAATTGACATCATGATGAAATGCACGTAAGAACTGTAAATAATCTATTGAAAAGGGATCTGTCCAGTCGACCGATTGCATGTAGCAAGTCGACTGATCTGGACATAGAATTATGCTGCTGAAATGGCTAAGACAGACGACTGAGGTGTGAACAGTCGACTGTCGTGTGACTAATATTGTGAACATGAAAGTTGCGGGACAGGCGACTGGTAGTGTATACAGTCGACTATCCCGAGCATTCTGATAACCCTGTATGACTGTATAAGTCGACTGGTATTCTTCCAAGTCGACTGTACAGAGTGAACTCTGGTATACTTGAATTCATGTTATTTGCTGTTGGTAATTGTGAACTGTATGATTAAAGTCAATGGACTCTGTTTATGGATACATGAATTGTGTAATTGAATCATAGATGAGAATTGAGAACCAAATGAATGTATGAAATGTGAAATCATGATGGGAAAGTCTGTGAGACTCTAAAATGAATGATGAGCTGATGATGCTCCATTGGATATTGTGAATTTGAAATTGAACGAAAGAGTAGCTAAGTCTCCCCGGCAGTGAAATGAAATGATATTGAGAAATAGACCAGGTTGGTCGAGTGAAATGAAATGATGAGTCCGGATGATGGAGAGGCTAACTCTAGAGCTTGATTTTATTCATGATTCTAATATAACTTAAATACATAGTGTGGAGGTGATGAAGGTGAGAGAAAAACATGAGTATGAGAGCTAGGGTACGGTGCGGGTGTGTGAGCCGCAGAATGCATGCTTGATGAGTCAAGACATGGCGCGGGCACAACTCAGTAATGATCGGACTCTAGTCACGCTTATGGGATGTGTTGGTGACTGCAAGAGGAGTGTGTTCAGGGAGGAGGCTGAATTGTCGCAGAATGCATGCTTGACGAGTCAAGACATGGCGCGAAATTCTACTCCAGGGGCCAGGATACATGCTTGTACTCATAGATTCATCTAGGATACTCATTGGAATTACAGTAGTAGAATAACTCATGGCGGGGGATTGAACCCTACTAAAAATGAAGATCGTTTAAGAGGCTTGCACTCGAACCTATGTAGTATGGGATGCATAGAATTCGAACAAGTATGCATTAGCGTCATAATTAACTAAGTAAATTGCATTAAGGATTTAAGCGCACAATCACGACACGACATCATTAAAAGTTCCCTTACTTTCATGCTTATGTTGAACTGGCTTGTGGTTTGTAAGAAATGAGATTCATTATACTGTCCCTGGCATAGAGAGGATGGCCATGTATAATTATCGTCGGTTGAATAAACTGACGTACCCACAGTGTTTTATGCAGGATAATCACATGTAAAAGGAATGGATGCACAAAGAGTTCATTATATTGTTGTTCATTTATGTAAATATTGTACCTTTTTTTGCTTCCGCTGTGTAAAATTAAATGTAACATGCTGTAACTCTGATGTAAAAGTAAAGATTTTAAATTCCTTGTAAAATTGTATGTGAAGAAAGCGAAAAGATCCTGAAGAACATCTCGAATTCAGTAAAAAATGGGATTCGGGGCGTTACAGAGTGGTATCAGAGCCACGCTTTCTATGCTTTCACACTCGTACAAATTTATAAGGAACGACACCCTAGATGTGGACATTAGAGTGTGTGTTTGGATTTAGAGATTTAAATGTAAGTAGCTTACATTTGTGTTGCTCTATGATTTATGCTTCTTCCTCTCTATTCTAAGATGGCTGATCACTTCGACCCTGCTGGAGGCGACGACTGGCACATTATTGAGGAAGAGTACCATCCTGGACAGGCTGATTCTGAGGACGAGTATCACCCTGGGCAAGCTGATTCTGATGATGAGGAGTACCCTGAATCCCGAGAGATCACCCCACCGCCGAACTCACCTGATGATTCTTCTTCTTCCGATGAAGAAAAGGGACCAGCTTTGGGTAACGCTGTGGCTTCTCTGCAGAGGCAAGTGGATACCTTGAAGTATAGAGTTGGAGTTTTGGAGGCTCAGCTGGAGAAGCGAAATGCTGACTATTCTGTTCTTAGCCATCGGATTTGGGAACTTGAGAAGAAAAAGAACCTAACTGATGTGCTGAAGGATGAGGTGGATGAACTGCGGGATGAACTTCGAGCAGCGAAGAGGACCCGTAGAGATTAGATTGTCTTGGTTTCCATTTTCTTCTATTCTGATGTTAAAATGTTTTTCTAAATTCGAATGTATAAACTTTGAAATTCAATGAAATGAAAGTTGGTTTAAATTCTTGTTTTATACTTCGGATTTAATGGATCTTTTGCATCAGAATATGGCGAGAAGGGGAGCCAGGAATGGTGAAGGTTTGGACCTGGATGCCGAGTTTGCAAGGGTTTACCAGACGCTGAATGCAGTGGCTGCAAACCAAGGAAGGGGGCCGGTGAATCCAGTACCCGAGGCAATCAAGCTAGTGGAATCATTCAAGAGAATGAAACCACCAGTGTTCGAGGGAAAATCCGACCCGGATGTGGCCGATAACTGGATTCGGCAAGTGGAGACTATCTTCGAGGTGTTGGAAACACCGGAGGGCAGCAAGGTCAAGTTGGCGACTTTGCAGTTGGAGAAGGATGCGGCTGTTTGGTGGCAGTCGATGAAGAGGACTATGGGCGGCTTGTTGCTTGGCTGGGAGGAATTTTTGGAGGAATTCCGCAGTCATTATTTCCCCTCCGACGTCCAGGAGAAAAAGGCCATGGAGTTTCTGTCACTTCAACAAGGCAGCATGTCAGTGAGAGCCTATGAGACCAAGTTCACTCAACTCTCCAGGTATGCTCCAGAATTGGTGATGGATGAGGCGAAGAAGGCTCGCAAGTTCGAGCATGGTCTGAGGCCGAGCTTGAGATCTCGTATGATACCCCTTGGTATCAGGAGATTCGATAAGCTGGTGAAGAGGGCGGCAGCAACGGAGGCGGATATGGAGCAGTTCCATGTTGCTCAGCATCAGAGGAGCAACTGGCAGTCTGGGAAGAGGCCCGCGCCATCGGGGAGTTTCAAGGGGCAACCATCTGCACAGAAATTCAAACCGACAGGGGCGAATGCCGTCAGTGTAGCTGGGAGACCTGGAAACGATGCAGGGAGACCTTCTGCAGTCACTTGCTTTAACTGTGGTGAAGTGGGACATTACCAATCTCGATGTCTCAAACCGCGGATTGGCAATCACAATGTGCCAATACAGCAGACTGGGAAGAGGCCGTACCAGTCAGGGCGAGTATTTGCTTTGACAGAAGCTGATGCTGAGGAAGCAGATCAGGTTATCTCTGGTACGAGGGCTGATGTCTAGTGTGATTTCTTTTTCATTTCTCCTTCCCGATCATAGTGTAAAACTGTTATGTAATGATGTATGTTATGTAACAGGAGAACTCTATATTAATGGAAAGGGAGCTGTGGTGTTGTTTGATACTGGATCCTCTCATACTTTTGTGTCTCCTAGATTTGCTAAAGTGTTGGGAGTCGAACCGAAGATTTTCCCAGGCAAGATCTTAGCAGTGGCTACACCATCAGGGGAAACATTGACCACTGATCGGTATTATGTTGATTGCGAGATAATGATTGGGGATCGAATCTTTGGCATTGATCTGATCGAGCTGACTATCTTGGGAGTCGATGTTATCATTGGCATTGATTGGATGTCGGTGTACAGTGCGAGCATCGAGTGTAAGGCCAAGACGGTGACAGTGAAGGCTCCAGGTGGACCTGAAGTCACTTTCCAAGGGAAGTTGAAGTGTTCTAAGCTGGTGGCAACTATCCGCAAGGAAGAGACTCCTGTGGAATTGCAAGGGATTCCTGTGGTGCGGGACTATCCGACTGTGTTCTTGGAAGATTTTCCTGGGTTACCTCCGCATCGTGATGTAGAGTTCAGCATCACTGTTCAACCGGGAAGTGCACCCATTTCTAAGGCACCGTATAGGATGGCTCCAGTGGAACAGGATGAGGTGAAACGGCAGATTGAGGAACTATTGGGAAAAGGCTTTATTCAACCTAGTGCGTCACCTTGGGGAGCACCAGTGCTTTTGGTAAAGAAGAAGGATGGATCGATGAGGATGTGTATCGATTACCGGGAGCTGAATAAAGTCACTGTTCAGAATAAGTATCCGATTCCTCGAATTGATGACTTGTTCGATCGTCTACAAGGAGCAGCTGTCTTCTCTAAAATAGATCTTCGATCAGGATATCACCAAGTGCGAGTGAAAGCTGAAGATGTGCATAAGACTGCATTTAGAACTCGGCATGGGCATTACGAATTCTTAGTTATGCCATTCGGAGTGACGAATGCACCTGCAATCTTCATGGACTTGATGAACAGAGTTCTGAGGCCGTTTATTGATTCTTTCGTCGTGGTGTTTATCGATGATAT
Organism: Hemerocallis citrina; assembly: GCA_017893485.1. Lineage (NCBI taxonomy): Eukaryota > Viridiplantae > Streptophyta > Magnoliopsida > Asparagales > Asphodelaceae > Hemerocallis > Hemerocallis citrina. Next base: position 10,313,671 of record CM030365.1, on the reverse strand, counting down.
TCTCGTGTACTCCAAGTCTGAGGAGGAGCACACTGAGCATCTGGCAGCAGTTTTGCAGAAGTTGGGAGAGCAGAGGTTGTATGCCAAGTTATCCAAGTGTGATTTCTGGAAATCTGAAGTGGCATTCCTAGGTCACATCCTTTCTAAGGAGGGAGTGGCAACTGACCCTCAGAAGATAGAGGCAGTGAGAGATTGGGCTAGGCCTACTACAGTGAAGGAAGTCAGAAGTTTCCTTGGGATGACTGGATACTACAGGAGATTCATTCAAGGTTATGCTCAGATAGCTGTGCCGCTTACCGAGTTGACCAAGAAGAATGCGAGCTTCAAGTGGACCGAGCAATGTGAGGCGAGTTTTCAGGAGTTGAAAGATAGACTGACTACTGCACCTATTTTGGCTTTGCCTAGAGCAGGAGTTGAGTATGATGTCTATAGCGATGCTTCACATCGGGGGCTTGGTTGTGTCTTAATGCAAGAAGGTAAAGTGATCGCATATGGGTCTAGGCAACTACGACCGCATGAGAAGAACTATCCCACTCATGATCTAGAGCTGGCTGCGATTATCTTTGCTTTGAAGCAGTGGAGGCACTACGTGTATGGTGAGAAGCTGAACATGTACACGGATCATAAGAGCTTGAAGTATATCTACCAGCAGAGGGATCTCAATCTAAGACAGCGGAGATGGTTGGAAGTGCTCGAGGATATGCGACCTGAGATCAAGTATCATCCCGGAAAGGCTAATGTTGTTGCTGATGCACTTAGTCGCAAGAGCAGTTTGGCCTGTTTGATTACGACTCAGAGGCATTTGATTGAGGAGTTGGACCGAGCAGGTATTGAGGTTGTCTTGCAAGGATTGGGAGCATCTTTATCTCAATTGAAGCTTCAGCCTACTCTGAATGCAAGGATCATTGCAAGTCAGGAAGTTGATGCTGATATTCTGGAGATGAAGGAACAGGTTAGTGCTGGCAGGTTGCCCGGTTTTCAGACCAGGGATGGAGTGCTGTGGTTCGGAGATAGGCTGTGCGTTCCAGATCAGGCGGACCTGAGAGAGAGTATTCTCCAGGAGGCGCATGCTACTCTTTTGTCGGTACATCCTGGGAGTACTAAGATGTACAAAGACATCAAGCAGCATTTCTGGTGGTCAGGTTTGAAGCGGGATGTAGCCGAATTTGTCGCGAGGTGTGAGGTTTGTCAGCAAGTCAAAGCCGAAAATCAGAGACCCGGAGGTCTACTACAGCCGTTACCTATTCCGGAATGGAAATGGGATAACATCAGTATGGATTTCATCACGGGTTTGCCTAAGAGTTCTAAAGGCAATGATGCTATTTGGGTTATAGTCGATCGACTTACCAAGTCCGCTCACTTTTTGGCGATGAAACTCACAGTTTCGATGGACAGGTTGGCTGAGATGTATGTTGGTGAGATTGTCCGACTTCATGGCGTTCCTTCGACTATTGTGTCTGATCGAGATGCGCGGTTTACTTCGCATTTCTGGAGGAGTCTTCAGGCAGCTTTGGGTACCAAGACAGATTTCAGCACTGCTTTTCATCCACAGACCGATGGGCAGACCGAGAGAGTCAACCGTATTCTTGAGGATATGCTTCGGTGTTGTATACTAGATTTCGGAGGCAGTTGGGAAAGGCATTTACCTTTAGTGGAGTTTGCCTACAACAACAGTTTTCAAACTAGCATTGGGATGGCGCCGTATGAAGCTTTGTATGGCAGGAAGTGCAGGACTCCTGTGTGTTGGTATGAGGTTGGGGAGCGTCAGTTGTTTGGTCCTGAGCTTGTACAGCTGACTTCTGAAAAGATTGATCTGATCAGGAAAAGGTTGGTGGAAGCTCAGAGCAGGCAGAAAAGCTATGCAGACAACCGGAGGAGGGACCTTGAGTTTGAGGTTGGTGACTTTGTCTTTCTGAAAGTATCACCCAGCAAAGGTGTGGTTCGTTTTGGCAAGGGCGGGAAGTTAGCCCCGAGATTTATAGGCCCATATAAAATATTGAAAAGGATCGGGAAAACTGCTTACCGGCTTGAACTACCGGAAGAGTTGTCTCAGGTGCACAATGTTTTCCATGTGTCTATGTTGAGAGGTTATATTCCAGACCCGAGTCATCATTTGCCAGAAGTACCGGAAGGTTTGCAGTTAGACCTAAATTACATCGAGACTCCTGTTGAGATCGTTGACCGTAGGGAGAAAGTCTTGAGGAATAAGACGATACCGATGGTCAAGGTAGTCTGGAGAAACCACTTGGTTGAAGAGGCTACTTGGGAATCCGAGGACAAGATGTTGAAGGACTATCCTGAGCTTTTTGCTTGATTGTATTTGTATTGATTGTATCTGGTATTTTGTATCTTATGTCTTTTGTTCTGGTTGGGTGTGTTGTATCTCTTCTGTTCTCGCTCTTGACTGTAGTTCCGGGGACGGAACTATTCTAAGGAGGGAGTGATGTAGTACCCCGATTTATTTTTCTTAATATATATATAAAAGGGGATTTATTTTCTTATGATAGCCTATTGTTATTACTTTTCTCCATGATAAATAAAGTGTATTATTTTCTTATAAAACATTCTTCTCAAAGCCCAAATGTGACTTGTTTATTTTCTTGTATAAAAATACATATTTTGGCCCAAATGTATTTAAACCCCTAAACTTGACCTCTTATTTTCATAACTTGTATATGTAGCATTTTTTTTCTCTCTTTATTTTCCCGGATTAGATGTGCATTTTGGGGTTTTGTGTGTGTACACGTGCACTTCATGTACACGTGCACAAGACACTCTCTTGGCCGGATTTGTGGAAGTGATGGTCTAGGATCATGGGCGGTTACATCTTGAGGGGTGGGTAGTTTCTTAACTCCCGATTAGATCTCAGCCTTTGATTCACCAACTCCCCTATTAATCCTAGCCATCTATTCTATCTATTTTCTAGTATAAATACCCCTTCTCATCTCCCATCTCTTTTACACTAAGATTATTGCTGTAATAGAGAGTATTTGTGAGTTGTGTGGGAGCTCTTCTGTGGAGGCAAGCAGCATTGTTGAGGAGCTCAGCGTGGAGCAAAGGAGCAAGAAGGTGTTCTCTACGTTGAAGGACTTTGCGGGATTTCGTTATTTTCGTCACAAAAGGTGGGTGTTTCTCAGGACTTCTATTGTAGGAATGTTACTATAATTGTTATGATTGATGCCATGCTACGAAATTGAATTAAACGCAATAGAAATTGCTTGATATGCTGTTATTATGGAAACTAGTCTGTCGATGCAGTCGACTGCCATGTGAGCCAGTCGACTGGTACGAGACATTATTTTGCATGATTGTGATGATAAACGTGTGTATAAATGAACATGATGGTGTGATTACTATTATATAATTTCCCTATGACACATATGATGGAGGGAAAGTGAATGAATGAAAAGAACTAATGGTGATTAATAAATTAGAGTTGTCGAAGCAGCCGACTGATGTTGTGCTGAGTCGACTGACACTTCAATCTGACTGTGATTATTTGGTAGTTTCATAAATTGAGATATTTTTCATCATGTGGACCCAGTTTGATGACTTGGATTTACATCTTTATTGTTGTAATAAAACATAAGTATTGTGAATGCATGTCTTAATTATTTTCCCTCAAGGGAAGAGCATGTTAGTAATGTGAAGATCCATGTTGTAGTGTTACTGAATGATAAGAAACCTTGTCTGTGGAACATGAACTTATGTATACTGTTAATTGACATCATGATGAAATGCACGTAAGAACTGTAAATAATCTATTGAAAAGGGATCTGTCCAGTCGACCGATTGCATGTAGCAAGTCGACTGATCTGGACATAGAATTATGCTGCTGAAATGGCTAAGACAGACGACTGAGGTGTGAACAGTCGACTGTCGTGTGACTAATATTGTGAACATGAAAGTTGCGGGACAGGCGACTGGTAGTGTATACAGTCGACTATCCCGAGCATTCTGATAACCCTGTATGACTGTATAAGTCGACTGGTATTCTTCCAAGTCGACTGTACAGAGTGAACTCTGGTATACTTGAATTCATGTTATTTGCTGTTGGTAATTGTGAACTGTATGATTAAAGTCAATGGACTCTGTTTATGGATACATGAATTGTGTAATTGAATCATAGATGAGAATTGAGAACCAAATGAATGTATGAAATGTGAAATCATGATGGGAAAGTCTGTGAGACTCTAAAATGAATGATGAGCTGATGATGCTCCATTGGATATTGTGAATTTGAAATTGAACGAAAGAGTAGCTAAGTCTCCCCGGCAGTGAAATGAAATGATATTGAGAAATAGACCAGGTTGGTCGAGTGAAATGAAATGATGAGTCCGGATGATGGAGAGGCTAACTCTAGAGCTTGATTTTATTCATGATTCTAATATAACTTAAATACATAGTGTGGAGGTGATGAAGGTGAGAGAAAAACATGAGTATGAGAGCTAGGGTACGGTGCGGGTGTGTGAGCCGCAGAATGCATGCTTGATGAGTCAAGACATGGCGCGGGCACAACTCAGTAATGATCGGACTCTAGTCACGCTTATGGGATGTGTTGGTGACTGCAAGAGGAGTGTGTTCAGGGAGGAGGCTGAATTGTCGCAGAATGCATGCTTGACGAGTCAAGACATGGCGCGAAATTCTACTCCAGGGGCCAGGATACATGCTTGTACTCATAGATTCATCTAGGATACTCATTGGAATTACAGTAGTAGAATAACTCATGGCGGGGGATTGAACCCTACTAAAAATGAAGATCGTTTAAGAGGCTTGCACTCGAACCTATGTAGTATGGGATGCATAGAATTCGAACAAGTATGCATTAGCGTCATAATTAACTAAGTAAATTGCATTAAGGATTTAAGCGCACAATCACGACACGACATCATTAAAAGTTCCCTTACTTTCATGCTTATGTTGAACTGGCTTGTGGTTTGTAAGAAATGAGATTCATTATACTGTCCCTGGCATAGAGAGGATGGCCATGTATAATTATCGTCGGTTGAATAAACTGACGTACCCACAGTGTTTTATGCAGGATAATCACATGTAAAAGGAATGGATGCACAAAGAGTTCATTATATTGTTGTTCATTTATGTAAATATTGTACCTTTTTTTGCTTCCGCTGTGTAAAATTAAATGTAACATGCTGTAACTCTGATGTAAAAGTAAAGATTTTAAATTCCTTGTAAAATTGTATGTGAAGAAAGCGAAAAGATCCTGAAGAACATCTCGAATTCAGTAAAAAATGGGATTCGGGGCGTTACAGTTGCTGCTGTGTCTCTCTCAGTTTGCTGTTGGGGGTGAAGATGAAGGGTTGATTTGGACTGGTGTTTGGTGTTTTTGTGAAGGAGGGATCTTGATCTTGTGTTTGACATTTGGATCTCGGTGTTTTCTGATCTGCTGTGGAGTTGCTGTTTGGGTGTTGGATTGTTGCTGTTTTGCTGGTTGTTGAAGACTTGGAGCTGTTCTTGATTAAGTTGTGTTGTTTGCTATTGGTTGTTGAAGATCAGATCCATTGTTTTTCCCTTTTGTGCCGCTACCATGGGACAAACTGATAGAGCTGAGAAGAATATTGGACTCGCCTTTACATTAGTCACAGCTGCAGGTAATGATGGTAAGGTATTTAATATTTCTGCTTCTGTTATGAATAGTACATGGATAATTGATTCGGGTGCTACCGACCATATGACTTTTGATTCTAGACAAGTTCAAAATTTTCAACCATCCACTAAATCGACTGTGTCCACTGCCAATGGTGATCCTGCCACTGTTACTGGCGAGGGTACCATACATCTCACAAACAACTTAATCTTAGATACTGCCCTAGTTGTGCCATCCTTGAATTTCAACCTATTATCTGTTGCTCAAATAACTACTGCCTTACATTGTATTGTAGTCTTTTGGCCTTCCCATTGTGTGTTTAAGGATATTCGAACTCGCAAGACGATTGGTTATGAGGTTAGGCACGGGAAGCTCTATTACCTGGATTTAGAATCTGAATGTTCGAGCAAGTTGACTCAAGCTCTAAGTGTGGAAGGATCCGAAGATGAGAAGAAGAAATCAGATATTTGGCTATGGCATCGACGTCTAGGGCATGCTTCTTTTGGTTATTTGAAGAAATTATTTCCAAGTTTATTTTTGAAGTTGGATATATCTGCCTTTCGGTGTGATGTGTGTGAACTCGCAAAAGGTCATCGTATCTCTTTTCCTCCAAGTCCAAGTAAAAGCTCCCTACCTTTTATGATTATTCATTCTGATGTTTGGGGTCCATCCAAAACCACTACATTTGGAGGAGCCAAATGGTTTGTGACCTTTATTGATGACTGTACCTGTATGACCTGGATTTGTTTGATGAAGTCGAAAAGTGAAGCTAGTTGTTTGTTTCAGAATTTTCACAAGCATGTTATGATTCTGTATAAATCACAGATTCAAGTTCTTAGGAGTGATAATGGCGGAGAATACATGAGTTCAAATCTGCAACAATATTTGGTGGAACACGGAATTGTTCATCAGACTACATGCTCATATACACCTCAACAGAATGAGGTTGCAGAAAGGAAAAATAGACACTTGCTCGAAGTGGTCCGTACTTCTCTCATCCATGAAAATATGCCACTCATTTATTGGGGAGAAGCCCTTGCTTCTGCTGCATACTTAATCAACCGAGTTCCCTCTAATATCCTAAACTTTCTCACACCATTTCAAGCATTAACTGAAGCTGTGAATACACCAAAAGTCGTCAACTTGCCACCTCGTGTGTTTGGGTGTGTTGCATTTGTTCATCTTCATCAATATGAACACAATAAGTTAACTCCTCGAGCTGTCCGCTGTATTTTCGTAGGATATGCACAGAATAAGAAAGGGTATCGGTGCTGTCACCCACCAACTCAAAAGATGTTTGTGACTATGGATGTTGTGTTCCATGAAGATGAGATGCGTCTTTTCTCTGAGGTTGAACTTCAGGGGGAGTACCGAAGTGAAGTTCGAACTCTTGCCTATAATGAAATGGTTACTATTCAAACTGAACAATCAGATATAAGGGGAGAAAATCAGGATGTAAGTAATGACGATCACACGAATGAAGACTTGGTTGAGGAAGAAAATTTCCACGAAGATCTGCAACTCTAATGCCCAGAAGTGAACTAAATTGCTTACTTTTAGCGCTATCTCCACCACCAGCACCATCTGAACCATCTCCACCACCAGTACCATCAGATCTATCTCTACTCCCAGCAGAACTCCAAAATCAATCGTCATCGCTGTCCGAAGCTCCAAGAAGAGAACTCCCAAACCGTACTACTAGAGGTATCCCAAAACCCACTTACGAGCCTAATCCCACTAGTAAAGTCAAGTATCTCATGAGTCATTATGTGTCCACTTACCGATTGTCTGAATCAAATAAGTCATTTGTGAATCAATTATCTGTTGTATCTATTCCTAACAGTGTGCAGGAAGCCTTAGCCGATCCAAGGTGGAAAGCAGCTATGAATGAGGAGATGAAGTCCTTGAAGAAGAATGAGACTTGGGAGATAGTCGAGCTTCCAGCAGGGAAGAAGCCAGTAGGATGCAGATGGATTTATACAGTGAATTATAAATCGGATGATTCGATAAAGCGGTACAAGGCAAGGCTGGTTGCCAAAGGGTACACTCAAACTTATGGAATTGATTATGACGAAACATTTGCACCTGTGACAAAGTTCAACACTATTCGAGTTCTACTGTCACTTGCTGCAAATCTTGACTAGCCGTTGGAGCAATTTGATGTGAAGAATGCATTTTTGCATGGAGAATTGACAGAAGAAGTCTATATGGATCTTCCACCAGGGTCGAATAGACCAGTCCAACACAGCAACAAAGTATGTCGTCTGAAGAAAGCATTGTATGGACTGAAGCAGTCGCCAAGAGCCTGGTTTGGGAGATTTACAAAATCAATGAGGACATTCAGATACGATCAGAGTAATTTTGATCATACTCTATTCCTAAAAAGGAAAGAAGGTAAAATTACTGCTCTTATTATTTATGTTGATGATATGATAGTAACTGGAGATGATCCTGAGGAGATGAAGGCATTAAAGAACTACTTGTCACAAGAGTTCGAAATGAAAGATCTTGGTCCTTTGAGATACTTCCTTGGTATTGAAGTTTCTCGCTAAAAAAAAGGGATATTTCTTTCTCAAAGAAAATATGCTCTGGATTTATTGAAAGAAACTGGAATGTCTGCTTGTCAACCGATTAGTACACCATTGGAAGAAGGACTGAAACTATGCAACGAAGCTGATCAAGTGCCTTGTGATAAGAAAAGATATCAGAGATTGGTTGGACGACTAATGTATCTTGCACATACACGGCCAGATTTGTCATATGCTTTAAGTGTGGTAAGTCAGTTTATGCATGCACCTCGGGAACAACATATGGATACGGTAATGAGAATTATGAGATATATTAAGTCAGCCCCAGGAAAAGGTGTCTTATTTGCGAAACATGGTCACTTGATGGTTGAGGCATATACTGATGCTGATTGGGCAAGATCCACAATCGATAGGCGCTCCACTTCAGGATATTTCACCTTTGTTGGAGGAAATTTAGTTACATGGAGGAGCAAGAAGCAAAATATTGTTGCACGCTCTAGTGCAGAGGCTGAGTATTGAGGACTAGCTTTAAGTATAACAGAAGCTTTATGGCTAAAACTCCTGTTGCAGGACTTAGGCTATGGTCCAAAGGAACCTATGAAGGTGTATTGTGACAGTCAAGTGGCGTGTGATATTGCGGCTAATCCAGTTCAGCATGATAGGACGAAACATGTAGAGGTGGACAGATTCTTCATCAAAGAAAAATTAGATGAGAAAGTTATTGAGATCCATAGTGAAGTCAGAAAATCAACTCGCAGATATCCTAACCAAGGCCGTTTCGACTCGGTTCTTCTTGAAATTTGTTGACAAGTTAGGCATGCTCAATATCTATGCACCAACTTGAGGGAGAGTGTTGAAATATAGTAATTGTATATTCTGTTTCCTAATATAGGAAACAGATTACCCAAATCTCTCATCTTCCCAATCTTCTCTCAATCCCTTTTCTTCTTCTCCAAGAATGTAATCCTTATATATAGATGTATACAGTAAAGAATAAAGCACAACAAGAAGAATAAGAATTATTTTCCCCAAAATTATTTTCTTCATCTACTGGTCTACTGGTAGGGAGGTTGCGCATTGTTTCAAAGCCATCCTGGTTCAAACCTCATATTGATAGCTGCAAGACTAATAGGAAAAAAGTTTCTCTTGTCCTTAGACCTACCCCTCCCTCTTTTTTGTAGGGAAGGAGAAAGATAGATCCTAAGCGACTAGGGGCATAATGACAGATCGAGAAGCTAGACTAGAAGGAATCGGATAGGGGTGGCATCCGGGCCACCCGGGCCGGACCGGAACCGTCCTGGCTTTGCCCTATCCCAGGCCAACTCGGGCCGGGCTCAAGGATTTCGCGGGCCGGGCCGGGCCTGGCCGGGCTAGGTGAGGAAAACCTAGGCCCGGACCTGGCTCCCGGCCCCAAGGGTGGTGGCCGGGCCGAGCCGGTTTTTAAGTATAATTTTTTTTAAGGAAGATGAAAGATCAAGTATTAAATTGTAATTTCATAACAATTGTAAATAACTAATAATTAAAAGAAATTGAAACCAAATTTAAATTGATTTAACAAATTACAACTTGTTTAATAAAATGAAGTTCATGAATATAATTTCATACAAATTAGATCAAATTACAAAATAAGGGAATTATTTGAATTTAGAAATCGAGATGGTCTCTATTTAGATTGAAGAGAAGACATTGGACTATTGTGCTGCGCTTCTACTTAACCTAAATATAGAATCTCATCCCCCTAATTTTTTCAATTATTTACAATATATTGTACATCATTTTAATGTAAACCGACTAAATCTAATTGTTCATTCATCGCTACTTGTTGAGCCAGCTTGTGCTTCAAGTAAATCTTGGGTCCTCTCTTCCGCTTTCATCAAATCTTCAACGCATACTGGTATCTCCAAATTTTTGGCTGTCAATCGATTTCTGTTCAAGAAAACCCAAACTAATTAAGAGATATAGATGAGAATAATTAACTATGTTAAATCTACAAATTAAACATATACTAAAATACCATATGAGTGTTTGAAGTTTGAAGAATGAAAGTTGAGAGAGTTGAGACTTAAGAGCTTGTAGTAGTGTTCATTGTTGTTGTTGATCACTTGATGGTTGTTGACTATTGTTGATTATTGATCCTTGCAAAATGTAGTAGATACTTGATTTGTTTAGAGATAGTGGAGAGATTTGAGAGATAGTAGAGAGATTTAAGTGAACTAGTGAAGAGAAATGAAAGAAATGATGTTGTATATATAGAATATGCAATTTTTTTGATTTCCTAAAGTACCCCCAAAACTAGCTAGTATAGATCCATTGGGGGCAATTCGGTAATTTTCAATAAATAAATAAATAAATCTGAACAAAAAAAATGTACCCAACGGTTCAACCGGTCCCGGTCCGAAACCGGGCCTAGCCGGGCTTTTTCGGAAAAAAAGGAGGCCCGAACCGGACCCTGGGATTGGGGGGCCGGTCCCGGGTTGAGCGCGCAAAAGAGGGGGCCGGGCCGGTCCCGGGCCGGCACGGATCTGTTGCCACCCCTAGAATTGGAGAAGTTTTGTGCTGTATATGGTAATCCTCCATATCTCATTTGCACATCATCAGAAAACAGCTTTTGCACTCAACCATTCTCTGTAACTGTGGAATTTCGGTGCACTGACATCTAATTCTATTTGTAGAAAATTTTCTGAAAGGATTTATCCCAATGTTTGTTGAAGCATACTAAATTTTCAGTTAAGATCAATATTTTAATAATTGATACTTCTTCTAAATGGCTAATCACTTAAAATTTTCTAAAGATTTGTAGGAGCTGATTTCTGTTTGTTTTTGAATGTCAACCAGGTTTCGTACTCCTTATTAATATTCTTTTGTGGGATGTTCATAACAGTGGATGGATTTAATAAAACAGGCATACCCAGTGCATTCTGGGATTTCATAGAACCCCATGCCCAAATTGATAGTGCCAGTGGGCTTGCTATACTCTCCCTTGTTGTTCTTGTCCTGTCAAATGTTGCCTCCAATGTACCTACAGGTATGCTAAATTTACTGCCATTTTAGCTAATCACTTGAAGTGACCTTTAAAATTTATCAAGATGTTAAAAACATGTCTATTAGTTAAATTTTGTGATCATCTATAGTTGTGAAAACTTTACTGTGGGGAAAAATCAAGAAACCCATAACATTTAAGAAAGCCCCTAACTATTGCAAATGCTTCTCTCATCTAGAGTTCTAGGGTCAACTTTTTTTTAATCTCGATTGTGCTGTTCACATGCAAGGACAAGTAATTTATCAGTATTATGTCTTTTCTGTAAATGAATGATGTTAGTATTCCTTCAAGTTTTGTTGCTATACAGCACTTGTTTTGAATGTAAATTTTATTTCAAAATCCAATTGCTTTGGTCGGTCCCTGACCGAAGCAATCTATTAAATTAGGGAACTATTTTCTCCACAGACTGTTCCATATTAAATATCTGGTTATTGCCATTAACTCTGTCTTCGCAGTCCTGACGAGTCTTCAAAATTAGATTAGTATGTGAATATAGCCTAAGAACATTGCATGCCATCTATGTGTTATAGATTTCACAGCCATATTTATTGATGTAAAACTTAAACCTAAATAAAGAATTTCCCAGAATTTTAAAGGATTAAATTTACCAACACGTAATGCAGATTAAGTTAGAAATTATAACTATTAATTGTTTTTGATGGATTTTCAAGATGTGAAATAGTTTAACAAGCACAATCAAAGTTCATTCCTATTAATCAATAATAATATTTAATCGTTCTTTAGCATGTAAGATATCTAATAAAGATTTGTACACTAATAGGCAAGTAGAAGCACACACTCTCAATATTTATGGACGACAGATCAATCAAATAATATTATAGAGATGATAGATGGTATCACAAATAAATGAGAAGTAGAAGGAATTTACTCATGTCAAAGAAAGTGTCAATGCTGAAGATAAGACCGTGGGGGGTCGACAACAGCAAAGAGGACGACAAGGAGTGGTGGCTTGTAGCTGGGTGGTTGTTTGATAGCAAAGAGAGTAGCACGACAACGAAGGGTGAGGGCGTCGGGCAGCTACCGGGCTAGGGTTTCGAGATGTAGAGGATTAGGGAAATTAGGGTTAGGATTGACGGGGATTTGGGTGAGGGATCAGATGGGGCTTCGGGATTTTGGGGAGGAAGATGAGGGGGATCGTCGACAAAGTTAGGGGTGAGGGGTACGGCAACACAGTGATCGATGGTGGTGAGCGATGACGGGGCGGCATCGGGTTGGAGCGACAGGGGTTTAGGAGTTTGGTGAGAGAAGGAGAGGGTGTCAATGGTTGGAGCGACAAGTTAGGGGTGAGCTTACATCGGGTTGGAACGACAAGTGGGTCTATAAGAGAAAAAGAGGATCAGATGGTAAGGTCGAAACCTTCAAAGCTCGGCTTGTTGCAAAAGGTTTTACTCAAAGAGAGGGTATCGATTATGAGGAAACCTTTTCGCCAGTAGCCATGCTTAAGTCTATCCGGATTCTTTTATCTATTGCAGCTCATCTTGATTATGAGATTTGGCAAATGGATGTCAAGACAGCTTTCCTTAATGGAAGTCTTGAGAAAGACATCTATATGAAGCAACCAGATGGGTTCATTGAAAAGGGCCAAGAGCATCTTATTTGTAAGCTCAAGAAGTCCATTTATGGACTTAAGCAAGCTTCCAGATCTTGGAACATATGTTTTGATCAGGTGATAAAATCCTATAGATTTGATCAATGTCAAGATGAATCGTGTGTATACAAAAAGTGTGACGGAAACGTAGTGGTATTCCTAGTACTTTACGTGGATGACATCTTGCTCATTAGAAACAATGTGAAGGTATTATCTAACGTAAGGGTATGGTTATCCAAACAGTTTGATATGAAGGACTTGGGAGAAGTAGGTCACATCCTTGGGATCAAAGTTCTACGAGATCGCAAGAAAAGGATGTTGGGCTTGTCCCAAGCTTCCTATATCGATACTATACTAACTCGTTTTAACATGCAAAATTCTAAGAAAGGTTTCTTACCTTTTAGGCATGGAATTGCCCTATCAAAGGAGCAGTGTCCGAGGACACCTAAAGAGATAGAGAACATGAAAGCAGTTCCTTATGCTTCAGCAGTAGGAAGCTTAATGTATGCAATGCTATGTACGAGACCAGATATCTGCTTTGCCGTTATCAGTCTAACCCGGGACAAGAGCACTGGAATGCCGTAAAGCATATTTTGAAGTACCTGAAAAGGACTAAAGATTACATGCTAGTTTACCAGGCAGATAGTTTAGTTGCCTTGGGGTATACAGACTCAGATTTTCAGTCAGATAGGGATTGCAGGAAATCAACCTCAGGTTATGTATTTACTTTGGGAGGTGGAGCCACTATATGGAGGAGTATCAAGCAAAAATGTATTGCTGATTCTACCACGGATGCCGAGTATGTGGCAGCCTCTGAGGCAGCCAAAGAAGCGGTTTGGCTCAGAAACTTCCTATTGGACTTGGATGTGGTACCTAATTTGCCTAAGGCTATTACACTTTATTGTGATAATAGTGGTGCAGTTGCAAATTCGAAGGAACCACGAGCCCATAAGACAGGTAAACACATTGAGCGTAAGTACCACCTGATACGAGATTTCGTAAAGAAAGGAAAAGTTGCTGTGATCAAGATAGCATCAGCAGACAACCTAGCTGATCCTTTCACTAAGAGCTTACCAGCTAAGGCTTTTGATAGTCATGTTGAGGAAATGGGATTCAGATGCGTAGCAGCATGGCTTTAAGTATAAGTGGGAGATTTGTAACAGTATACTGAAAAGCAATGCTTTGAGTATAAGTGGGAGATTGTTATGGTTATATACTGAAAGCATCACTTTTGTATTAACGTTATTTCCTTATTTTTTGAATGAGAATCATATGGGCATATGTTTGCATATTGTGTTTATTATAATATTAATGCAAGTATCTGATATTCTATAAGGTTGATAATATGGTGTGAGGTGACACACAGAAGATCATATTATCAGTTTCCTATGGAATATATAAATGGTTCACAACCTAAACGGACTTGGACAATCCATTGGAAAGGTTGTAGTGTAATCTGGTATTAGTCTATCTTGACTATAGGTTTACACTAGTACACTTTGTGTGTATTGAACAGGACCACTGGAGGTTGTTCTCTTTGTACTGACTACAAAAGAGAACAAACACCTCTGTTATTATGGATGCTTATGCTCTTAATCCAGATATAATAATAGACATGTATATGCAGTGTGCATTACTTTGACTCATAAAAGAGTGAGATTCATTATGGATCAACAACCTCTATGAATTGGGTAATAGCATTGTATGTATGATGGGCTGTTGATTGTAAAAGGAATCCATGTCCCGATACGTCGGGTTGATGATGTCTCCTTAAGGAGCTCATAAGGATTGTTATGTAAACCCTGCAGGTGGATTACATCCGACATGACAAATAAAGTTGAGTGGTACTACTTAAGGATAAAAGATGTTGATCAATATAGTTGTCAGTAACTTAATTTGATCGACGGACATTCGATATCTTAACATGGGGAGCTGAACGAACATATAATAAAAGGAGCCCATAAATATAATTTGGGATTAGGAAGGTAGTGCAACAATAGCTCTTTAGTGGACGGAGCTATTGTTAATGGGCCTGGGTTGTGTGTTCGGGCTGAACACGGGATACCCAGATTCGTTAGGAGACCTAACCCTAATTTCTCCTCATGGTCCCTGCCGTAGCCTTATATATATATCCTCTATTCTCTGGCCATCAAATAATTATCAGAGATAAGAAGTTTTCTCTAAATTCGTGATTCACGTAAGGAGAGAAAGAGAGGTCAGCCAAGGAGAAGAAAGGTTGGGAGACCGTCGCCCACACGACGTCCAACCCGAGGAAGGAATACGTGCAGAAGATCTTGGGGTCGCTGACGGCTCGAGGTTGCTAGAAACTATCGTCTTCTTCTCATCGCAGGTATAATTCGTGAACCCTAGATTCCGCTATAAAGGGTTAGATCACGTATTAAATCTGTTAAACTTTTATGATCGATACGCACACCAATCCGTGGTCCTAGGAATCATCGCAGTTCCATCAATTGGTATCAGAGCCGATATTGGATCTGCGTATTGATTGTTACATCCATGTTGTCCAATAAAACTTGCGTTGTATGATAGTCGGTAGATGTAGATCTGTTCTAACTCGGTTTTGCAGGCATCTTAGATCCAACTATTATGGTCCAATGCATGTTTTGTTTGTGTTGTTGTTTTGTGGATGTAATTAATATCACGAGGGTTGTTCGTGCTTATAATTTTAATTTTTCAATCTAGATTATGTGTGAACTCCTTCGGGAGGCATAGGATTGATATAATTTTAATTTTTTTTTCGATCGATCGTGATGGCGGTGGTGGCTGTTTCTGACGCCGGAGGAGATGCTGTTTTTAGGCAGTTTGAACCCCGAATAACTCTGCGCAGGGTCAGATTTGGGATTCGCACAGTCGGGGAAGAATCAGGAAAGATGGCCATAATAGTTGGATATTTATTTTCAAATTTATTGCCATTATTGCTTATTCTGATTATGCATGTTTATTATTTTGTGATTTTAAAAAAAAAAAAAAACTAGGATCACATTAATAATGGACAACATGGACATAAATTAACTAGTAGAAAAACCCTCATTGTTAAATAACTAAGTGGAAGAGGGAATTCATTTAACATGAATCCCACAGTCTCCATTGCTGGTTTGTAGGTGATATAATTATACTTGCGTGTTGGCTTTAGTGCTTTCCTCCATATCGGATGAGTATAATTATGGATCACCAGTACAAACTTCCTTAGGGATAATTGTAGAAAGTTACCTAGTATGTGTTCACTTCTCCATCTGAAGGAACTCAATACGAGATAATGGACTTAGTATTAAGCAATGGTATACACTTAGATACAAATAATGGTATCCTCCCCATCAGAGTCACTGCTATTATTTGTAGGACCAGAGCAAGACCAACAGATTAATTTTATTTGTCATAAAGTTGTGTTGACATGATAGTAAAATTAATAGGAAAAACCTACTTGAACAAATATTGAATTTGTATACGTCCACACTATCGTGGCATGCTAAATTCATGGTGTTTAAGGTGTTGGTGAATTTTTTTTTATTGTTTTGAGGGAATCAATATTTAATTAATTCAAAAAGTTTTGTCCTACATAATTTTTTTTATGTGATTCTCAGGATTTCAAAATTGGGTTCTTTCAGTCCACTTATGGTGATTCTTAAAGAAAACAAACTTACTGGACCTAATTATATTGACTGGAAACGTAACTTGGATATTGTCTTAACTGCTGAAGAGTATAAATTTGTACTCAATGAGGAATGCCCACCTAAGCCTGATGCTAACTCTGATGAAGAGGTCAAAGAGGCTTATAAGAAGTGGAAAAAGGCAGATGAGATGGCGCGGTGTTACATTTTGGCATCTATGTCAAATGTACTGCAGCATCAGCATCAGACCATGCCCACAGATTATGATATGATGTACAATCTTAAGGAACTCTTCGGACATCAGAGTAAAGCAGCTAGGCAATTTGCTATGAAGAGTTTGATGAGAGCATCTATGGCTGAGGGGACACCAGTAAGGGATCATGTTCTCAAGATGATGGGTCATCTAAATGAGATGAAGATCCTTGGTGCTGAAATCGATGGGGAAACCCAGGTCGATATCATTCTCGGGACTCTGCCTAAAAGTTTTGACTTGTTTTGCCTTAATTACAACATGAACAAAAGGTTGTATAGTTTGGCAGAACTTGCAAAAGAACTACAGGATGCTGAAGCTCTCTTCAAGCAGAATGCCCATGTTTATATGACTGAAAAAGACTCTACTTCTAAGCCGAAAGGTGGTAAAAAGAAGAAAGTTCAGAAATAAGTAAACTCAGCAAAGAAGGGCATGGGACCTCAAGGCGCTGTGAAAAAGCCGAAAGGCAAGTGTTTCAAGTGCAAAGGGTCAGGACATTGGAAGACTGACTGTCCACTTCTCAAACAAGAGAACAAAGAAGGTATATCTCATTTACTAGTTGTTGAAACATGTTTAGCGGTGTTATCTACCGGCACCTGGTGTGTAGATACAGGAGCCACTAATCATGTCTGCAATACATTGCAGGGGTTCCAGGAAACCAGACGGCTCAGTGATGGAGAGATATGCTTGTTTATGGGTGACGCTACAAGAGTAGCGGCCGTTGCAATAGGAGATGTTATTTTATCCTTTGGTAGAAATAAGTCTTTGACATTGAGAGATTGTCTTTATGCACCTTCACTTAGAAGAAATTTAATTTCTGTTTCCATGCTAGTTAAGGATGGATATTCAGTTTATTTTAATGACAATATTGTTATTAGAAAAAATATGCATTTTATTTGTTCTGGTGCATTGGTTGATAATCTATATGTCATTAGTCCTATTTCGCCCACGATGCAACTTATGGAAATGAATAATATGTCTTCTAACATAAATAAGAGAAAAGAACATTCTTGTATGAACCAAACATATCTTTGGCACTTGCGATTGGGGCATGTTAACCTAAGAAGGATTCAAAGACTGGTTAAAGATGGACGTTTGAGTTCATTGGAAGTGGAGGCACTACCAGTCTGTGAATCCTGCTTGGTAGGTAAAATGACCAAAATGCCTTTCAAGGCAAAGGGGTATAGGGCCAAAGATGTGTTGGAATTGGTTCATTCTGATTTGTGTGGGCCCATGACTGTCCAGGCTAGAGGTGGCTTTGAATATTTTGTCACATTTACTGACGATTATTCAAGGTATGGATATATTTATTTGATGCGCCGTAAGTCTGAGTGCTTTGAGAAATTCAAAGAGTACAAGGCAGAAACAGAGAAACGTCATGAAAAATGTATCAAGTCATTACGTTCAGATCGTGGTGGCGAGTATCTCTTTGGGGAGTTTAGGGACTATTTGTCAGAGGCTGGGATTACATCCCAATTATCAGCACCTGGAACACCCCAACAGAATGGTGTAGCAGAAAGAAGGAATATGACTCTTATGGAGATGGTTAGATCAATGATGAGTTATTCAGATTTACCAGATTCGTTTTGGGGATATGCCTTAAAAACTGCAGCTTATATTTTGAACTTGGTTCCTTCTAAGTCAGTACCAATTACTCCCACAGAACTGTGGACTGGGCGTAAGCCTAGCCTGAAACATGTTCGGATCTGGGGTAGTCCAGCACACGTGCTGAATGGGAAAGCCAATAAGTTGGAATCTCGTACGGAAGTACGCTTGTTTCTAGGCTATCCAAGAGGAACGAAATGAGGTTTATTCTATAGTCCTAAGGATCAGAAGGTCATTGTTAGCACCAATGCTCGATTCTTAGAGGAAGACTATGTGATGAACCATAAACCCATAAGTAGAGCTGTTCTAGAAGAACTGAGAGGTGAGACACCAAATACTTCAGTACCAACAGTACAACAGGATGTACCACCAGTAACTGCACATCGTGTCACAAATGTTACACCACAACCGATAGTGCCTCGTCGTAGTGGGAGGGTTGTGATACAACCTGATAGATATATGTTCTTGGGAGAGTCGTCAGACTTTGTCCCTGAGGAACAAGATTATGATCCCTGTACCTACAATGAAGCACTCCAAGATAAAGATGCAGAGTCTTGGCACAAAGCAATGATATCTGAAATAGAATCTATGGATTCTAATCAAGTCTGGGAGCTTGTAGAACCACCTATTGGTGTAAAAGCCATTGGATGCAAGTGGGTCTATAAGAGAAAAAGAGGATCAGATGGTAAGGTTGAAACCTTTAAAGCTCGGCTTGTTGCAAAAGGTTTTACTCAAAGAGAGGGTATCGATTATGAGGAAACCTTTTCGCCAGTAGCCATGCTTAAGTCTATCCGGATTCTTTTATCTATTGCAGCTCATCTTGATTATGAGATTTGGCAAATGGATGTCAAGACAGCTTTCCTTAATGGAAGTCTTGAGGAAGACATCTATATGAAGCAACCAGACGGGTTCATTGAAAAGGGCCAATAGTATCTTATTTATAAGCTCAAGAAGTCCATTTATGGACTTAAGCAAGCTTCCAGATCTTGGAACATATGTTTTGATCAGGTGATAAAATCCTATGGATTTGATCAATGTCAAGATGAATCGTGTGTATACAAAAAGTGTGACGGAAACGTAGTGGTATTCCTAGTACTTTACGTGGATGACATCTTGCTCATTAGAAACAATGTGAAGGTATTATCTAACGTAAGGGTATGGTTATCCAAACAGTTTGATATGAAGGACTTGGGAGAAGTAGGTCACATCCTTGGGATCAAAGTTCTACGAGATCGCAAGAAAAGGATGTTGGGCTTGTCCCAAGCTTCCTATATCGATACTATACTAACTCGTTTTAACATGCAAAATTCTAAGAAAGGTTTCTTACCTTTTAGGCATGGAATTGCCCTATCAAAGGAGCAGTGTCCGAGGACACCTAAAGAGATAGAGAACATGAAAGCAGTTCCTTATGCTTCAGCAGTAGGAAGCTTAATGTATGCAATGCTATGTATGAGACCAGATATCTGCTTTGCCGTTGGCATGGTTAGCAGATATCAGTCTAACCCGGGACAAGAGCACTGGACTGCCGTAAAGCATATTTTGAAGTACCTGAAAAGGACTAAAGATTACATGCTAGTTTACCAGACAGATAGTTTAGTTGCCTTGGGGTATACAGACTCAGATTTTCAGTCAGATAGGGATTCCAGGAAATCAACCTCAGGTTATGTATTTACTTTGGGAGGTGGAGCCACTATATGGAGGAGTATCAAGCAAAAATGTATTGCTGATTCTACCATGGAAGCCGAGTATGTGGCAGCCTCTGAGGCAGCCAAAGAAGCGGTTTGGCTCAGAAACTTCTTATTGAACTTGGATGTGGTACCTAATTTGCCTAAGGCTATTACACTTTATTGTGATAATAGTGGTGCAGTTGCAAATTCGAAGGAACCACGAGCACATAAGAACTGTCTCTCTCGAGCCTCTCTTTGCAATAAAGAAAATAATCTATGTAGTACTTTACTCTCATAAATTAGGAGTTTACTAAATATATAGAAGAATAGAGAGAAACCTAGGTTTAATCTTGATTCTCGGACGTCCGATATAATCTGGAAAAGAATTAACTGAATATGAGCCATACGATCTAACTTAAAGTTGAAGATTAGGCTGAAACGACCTAATAAATCGAGGTCCAAAATGAACACAGCGCCGCGGTCGGTCGATCGTCCAACAAGACCGGTAGACTGTCCTCCTCTCGGCCAAACCCAGTACAACTGCATCAACTATGCGGTCAGCAGTGCGGTCAGGAAAACGGTCGGGTGTGCGGTCGACCGCAACAAGGGCCAGTCGACCGCAACTCAAAGGCTGCTGCTATTGCTAATTACTCTTCTACTCACTTCGACGCTTCGACCCCTGTGCTTCATCTTTCTTACCTTCTTCTAATCCGAACCACGAGTATTCAAGACACATTCCGAACACTTATCTTTCATTAAATAGTTTGTTTCAAATAAATTATTTTAAAACAATTCGAATTTTAGGAGCTTATTATGAACTTTTTATACCTTTAGGGGTTACAAGAGTAGTTTAAAAAGTCAAAGGCCCAAAAGGAATTTACCCTTTAACTCGAAGAATTTTTTTCCCAAAATGACCTTATTTTGAAAGTTTTTCCGAAACTGCCCTGTTTTTTTTTATTCCCTAAACGGCCCATTCGCTTTTTGAAAAAGCGAGTGGGATAAATCCCCCCGCTTTTTCAAAAAGCGATTCTTAGGTTCCAAATTTTCAACCTGTCAAGACTCGCTTTTTGAAAAAGCGTGGGGAATTATCCCACACTCGCTTTTTCAAAAAGCGAGTCTAGGCCTTTTTTGCCTAGCAACACTCGCTTTTTGAAAAAGCGGGGGGAATTATCCCACACTCGCTTTTTCAAAAAGCGAGTGTCGTTTGGGAATTAAACCCCCCTCCCAAACAGACCTCACTTTCTCTAATTATTTCTCTATCTTCTTCCTCCTCTTCTAACCCCGAAACCCTAACCCATCTCTCATCTCAAATTCGTCAAAGTACCACCGAAATTTTTGGATTAACCCATAAAATTGCTTTGGAAACCTTAAACCCATCTTCCGTTAGAGGTTAAAATTTTGGAATTTTGGTATACTTGAATAGGAAAGCAACTTCAACTATTTGACCCAAATAATCTTGTGAAGGTATGATGTTTATTGCCCTATTATTTTGTTAATTTCCTTAGGTTTTGTTTATGGGTAGATAATAACTCATATATTGGTATAAATTAACGTAGGTATGGATTTGGAGATTCCTATTTGGTTATACTTTGGTGGTGAAATAATTCGTGATCCAAAGATTGGTTGTTGTTATAGTGTGTTGGATCCGGAAATAATTTGGGTACCTCATACCATTACTTTTGAAGAAGTAGTTGAGAAAATATATGAAGTTACTAATTGGGATAGGAATCAATGGAATGTGAAAATTTTAGTTCGATACGCAGCAGGAAGAGGAGATGGTCAGTATTTTATGATAGTGCCCATATCTACTGATAATGCTATGAAGTCAATGATTACTAGGACATTTGATCCCAATTGTTCTTGGTCTGCATTAGAGTTATATATTCAGCAGATTCAAATTTTGAATGCTCAGCCATATGATATTCCTAGTTCAAGCTTCGTAAGAGTGGTACCTACACAGCAGATGAAGTCTAACCCCGCTCAATCTTCACAACCAAATCCAGTGTCCTCACAAGAGAACACCTTCACAAATACAACAAATCCGGATTCTACATATGTTGAGCTGCCATGCCAACCTAGTTGGTTCCTGACTATGTTCTAAATGACAGTGTATTTGAACTCTTTCAAAATGCAGTCATTAACAACAGCTTATTAGACGATGATGAAGAAGAGGAAGAAACAGACGATGAAGTTGATGATAGTGTTGAAAATGATGACGGAGACGAAGATGATGATGTAGCAAATGTAAATCCTACGAACAACATTTCTAATGAAGTCAGAGCTACTTATAGCTACGCCAATATTGACGCTCATGTTACCGAGGAGATGGCTCAAGGTGCTAAAGTACACCCAGTTCCACAAGAGTCGTCTGGTTCATCCAATGTAGACGAATTGTACGTTGGACATGAGTTTGTAAGTAAGGAGTCGATTCAACAGGCTGTGAAGTTGTATTCTATCAAAAAACATCGTGAATTCGTAACTTTGAAATCTATTGAGGAGATCGTGCAAGGTCCCCCCGGAGTAAGTGATGGTGGCTGCCCTTGGAGATTACGAGCAATGGTTCCAAAAGGCGGGACGAATTTTGTGGTGAAGAAGATAGTTGGGCCTCACACTTGTACGAATCCCACGTTGAATCAGGATCACCGTAAAATTGATTGCAACCTTGTTTGTAATCTGATTGTTGATGTGGTGAAGAAGGATACCGGTTTAACACCGAGGTCAATTATTGAGATAGTGAAATTACAATATAATTATCAGATTTCGTATAAGAAAGCTTGGACTGGGATAAATATGAGTTAAGTCCTAGCGAGGAAACATTCAAGGGAGTATTTTAGGCATTTGGTCATTCGATTGAAGGTTTCAAGTCTTGCAGACCTGTTATCAGTGTTGACGGAACTCATTTGTACGGTAAGTACAAGGGTTGCTTGCTAATTGTTGTTTCCCTAGATGCGAATGATTGCTTATTTCCTTTTGCATTTGCATTGGTTGAAGGAGAGAGTATAAATACGTGGACATGGTTCATGAGTTACATCCGATATTATGTCACCGATCGTACTGAGTTGTGTGTTATCTCTGATCGTCATGCTAGTATAATGTCTGCTATGGATTTACAAAATGGAGCTTGGAATGAACCTAATGCATATCACCGTTATTGTATGCGTCATTTTGCTACAAATTTCTTTACTAAATTTGGTAGCAAGGCATTACGGAAAAAAGCCAAAATTATAGCGTGTCAAAGCCAACCCAAAAAGTTCATGGCCAAACTTGCTGAACTTGAAACCATCAATGTCGAGGCGGCTAATTGGTTGAAAGAGAAGCCGGTTGAGAAACGGGCACTTTATGCAGATGAAGGTCGAAGATACGGCATAATGACTACGAACCTGTCAGAAGTCTTCAATTCAGTCTTGAAAGGCGTCCATAGTTTGCCAGTAATTGCGATAGTTGAGACGATCTTCTTACGTCTGAACTCTTATTTTACTACTCGTCGACAGGAAGGCAGTAAGCTTTTATCTGAAGCAACACTTTTTACTCGAATAGTACATGAACTGATCGATAGTCGCCGTGAGAGAGCAAACCGACATGAGGTTACAATGTTCCATCATCAACCTGGTGTTTTTTCCATGAGAACGGGTATACGCATGGTAAGTGGAGAAAGGAAGGGTGGGAACTTGCACACTGTGAATTTGGGAACGAAAACATGCACATGTATGAAATTTCATCTATACCATATTCCATGTTCTCATGTACTGGCAGCTTGTGCATATCGTGCAATCGATCACAAACATCTGGTTGATAAATTTTACCTTGTAACTTCATTAGCACAAACATACGCTCCCGTGTTTCATCCTATTCTAGATCCAGTATATTGGCCTATTATAGATGGACCAAAACTCGTACCTGATGCTAGTTTGCGACGTAAAAGGAAGGGCAGGCCTAGATCTACCAGAATTCGCAATGACATGGATGTGAGAGATAGGTCTAGCCGTGGTACGGGGATGAAATGTTCAAAATATGGTTTGCAAGGACACAATAAGCGGCGATGCATTAATAGTGGAACTCAAAACAATTAACCATTGTATGCTTGTAATTGTACTTTTTAATTTGGACTTTGTAATTCTACTAAATTACGAAGAAAGAGATTACAAAGTTTTATTTTGAAAAATCGTTTGTATCAATTGTTTACGTCAGAGTGTGATTGTTGCATTTGAAGATTGTAATCTAATTTGAAGATTTCAATTTCCAAACCAAGACTCGCTTTTCCAAAAAGCGAGTCTTTCACATACCTCCTCTCCTCGCTTTCTCAGAAAGCGAGTCTTCAACCTGTAGGTTTTTATCAGCAGGCCCAAGACTTGCTTTCTGAGAAAGCGAGTTTGTTACAAAATAACTCGGTGTTTTGGGAAGCTAGTCTTGAGTCCAGTGTTATCCAGAGATCAAGCCTTCTCTGGTTTTTGCCTAACCCACACAATCGCTTTCCGAGAAAGCGCGGAAGTATTGACTAGGCTCGCTTTCTCAGAAAGCGAGTCTTGAGTCTGCTTGTAAAAAAGCATACAGACCCAACACTCGGTTTTTTAAAAAGCGAGTCTGGGTGTAAACAGCTCGCTTTTTCGAAAAGCGACTGTTGAGTGGTTTGTTTTCCAGAGGCTACCTCACCTCTGGAAAATGCAAAACACAACACTCGCTTTTCGAAAAGCGCGCTGTTTACACCCAGACTCGCTTTTTCAAAAAGCGAGTGTTGGGTCTGTATGCAGAAAACACCAACATTTGATCTCTTGATGGGACATAAACCCTACACAATTATCGAGCATCAGCTTCAACCCATTATTCACATCAATACCCAATTCAACACCATTCCACATTAACAAAATATCACACATCTATTTCACTTTCACCAACTTCTCAAAAACAATTCCGAACGACCAAAATATTTCACCAACATCTCACCTCACCAAAATCAGATTCACACAACCATAAAATTTCACAAAACCATAAAATTAAAACAACAATGTATTTAGGTGGGGAAGAAGTACCTGCCACATTTGGGTTACTTGGGACCTGTAAAACAACATTTACATCAGCAAAGAAATATAACATTTAATAGTATGATAATGAAACAAATCGAATATAAAAAATTATAAGCTTACATTAGTACGTGTGGTACCACCACGGCGACCACCATGTCCACCGCGAGGAGGTGGGCCGAAAGATGTACGTGGTCCATCGCCACGATTAGGTCTACTACTAGATCCTACCTCCACATTTCCCATCGTCCGTGCCATTTTTTTAAAAATAGAGTATCCTACAACTAAAAGCAATCGTTATTAACATTACCAAAATATATAACCAACAAATATAGAACACATACGAACATACAATTATTAATAACTATATCCTATTTTTACCCACAAATTCTATAATTATCCACTTTTTAAAACTGATACACCTCCACCTCCACCGACACTTCCCAAATTTGACACCCAAATTACCCCGAAATTTTATCCCGATTTTTCCACAATATCAACACTATGCATATTGTACCTCCAATAATATCAACCAATTTCTAACTAAATAATTCTAAATATATATACAATATTAAAAAATATAGAGTTTGAGAAATATACCACAATCTTTACGTAAGAAGCGAACCACGACAATCACCCCCAAATCGTTCAACCCCCAATTTGAAGAACGTCATGGAAATCACCATAAAAATCGAAAGAACCAACAAAAACGAAGTGGGCAATTGAACGGGGATGAGATAATGAAGAATTTCGGAGTGATTCGACAACTAATTTGATGGGTTAAGGGCTTAAATCGAAGCTTATCGACTATGGGTTAGGGTTTCGCGAGCGAAGAGGAGAAAGAAATGAGAGAATGTGAGATCTGTTTGGGAGGGGGGTTTAAGTCCCAAACGACATTCGCTTTTTGAAAAAGCGAGTGTGGGATAATTCTCTCCGCTTTTTCAAAAAGCGAGTGTTGCTGGGAAAAAAAGGCCCAGACTCACTTTTTGAAAAAGCGAGTGTGGGATAATTCCCCACGCTTTTTCAAAAAGCGAGTCTTGAGAGGTTGAAAATTTGAAACCTAAGACTCGCTTTTTGAAAAAGCGGGGGGATTTATCCCCCACTCGCTGCGTTTAGGGAATAAAAAAAAAAACAGTGCAGTTAGGGAAAAACTTTCAAAAATAGGGTCATTTTGGAAAAAAATTCTTAACTCAAATGGAGATTTGGTATTACCGGTTACAAATTGTATTTTTTTTCTTGTAGCGACTCTTCTTCCACCATTAGTGACATATATTTTTCATTTGTGTTTCCCAGTTCTCTTGCTTGGTGCGAAGGTTGCAGCATCAGCGGCTGCTATATCTCCGGCCGAGGAGGCGAAGGCGTGGCTGGTGCTCGCGTGGGTGAGTACAGTAGCTGGAAACTTGTCTCTATTAGGTTCAGCTGCAAACCTTATTGTATGTGAACAAGCAAGGCGGGCTCAATACTTCGGTTACAACCTTTCTTTCTGGACCCACCTCCGCTTCGGGGTTCCTTCCACCCTCGTTGTCACTGTCGTTGGCTTGCTCCTCATCAATAGTTACTGAGTCGGAGTATCTGTTGAAAGCTCTTTAAATTGATTAGAATTTCAAAAAAATTAGGAAATAAATGTGTGATATTTTGTTTAAGTGTACTATAAATACCTCAACTTCAATTCAATAACAGGTTAATATCTCCCTTCTCACAAATGTACTCTTTTGACTTGGGGTGTCCGCCTAAAAAGCTAACTCAGAGGTTGGCCTTCTTTTACAAAGGCCAACACTTACCTGATTCAAATCTAGTGATCCTGATTCCACTCTTATCTCTTTTACATCTTTTAAACTCACATAAGTCTCCCCATGCGTACAAAATTGTGTAGCAATAGTAATAATAAACATAATTATGTATTTATTACAATACAGTATTTAAGAGTTTATCAACTGAATATTTGACTGTATATGGTAACAAAGGAGTATAAATCGATAAAAATTTAGAGAACTGAGGTATATTACCAAAAAGGTTCCTGGGGCACATGGCCACTGTAAGGGTTAGTTGTTATAAGGAGGGGTAACATATCCTTTTTTACTTTTAGTTCCCCGCTCTGTTAGGTTAGTTTTAGTTTTGATGTTTGTCTTTTGGTGGGGTTATGTGCTCTCTCCTTGGTTTAGTTTGAATGGGAAAAATCTTTGAGAAAATTTGAGCAAATAAGTATTTCATAAATAAATAAATACTAGTAATCTGCACATTCGATGCATGTTTTATTAATTCCTTTTATATAGTAAATAATAAGACGTAATCTGGTCTCGACCCTGAGACATCCCTTTACTCATAACATACTCTTTACAGCTTATCCCTAGTGGCACAAACTTTTATTTTATACAAGTGACACTTTTGTAACTAATTACGTCGTAAATAAATAAATACTAGTAATCTGCACGTGCGATGCACGTTCTATTATTTTTTTTTAATATAGTAAATAATAAGACGTAATCTGGTCTCGAACCTGCGACCTCTCTTTACTTATCACATACTTTTTACAAATTACCCATAGTGACAAACTTTTATTTTATATGAGTATCACTTTGTAAATAATTATGTCGAAATAAATGTGAACTTTTAGGGTATTATGGTAAATAACAACAGTTGAGTAAATGAATGGTTAATATAACTCCCACTTAAAAATGAATGGCTGAGATTAGATGGTTGAATAAATATCTATAAATTACAAATTGTCTACAAATGACAATTCCAATTCTCCCATTATAATATTAGAGATATTTATATATATAAATAGATAATTGTAATTGTAGCAAAGAAAAATAAGTTTGGAAAGTGTTTGCTGGCATTAAGATGATATCGAGGCACTCTCTACCGTAAGAGGTGGACCGTCATTCCATGTGCGAACAACCAAGGACATTCTACAATTTAACGGTAATAAACTTCCAGACTACTGGCGACCTTCATGTGCATAGACTGGTGGAGAGAGATCTTGAACAGTAGCAAATCCTCACTTTGGCTTAAGGACATTATAAAATAAAGTAGTTTGAGGGGAGAAAATGTAATTCCCTTAGCTCACAATACATTTGTAATTCCCCGTGCCACCCACTATCTACACCCACTATGGCCACACAATTATTGTCGAAAGTTAGCTCTAATATCATTTTGTAATACCCTCAATCTACTCACCTACTAATCTAGTAACCCCGAGTCTTCTCGTTGTCACCAACCGATAATTTCCATAGCCCCGCCATAGGTCTAAAATCTCACATAAAAACTAGCTATTGATTTTACTATATATATGGATAACTCCATCCCATAATTTATCAAATATGGAACTAAACAATTCATCGTTTCCCTCAAATGGTATACCACTAACTATTTATTAATATTCAAAGCTTTCATTTCAGCCCACAAGGTAGGCCTACTAACTGTCACACTTCGCTTCCCGTTATACGAAAACACGGGCACATAACTGAGGCCCAGTGAATGATACAAGTTTCCAAACTCACATCATTCATAAACAATACAAATATAATCTCAACAGTATAAAATGTAACCACAACCACATATGAAAGAATAATCACATAAACATAAATAATCCATGAAATGTCTCACAAATTAACCAACATCTGGAAAGAAATAAACTTCGGGTCAAAAACGTCTGGAATACAATGTATATAAAATAGCAATAATAATAATTAGGAAAAGCATGAAATAAGATTATTAATGCAGGCAAAGATTTGACTTCATTATCTAGATGAGTTATTCACCAAGTCCTTCGTCATTCCCTCTTCAGTACCTACAATCTCCACATGTAGAGTTGGGGAAAAAAGGGTCCATTAGAGCAAGTCACAGACCAAAAGTAATAAGCAAAATAGAAACAAAAAGCAAAAAAAAGCAAAATAAAACAAAAAGTAGGCATAACAGGGAAGCAATAAGAGCTGATATTTAATTTTGGAACAAGCATGATAACGAGAAACAATATATGTAACAAAAAAAAAACACAAAACTGAACAAGAAGGGAAACCAGAACTGGCAATGTAATTGTAATACATTATGATCAAGTGTAATGCAAGTAACAACTGAAACAAGTCTCAAAATATAACCAATCGGGAACAATGAATCATGTAATAGGAAACATGTCATATTAGCAAGAATCATGCAACTTGTAAACTGGAATCATGTAAACTTGTAACAAGTAACAAGTAATTTGTAAACAGGATCATGTAACTTGTGAATGAAAATCATGAAACTTGTAAACATGAATTATGCACGTGTTTAGTGTTAATATCAAGTTTAGCAATCTTTTATAAATTCTAACTAATGCACGCAATCCTGCGTCCCATATCACATGTTCGGGTGCATATAAACAAGTTAATGTTTAGACTCTAATGGTAAATTTTATAGGGTCATGTACTCGGATCTTGCAGTGACAATAATAAGAATCATATTATATCATGTCATGTAACCAAAATCATATCATATTATGTAACCAGAATCGTATCATATCATGTAAACATATACAGAGTGCTATTAAGGAAAACACGGGCCCCCTTCCGAGCATACTTTCCTATATTGTTCACTACTAGATTCTTTTCCGTATTACCCCAGCTTGTTATACTTTTGCAATAATTATTCCTAAACAATGTAACTAGTGAAGTAGGTATCGGGACCAGATCAAGGAGATATCAAGGGATATGCAGTGCATGATATGCAAGTTTAATTAATTAAAAGCAAGAAAACAAACATATTTACCATCAAGAGTATGAAGTTACAATTTTGGACAACAATACGTTACGGTACAAAAACTCACTTTTCTGTTGTTACAGGAAAGCAAATCAGGTACCATTAGGGGTTCAAGAAAATAGACTTCATACCGGTTTCAACGTATATTCATAAGGCATATTATAAATAGGATAGCTAGGTCAACAAGACTACTGGTCTACTGTTCAGGCAATGGCTCAGTGCAAGATTTTTATATATATAAATCAACTGTAAAATCATTTAAAAATCTTGTAAAAATTATAAAGTGACTCCTAATCATGTATAATACCATCCTGATAAATTTCAAGACTTTATTCTACTGTTAACATGATATTTTAATTAGTTAATCGAGTAGATATGCTTCAAAATAGTAATCTGGAATTAAAAACATATCGGTACTAAAATCAGTATATCTTGAATTCTTCATATCGGATTCCATATCCATCAGAAATTCTGGAAACTAGATTCAGAGGGCTACAACTCTCATTTATAAAGTTCTAATTGGTTTAAAGTTTAACTAGGCCAAAATCTCGATGCGAGTTAGCACAAACAGCAGGACAGAAGCACACAAATTGATGTTTACGGTCTTTTGATGGGCATCGAATCACAGAGACAAATGAATTGATTCGATTCAATGTATAATAACTGGTTTTAATGATGGAAAGATCACAAAGTATGAAAAATACGATGGTTCAATAAATTGAGACTTATAAAGAATATTTTTCATGAACATGGGTGGTAACAGTTTCAAAATACGATAATCAAATATGAATATTAATTGTAGGGAGGCAAATAAAATTCTTGTACAGAACAACAAAAATGTACAATATACTTGCTTTATTGAGCGACGGTTCCGAATGAGAACAAATCAATGGAAAGAGATGATCTCCAACGACAATGCACGTACAATGGCAGAGACACAACAACGAATAATGGCAATGGGCAACTACAGCACAGTAATTCGGTGATGTCAGTGGCACGACAGTGAGGAAGACGACGGTAGCGAGGCATGATTGTTGTCGACGGTGTTTGGTGGTGGAGAAGGTGATGCAGCAAGGAGTGGATCTCGGGTTGTTCGGCGGGCAGCGAGGTAGTGGCGAGGTGCTTGGTGATGGGTTGATGGTTGTGACAGCGAAGGTGCAGCAAAAGGAGGGCTCGGTTCTGCAATGGAGTTTTGATGTTGCTGGAGGAGGCTCGGAGTTGGAAGTGGTGGTCAGGGTGAGGTGACAGGGTGATGGAGTTGAGAAGGCGACAAGAGGGCGGTCAGGAGCAGCAAGAGAGGAGCATCAGGATGCCATTGACAGTGACTGGTGAAAGGCTGTGCTGGGTTTTGTCGGTAGCGAGGCTGTGGGGTGTTGTTGATGATGACAAAGGTGGTGGCAGTGATGAGAGCATTGGCGATGAGGAGGAGCTGTGGCAATGGTGGGGCTCGGTGGTTGAGGGAGAGGGAGATAGAGGAAGAGGAGCTCGATGGGATGGAGGCTGTGGCAATGGCAGTGGTGGCAATTGTGCCACGGTGGAGGAAGGCAGTGATTGTAGTGGAGATGGTGAAAAATGAGAGGGTTGTGGTCGATGAGGGAGGCAGTGGAGGAGAGGGACGAAGCTCAGTGGTCGGGAGTTCCATCGTTACGAGGTGAAGAGGGGGAGGCAATTGAGGTGGGGCTGCGACAGTGGCTGTTTGGAATAGCGGTGGTGGCAGTCGTCGGGGTGCTACGGTTGCGGTGATGATCGGTGCAGGCTGGCGTCGATGGAGGACAGCAATGGTGGACGGGATTGCTCGGCAGCAATGACAAGGGTCCAGAGGAAGGCGAGGTGGGCGTTGGCGAAGTGGTGCGACAATGGTGGTAGGAGGAAGCTCGAGGTGATGGCAGGATGGGCTTCAGCTGTGGTGGTCGAGCGGCGGTCGGAAGTTGCGCGCGCGATGATGGTGGGGCGAGGGGTTTAGGCATTAGGATGGTGGTAGCAGTTTTTGGGGTTGGCGTCAAGGTTGCTGACGAGGAGCAGGCGGGAGGAAGAAGAAGAAGGGGGAGTTGGCTGTTAAGAGATGATGGATAATTCGTTTAGAAACTAGGGATTACTAGGAGTTTTAGGAGGAAGATTAGTGGGTAGCTAGGGAGAGATAATCGTTGAATGGGGGGGGGGGGGATTTGTTTTGGAGGCAGATAATGGGATATTGGGAGTAACGTATGTTATTAGTGGAGAAGATTAAGAAGGGTGATTGTTATGCAGTGGGGAAAACTGGGTTTGGATTATGGGCTTGGATTTTGGGCTTTTATAATAATAATAATAATAATGAATCAAATAATATGTAGGTTTGGGTATTCAAATATGTGCTTGAAGTTGGGCTTGAATATAAATAATAGAAGATAATCAAAAATAACAATAATAGTAATCTGATTGAACATATTAGGATTATAGAGTGAAATTTGGGCTTAAAATATATAATCAACAAGAGAAGAAATAATTTGTAAAACGAATAGGATTTTGGTTTATACATCAATGAATCAAAATAATAAGAATATACTTGGTTTGGACTTTAAACAATAAATAAACAAGGAATAGATTAGGGGTTTGGGCTTAATCACTAATCAAATAATCAAATCAACCATGATCATAATATGGATTAAAACCGGGCTTTGACAATTTAATAAATAGTCAAAAAGGGAAGAATAAGATTGGGCTTTAAACGGTTAATAAGATAAAATAACTATAGTATGGACTAGAAATTAAACATGGCTTACAAATTAATTAAATAAATTATAGGATGGACTAGGATTGGGCTTTACACACATATAGGAGAAAATATGATGGGGCTTCATATTAATAAATAATAAAAGATAGATTAAGTTCTATGAGCTTTCACAAATTAATAAACAATCAGGAAAAGAAGAAGAAGAAGATGAATAAAAATAGTAATAATAATAAGATTATTTAACAAAGATAAGATTTGGTTTTGGGCTAAAATATAAATAATCAATCAATTACGAATAGAAAATAAACTTATAAATTGGAATAAGATTTTTGTTAAAATATACAATCGTTTAAAATAAATGTAATTGTTGATTAGAAATGATTTTCACAAAAATAATCGAATGAAAGCAGATTGAGTTTAATAGAATGGTAGGATTTATGTCAAATGTTTGGAATACAAGAATTGAAAGAAAAAGAAAAAAAAATACAGATGAAATTCGTACAAACGGAAACGGGGGTTACACTAACTAAGCCCCTTGTGTGGTTTTTTGTGTTTTTTTTAAACCCTATAAATACCCTCTGATATGGCTAAAAATAGGATTAAATCGGGACCGTTCACATCGGAGACGAATCTTAAAGCTCAGGGATAAAACGGTAATTTCACCTACTAACGGGTCCGAAGCGGGTACTGGGTCTCCTCCTCACAGATCCAACAACCCGCGAACGGATCCATCTCAACTGGGTACGGGTCCCGACCCGATACAAACCCAGACCAGCAAGAGGAGATCAGGGTCACTGATTTGACCAAATCAACAAGCCTGATTTGCAGTTATCCTCTCCCCGGGAATTAAGGGATTACATTCCTAATCTGATTACGAGGATTTTATGCCTTATCAGATCACAGGAATCACATTCCTAATCTGATCCCAACGGCGACTATAAATACCCCCCACCAACCATTGTTACAGGTTAATCAATACTTTTCAATAAAAAGCTCTTTCTTAATCATATCACTGGTTACTGACAAGAGCGTCGGAGGGTGCGTCGCCGGGATCAAACCCGGTGTTTCGCACTTTCCTTGCAGGTGTACGGCGGGAGTCAGCAGCCCAACTCAGACGAACAGGTTCGGATCTGCTATTCAGGTTTTTCCATGAACTCACAAATTCTATCTGTTTACCCCCACACCGAAATCAGCTGTAACAGATTGGCGCCGTCTGTGGGAAAACCATACGAATAGCCGCCACCTCTTCCTCGTCGACTAGCTCTTCTCCAGCCATGCCTCCCAGAAAGGTCAGATCTAGGGGGTCCAACCGTGGACCCAACCCCGCTGATCAGCAAGAGGTAGTCCCCATCCAACCCGCTCCGCAGCAGGGACAACCCCCGCTTCAAGTGGAGGACCCTCTTCAAGATCAGCCTCCTCTTCAGAATCAGCAACCCCCCAGGGTTCCCACCGGTCCTCAGAATGCCGGTGCGGGGGGCTCTCGTATGAAGCAACCGCTCAATCAGGACCGCGTCTCCATACACAACAACTCTACGGATTCCATGGCCTCTCACAATCCCCAAAATCAGAAGAAGGAAGAGGACCTACGCCACCGTCTGGACGAGAAGCGGGCCCGAGAGGGAGCCTCCCGCCAACAACGTCCGGGTGAGCGGTCCCCTCACCACCGAGATTATAGAAGGTCTCCTGTCCGAAGGGGAAGAAGAGAGTCACCCGGGCATTACAGGAGGAGGCGCCACTCTCCTGCCGGCCGGCATCAGCCGAGGAACAATGAGGCGCCCATCACTCGCGCCGAGTTCCTGCAGTTTCAAGCAACGATGTTGCAGGCTCTTAACCTCCGAACCAATAACAATGAGGCCCAAAGGGTTCCTTCGCCCCAACAGGTTCCCAGTCCTCGCCGTAGGTCCGCCTCTCCTCCGCCAGCTCCTAACCGTTGGCAGCATGAACTTAGCCCTCGCCGCTCTCGGGACGACCATCGTCGTAGCCCCGGCTCTCCCTCCTACGAAAACGAGTTCAGAGACTCGTTCGACTACCGCGGGAGGGACGATGCCCTATACCGCCGTCTCCATGAGGTGGAGAGGCGAATCGGTCGAATGGATGAGGGGGAGGGGTCGAACAGCAGAACCATCCGTCCGAGCAGACCCCCTTTCTCCCAAACCATCATGGAGGCTCCCATCCCGAGGGGATTCGAACCCCCGAAGTTCGAAACTTACTCGGGGGAGTCGGACCCCGTGGACCACATCGAAAGCTTCAAGACCCTCATGCTCATCCACCAGGCTTCGGACGCCTTACTTTGCAAGACCTTCCCCGCCACCCTGAGGAGGTCGGCTAGGGAATGGTACTCCCGCCTTGCTCCCTCTTCCATCTTCTCCTTCGAGCAATTCGAGAGCCTCTTCATCACTCACTTCATGAGTAGTAGACACACAGAGAAGACCAGCCTCTCATTACTCCAGCTCCGCCAGGAAAAGGGAGAGAAGTTGAGAGACTATGTGAAGAGGTTCACTGCGGAGGTCAGGTCCATAGCCTCCCTCGACCAATCCGTCGCAACAGCCGCCTTCCAATCCAACGTCTTCAATTCCAGCCTCCGCTCCTCTCTTGCTAAGAAGCCTCCACGGAACTTTGCCGACCTCCTTCTCAGGTGTGACAAGTACATTCGTGCCGAAGAGGCCGCCTACCTTCCAAGCTTCGGAGGGTCTACCTCAGGGACGAAACGAAAGTTGACCGAAGAAGAAGAGGCTAAGAAGCTTCAGAGGGATGGCAATGGCCAGCGCCGCCCGACTCCTCGGTTTGAGAAGTTCACCCCCTTCGTTGCCAATATATCGGAAGTTCTTATGGAGGTGGACAAGGAAGGGCTCCTCCGCGCTCCCCCGAGAATGAACACACCTGGCAAGAAGAGGGACAAGCATAAGTGGTGCCGCTTTCACAGGGACCACGGCCACGACACAGAAGATTGTCGGGCTCTGAAGGAGGAGATCGAAGAACTCATACAGCGGGGGCACCTGACCAAGTTCGTCCAGAAAGAGGGGGCCGAGCTTCCCCCCTGAGGAGCCAACAAACGAACTGAAGGGCCCGCCGAGCTTTACGACTCAGAACCTCCCAGCTCTTCCCAAGAGGTCTTCACCTTATTGTAGGAGTAGGACCCTGATTTTCAATAAGGCCGATGCTTGTAATCCGGCCGATAGCATGTAATAAGGGCTCGCCATATTGAAGCAGCCACTTAGTTTATTTCAATAAAACTTTACATTTTTTCATTGGAAATTGTTGCTCTTGCTTCATCTCCACCTCTACCGATGGTTCGGAGTCCAACACTTGGCTCGATTCTGCTTCAAATAACCTGCTCTTCAGCCGGTTAGAAGTGGTTCGCCATTCGGAATTGCTCCCACAACCGTTGAACACCTCTACCGATGGTTCGGAGTCCAACACTTGGCTCGATTCTGCTTCAAATAACCTGCTCTTCAGCGGGTTAGAAGTGGTTCGCCATTCGGAATTGCTCCCACAACCGTTGACTACCTCTACCGATGGTTCGGAGTCCAACACTTGGCTCGATTCTGCTTCAAATAACCTGCTCTTCAGCGGGTTAGAAGTGGTTCGCCATTCGGAATTGCTCCCACAACCGTTAAACACCTCTACCGATGGTTCGGAGTCCAACACTTGGCTCGATTCTGCTTCAAATAACCTGCTCTTCAGCGGGTTAGAGGTGGTTCGCCATTCGGAATTACTCCCACAACCGTTGATTCTCTCACATAAGCAGCGAGTTCGGAGCTACAGCTCTCCCCCAGAGTTCCTCCTTACACTTGTCTCACAAATAGCTCTCTTCCAGAGCCGAGCTCTTCCCTCCGCTCGCCCCCGAAGCGGACCTCTTCTCAGCAAGTTTGGAGCACAACTCTCTCCTAGAGTTCCTCCTTACACTTGTCTCACCAATAGCTCTCTTCCAGAACTGAGCTCTTCCCTCCGCTCGCCCCCGAAGCGGACCTCTTCTCAGCAAGTTTGGAGCACAACTCTCTCCTAGAGTTCCTCCTTACACTTGTCTCACAAATAGCTCTCTTCCAGAGCCGAGCTCTTTGCTCCGCTCGCCCCCGAAGCGGACCCCTTCTCAACGAGTTTGGAGCTCAACCCTCTCATAGGGTCCCTCCTCACACTCGTCTCACAAATAGCTCTCTTCCAGAGCCGAGCTCTTCCCATCCGAGCCCCAACATCAAAGAGTCCGGTCGGCTGCCGAGCAAGTGCCTTCCCGATCCTGTAAACGGAGAAAACACACTTTCTCCTCAACATTCGTGTAAGATCTCGATCAGACGGCCCAGATCTTGCCAGCGACGCTAAACGACAAGATAGCGTTTTCTTGGGAACTGAGCCGTCTCGAGATTCGTGCCATCATCCAACGGCCCAGATCTTGCCAGCGTCGCTAAACGACAAGATAGCGTTTTCTTGGAAACTGTGCCCGCCTCGAGATCCGCGCTGAGATCCAGCGGCTCAGATCGCTCCACGTCGCTCAGTATTCCTAGCCGAGCGACTAGCGATCCGACCCACTCGCGCCTCTTCTTCGCCCCAAGGGTCTTCCTAACCCAAGGGTCTTCCAAGCACAAGGGTCTTCCTGGCACATCTTCTCCGCCCCTAGGAGCGGAGCTCCTCTTCCAAAATCCCCAAGACCAAAGTACTTATCAACTTCATGAAGACAAGCATCTTGCGGGGCTATTTTGACCATGAAGGAGGGTGAATCTTCATCCCACTCCTAAACAGAAGTTGTAGATCTTCGAACTAGCTTCGAAACGAGGGGTCGCACGCCCCGATCGGACCACCGTAGCCCCGGAAAAGTGGACCTCAATGCAGCTGCGCCGAATAGCTCGGAAATCCGAGCCGAGCCACTCGCACGAGCCGAGCCGAGCCGAGCCACTCCCATCCGAGCTCTTCCCATCCGAGCTCTTCCCATCCGAGCCACTCGCACGAGCCGAGCCGAGCTACTCCCATCCGAGCTCTTCCCATCCGAGCCCCAACATCAAAGAGTCCGGTCGGCTGCCGAGCAAGTGCCTTCCCGATCCTGTAAACGGAGAAAACACACTTTCTCCTCAACATTCGTGTAAGATCTCGATCAGACGGCCCAGATCTTGCCAGCGACGCTAAACGACAAGATAACGTTTTCTTGGGAACTGAGCCGTCTCGAGATTCGTGCCATCATCCAATGGCCCAGATCTTGCCAGCGTCGCTAAACGATAAGATAGTGTTTTCTTGGAAACTGCGCCCGTCTCGAGATTTGTGCCACCATCCAACGGCTCAGATCAAGCCACATAGTTCGGATCTCCAATCCGAGCTACTGCCATACCGAGCTGCAAAATGGCCAAAAATTTGCCTCAAAATCCGCGCTCGGATTCGCCGAACAAGATGCCAAAGAAAAAAAAAAAAAAAAAGGGGGGGGGGGGGGGGGGGGTACAAGGGGCCGGGTTCGGACCCATTAAGGGATCCAACCCGAACCCCTTCCATCTCCTTCTTCAGCATTTTGGCGCCAAAACAGAACCCAAGCAAAGATCAAATAAAACAGCACAGTTCGTCACCTCCATCGCCAATACCGAACTCCCCCCCTTCGTCGCCAAGCTCTGACGAGCTTCGCTGTGGCGTCAAGCTTCGACGAGCTTCGCCGTGGCGTCAAGCTCCGTCACCGAGCTAGCATCCACCACCAGGCCAGCCATGGCCGAACCACGAGCCCCACGCTCGCCAATGCCGAACTCGAGCCTCCACCTCCATGGCCGAGTTCCCAACCTCTCCGAGCCTCGCCAAGGCATAAGCTCCGCCAGCGAGCTGGACCGCCGACACCATGGCCGAGCTCCATCTCCAATTCCAAGCCCCTGTCTAGCTTCGAAAACCCATCGCACGGCTGTAAAACTCCCCCTCGAGCGGAGCTTCGAATCCAACTTCACCACCGCCATGGCCAAGCTCACACTCCGGAGCTCCGACTTCCGAGCACATTCCTCACCGAGCTCCATGGACGAGCTCATCCCTCAATGGCGTCGAGCTTCTCCTCCGGCGAACTCAGCTCCGAACTCGCCAACCTCCACTTCGTCGAAGCTCAAGAAGAGAACCCAACTCTTCTCCGAGCTCTCCTCACCGCCGAGCTCCCTCGCCGTGGCAGTGACGAACCCCTCGCCGTGCCAAGCTCCACCTCCGACGACCACCTTCGAGCTCCAGACCCCATCGCCGAGCTCCTTCGTCGGAGCCCCCTTCAATGTCGAGTCGAAGACGGGGGGAAAAAGCAACGAAGAAGAAGAAAGAAGGAGCAGCGGAAAGAGAGAAGAAGAGGAAAAAGACAAAAAAAATAATATAATAATAATATATATTTATGCCACGTGGCGCCACGTGGTTGGGCGAAGTTACCTCTCGGGTCGGCTGCCGAGCAACCCCCTTCCCGATCCTGCAATTGGAGAAAAAATCCAGCCGAACGACTACGACCGTTGGATCTTCCAGAAATTCGCGCTTCTGGTGATGGACGATCCAGATCGCGCCACGCGCGCTAAACGACAAGATAACGTTTTTTCGAAAAGCGCGCCTCCTCGAGATTCGCGCAGGGATCCAACGACACAGATCGCGCCACGTGTCCCCGGTTCTGACGGCACAGATCGCGCCACGTGTCAGGTATTATTTAATTTAATTAATTTATTTATTTAATTGTTTTTTTTTATTTAAAAAATCCGAAAAATATTTTAAAAATCGGAAAAAATTAATTAAAAATTCTAAAAAATAATGATTAATTCAGAAAAAATATTTTAAAAATTCTGGAAAAATAATTATTAAATTAGAATAATTAATTAATATTTTCGATAATTAATTATTTAATTCAGAAAATGAATAAAAAATACAAAAAAATGAGAAAAAATTCAGAAAAATCTGGAAAAATCACCAAAAATCCAGAAAATTCTGAGAATATTTTTGGGCATTTTACAAGCCCAAAATAACACCGTTACACCCCGAGCAAGATCCAAAACTCCTTTAAAGAACACCGATAAAATCCCGTACGCCATTAGAACAGTAAAACTACTCCTCAAAGACTGAAAAACTCAGTCTCTAGGAGTGGGGGGCTCGTGATATGGCTAAAAATAGGATTAAATCGGGACCGTTCACATCGGAGACGAATCTTAAAGCTCAGGGATAAAACGGTAATTTCACCTACTAACGGGTCCGAAGCGGGTACTGGGTCTCCTCCTCACAGATCCAACAACCCGCGAACGGATCCATCTCAACTGGATACGGGTCCCGACCCGATACAAACCCAGACCAGCAAGAGGAGATCAGGGTCACTGATTTGACCAAATCAACAAGCCTGATTTGCAGTTATCCTCTCCCCGGGAATTAAGGGATTACATTCCTAATCTGATTACGAGGATTTTATGCCTTATCAGATCACAAGAATCACATTCCTAATCTGATCCCAACGGCGACTATAAATACCCCCCACCAACCATTGTTACAGGTTAATCAATACTTTTCAATAAAAAGCTCTTTCTTAATCATATCACTGGTTACTGACAAGAGCGTCGGAGGGTGCGTCGCCGGGATCAAACCCGGTGTTTCGCACTTTCCTTGCAGGTGTACGGCGGGAGTCAGCAGCCCAACTCAGACGAACAGGTTCGGATCTGCTATTCAGGTTTTTCCATGAACTCACAAATTCTATCTGTTTACCCCCACACCGAAATCAGCGGTAACACCCTCCAAAACTCAAACAAAAAATTCACACCTTACTCTCTTACTCTCTCTACTATTATTAGTCAATTAATTTCAATTTGTGAACAATTGAACACACAAGCTAGCAAGTCATATACACGATCAAATTCTGATTGTATCGAAGTCAAAATTCAACAACGTCTTCAAGTCTCCAACTCTCCTCCAACTCCAAGTGATCAAGTCTTCAACTCTCCTTCAAGCTCTCCTCGAGTCTTCAATTCCGGATTTCTACTTCTACTTCTATTCTTATTTTTATAGGTTTTTTATATACGCGTATCCACGGTGAACGGTATCAAAATTTCATATCCCTCTTCTTCAATTTTTATTATTTTTGTAGTTATAATTTTTGGTATCTTGTTTGTTTGTTGGTTTTTTGATCTTCTCTCAAACAACCCTTTTATTTTCTAGATTTTTTTTGTAACTTATCGCCCCTACATTGTGTAGCTTTTTTTTACATACACTACTACATATAAACATATCTAGATCACGCGATAGCGGTCGTAGCTAAAGTGGACAAGATTCCACCGGCACTTCCCGTAGACCATCAATTATCCCACATAGTGAGCCCCGCCGAAGAGTACCTTGATCCTCCTACCCAACAATAGGGTACACACAATGAGTTTGTAGGAGACATACAATTAGAAGAAGAACAACAACAACAAGCAACCGAAACAACACAACCCCCTAGTGGTAGGAAAACTAGAGGGGAAAGTAGTGATTAACATAAATTTTACGATTATATCCCGGACGAAGAAACTCCGAGTGTAGGTTTGAAAGTTTGGAAAACATGTTCTAAGCAATACAAATGGAAGAGAGGTGAGGGCACGAGTACAATTAAGCGACATATCCTAAGTGTTCATAAAGATCTTCTTGTTGACTTACCCGGCCAACAAAAAATCCACCCTAGGACTGGTCTAGTTGATAGCCACCCTTATGATCCCGATCTTCTTCGTCGGGAAATAGCCCGATTAGTAATAAAGGAAGAGTTACCATTTTCCTATCCCGAGAGTAGGAACTTGGAAAATTTTAATCAAACGGCCTTAAATCCTCATTTTAGAAGAATCCCGAGAAATACTTGCAAATCGGATTATTTTAAAATGTACAATGAAATAAAGGACGCTTTGATTGCAATTTTATGGAGTTTAACTTGTAGAGTTAGTTTAACTTCGGTTTGTTTGACGGGTTGCAACAATATTCCAATAATGGGAATAACCTGTCATTGGATCGACAATGATTGGATTCTTCAAAAAAAAATCATATCACTTGCCGCGTTGCCCTATCCCCATAGTGGCGTTGAAATAGCAAACCATATTTTAGAAATTTTTGATATTTTTCATATTCGCGATAAAATTATGTATATTAGTTTTGATAATGTATCCAATAACAATGCATCAATTAGTATTTTAAAAACTGCATTAAATCCTCTATCTGACAATATTTTTCATGTTAGATGTGCATGTCATATTTTAAATTTATGTGTTCAAGATGCATTAAAAATAGCTGATCCATATATAGTTAAAATTAAAAATTGTGTACATTTTATTGCATTTAGTGACACTGTTTTTCAAGAATTGTAAAATTGGTGTAGGATTTCAAATGTACCTTTTAGAAAATTTCTAAAGGATGTTAAACACTGATAGAACTCTACTTTTGATTTACTACATGTTGTTACCGAATATAAAGCATGTATAAATAATTTTTGTATCGCAAAAAATATGCCAAATTTTGAAATGACTCCCCCCGATTGGTATTATACCGAATCTTTGTTGAAATTTTTAGAATCTTTTAAAATCGCAACTTTAAAATATTCAAAATCATATGAATCTACTTCTAGTATCATTTTTATTTCAATAGTTACTATGATGCAAACTTTAAACGAAATGTTAGATGATGCTTTTGTTGGTGATATTGTCAAACCTGCATACAATTTTTTTTTGAAGTTTTTAATCCTCCTCCTATGTTGTTTTGTGTTGCTACCGTTATAGATCTTCGTATCAAATTAGAATGTAGGAAGAGTTTGATTGATTTTTTTTTTTTAATTTACTTGGGGATGAAGAAACTGAAATTAATTGTGCTTCTTTTTTAGTTAAATTTGAATATACACTAAATAACTTGATTATTATGATAGATCTTTTGCTTCTAGTAGTACAACTTCTGTAGTTAGTTCTTCTTCTGCTACTTCTAACGGTAAGGGTAAGAGTAAAATTGATGATAGAACAT
This sequence comes from Hemerocallis citrina, assembly GCA_017893485.1. NCBI lineage: Eukaryota > Viridiplantae > Streptophyta > Magnoliopsida > Asparagales > Asphodelaceae > Hemerocallis > Hemerocallis citrina. The sequence goes on along the minus strand of CM030365.1, from coordinate 10,271,343 downwards.
TTAATTTACTTGCACAAATTCAATCCAAAAAACCTAGGACTAATCAACCAAATGAATTAAATTGGTATAACCAAAAAAATTCTGAGTCTTCTGTTTCTTCACTAGATATTTTACAATGGTGGAAAGACCATGGACACACTTATAGTATTTTTAAATATATGGCTAAAGATCTACTAACTCCTCTTGTCTCTACAGTTGTTTCTGAAAATGTATTTTCTTCTAGTGCTAGGGTTCTAACTAATTACAGGAATCGCTTGAAGCCCCAATCGTTAGAGATGCTCGTTTGCATAGAAGACTGGCTGAAGGCTGAAGATAGGATACAAGGAAAAGCATTATCTACGTCCACAAATGGGAGCAACTCGTCGGATGAACAACAACAACAACATCAATAGTAACCAAAATGAAGAATTCATGACCAACAACAAGTCAACAACAACAAATTGAATACAATTGTAAATAGATAAAAAAATTGTATTAAATCTTTGCTTGTTATTTCAAATTAAGAAAATTGAAGTAATTTGAAATTGTATATAAGAAGTTTGTTAGTGTATAAAACAAATTTGTTAAATCTTTATTTCTTATTACAAATTGTGAAACTTGTATAACTTGAAATCATATGAATAATATAACATTTTTTTTTGGCAATTTCACTCTTTCAATCTTATTATTATTATTATTACGATTTTTAATGTTTATTATTATTATTTTTAAAGTTTTAAAAAAAAGTTCACTCTCTAACCGAGCGAACCCACGACCCGACCCGACCCGAACCGACCCTGGTTGAACCCGAAAGGGTTCACGGGTTGGGCGGGTCGCGAATTCAGCTCTTCGACCCGGCCCGGTTAAGCCTCCGACCCGATCCGAACCCGCCCAAGTCAACCTTCAACCCGGACGGGTCTGATCCGACCCGGTCCGGTCGACCCAAATGCCAACCCTAAATAATGGGGAGGTTTGTGTACGTATTAAAACAGTAAGGGTTGGCTTCAAGTTAAACCTACTTTGTTAGTCACACAATATGTATTCTTTGGTATAAATATTATAAATAATGTCAATATTAATTGTATTGTTTTGGCTAAGCTACATGGGCTTATCTGAAAAAAAAAATGTTTTAATTTATAGTTAGATTGAAGGTCAACTTCATAAATATATATTAAGCTCGATCTCTTACTTGCAATGTCAATTGGCAGAAGCGTTTGTGTTATTTTATCAAGGAGGTGCACCATAGAGAATTGTTAGCTTTATTTTACCTTGTCCCCTTGACCCTCATTTATATTTCCTCTGTTCTAAAATTGAAGTCATTCTAAATTTCTAAACAGTATTTTGGAACAACTGAAAATTGTGTAAGAATAATAAACTTTCTTAAAAATTCAAGCTCATAAATAAGCTAGTTATTATAAAATATCATATTTATTATCTTTTATAATTAATAGATTTTTTAAAATATGCAGAGAATAACCAAATTTTAATTTTTAAAAAAAATTAATGTACATTTAAAAATGATAAGATATATATAATAAGATATTTATCTCAAAAATTTAAAGTAAATTTTATTGTGAAATAAAAAAAAGCTAGAATAACGTATGTTTTGGAAAGGGTAGCACTATCACATTTACCCGATATACGGATCCTACCCGGACCCGGCATTGGACCGGAACCGATCTGGTCTATACGGGTCTGGATCCTAAAATAATACCTGATGCACTTTCGGATCCGAGTTCGGGTCCGGGTCCGCTCAAAATAGAACCGACACCCGTTAAAAAATACCCCAAAACATATAGAATTTGAATAATAGAGTTACAAGAATATAAATATAAAAGTAATTGTTGAAGATAGATGTGTAAATATAATATTAATTCATGTACTTAAGTGCAAAAAGTGTTAGAATCGTAGGGTAACGGGTGCAAAAATACTTAAGTGCAAATATTTATTCTATACTACCAGACCCGACTAGTAATTTTTTATTATTAGGACCCAGATTTGGATCCGGATCCAGTTCTTACAAGTCCGGATCCGGATCTAATTTTTGAATCCGTGAGATACTAAATCCGAATCCAAATAGTGGATAACCCGACCGATAGGATCCGATACCAGCTCTAGCAAAGGGGAGAGTGAACCATATCAACAGTCAGGGGTTACCATATTGACTGGTCTGTCAGTATGATCCCAACTGGCCAGTTGTTAACTAGGGGAGTAATGCCACCTAACAAACATAATCTCTTGGTTTTCAAACTTCCAGGTTAGCTTATGACTTTTCAGAAAAAAACACACCTCAATTTTAATGCATGAGAAGGTGCCAAAACTCTCTCCATCCATTGGAGTTGATGTATGGCTCTACTTGTGAGAAGATAATGTAGTTTTTTTTAAGACCCGTCTCCCTTAAATGATCAAGTTGATTGTTTTGGGTACTTGGCTTTGATTCATTTGAAGGGCTTTTGGGTCTTCTCGTTGGGGGAAAAAACCACTACCAGCAATGGTTGATGCTCTAATTGTCCACCCTTTCCAACTGTGATTTCTATGGGTATGTCTTGTTTTTGATTTTTTTTTTTTTTGGGTGCTTATTTTTTACATTTTAGGCAAAGACAGAGGTGGAGGAATTGGTCTCAATTATAAGTTTTTGGATTTTCTTAGAATATGGCTTTCTTCTCAAAGAGTATATGATTCCTTCCAAGTTTTGGCTCCCTCCCTTTCAGCTTAGTAGTAACATATGATTTGATTCTGCATCTCAAATCACATGCTCATTATTTTAGAAAACAATTGCAGATAGAGAACCTATATTTTGCTTTGCTTTGCGTTATAACTCAAGTAGTTTGATGACTTGATCAAACCAACCCTTGAAGCAAAAATGGCATTAGCATCCACTCCCAAACTAGTCCTAGGCTCAATAGCATTTGGAATCTTCTGGATTCTGGCTGTTTTCCCTGCAGTCCCCTTTCTCCCTGTTGGAAGAACTGCAGGATCTCTCCTTGGAGCTATGCTGATGGTCCTTTTCCAAGTCATTTCGCCAGATGAAGCCTATGCTGCCATTGACCTCCCAATCCTTGGCCTCCTCTTTGGCACAATGGTAGTGAGTGTTTTTCTCGAAAGAGCCGACATGTTCAAATACCTAGGAAAGTTGTTATCTTGGAAGAGTAAAGGTGGCAAGGACTTGCTTTGTCGAGTTTGCCTCATTTCGGCTCTATCAAGTGCTTTGTTCACCAATGATACCTCTTGTGTAGTTCTTACTGAGTTTATTCTGAAAATTGCACAGCAAAACAACTTGCCAGTCCAACCTTTCCTTTTAGCACTAGCTTCAAGCGCTAATATCGGGTCTGCTGCAACCCCTATTGGAAACCCTCAAAATCTTGTTATAGCCGTCCAGAGTAAGATCTCTTTTGGGAAATTCTTGTTTGGAATCTTGCCTGCAATGATTTTGGGTGTGATTGTGAATGCTATTATACTTTTATGCTATTTTTGGAAGGTGTTGTCGGTGGTGGTGGAAAAGGATGAAGAAGTGGCTCATGAAGTAGAAGTAGGAGAAGAAGATGTGAGTTCTCACAGGTTCTCACCTGCGACAATGTCGCATGTTACTTCTCCGAGAGAAGGCAATGGAGATTTTGTTTCCGAGAGCGACACACTTAGAAACAGAACAAGTCGGGGTGATCAGGATGATGTGCAGAGCTTGTCTAGTCATTTGAGGGAGATTGAAGGGGAGCATGAATTAACACAACCAAGATTTGGAAATGGTCCCGTAGAAGGAGTTTCTCTTCAATCTCCAGAGTGTATTAAATGGAAGCGATTGATGTGGAAAATATGTGTGTACCTGATAACTCTTGGGATGCTAATCTCTTTTCTGATGGGGCTTAACATGTCATGGACGGCGATTACTGCTGCTCTGGCTCTTTGTGTTCTCGATTTCAAAGATGCCCGGCCTTGCCTTGAAAAGGTAATAATATATAAATTTTGGGTACATGACTTTTTTTTTAAATCTATATTTTATTTTTCCTTCTTCATATTATAGCAAATGTGCCCTGTTTTCCTGCAAATAATAATGTTATTAAGTTGCTAGAATATTTTTTCTTGATAGTCATTTAAGATGGTATAATATCCTTCAACTATTAGCAAAAATTAAGAGTTTTGGTTTACTAGTCTACTGGTCTACAGGTAGGGACGTTGCACATTGTTTCAAAGCCATCCTGGTTCAAACCTCATATTGATAGCCGCAAGACTAATAGGAAAAAAGTTACTCTTGTCCTTAGACCTACTCCTCCCTCTTTTTTTGTAGAGAAGGAGAAAGATAGATCATAAGTGACTAGGGGCATAATGACAGATCGAGAAGCTAGACTAGAAGGAATTGGATAGGGGTGACATCCAGGCCACCCGGGCCGGGCCGGAACTGTCCGGACTTTGACCGGTCCCAGGCCAACTCGGGCCGGGCTCAAAGATTTCGCGGGCCGGGCCAGGCCGGGCTAGGTGAGGAAAACCTAGGCTCGGACCTGGCTCCCGGCCTCAAGGGTGGGGGCCGGGCCGGGCCGGTATTTAAGTATAATTTTTTTTTAAGAAGATGAAAGATTAAGTATTAAATTGTAATTTCATAACAATTGCAAATAACTAATAAATAAAAAAAAATTGAAACCAATTTTAAATTGATTTAATAAATTACAACTTGTTAAATAAAATGAAGTTCATGAATATAATTTCATACAAATTAGATCAAATTACAAAATAAGAAAATTATTTGAATTTAGAGATCGAGATTAGGGTTGGCGAACAGGTCGAGTGGGCCGGGCCGGGCCGGACCCAACCCGTGCGGGTTGGCACGGATGGGAGGCGGGCTAGGCCGGGTTGCCCACTTATCCGGATCGGTCTGGGCCGGGCTGAAATTTCGTTTGGGTGGCCCGCCCAACCCGTGAACCCTTTAGGGTTCAACCCGGGTTGGACCGGGTCGACCCGCGGGTTGGCCCGTTTAAGTTGCGTTAGAATTTTTAAATTTTTTTTTTGTAGCTTAAAATAATAATAATAATAATAATAATAATAATAATAATAATAATAATAATAATAATAATAATACTAAGTAAGTAATAATAATAATAAGATTGAAAGAGTGAAATTGACAACAAATTTTGAAATATTATTCATATGAATTTAAGTTATACAATTTTAACAATTTCTAATGAAATGACGAATTCAATTCACAAATAAGTTTTATACAATAACATATTTTTTATATACAATTTTAATTGACTACAAGTTTTCTAATGCAACATAACAAGCAAAGCTATTGTTGTTGTTGTTGTTGTTCTACTTCTTCGGGCGAGTTGCTCCCACTTGTGGAACTTGATAGTGTTTTCTCTTGTGTCCTATCTTCAGCCTTCAGCCAGTCTTCTGTGCAAACGAGCATCTCTAACGCTTCGGGCTTCAAGCGATTCCTGTAATAAGTTAGAACCCTGCCACTTGTAGAAAATGCACTCTCAGAAGTAACTGTAGAGACATGAGGAGTTAGTAAATCTTTAGCCATAATTGACAGAATACTAAATGTGTGTTCATGGTCTTTCCACCATTGTAAAATATCTAGTGGAGAAGTAGAAGGCTCAGAATCTTGTTGGTTATACCAATTTAATTCATTTGGTTGATCGGTCCTAGGTTTTTTTGATTGAATTTGTTCAAGTAAATTAAATGTTCTATCACCAATTCTACTTTTACCCTTACCTTTAGAACTACCAGAAGAAGAACTAACTACAGAAGTTGTACTACTAGAAGCAAAACGTCTATCATAATAATCATACAAGTTATTTAACGTAGATTCAAACTGAACTAAAAAAGTAGCGCAATCAGTTACTAATTCTACATGTTCCTCAAGTAATGCAAAAAACATTTCTATCAAACTCTTCGTACCTTCTAATTTGATATGAGGATCCATAACAGTAGCAACACAAATCAATATAGGATGATAGGAGGAGGAAAATAATACTTCAAAAATTTTTGAAATGCAGGTTTTACAATGTCACTAATATAGGGATCATTTAACATTTCGTTAAATATTTGCATCATGTTAACTAATTCAATAAAAATGCTACTAGAAGTAGATTCATATGTTTTTGAAAATTTTAAAGTTGCGGTTTTAAAAGGTTCTAAAAATTTCAACAAAGATTCGGCAAAAAACCAATCGGGGGGAGTCATTTCAAAATTGTGCATATTTTTTGCGATACAAAAATTATTTACAACTGCTTTATATTCGGTGACAACATTTAGTAAATCAAAAGTAGAATTCCATCGGTGTCTAACATCCTTTGGAAATCTTCTAAAAGGAACATTTCTAACCCTACACCAAGCTTTCCATTCTTGTAAAATGTTTGGACTTAATGCAATGAAATATTCACAATTTCTAATTTTAACTATATATGGATCAGCTATTCTTAATACATCTTGAACACATAAATTTATAATATGACGTGCACATCTAACTTGAAAAATATTGTCAGATGGAGGGTTTAATACAGATTTTAAAGTAGTAATTGCTACATTGTTGTTAGATGCATTATCAAAACTAATACCCATAATTTTATCGCGAATATGAAAAACATCACAAATTTCTATAATACGATTTGCTATTTCAGCGCCACTATGGGGATACGGCAACGCCGCAAGTGATATGATTCTTTTTTGAAGAATCCAATCATTGTCGATCCAATGACAGGTTATTTCCATCGTTGGAATATTGTTGACACCTGTCCAACAATCCGAAGTTAAACTAACCCTACAAGTTAAACTCCATAAAATTGCAATCAAAGCATCCTTCATTTCAATGTACATTTTAAAACAATCCGATTTGCAAGTATTTCTCGGAATTCTTTTAAAATGAGGGTTTAAGGCCATTTGATTAAAATTTTCCAAGTCCTACTCTCGGGATAGGAAAATGGTAACTCTTCCTTAATGACTAATCGGGCTATTTCCCGACGAACAAGATCGGGATCATAAGGATGACTATCAACTAGACCGGTCCTAGGGTTGATTTTTTGTTGGCCTTGTATTTGATCAAGAAGTTCTTTATGATTATGTTGGATGTGCCTACTAATTGTACCGGTGCCGTCACCCCTTTTGAATTTGTATGTTTTACTACATGTTTTACAAACTTTCAAACCTATACCCAGAGTATGTTCGTCTGGGATATAATCATAAAACTTATGTCAATCGCTAGTTTCTCCTCTACTTTTCCTACTACTACGGGGTTGTGTGGTTTCGGTTGGTTGTTGTTGTTCTTCTTCTTCTTCCAATTGTATGTCACCTACAACAACGTCGTGTGTATCCCATTGTTCCGTAGGAGGATCATGGTATTCTTGGGCGGGCTCACTAGTTGGGACAATTGGTGGTCTACGGAAAGAGGAGGAATCTTGCCCGTTACGACCGCTACCGCGTGATGTAGACATAATGTAGTAATGTGCTAAAGTATGTAAAAAAAAATATACAATGTAGGAACGGTGAATTATACAAAAAAAAATCTAAAAAACAAGAGGGTTGAGATAGAGAAGTTCAAAAAACGAACAATAATTTTAACTACAACGCAAAAAAAAAATATAACGAGAGAGGTATGAAATTTTGATACCGTTCACCGTCGAATACGCGTATGTAAAAAAAACTGTGAAAATAAGAATAGAATAGAAAAGATGGAGGAGCGCTTTGCCGATTCCACAATTGAAGAGTTGATGAGAGGTTGAAGTAGGTTTGACGAGGGTTGAAGAGAGTTGAAGACGTTGAATTTTGATTTCGATACGACCAAAATTTGATCGTGTATATGCCTCGTTGTAGACTTGTTTGATGAATACTACAATTGTTGAATTTTTTTTTACAAATGATGTATAATAGTAGAGAGAGTAAAAGAGTGAGGTGTGATTTTTTATGAGATTTTTAGGGATATTTATAGGCTCATACGTGGGAAAAAACAAAAAAAACAAAAAAAAACAAAATAACAGCTCAAAGAGCTGTTCGGAACGGCTCTGGACAGAGGGGGGGATTTTTCGACCGTTTGACCCGCGGGTCAACGGTCGACCCGTCACGGGTCGGAACCCGCGGGTCGACCCGCGGGTTGGCGGGTTGAATTCGCGAGCTTAACGGGTTCGTGGGCCGGGTTTCGCGGGTTCAATTCGCGTTATTTGCGACCCGGGTCGACCCGGTACTGTTCACCTGGTTCGACCTGAACCCGCCAATTTGCTAACTGGGCCGGGTTCGCGGGCCGGGTCGCGGGTGGGTCACCGGTTGACTCGGCCCAGTTGCCATCCCTAATCGAGATAGCCTCTATTTATATTGAAGAGAAGACATTGGACTATTGTCGTGTATTTCTACTTAACCTAAATATAGAATCTCATCCCCCTAAAATTTTCAATTATTTACAATATATTGTACATTATTTTAATGCAAATCGACTAAATCTAATTGTTCATTCATCGCTACTTGTTGAACCAGCTTGTGCTTCAAGTAAATCTTGGGTCCTCTCTTCCGTTTTCATCCAATCTTCGGCGCATACTGGCATCTCCATTTTTGGCTGTCAATCGATTTCTGTTCAAGAAAACCTAAACTAATTAAGAGATATAGATGAAAATAATCAACTATGTTAAATCTACAAATTAAACCTATACTAAAATACCACAAGTTTGAAGAATGAAAGTTGAGAGAGTTGAGACTTGAGAGCTTGTAGTAGTGTTGATTGTTGTTGTTGATCACTTGATTGTTGTTGATTGTTGATCCTTGCAAAATGTAGTAGAAACTTGATTTGTTAAGAGATAGTGGAGAGATTTGAGAGATAGTAGAGAGATTTGAGTGAATTAGTGAAGAGAAATGAAAGAAATGATGTTGTATATATAGAATATGCAATTTTTTTGATTTCCTAAAGTACCCCCCTCCCCCCCCCCCAAAAAAAAAAAACTAGCTAGTATAGATCCGTTGGGGGGCAATTTGGTAATTTAAAAAAAAAAAGAATTAATTCTGAACAAAAAAATTACCCAACGGTCGGCCCGGGTCCGGGCGGGCTGGTTCAACTGGTCCCGGTCCGAAACCGAGCCGGGCTTAGCCGGGCTTTTTCGGAAAAAAGGAGGCCCAAACCAGACCCGGGGTTTAGGGGGCCAGTCCCTAGTTGAGGGTGCAAAAGAGGGGGCCGGGCCGGGCCGGGCCGGTCCCGGGCCGGGCCGGGCCGGTCCCGGACCGGCAGGGACCTGTTGCCACCCCTAGAATTGGAGAAGTTTTGTGCTATATATGGTAATCCTCCTCCATATCTCATTTGCGGATCATCAGAAAATAGCTTTTGCACTCAACCATTCTCTATAACTGTGGAATTTCGGTGCACTGACATCTAATTCTATTTGTAGATTTATCCCAATGTTTGTTGAAGCATACTAAATTTTCAGTTAAGATCAATATTTTAATAATTGATACTTCTTCTAAATGGCTAATCACTTTAAATTTCCTAAAGATTTGTAGGAGCTGATTTCTGTTTGTTTTTGAATGTCAACCAGGTTTCGTACTCCTTATTACTATTCTTTTGTGGGATGTTCATAACAGTGGATGGATTTAATAAAACAGGCATACCCAGTGCATTCTGGGATTTCATAGAACCCCATGCCCAAATTGATAGTGCTAGTGGGCTTGCTATACTCTCCCTTGTTGTTCTTGTCCTGTCAAATGTTGCCTCCAATGTACCTACAGGTATGCTAAATTTACTGCCATTTTAGCTAATCACTTGAAGTGACCTTTAAAATTTAGAGTAATGCTTTAGCCACTACCAATTTCACTACCATTTTCTTCATTATCTTAGGTAGCATACTCCTATTGGAGAGTTCTCCTACCTACTCTATCTTTTCCTACCTATTGGAGTGTGCCACCTAAGGTAGTGAAGAGAAATATAGTAAAATTGGTAGTGGATGTAGCATTACTCTAAAATTTATCAAGATGTTAAAAACATGTCTATTAGTTAAATTTTGTGATCATTTATAGTTGTGAAAACTTAACAGTTGTTTTTTACGTGCTTGGTTTGACTTTATGTGGTCGTAATTATCCATGTGGGGAAAAATCAAGAAACCCTAACATTTGAGAAAGCCCTTAACTATTGCAAATGCTTCTCTCATCTAGAGTTCTAGGGTCAACTTTTTTTTTTAATCTCGATTATGCTGTTCACATGCAAGGACAAGTAATTTATCATTATTATGTTTTTTCTGTAAATCATTCTAAATGAATGATGATAGTATTCCTTCAAGTTTTGTTGCTATGCAACACTTGTTTTGAATGTAAATTTTGTTTCAAAATCCAGTTGCTTTGGTCGAGCCCTGACCGAAGCAATCTATTAAATTAGGAAACTATTTTCTCCAGACTGTTCTATATTAAATATCTGGTTATTGCCATTAACTCTGTCTTCGCAGTCCTGACGAGTCTTCAAAATTAGATTAGTATGTGAATATAGCCTAAGAACTTGCATGCCATCTATGTGTTATAGATTTCACAGCCATATTGATTGATGTAAAACTTAAACCTAAATAGAAAATTTTCAGGAATTTTAAAGGATTAAATTTACCAACACGTAATGCAGATTAAGTTAGAAATTATAACTATTAATTGTTTTTTATGGATTTTCAAGATGCGAAATAGTTTAACAAGCCCAATCAAAGTTCATTCCTATTAATCAATAATAATATTTAATCGTTCTTTAACATGTAAGATATTCAATAAAGATTTGTACACTAATAGGCAAGTAGAAGCACACACTCTCAATATTTGTGGACGACAGATCAGTCAAATAATATTATAGAGATGATAGATGGTATCACAAATAAATGAGAAGTAGAAAGAATTTACTGATGTCAAAGAAAGTGTCAATGCTGAAGATAAGACCTTCGGGGGGTCGACGACAGCAAAGAGGACGGCAAAGAGTGGTGGCTTGTAGCTGGGTGGTTGTTTGATAGCAAAGAGAGTAGCACGACAACGAAGGGCGAGGGCGTCGGGCAGCAATCGGACTAGGGTTTCGAGTTGTAGAGGATTAGGGGAATTAGGGTTAGGATTGACGGGGATTTGGGTGGGGGATCAGATGGGGCTTCGGGATTTTGGGGAGGAGGAAGATGAGGGGGATCGTCGCGAAGTTAGGGGTGAGGGGTAAGGCAACACATTGATCGATGGTGGTGAGCGGTGACGGGGCGGCATCGGGTTGGAGCGACAAGGGTTTGGGAGTTTGGTGAGAGAAGGAGAGTGTGTCGATGGTGGCTGTGGAACAGCGGGAAGAGGAGGAGAGGAGGGGGGTCGTCGGAGCTGATGGAGAGGTGGGTTTCAGGATGAAGAGGTGAAGAAGATGAAGAAGAGAGGAAGTGGGTGGCGACTGTAAATATTGGAAAGTTAGGGTTTTGGATTTGTACAATAGTTTTAGAGTTTATCACAAACCCTAAATTTTTTCTTAATTGTCTCACACAAAAAAAGAGATGAAGAGCAAAAACTCAATCACAATAATTTTTTTAATCAGGAATAACATAACTTCTCATTAATCTCAAGGTCTATATATAGGCTCGAAACAGATCTTGATACAAATCTCAAAATATTCTAAAATCTCAAAAAATATTCTAATGCATAAAAGAAAAGGTACAAATCGTAAAACTGCTACATATGACTATAATTGTCAAAAAACAAATATAATTACTGAATAAAATACTAAACTAATAAAACAGCTGACCTAGACGATGACTGCGCTGATAGTCTTGAATTGATGTCTTCATCATTCTCTTCGGGTGGGAGAGAGCTCGACACAATCGAGTCAAAATTAGTCCTCCGGTCATAGTGCTCTAAAAGGTCAAGCGCTGGAGCTCTTTACGATCTATCCAAGTATTCTCCGACTCCGACTTATTTTTTCATCTTACCAAATACCTATGAATACCACAATTTTCAGTAGAGATTATCTGATCATCTAAAATGTTATCCAATTTTTCTGTCGATGGATAAGTAGTATCAGGTAGTGGGGGTAATGTGGGAATCTCACCATTAGGCTACAGGATAAGTTCATCTATAAGAGAATTTTTAGGGTTAAATTTTTGGCCTTCATAGGGTTATATTGAAAGTCTTACTTATGCCAAAACCTTCAGGAAGGTCAACGACATAAGCATTATCATTGATTTTATGAAGAATTTTAAATGGGTCTGCAGCACGTGCATTTAACTTCTTAATGGATTCAGCTGGAATTCGTTCCGGACGAATCCGAATCATCACTTCGTCACCCACATTAAAAGTTCTAAATTTTTTTCTAATATCTGCTCTTCGCTTGTAGTTAAAATTATTCTCATTAATTTTTTTGAAATTTTTTCTATGCAAGTCTTGAAGCCATGTACAATTTCATGTGGACTCATGTCAGTGGTTCTATTTTTAGATGTGTTATAACAAATTCAACAACTGTAATCCCACTAATTTTCCTAAAAAGCCCATGAGTGGTTAATTAAATATAGGGACTAAAATGTATTTTTTTTAAATGGTGAAGAAGAGAATAATTTCTAATAATCCCACTAATTTTGAAATGCAAAATTTTCAAATAATGGGTATATATATATTTTTGCCAAAAACCTATTGGATTTACAAGGGTAAAATAGTTATTTTACTTCAAAATCAACAACATCGGCCAATGGAAGGGTGAACTGCAACTACTTTTTCACTATAGTATGCCAAACCGCAAAGAAAAGATTTCAGCATCTTTTCTGCAAACTCACGAAAACTAAACTGGGGGTATTGTTTAATGAAATTTACCCTTTAAGAGATTAAGTTGAATCTGTTCCTTCTAGAAATCCATAAACAGATGATTAAAAAATTAATCAATACAAAAGGGAAAATTATTTCAAGGCCCAAAATTGTATCTTTACTTATTTTTAAAACTGACGAGTTTCGTAAATACTAAAAGCCCCAAGAGACTAGCACCCTCATGTCAATTATTTGGAGACACAAACCTCCATTTTAATTGCATTATTTGCTATTTTAAATATTATCTTATATTTTCTATATTACTATTTCTCATAAAGAAAGGAATTTTCTTTTCTATTCTCATTCTCACAATGTGAAGAGATCCAAAATCTTCAACAGAAAAGAGGTATTTTAAGAGTTTCATTTGAGAATAAAGTCTTTGATGAAAGATTGAGGCGAAAAGGGAAAGAGAGATTGATCAAGCCTAAGAGAATGAGATTATTTTGGTAAGAATGATTTAAGGGATTTGATGGAGTCGAAGAAATCCTAATTAAATACCTCCACCGCCACCATCCAATTCCCCCTTTTCCTTTATCTTCAGTTTAAGATTTGCTTTTCATATGAACCCAAATTAAATACCTTTTTGTTTTGTTGAGAATTTTGGATCTCTATATTTTGTGAGTATTTGGAATCAATACTGATTCCCATCAAAATAAACTTATATATTATTCTTGATTCTTTTATTTGAATGAGTTGAAATAATTATCCCAAAAAAGGGGGAAAAAAAGGAGAGAAAGTTCACATAATTCTACAACACGTGGAACTTTTCTAATTTCATTTGTTATTGGATAGAGAAAATGGAAGGAAATGTGGCATAAGAGGAAATGACACCTTAAAAAATCCTACCCCCTCGTCCCAAATGCATGATTCACACCATTCAAAGTGTTGAACATGTCATACAACATACGAGGATGAAGTATTATCAAAGTTGAATGTTTTTTGTTATGTATTTAATGATCGCAATAGTTGTATTGCTCAAAAACCTTTTATTTTGCAACCTCATGATGAATGGGCGAAACATATTCAAATTTAGTAAATTTTCTTTCCTCCATTGTTTATGATATGAAGATCAATATGAACGATGCAGATCGTGAATTTTGTTTGGTAAGAATGAGTTTTTAGTGCGCCATAGGAAAAGGGATAGGACCCCCCCTTATCCTCTATTAGATATGATGTGAAGAAGAACTCAATCCTCTGTTAGAAGGATAATATAGAAAATATAAGCAACACAATATTTAAATAAGTAGAAATTTAATGTAGGGTAAATTCGTTTTAGGTCCTTGGCCATACATTTTTTTTCTTTGAGTGCTGCGAGTGCTGCCAGTTGATGAATTTTAAACCTCTTTGACTTTTCAAACTACTCTTTAACCCCTATGTCCATGAAATGTTCTCAATATAAACCTAAGTATATTTGTACATACCATTACTCTTAGTATAATATAGGATGTGTTTTTCAATAGACCTATTTTCCCCATTCTTATTTAGAGGAAAAATATCTTCTATTATATATAGACCTCTGAAATTGTTATTGAAACAAAAGAAACAAAAGCAGTATATCTCTCAAAAACACAACTTATATTCAATTAAAATAGTTTCTTTCTGTAAAGAATAGTAAGTTTAAGAAAAAGATAGTGTGTTTTAATGGACACAGTTCCTTTCCTAATGGAACACAATGTATTGTTGGGATTGGGGCGTCAACAAACGTCTTTGGTCGCAACGGAACTAACTAGAGCAATGAGGAAGTCGAAAAGATGAGACGAATCAATTGAGTAAGCAAGTAGATCCACCAATTTAAACACAAACACAATGATGATTTATCCTAGTTAGCTTTTGTTTAATCCGGGAGAAAATGTAGAGAGATCTGATATTCAACTGGAAGAGATTAGAAAGAGTTACTGATTCACTCAATAAAAGAAATTAAGCTCGCCCACCAAGAACTATCTCTCGAGCCTTTCTTTGCAATGGAGAAAATAATCTATGAAGTACTATAATCTCATAAAGGAGGAGTTTACAATATATATAGAAGAATAGAGAGAAACCTATGTTTAATCTTGATTCTCAGTTGTCCGATATAACCTGAAAAAAAAGTAACTGAATAGGAGCTATACGATCTAACTTGGAATTGAAGATTAGGCTGAAATGACCTAACAAATCGATGCCCAAAACGAACACAGCGCCGCAGTCGGTCGATCGTCCAACAAAACCGGTCGACCGTCCTCCTCTCAGCCAAACCCAGTACAATTGCATCAACTATGCGGTCGGCGCTGCGGTTGGAGAAACGGTCGGGTGTGTGGTCGATCGCAACAAGGGTCAGTCAACCGCAACTCCTCAAAGGCTGCTGCTGTTGCTAATTACTCTTCTACTTACTTCTATGCTCCGACCTCCGTGCTTCATCTTACCTTCTTTTATTCTGAACCACGAGTATTCAAGACACATTGCTAACAAACTCCACATTGGATTGCATACGAGTGCTATCATATGATGTGATTATTCATCTCCAAACTCTAATGAACTCTACTTGCAAAAAGACTTAGAATAATAGCTTCATCTTCTAGTTGAACTGATCTCTACCCAATCTCACCTGATCCAGTGTAACCCTTCAAAGGCACACCTTCGTAGATGTACTTACGAAGTTGCCAAACTCTGCACGAACTCCACCTACCCTTAGGCTTTCTCCACCTCTCGACGATATTCGAACGCCGTGGTCTCGTTTCGGTGATTCTAGTTGCGGCAAACTAGCTGAGCTTGCGAGAATAACGAGAAAAGAACTAACAACCCCTGCACAGGATTTTCGGATTCCCCAAAGCTTGTAGAGATTGTGTTGGCTTGGCCCAACCACTCTCATACCTTTAATCACTTCACGACGACCTTGAAAAACAGACAGAACTCCACCTCGAGCTGTGTACCTACAACCTCGTGCATCTAAAGTTCCCAATGAAATCAGATTCCGTTTCAACAGGGGAACATGCAAAACATCCCTTAAAGTGAACAAATTTAGACCTGACATCTTCAACTCGACTATCCCCTCACCTACTACACAAATCTCTCCAGTTCCAGTTGTCACACAACGCCCTGTAGTAGACTTATAAGTAGAAAACAACTCTCCCTTGGAGCAAATATGAAAAGAACTCCCTGAGTCAAGAAGCTAACTAGAATTCATTTCTAAATAATTTGAAACAAGAAGACACGAATCACCTGAATCAAAAGCACTAACCACATTAGTGGCTGAACTCCCGTTCTTTGTGCTCTCCTGATTTTGTAACTTCCAATAATCTTTCTTGATATGCTCTGGCCTCTTGCAATAACGGCAACGGATCAAATCCTTTTGCAAATCACTTTGTCTTCCCCCCGAAAGACCTTCCACTGCTAGACAACTTGTAGGAATAGACGGTGATTTCTGAGTTTTCTTCCTAAGTTAATTTTCCTTCAATGCTTTGATTACACCATCTACCGAAATACTCACCTTGGCAGATCAACCGTGTAGCATGGTAGTTATCAGAAGCTCGTACGAATCCGGCAGTGAATATATCAGGTTGAAAGCTTTTTTTTCCTCACACACAATCACGTTAATCGCCTTAAATTCAGATAATATCTTATTGAACTCAGTAATGTGGTCTTGGAGATCGGTACCTTCCTTCATAGATAAACGGAACAACTTCATCTTCCAATGCATCCGATCTAATAACGATGAAGCACAGTAGTCAGCTCTGAGTTTTTTTCACAAACTCGCCGCGTCAGTTTCTTCAATAAATCTGCACTTGACCTCGTCCGCCAAGGATAGTCGGATCAGACTTATGGTTCTTTCACGAATATCTTCCCAAACATCCTCCTTCACATCGGATGATCTTTCTTTCTTCTTAACAGCTAATTGCAAACATTCTTGAACAAGGATATCATACATATCAACCTTCTAAAGAGTAAAATTGATCTTTCCATCGAACTGCTTGATCTTCAAAGGACTGTGGCATGTCATCTTAACCAAGGGACTCGACAACCTAAAGCTCTGATACCAGTTGTTGGGATTGGGGCGTCAACAAACTCCTCTGGGTCTCAGTGGAACTAATTCAAGCAATGAGGAAGTCGAAAAGATGAGACGAATCAATTGAGAAAACAAGTAGATCCACAAATCCAAATATAAACACAACGAGGATTTATTCCAGTTAGCTTTTGCTTAATCCGGGGAGAAATATAGGGAGATTTGATATTCAACTAGAAGAGATTATAATGAGTTAATAATTCACTCAATATAAGGAATTAAACTCACCTACCAAGAACTCTCTCTCTCGAGCCTCTCTTTGCAATAAAAAAAATAATCTATGAAGTACTTTACTCTCATAAATAAGGAGTTTACAATATATATAGAAGAATAGAGAGAAATCTAGGTTTAATCTTGATTCTCAGTCGTCCGATATAATCTGGAAAAGAAGTAACTGAATAGGAGCCGTACGATCTAACTTGGAGTTGAAGATTAGGCTGAAACGACCTAATAAATCGAGGCCCAAAACGAACACAGCGCCGCGGTTGGTTGACCGCCCAACAAGACCAGTCGACCGTCCTCCTCTTGGCCAAACCCAGCACAACTGCATCAACTATGCGGTCAGCGGTGCGGTCAGGGAAACGGTCGGGTGTGCGGTCGACCGTAACAAGGGCCAGTCGACCGCAACTCCTCAAAGGCTGCAACTGTTGCTAATTACTTTTCTACTCACTTCGACGCTTCGACCCCCGTGCTTCATCTTACCTTCTTCTAATCCGAAGCACGAGTATTCAAGACACATTCCGAACACTTATCTTTCATTAAATAGTTTGTTTCAAATAAATTATTTAATAACAATTCGAATTTTAGGAGCTTATTATGAACTTTTTATACCTCTAGGGGTTACAAGAGTAGTTTAAAAAGTCAAAGGCCCAAAAGGAATTTACCCATTAATTCAAATGGAGATTTGGTACAGGGCCGGCCCTGGGGTAGGGCCCAAAGGGCGACTGCCCTGGGTCCCTAAATTTTTGGAGCCTCATATCTATAATTTTCAATTTTTTTAGTTTAAATTAAAAAAAAAATTTAAAGAGATTCCAAGAGTCACAACTGACCAATTTTAAAGTTCAACGGTCTGTATGCTTTGGGTTGCTAAGTTGGTGACTTGGAAATTGATTTTTTTTTCAATGATAATAATTGATCATCATGGTTCTTAGTTCTTGATTAATTTTAACACCCAAATCAATGTAATCAGTAATCCACTTCATTTCTTATAGTAGGCAGTAGAGTCTAGGTTTGGTTGGATGACTGGGTTTAGGTTATTTTTAGTTTCGTTGGCCTTTTGGCTTTGGATCCCCTCAGAAGGTATTTCCATTACGTATTCATATAGTTATTAGATTTTCAAATATCATCATTAAATTATAACCGAAATGTTTATCATAAATCCCAAAGGAATTAAAGAAAACTTGTACTTTCATTACAAAGTGAAAGTTGTATGATGAATGTTCTGCTCTTCTAAAAGTATTGCATTAAATATGAAAATTAAACATGTTTTTTTCTAAAAAAATGAAAAATTCGAAGAAAGAAATAATTTGATGAGAATGCACATGAAGATAACACACAATATACTGAAGATTCTTTTAGAGTTAATTATTTTATTGTTGTAGTAGATGTTGCAGTTGCTGCCTTGAAAAATAGATTTGAACAATTGCAAGTATTTGCTGACATTTTTTGATTCTTGTTTGATTCAAAAATGTAAAAATCTTCAGATGATAATAAGTTGAAAAATTATTGTGTCAATCTTGAAAATGCTTTGAAACATGGTAGCTTTGTAGATGTTGATTCAAATGATTTATTTTCTGAATTGAAAGTATAATAATTGACTTTACCAGCAGAAAAAAAGACAACAATTGAAATCCTGGAGTTCATACATATTTTTGCTTGTGATCCTAATGTTTCGATTGTTTATAGAATATTGTTGACTGTACCTGTGACTGTGACATCTGCTGAAAGAAGTTTTTCTAAATTAAAAATATTAAAATTTTATTTGAGATCGACTATGTCACAAGAGATGTTGAATGAATTAGCAATCTTATGTATTGAAAAGGATTTATTGGGAAAAAATGATTTGGAAAACATTATTGATGATAGGGGTGGACAACTATTATCCGAACCGACCAATCCGAACCAATCCAACCCGAACCGACCGGATTTTAACCGAATTAATTGGGGGTTTGGGTTGGCCCGGTTCTTGACCTTCATTTAAAATTCATTTCTGAATAACAAATAGCAGGTTGTTTCTTAAGTTTGATTGAAGTTGATGTTTTAAATTTCAACAAAATTATAAATGATGTTGAAGGTGAAAAGTAGCATGCCAAACCGACCATCCAATCCAATCCAAATCGAGCTTAATCGGCTTGGATCGAAACTGATCCAATTAAGGTTCGGATTGGTTGCGGATGAGAAAACCGATCTTCTTTGGATCGGTGGTGGATGGTCCATATTAGGTCGGATACCAACCGATGCCCACTCCTAATTGATGAATTTGCTTCTGAAACTGCTAGAATAAGTAATTTTAAATGATTGTTGATACTTTTTTGTTTTGTTGTAATCTTGTTTTGCAGTTGGAAATATTTTGGAGGCTTGGAACTGTCAAGATAATTTGTAACTAGTAGACATATATGTGATCATTTATTATAATATTTGTATGATGAATTTTTGAATTTTTGAATTATTTTTAAGCTTTCTTGTCATTGAAGTATTTATATATGACTATATTTCTGTGGTAATTTTGGACATGTAAATTATTTATATATATTAACGTATTTCAATTACTAAAAAAAAGGGCCTCATAATCTTTGTTCGCCCCGGGCCTCCAAAATGTGAGGACCGGCCCTGATTTGGTATTACCGGTTGCAAATTGTATCTTTTTTCTTGTAGTGACTCTTCTTCCACCATTAGTGACAAATATATTTTTCATTTGTGTTTCCCAGTTCTCTTGCTTGGTGCGAAGGTTGCAGCATCAGCGTCTGCTATATCTCCGGCCGAGGAGGCGAAGGCATGGCTTGTGCTCGCGTGGGTGAGTACAGTGGCTGGAAACTTGACTCTATTAGGTTCAGCTGCAAACCTTATTGTATGTGAACAAGCAAGGCGGGCTCAATACTTCGGTTACAACCTTTCTTTCTGGACCCACCTCCGCTTCGGGGTTCCTTCCACCCTCGTTGTCACTGCCGTTGGCTTGCTCCTCATCAATAGTTACTGAGTCGGAGTATCTGTTGAATGCTCTTTAAATTGATTAGAATTTCAAAAAGTTAGGAAATAAATGTGTGATATTTTGTTTAAGTGTACTATAAATACCTCAACTTCAATTCAATAACAGGTTAATATCTCCCTTCTCACAAATGTACTCTTTTGACTTGGGGTGTCCGCCTAAAAAGCTAACTCAGAGGTTGGCCTTCTTTTACAAAGGCCAACACTTACCTGATTCAAATCTAGTGATCCTGATTCCACTCTTATCTCTTTTACATCTTTTAAACTCACATAAGTCTCCCCCATGCATACAAAGTTGTGTAGCAATAGTAATAATAAACATAATTATGTATTTATTACAATACAATATTTAAGAGTTTATCAACTAAATATTTGACTGTATATGGTAACAAAGGAGTATGAATCGATAAAAATTTAGAGAACTGAAGTATATTAAAAAAAGGTTCCTGGGGCACATGGCCTCTGTAAGGGTCAGTTGTTATATGGAGGGGTAACATATCCTTTTTTACTTTTAGTTCCCCGCTCTGTTAGGTTAGTTTTAGTTTTGATGTTTGTCTTTTGGTGGGGTTATGTGCTCTCCTTGGTTTAGTTTGAATGGGAAAAATCTTTGAGAAAATTTGAGCAAATAAGTATTTCCTAAATAAATAAATACTAGTAATCTGCACATTCGATGCATGTTTTATTAATTTCTTTTATATAGTAAATAATAAGACGTAATCTGGCATCGACCCTGAGACATCTCTTTACTTATAACATACTCTTTACAACTTATTTCTAGTGGCACAAACTTTTATTTTATACAAGTGATACTTTTGTAACTAATTATGTCGTAAATAAATAAATACTAGTAATATGCACGTGCGATGCATGTTCTATTAATTTTCTTTAATATAGTAAATAATAAGACGTAATCTGGTCCCGAACCTGAGACCTCCCTTTACTTATCACATTCTTTTTACAAATTACCCCTACTGACAAACTTTTATTTTATATGAGTATCACTTTGTAAATAATTATGTCGAAATAAATGTGAACTTTGAGGGTATTATGGTAAATAACAACAGTTGAGTAAATGAATGGTTAATATAACTCCCACTTAAAAATGAATGGTTGAGATTAGATGGTTGAATAAATGTCTATAAATTACAGATTGTCTACAAATGACAACCCAACTCTCCCATTATAATATTAGAAATATTTATGTATATAAATAGATAATTGTAATTGTAGCAACGAAAAATAAGTTTGGAAAGTGTTTTCTGGCATTAAGAGGATATCGAGGCACTCTCTACTGTAAGAGGTGGACCGTCGTTCCATGTGCGAACAACCAAGGACATTCTACCTTCATGTGCATAGACTGGTGGATAGAGATCTTGAGCAGCAGCAAATCCTCACTTTGGCTTATGGACATTATAAAATAAAGTAGTTTGAGGGGAGAAAATGTAATTCCCTTAGCCCACAATACATTTGTAATTCCCCGTGCCACCCACTATCTATACCCACTATGGCCACACAATTATTGTCGAAAGTTTAGCTCTAATACCATTTTGTAATGTAGTAACCCACTATCTATACCCACCCACTATCTATACCCACCTACTAATCTAGTAACCCGAGTCTTCTCGTTGTCACCAACCAATAATTTCCATAGCCCCGCCATAGATCTAAAATCTCACATAAAAACTAGCTATTGATTTTACTGTATATGATAACTCCATCCCATAATTTATCAAATATGGAATTAAACATCTCATCGTTTCCCTCAAATGGTATACCACTAACTATTTATTAATATTCAAAGTTTTCATTTCAGCCCACATGGTAGGCCTACTAACTGTCACACCCCACTTTCCGTTATACGAAAACATAGTCACGTAACTGAGGTCCAGTGAATAATACAAGTTTCCAAACTCACATCATTCATAAATAATACAAATATAATCTCAACAGTATAAAATGTAACCACAACCACATATGAAAGAATAATCACATAAATATAAATAATCCATGAAATGTCTCACAAATTAACCAACATCTGGAAAGAAATAAACTTCGGGTCAAAAACGTCTGGAATACAATGTATATAAAATAGCAATAATAATAATTAGGAAAAGCATGAAATAAGATTATTAATGCAGGCAAAGATTTGACTTCATTATCTAGATGAGTTATTCACCAAGTCCTTCGTCATTCCCTCTTCAGTACCTACAATCTCCACATGTAGAGTTGGGGAAAAAAAGGGTCCATTAGAGCAAGTCACAGACCGCAAGTAGTAATAAGAAAAATAGAAACAAAAAGCTGGCATAACAGGGAAGCAATAAGAACTGACATTTAATTTTGGAACAAGCATGATAACGAGAAACAATATATGTAACAAAAAAAAAACACAAAACTGAACAAGAAGGGAAACCAGAACTGGCAATGTAATTGTAATACATTATGATCAAGTGTAATGCAAGTAATAACTGAAACAAGTCTCAAAATATAACCAATCGGGAACAATGAATCATGTAATAGGAAACATGTCATATAAGCAAGAATCATGCAACTTGTAAACTGGAATCATGTAAACTTGTAACAAGTAACATGTAATTTGTAAACAGGATCATGTAACTTGAGAATGAAAATCATGAAACTTGTAAACATGAATCATGCATGTGTTCAGTGTTAATATCAAGTTTAGTAATCTTTTATAAATCCTAACTAATGCACGCAATCCTACGTTCCATATCACATATTCGGGTGCATATAAACAAGTTAATGTTTAGACTCTAATGGTAAATTTTATAGAGTCATGTACTCGGATCTTGCAGTGACAATAATAAGAATCATATTATATCATATCATATAACCAGAATCATATCATATTATGTAATCAGAATCATATCATATCATGTAAACATATACAGAGTCTCTATTAAGGGAAACACGGGCCCCCTTCTGAGCACACCTTCCTATATTGTTCACTACTAGATTCTTTTCCGTATTACCCCAGCTTGTTATACTTTTGCAATAATTATTCCTAAACAATGTAACTAGTGAAGTAGGTATCGCGACCAGATCAAGGAGATATCAAGGGATATGCAGTGCATGATATGCAAGTTTAATTAATTAAAAGGAGGGCTCGGTTCTGCGATGGAGTTTTGATGTTGCTGGAGGAGGCTCGGAGGTGGAAGTGGTGGTCGGGGTGAGGTGACAGGGTGATGGAGTTGAGAAGGCGACAAGAGGGCGGTCAGGAGCAGCAAGAGAGGAGCATCAGGATGCCATTGACAATGACTGGTGAAAGGCTGTGCTGGGTTTTATCGGTAGCAAGGCTGTGGGGTGTTGTCGATGATGACAAAGGCGGTGGCAGTGATGAGAGCATTGGCGATGAGGAGGAGCTGTGGCAATGGTGGGGCTCAGTGGTTGAGGGAGAGGGAGACAGAGGAAGAGGAGCTCGATGGGATGGAGGTTGTGGCAATGGCAGTGGTGGCGATTGTGCCACGGTGGAGGAAGGCAGCGATTGCAGTGGAGATGGTGAAAAATGAGAGGGTTGTGGTTGATGAGGGAGGCAGTGGAGGAGAGGGACGAAGCTCAGTGGTCGGGAGTTCCATCGGTACGAGGTGAAGAGGGGGAGGCAATTGAGGTGGGGCAGCGACAGTGGCTGTTTGGAATAGCGGTGGTGGTAGTCGTCGGGGTGCTACGGTTGCGGTGATGATCGGTGCAGGCTGGCGTCGATAGAGGACAGCAATGGTGGACGGGATTGCTCGGTAGCAATGACGAGGGTCCAGAGGAAGGCGAGGTGGGCGTTGGCGAAGTGGTGCGACGGTGGTGGTAGGAGGAAGCTCGAGGTGATGGCAGGATGGGCTTCAGCTGTGGTGGTCGAGCAGCGGTCGGAGGTTGCGTGCGCGATGATGGTGGGGCAAGGGGTTTAGGCATTAGGATAGTGGTAGCAGTTTTTGGGGTTGGCGTCAAGGTTGCTGACGATGAGGAGCAGGCGGGAGGAAGAAGAAGAAGGGGGAGTTGGCTGTTAAGAGATGATGGATAATTCGTTTAGAAACTAGGGATTAATTACTAGGAGTTTTAGGAGGAAGATTAGTGGGTAGCTAGGGAGAGATAATCGTTGAATAGGGGGGGGGGGGATTTGTTTTGGAGGCAGATAATGGGATATTGGGAGTAACGTATGTTATTAGTGGAGAAGATTAAGAAGGGTGATTGTTATGCAGTGGGGAAAACTGGGTTTGGATTATGGGCTTGGATTTTGGGCTTTTATAATAATAATAATAATAATGAATCAAATAATATGTAGGTTTGGGTATTCAAATATGTGCTTGAAGTTGGGCTTGAATATAAATAATAGAAGATAATCAAAAATAACAATAATAGTAATCTGATTGAACATATTAGGATTATAAAGTGAAATTTGGGCTTAAAATATATAATCAACAAGAGAAGAAATAATTTGTAAAACGAATAGGATTTTGGTTTATACATCAATGAATCAAAATAATAAGAATATACTTGGTTTGGACTTTAAACAATAAATAAACAAGGAATAGATTAGGGGTTTGGGCTTAATCACTAATCAAATAATCAAATAAACCATGATCATAATATGAATTAAAACCGGGCTTTGACAATTTAATAAATAGTCAAAAAGGGAAGAATAAGATTGGGCTTTAAACGGTTAATAAGATAAAATAACTATAGTATGGACTAGAAATTAAACATGGCTTACAAATTAGTTAAATAAATTATAGGATGGACTAGGATTGGGCTTTACACACATATAGGAGAAAATATGATGGGGCTTCATATTAATAAATAATAAAAGATAGATTAAGTTCTATGAGCTTTCACAAATTAATAAACAATCAGGAAAAGAAGAAGAAGATGATGAATAAAAATAGTAATAATAATAAGATTATTTAACAAAGATAAGATTTGGTTTTGGGCTAAAATATAAATAATCAATCAATTACGAATAGAAAATAAACTTATAAATTGGAATAAGATTTTTGTTAAAATATACAATCGTTTAAAATAAATATAATTGTTGATTAGAAATGATTTTCACAAAAATAATCGAATGAAAGCAGATTGAGTTTAATAGAATGGTAGGATTTATGTCAAATGTTTGGAATACAAGAATTGAAAGAAAAAGAAAAAAAATACAGATAAAATTCGTACATACGGAAACGGGGGTTATACTAACTAAGCCCACAATAATTTTATAATTCTTACAATCCACAATTTCAATTTCTAAGCCCATAATGGAGAGGACTTTTCACATGCAATTCACTTTATTCTTGTCGAGAAAGAGATTTATAACGAGTACAATATTAACCCATAAAAAAAGTAATTGATTAATCATAATAACCAAGACATAACTATCACGATCTTGACAAATAATAATCATTACGATAGTTTGACCATGACATAAATGATTGGACTTGGTTATCAAGATCAATTAATCAATAAATAATAATAATAAAATAATATTTTAAAATTTTTATTTTTTCTTAAATATTTTACTAACAAAAAATTCTCAAAATACCCTCAATTTTTTCCGCTTGTACAAGAACTACCTCTCCATTACAAAGTGTTTTGCTGCTGTCGGATTTTTCTCTTTTCCGTTGTTTTATTTTACTGACTGTTTTTTTAAAAATAACAAAAATACGCTCGCCATTTCATTTAAATTGCGCCATCTCTGTTTTCCCTCATTCACTAATCCCCAGTTCTTCTTTTTCTTTCATCTCTTTCTATTTGAACAGTGTGGACCAAGTATTTGATATATGAGAAGTAGAAAACAGTGGAGCATGATTCACTTATTTTTACTTATTCAATATATCACTTATTAGATCATTACTCTCTCTCTCTCTCTCCACACACACTAATAATTTGCACGTGTGTGGTGCATACCCTTTTTTTTTAAGTTCCCATTATGCACACTAATAATTTGCATGTGCAACGCATGCCCTTTTTTTTAAAAGTTCCCATTATTCACGAATTACAGTCCAAGAACATTAACATTCATTTTAGATGAATGACACTTTCGTAAATAATCGTGTCGTAAATAAATTTAAAGTCTGAGGATATTATGGTAACTGATTAATTAATTAGAAATAGATGGTTATATAACTCTCACTTAAAAATGTATGATTGAGATTATATTAGTTATGATGCGTATGGATGAGATTGGTCAAAGTGTGCGGGTTTTCCGCAAATACATAACTATAGTTCTCTAATTATGACTACTAGTATTATACACGTGCGTTGCACGTGAGGAAAATGGAGAGGGGAATGAAAAGGACAAAAAAAAATCTAGTATTATACACGTGCGTTGCACGTTGCACGTGGGGAAAATGGAGAGGGGGAATGAAAAGGGCAAAAAAAAATTACCAACACGTGTGCTGCACGTGTTGACAAAATGACAAATATTTACAAATGACACTAAGCCCTTCTCCCACTATAATATTAGAGATACTAGTAATTTACACGTGAGATGCACGTCTTAATAAATATAGTTTTTTAAAAGAAAAATTCAGAAGTAGTCTGAGTTTGAATCTAAGAATTCTTTTATAATATTTATGCATGTGTGTTGCACACGTTAATAGATTGACAAATGACACTAAGGCTTTTCTCCCATTATAATATTAGAGATCAGAGATATATTAGCTTAATGTAGTGGACGTACCTGTTTTATTTCTCCCTCTTCTTTTTTAGCTCCACTTTCAACGTCTCATCCTCAAGGAAATTTTTTCCCTTTCAGGTATAATGGTTACTGTGCAAACAAAACCAAATTTGCTAAATACGTAGTGCAGATATATAGGTATTTTGTATACATGTATTTGGGGCCACACATGTGATGAAACGGATAGAGTCAAAGGACTCCAGCCATGCATTAATTAACACAATAATAACAATAGATAGGTCTTACAAGGCGTAAAACAAGCAAACTAGATACACTACTCCTAAATACAAGATAAACGAGTCTATACGGACTCGAAAAATTCTAAATCCAGCATCCCAGGATCTACAAAAACAAATCACACGCAGACTAAGCCAGCAGACAATGCCAGAACACAGAGCAGCTCACAAGACAGTTCAGATCGAGAGGACCAGGGAAGATGAAGGCTCCTCCGCACCCAAAACCCTGTTATCGAAGATACAGCGATGTTCCTTCGATCACAAGGCTACTGAGTGAATCCGAAGCATTGCATCAGCGCAATGAAAAGAAGCTCCCCAACACCGACAGCTCCAGATGATACCGATAGATGCAAAACCGCTAAATAACCAATCAGAACACAGGTCGCCCCGCCAAAGACTGAAATAAAAATCAGCGACTACCGCTAAAGAAAGGCTACACCGCAGTCATAAAGGGACAGGAGACAAGAACTCACAACAGCATAAAATACATCCAGGCTGATAAAACATCAACAAGATAAGAGAACGAGAAACATGACACTATCAGTCTAAAAATCCGACTGAGTTAACCTCAACAAAATAAGAGAACGAGCCAGATGATAATATCAGTCATAAAACCAGAGTTCATAGCGATCCCCCAACCAAAAAAAACACCAACACAACTGCTACCACAATAGTCTGCTAGTCGCAAGACAATACAAACGGTGTTCCCAACAGGCGGAGAAGCACAATGAGACACAACTTAACAAAAAGATCTTAACACTTGAGCTCAGTAAAAGAAACATCAGACCGATCTGACAAAAACACAAGAGCAGCTAAAATGCCAGAATTAGAGTACCATCAGGATAAGGAGAAGGAGGCTGCCAGTCCCATAGACGATCAGGACTTCATATAACACAGATCCAAAAGCAAGAACTGTCCAAAAAGTGGACTAACTTGATGCCAAAAGCATTATAAGGGTAGGCATACCTACCCTTTAATCCTGAAAACAAAACAACCAAAGGAATAGCGTTAAGTGACACCGCTATACTCAAAACAGAAGCAATAATAAAGAGAGAGTGAGCTGCAAAAAAGAAACTTTTGAGCTACAGATGCATAAGCTGAACATGAACTACAAAAATGAGGTGCAGTGTACATTAAATTGCATTGAGATTAATAAGACAATGACAAGCTTTTTCTAGTCTTTCAAACTTCATGGCTTATCTAGCTTCCGTTTTTAAAGAAGAAGCCCAAAAATTGAATAAAAACAACAAATCGTTTGATAACGAACTAGGGGAAGTATAAATCTGACGGAATATTCTGTGATTCCTTTTCCTCCAAATTAACCATAAAATAATCTGGAAGGAGAGGATCCACGATTTGTGGAAAGCGCGATTAGGAGGACGCTTCGTCCAGCAGTCGACCAGACTGACCGGAGTGTCAGACGCTTCCCAAGCCAGAACGGTAATTTTCCAGAGAGAAAGTGCGTAATCGCATTCAACGAACAAGTGGTTCACATCCTCAGAAACTGAGTCGCACAGGGGACACAATTGTCCCCATGCTTGATTTCTCTTATTGAGCATTTCAACGGCAAGGAGTTTATTGTTGAGTGCTAACCACACAAGGATTTTCACCTTCAACGGTGCACAAGACTTCCAAACCAGGTCGTAGAATGGCGATCGAATCCCTCTAAAATTAAGAAAGAGATAGAAAGAACGAACTGAGAAATTCCTTGATGAATTCCAACGCCAAAAGAATTCCTCTTTATCATGCCAAACCGCGTTGTTAAGATCTTCAAGAATGTTATCAAAAATGGGAGTTAAGTGGGATGGAAGATTGGAAGAGAGGGGAATCGACCATTCCCTTTGACCCTCATTGTTGCTGTTATAATCTGACACCAAGGCCAGAGGATTGGCCGCAAGTCGGAATATCGCTGGAAAAGCGGAGGCTAATGAAGAATTACCGATCCAGATATCAGTCCAGAATCTGGTCATGGATCCATCGGCACAACCGTGGCTTAATCCACAATGGAAAGCCGCTGCCGCTTTCCATATACCTTTCCAGAAAGGAGAGGCCTACCTATGCGGATGATCCGGGAAACTCCACCATTCATTGGCCACACCGTAATTGGCTTTGATGCTTTTGATCCAGGGGAGATCCTCCATTTTGAGGAATCTCCGGAGCCATTTGCCTAGCAAAGCAAGGTTTTGGTGTCTAAGGTCTAAAACCCCTAAACCACCAGCCATTTTCAATGTGCAGATGAGTTTCCAGTTACAAAGATGCGTTCCGGGATTGTAGGTAGAAGAGCCTGACCAGAGAAAATTACTTCTGATCTGGTCGATTCTTTTGATCACCCAAGAAGGGATGAAGTAGAAGGACATCATGTATAGAGGAATTGAGGAAAGAACTGAATTGAGCAGAATTAATCTACCACCACGGGACAACTGCCTCCCAGACCACACCGAGAGTCTGGATTCTACCTTATCAATCATTGGAGACCAATCCGATCTATGAAGTTTACCCCACCTCAGTGGAATTCCTAAATACGTAATAGGAAATGAAGCGACCGGGCAGTTAAAGAATGCGGAGATTTCATCCGGCCTATTAGGCAATCCTCCCAGCCAAACGACAGAGGATTTCTGAAAGTTGATAGTAAGCCCAGAGGCTAGCTCAAAACAATAGAGAAGAAGTTTCAGATTTCTGAGGGTATGAGAATTAGGTTTGGCCAGGATGATGGTGTCATCGGCGTACTGAAGGTTCAGTACGCCATTGAAGGAACGAGACTCCCCCAGTCCTTCGATGACCTGGGCTTCCCAAGCATTGCGGAGTAGCTTACTGAACACATCTGCTACTAGCGAGAATAAAAGGGAAGAAAGAGGGTCACCTTGCCTGAGACCGCGTTTAATTTTAAATTTGTGACCCTCCGACCCATTAATGAGAATGGAGGAGGTACCCGCATATAGACTGGATTTTATCCAAGCAATCCATTTGGGGCCAAAGCCCCTATTGATTAACATATCGAAGAGGAACTCCCAACAAACGTTATCGTAAGCTTTTTGAAAATCAAGTTTGAGAAGGATACCCTCAGTTTTGGAATTGTGACAAAAGGAAATGATTTCTTGGGCCGAAGACACGCTATCAAGAATAAATCGATCCTTAATGAACCCCAATTGAGCCGGATCGATAAGAGGAGATATAACCTCTCCAAGTCTAGCCGACAGGACCTTCATGATAATTTTGAAGGTGGAATTGATAAGACTAATCGGCCTAAAATTCGCCACGGTATTCGCTCCTAAAATTTTAGGGATAAGAACAATATGCGCGTAGTTGATGCGGTCGAAGGAGAATGAACCAAGATGAAGATCAGCGAACATCCGGTAAAGGTCATCTTTCAACCAATTCCAGAACTTTTGAAAAAAGAAAGCGGGAAAACCGTCCGGACCCGGTGCAGCATCGCTTTTTAAGGCGAATACCGCCGCTTTGATTTCTTCCATGGAAAACGGAGCTTCAAGAGAAGAAAGATCGTTAGGAGCCTCACCGTACAATTGAGTCCAATCCAGGCTCAGGGCCCTCGGTAACTCGGGGCCACACATAACGGAGCATAACTCGGGGCCACACATGTGGGTTTTATAATACATTTTACTATTTATTTTATTATTGTTATTATTATTATTATTATTTGGAACAACCACACACAACCACCACACATTATATATATATATATATATATATATATATATATATATATATATATATATATATATATATATATATATATATGGAAAGCTTCGGTTGAGCACTACTCTAGTGCTCACCGCGTGAACACTCACTACAAAACAGACTCGATTTACCGGCGTATATTTTTCGGCGTTTTACCAGTAGCGCTAGGGTAGGGAGCGAATAGGAATGGGGCGCCAGATGGGATGGTTATACACCGGCGGTCGCTTTAAACCGCCAGGCAATTTGCGTATTCACCGGCGTTTTATTTAAAAACGCCGGTGAAGTGTATTATTCACCGGCGTTTTAATAAGAAACGCCGGTGAATATACCGATACATTCACCGGCGTGTCTAATTAAAAACGCCGGTGAATAAGCTGAGATAAATCCCGCGAACCCTAATCTTTCGCTCGCCAATTTCCCAAACCCCCCCCCCAAAAAAAAGGGCCGCCTTCGTTTTCCCTCCTTCCTCGCTCTACTTCGCGCGCTTTGCCTCCGCCCCTTCGTCATCTTCGACAGCCTTCGACCCTTCGTCATCGTCCCTTCGTCCCTTCGTCATTTTCGATTTCTCTCCTTCCTCTCTCTATTTGGAGGTGATTTGGCGATCGGAAACCACCGCTTCGCCCCGCTCTCTCTCTATCTCCTACGCCCCCGCATCGTTGCCCCGCTCGTCGCCACGCTCTCTCTCTCTCTCTCTCTTCGGTAACATCTCTTGATTTCCCTTCTTTTTCAAACTCAAAGATGCTGAAATCATGCATCTGATTGTCATCTTAGCATGTTTTTTTAACCAAAATGGGTTAACTTTGAACTAAGGATGCTAGCTGTATACCAAAATCCTCCAAAATGGGTACAAGAATTGGGCCGAACGCACCTTGTGCTTGTTTCTTTTGGAGCCACAAACATGAATGGTTTAGTTGGGATGAAGAATTAATAGAAAAATATATGCTTAGATACTGGAAATTTTTATTTTCTTTTACTATTAAAGAAGCTGATTTCATGCATCTGATTGTCATCTTGGCATGTTTTTTTAACCAAAATGGGTTCACTGTGAACTAAGGATACTGTATGTATACCAAAATCCTCCAAATCTGTACAAGAATTGGGCTGAACAAACCTTGTGGAGGTTTGTTTTGGAGCCACAAACATGAATGGTTTAGTTGGGATGAAGAATTAATAGAGAAAAATATATGCTTAGATACTGGTAATTTTCATTTTCTTTTACTGTTAAAGAAGCTGATTTCATGCATCTGATTGCCATCTTGGCATGTTTTTTTTAACAAAATGGGTTCACTGTGAACTAAGGATGCTGTATGTATACCAAAATCCTCCAAATCTGTACAAGAATTAGGTTGAACAAACCTTGTGGATGTTTCTTTTGGAGCCACAAACATCATGATTTAGTTGGGAAGAAGAATTAATAGAGAAAAATATATGCTTACATACTGGAAATTATCATTTTTCTTTTACTATTAAAGAAGCTGATTTCATGCATCTGATTGTCATCTTGGCATGTTTTTTACCAAAATCCTCCAAATCTGTTCAAGAATTGGGCTGAACAAATCTTGTGCAGGTTTCTTTTGGCGCTACAAACATCAATGATTTAGTTGGGATGAAGAATTATTTTAGAAAAACATATTAGTAGCCATATTAGTTTCTTTTGTTTAGTATTATTATTATTATTATTATTATTATGAGATAAGTAAGTGATTATTAGTAGCCATGAACAGAATAGTTCATGAGTCATCAGATCTTCTTGTTACCGTATTTACAGCACGACGCCCTCATTATTCGTCCGATTCCTCTTCCTCAGCAAATACCCTTTACCATCATCATCTCCTTGAACGGAAAGCCAAATACAGGGGAGACTATAGTCGAATTGATATTACACTCGAACACAGGGTGTGCGATAAAATACCACTAAGGTGGTTGTGATAATTTCCACAAAAGGTAGTTTAGGGTTATGTGAATAGAGTAGATTGTGTTAAGATTTAATTTTTTTTGGTACATTTTTTGGAACCACAATTTCTTTATTTTACAGTTAAAGATTATATCATTTATTTATTTGCAGCAAGGGATGGTTTTCAAAAAGGTGAAATTAAATATACAAAATGCATTTTACTGTTATTACTATTTAATATATCAAATTTTAATTTCAGATTGTGTGCTATTATTATAATGGATAAAAGTTGGATTAGTAAACCACGATTATCCAAGGAGTACCGTGATGGTATTAAAGATTTTATTATCTTTTCCAAACGACATTCCCGTGATCCCAACCTAATCCTTTGTCCATGCCTCCGGTGTACATATTGTAATTTGAGGACATGTGACGTAGTACATACACACTTGGTTGTCAACGATTTTCTTCATGGGTACACAAGGTGGTTTTATCATGGAGAGGATCATACGTCAGCTCCTGCTCGTCCGGTTGTATTAGAAAATGAAGATGAGCCCTTAGTGAACGAAGACTTAAGCGTTTCCGATGAGATGCATGTTTTGTTGCAAGATGCCATGGGATTCATAATGTTCCTTTCCACACCAATAACCCAACAACCCAAGTTCACAATGTGTAGAACCCCGTATTTTCAAATATTATTTTAAAAGATTTGAAAATGAATTTAAATGATTTTCTGGAGATTTAATGAATATTTTCTAAAAGATTTATCTTTTTACACGTGCAGAACACGTGCAAATGTAATCTTGAGAAGTTTGAAAAGTCAAGTTTTCTTTATGAAAAATCATTATTTAATATTTGGAATTTATTTATTATTTTTCCAGATTTTTCTGAAATTAATTGGACCTATTTGCAATTTTTGAGAAAAGAATGACATTTTTGCAAATTTGACATTTTGAGGGTTAAAATGCAAAATATATTTTCTGGACGTTTTGAACAGTACCGGTTGGGATTTAGGATCATATTTTATTTTTAAATCCTAATTTTAATGAATTTTAGATGAATTTCCAAGAATAGGACTATATATGTAAAGCTATGTTTTGGAAGGACTATTTTGCAAATGCATTTCTAAACCCTAAAAACAGTATTTCCGGCCTATATAAAGAGAGTTGCAGCCGTCATTCGCTGCATAACTCAAGTTTCATTATTTTATATTTTCGGTGATTGAAGAGGAAGATTTAGATCTCGCAAAAGAGAGGCTTTCTCGTTGGATCTTTTCAATTCTAAAGGTGAGTGATATTGTTTTGTTTTGTTTTGTTTTGTGATATGAACTTTGTTTTGTTGATTGATTGTGTGTGGTTTCGTTTCGATATTTTCGTATCTTGTATGTGATCAATGCAATAGTTGATATTTATATTATGCGTGTGAAATCCACGAATGTTTAGTAGATCTTGATTAACAAATTCTTTATTGCTTGAACACATGTTAAGATTTGAGTATGGTTATGATAATAAGGAATTGGATGGTTGAATATCTGGATCTTGAGATTACAAATCAGATCTGAGTTAAGAGTTGTGAAAGAAATTTAGTATGAAGAAACCCTAATGAAAGAGTTAGGTATTTAGAACATGAGAACTTGAGTTTTGAACCATGGATTAATTAGACCAACGTGTCCAATCTGAGATACTTTGAGATTTGTCATTTTTACCTGAATACGAATTAATTTCATAAGCAATGAATCCTTAGAAAACTCCAGTTTTGATCATCGTATTCAGACTTAAATCATGAAAACTGTAGGCCGACAGTCGACTGGTACGATCCTACTACTGTGTCTTTAAATTCTTAAAAATATGATCTGGACAGTCGACTGAATCCCTCTTACAGTCGACTGGTATGCTCAAGATCTATTCTGCAAGTTTAGTTTCTTTCCTAGACAGTCGACCTATGACTCCTTAAGTCGACTGTTAGTGCTTAGAATATTTTCGTGAGAATTATTGGAAATTGTCTCGGGTAAGTCGACTTATAGTACTTGTTATAATCTTGGATATTGGTTCTCGGGGCAGTCGACTTACAACAGTATAAGTCGACTGGTGCTGATGGGTTTTTCACATGAATGTCCTTTTAAGTTGTTAGTGTTTATAGATGGATATATTCTGCGGTATTGGGAGTCATTGAGCTCTGGGGTTGGGTATACTCTGCGGTGTTGGGAATCACTATTAGTGGTTGATAACCGGGTATCCAATCTGCAGTATTGTGAGTGACTGATAACCGGGTATCCGATCTATGGTATTGTTAGTGTTTGTAGATGGATATATTCTGCGGTATTGGGAGTCAATGAGCTCTGGGGTTGGGTATACTCTGCGGTGTTGGGAATCACTGTTAGTGGTTGATAACCGGGTATTCAATCTGCAGTGTTGTGAGTGACTGATAACCGGTTATCCGATCTATGGTATTGTTAGTGTTTGTAGATGGATATATTCTGCTGTATTGGGAGTCATTGAGCTCTGGGGTTGGGTATACTCTGCGGTGTTGGGAAACACTGTTAGTGGTTGATAACCGGGTATCCAATCTGCAGTGTTGTGAGTGACTGATAACCGGGTATCCGATCTATTGTATTGTTAGTGTTTGTAGATGGATATATTCTGCAGTATTGAGAGTCATTGAGCTCTGGGGTTGGGTATACTCTGCGGTGTTGGGAATCACTGTTAGTGGTTGATAACCGGGTATCCAATCTGTAGTGTTGTGAGTGACTGATAACCAGGTATCCGATCTATGGTATTGTTAGTGTTTGTAGATGGATATATTCTGCGGTATTGGGAGTCATTGAGCTCTGGGGTTGGGTATACTCTGCGGTGTTGGGAATCACTGTTAGTGGTTGATAACCGGGTATCCAATCTGCAGTGTTGTGAGTGACTGATAACCGGGTATCCGATCTGTGGCATTGAGAATGACCGATAACCGAATATTGGCAGTGAACAGTCGACTGGTCCATTAAGCAGTTGACTGTACTGCACAGTTGAGCTATAATTGTGGAGAAGGATTCTTCTGACACTTAGTTAACCTATACCTGATGTTTTCATGTTTTCCTGCCATTTCTTACTTCACAATACATGTTTAGTATATGTTTCCCTCGTTCAGTGCTTGTTGTTTAAGAAACCATGTTTATTGTTTAATTATGCTGTTTGTTTGTTTATATCACTCACACCATTTATGGCTGACCCCTTAGTTGGGGGTTAGGGTTCAACTCTAGCCTCATGTGGTGCAGGTTGTTGCTTAGAGTTTGGGGGTTTGCACGCTTGAGTTAGCTTTGGAGATTATAAGTAATGTAATAGAGCATTGTAAAATTTTTGTAAAGAGAAGTGTTGTAAAAAGAATGCTTTTAATTCAAGGTGTTTGTATTTCCGCTGTGTTTGAAAAAAAAAAGAATGTTGTAATAAAAGAAAATTATTTGTGTTTTGAGCTATGTGTACTATTACATTGAAGTGGATTCTGGGATTGTGCCACGTATTTTCTAAGATATCTTATTAGAAATTCGGGCGCTACAGATTTGGTATCAGAGCATGCTTCAGTAGTAATAATAAACATAGTATGAAAACCAACCTAGGTGTGGACACTAGAGAGTGAGTACCTAGGTGTGGACATTAGAGTGTGACTATCACATAGAGCTGAAACATGATGTTTTGGTTTGGGGTATGGTTGAGGTTTTGCCATAGGGTATTGATGTGAATGTGATTTGTATGGTGATGCTCTAACTTTACCCTCGTTTTGCAGTATTCAAAATGGTCGCACCCAGGGGCAGGAATGGTGGTAACAATGAGGATGGATCTGGTAGTTCTCGAGGAACGGGAATTGATCTGGAGGCTGAATTCGCCAAGGTGTATCAGACTCTGAATGTGCTGATGGCATTCAATTTGACGCAAACTCAGAATCAACAGCAGGCCCAACAGCAGAATCAGCAGCCAAATCATGGAGCTGGACAGGGATTGGTTAACGCCGATCCTATCAAGCAGATGAGTCCCTTAAGAGGATGAGGCCGCCAGTCTTTGAGGGGCAAACTGATCCAACCGCAGCTGACGACTGGATCAGGAGGATGGAGACGATCTTCGAGGTATTGGAGACTCCGGCAGCTAGCAAGGTGAAGTTGGCTACGATGCAGCTAGAGAAGGACGCTGGTGTCTGGTGGGAGTCGCTGAAATTGACTTTGGGAGATCAGCTGATGACTTGGGAAGCTTTTCTGGAGGAATTCAGGGATCGCTTCTTTCCCCTAGATGTTCAGGAGAAGAAGGCGACTGAGTTCTTGAACCTTCAGCAGGGCAGCATGACCGTGCGGGAGTATGAGACCAAGTTTGCTCAGCTTTCGAGGTATGCACCAGAGTTGGTCGTGGACGAAGCGAAGAAGGCCAAGAAGTTTGAGCAGGGCTTGAGGCCAAACTTGAGGTCGAGAATGATTCCGTTGGGCATCAGAAGGTTCGACAAGCTGGTCAGGAGAGCAGCTATGACCGAGGAGGACATGGACCAGTCTCAGGAGAAGCAAGAGACCGGGAACAAGAAAAAGAGGCCAGCAGATGATCAGAATGGGAAGGAATTCCCAGTGAAGCAGGGCAAGTCCAGTGATCCAGTGCAGAAGGCACCGGCAACTCAGGAAGTAACTTGTTTTTACTGCAGGAAGGCAGGTCATTACAGGTCAGCGTGTCCGAAGTTGGCAAAGCAGACTTGTTTTCATTGTGGTCAAGAAGGGAACATTCGACCAAACTGTCCTGCAGCTGAAGAAGGACGGTGCAGGGAAAGACAAGGATCTGAGGCAGGGACGAGTGTTCGCATTGACTGAGGAGGATGCGGGCAACCCGGAAATGTGATCTGTGTGTGCAAGAATTTTGAAATTTATTCTTTTGTATTAAGTAAAACTTTTGGGGAATAATTGAAGATTGATTTTTCTTCATGTGACAAGATTTATCTGAATAAAGACAATATTTTATTTGATACTGTTTTCTTGCATGCAATTGTGTCGCCCATTTATTTCTAGTCTTATGTGTGGAGCTTAGGGTGTTTCCAAGCAAGGTCTTGAGGTGGTTATCCTTAGTCATGTCCCTTCTAAGGAGGGAGTGGCCACCGATTCTCGGAAAGACGAAGCAGATGTGGAAGGTCAGAGTTGGATGCAGGAGTTCAGTAGTTGATGCAGCGAGACTTCCGATGGCAAGTTATCAGAGTTGCGCAGCGGAAGTTTGTTTTTCTGAATTCTTTGCATGATTGTGTTTCTTCAGTATGATGTATTTCTTTTGATGGAATGCGTTCTTTGGTGTGACTGTATTTCCTAAAACTATGTTTCTATCCATGAGTTTTCATCCTTTGTTGGTGTGTTTGTTTGGATCCCATTAGCAGTAGTTCTGAGGACAGAACTCTTCTAAGGAGGGAGTGATGTAGAACCCCGTATTTTTAAATATTATTTTAAAAAATTTGAAAATGAATTTAAATGATTTTCTAGAGATTTAATGAATATTTTCTAAAAGATTTATCTTTTTACATGTGCAGAACACGTGCAAATGTATTCTTGAGAAGTTTGAAAAGTCAAGTTTTCTTCATGAAAAATCATTATTTAATATTTGGAATTTATTTATTATTTTTCTAAATTTTTTCTGAAATTAATTGGACCTATTTGCAATTTTTGAGAAAAGAATGACCTTTTTGCAAATTTGACATTTTTAAGGGTTAAAATGCAAATTGTATTTTCTGGACGCTTTGAACAGTATCGTTTGAGATTTAGGATCATATTTAACTTTTAAGTCCTAATTTAAATGGTTTTATTGGATTTCCAAGAATAGGACTATATATGTAAAGCTATGTTTTGGAAGGACTATTTTGCAAATGCATTTCTAAACCCTAAAAACAGTATTTCCGGCCTATATAAAGAGAGTTGCAGCCGTCATTCGCTACATAACTCAAGTTTCGTTATTTTATGTTTTCGGTGATTGAAGAGGAAGATTTGGATCTCGCAAAAGAGAGGCTTTCTCGTTGGATCTTTTCAATTCAAAGGTGAGTGATATTGTTTTGTTTTGTTTTGTTTTGAGATATGAACTTTGTTTTTTTGATTGATTGTGTGTGGTTTCGTTTCGATATTTTTGTATCTTGTATGTGATCAAAGCAACAGTTGATATTTATATTATGCGTGTGAAATCCACGAATGTTTAGTAGATCTTGATTAACAAATTCTTTATTGCTTGAAAACATGTTAACATTTGAGTATGGTTATGATAATAAGGAATTGGATGGTTGAATATCTGGATCTTGAGATTACAAATCAGATCTGGGTTAAGAGTTGTGAAAGAAATTTAGTATGAAGAAACCCTAATGAAAGAATTAGGTATTTAGAACATGAGAACTTGAGTTTTGAACAATGGATTAATTAGACCAACGTGTCCAATCTGAGATACTTTGAGATTTGTCATTTTTACCTGAATACGAATTAATTTCATAAGCAATGAATCCTTAGAAAACATCAGTTTTGATTATTGTATTCAGACTTAAATCATGAAAACTGTAGGCCGACAGTCGACTGGTCTACTATTCAGTCGACTGGTACGACCCTACTACTGTGTCTTTAAATTCTTAAAAATACGATCTGGACAGTCGACTGAATCCCTCTTACAGTCGACTGGCATGCTCAAGATTTATTCTGCAAGTTTAGTTTCTTTCCTGGACAGTCGACCTATGACTCCTTAAGTCGACTGTTAGTGCTTAGAATATTTTCGTGAGAATTATTGGAAATTGTCTCGAGTAAGTCGACTGATGGTTTCTTAAGTCGACTTATAGTACTTGTTATAATCTTGAATATTGGTTCTCGGGGCAGTCGACTTACAACAGTATAAGTCGACTGGTGCTGATGGGTTTTTCACATGAATGTCCTTTCAAGTGGTTAGTGTTTATAGATGGATATATTCTGCGGTATTGGGAGTCATTGAGCTCTGGGGTTGGGTATACTCTGCGGTGTTGGGAATCACTGTTAGTGGTTGATAACCGGGTATCCAATCTGCAGTGTTGTGAGTGACTGATAACCGGGTATCCGATCTATAGTATTGTTAGTGTTTGTAGATGGATATATTCTGCGGTATTGGGAGTCATTGAGCGCTGGGGTTGGGTATACTCTGCGGTGTTGGGAATCACTGTTAGTGGTTGATAACCGGGTATCCAATCTGCAGTGTTGTGAGTGACTGATAACCGGCTATCCGATCTATGGTATTGTTAGTGTTTGTAGATGGATATATTCTGCGGTATTGGGAGTCATTGAGCTCTGGGGTTGGGTATACTCTGCGGTGTTGGGAATCACTGTTAGTGGTTGATAACCGGGTATCCAATCTGCAGTGTTGTGAGTGACTGATAACTGGGTATCCAATCTATGGTATTATTAGTGTTTGTAGATGGATATATTCTGCGGTATTGGGAGTCATTGAGCTCTGGGGTTGGGTATACTCTGCGGTGTTGGGAATCACTGTTAGTGGTTGATAACCGGGTATCCAATCTGCACTGTTGTGAGTGACTGATAACCAGGTATCCGATCTATGGTATTGTTAGTATTTGTAGATGGATATATTCTGCGGTATTGGGAGTCATTGAGCTCTGGGGTTGGGTATACTCTGCGGTGTTGGGAATCACTGTTAGTGGTTGATAACCGGGTATCCAATCTGCTGTGTTGTGAGTGACTAATAACCGGGTATCCGATCTGTGGCATTGAGAATGACCGATAACCGAATATTGGCAGCGAACAGTCGACTGGTCCATTAAGCAGTCGACTGTACTGCACAGTTGAGCTATAATTGCGGAGAAGGATTCTTCTGACACTTTGTTAAGCTATACCTGATGTTTTCATGTTTTCCTGCCATTTCTTACTTCACAATACATGTTTAGTATATGTTTCCCTCGTTCAGTGCTTGTTGTTTAAGAAACCATGTTTATTATTTAATTATGTTGTTTGTTTGTTTATATCACTCACACCATTTATGGCTGACCCCTTAGTTGGGGGTTAGAGTTCAACTCTAGCCTCATGTGTTGCAGATTGTTGCTTAGAGTTTGGGGGTTTGCACGCTTGAGTTAGCTTTGGAGATTATAAGTAATGTAATAGAGCCTTGTGAAATTTTTGTAAAGAGAAGTGTTGTAAAAAGAATGCTTTTAATTCAAGGTGTTTGTATTTCCGCTGTGTTTGAAAAAAAAAAAGAATGTTGTAATAAAAGAAAATTATTTGTGTTTTGAGCTATGTGTACTATTACATTGAAGTGGATTCTGGGATTGTGCCACGTATTTTCTAAGATATCTTATTAGAAATTCGGGACACTACACAATGAGTCAACAGAAACATCACACATTCGTGGTGGGGTGGACGAGAAAATGCCTCGCCCCGCCCCGCCCCTGAAAATAATAAGCAGCAAGAATCCTTCGCTAAGTTACTTGAAGATGCTAGTACTCCGTTGTACCGTGATTGCACCAAATTCTCTAAATTCTCATTCATTGTCAGACTATTTCAGATTAAATATTTAAACGGTTGGTCTGCTAAGTCCTTCACTATGCTACTTGAATTGTGGAATGAAGCATTTCCTGAAATCTGTATTCCAAACTCAGCCTATAAAATCAAAAAATTCCTAAGTTCTTTCGATCTAGGGTATGAGAAGATAGCAGCATGTCCAAATGACTGTATGCTTTTCACGAGAGGTAAGGAAAGTCTGGAGAATTGCGAAGTGTGTGGTTCTTTGAAATGGATAGAAAGACCAAATCAAGACGAGGGAGCCAGTGGATCTACTATGCGAAGTAGGAAAAAGAAGCCTGCCAAAATACTGCATTACTTTCCTCTGATTCCTAGGCTACAAAGGTTGTTTATGTCTACGAAAACTTCTTTTGATATGAAATGGCATGCTAAAGGTCGCACTAATGATGGGATTCTTAGACATCCTGCTGATTCTCAATCTTGGAAAAAATTTGATGAAAGATATCCCGATTTTGCGGAAGATCCTCGGAATGTGAGACTTGGACTAGCTAGTGATGGTTTCAACCCTTTCAGGCAAATGAGTAGTACATACAGCATATGGCCGGTTGTGTTAATACCAGACAATTTGCCGCCTTGGAAATGCTTGAAGCAGTCCTCATTTATTTTGTCCATGATAGTTCCTGGACCGAAAGGTCCTGGAAATGATATAGATGTGTATCTACAGCCGTTAATAGATGAACTTCAGAAATTGTGGGTGGGTGTTCCAACCTATGATACTGTGGCTAAAGAAACATTTTCTCTTCGGGCCGTGTTGTCTTGGACAATCAATGATTTTCCAGCATATGCAAATTTATCTGGATATAGTACTAAAGGACGTTATGCATGTCCATGTTGTGCTGACCAAACTAGTTCAAGGTGGTTGTGTAATGGCAGAAATTTTTGCTATATGGGTCATAGGAGATGGTTGCCTGACACACATATATTTCGGGCAGAGCCAGCGACATTTGATGGTACCGACGAGTGGGAACATGCTCCTGGATCTTCTTCTGGTTCAGATATTTTGAGGCGGGTAGATGGTCATCAATTCAAATATGAAAAAGAACCAGAAGTCAGGACAAAGGGCAAGAAAAGGGCAAGGCCGGAGTAAGGTGAGGAGACCGATCTATGTGGCGAAGATGAGGATCAAAACATGACGAGTTTAGGTGCATGGAAGAAGAAGAGTATTTTCTTCAAGTTGCCGTATTGGGAATTCAACTTATTGTGACATAATTTAGATGTGATGCATATCGGAAAAAATATTGGTGAAAATTGTATAGGAACAGTTATGGGAGATGACCGGAAGACAAAGGATAATCTCAAGAGCCGACTTGATTTGAAGTAAATGGGCATCCGACATGAGTTGCACCCAGAAGAATTACCGAATGGGAAAGTACTCCTGCCTCCTGCAATCTATTCAATGTCAAAATCGAAGTTGGAATTGTTTTGCAAAGTACTATTGGAACTTAAAGTTCCTGATGGCTATTCTTCTAACATAGCAAGATGTGTCAACTTTAAAGAGAAGAGGCTTCAGGGTCTAAAGTCACACGACTACCACATCCTAATGCAGGATCTCCTTCCTGTGGCCCTAAGGTCTTCAATGTGTGAGCAAGTCACTACTGTCCTGAAAGATCTTTGTAGCATATATAAAGGTATTTGCTCAAGAATGCTTCGTGTTGAAGATATTGACCAATTGGAGCAGCAGGCGGCATTGACACTTAGTAAAATGGAGATGATATTTCCTCCATCGTTCTTCACTATAATAATTCACTTGATAATCCACCTTGCGGGTGAAGCCAGAATCGGCGATCCTGTTTACTATCGGTGGATGTACCCCATTGAGAGGTAAAAGAATTCATTCATCTTACAAAATTGAATTTTCAAAAGCTTATTTCTTTTAATCCCCTAATCCGCTCTAATTCATTAATTGTACATGTTCAGGTACCTATACCGGCTAAAGGGTTATGTTAAAAATAGAGCATATCCTGAAGTGTCAATAGCTCAGGAATATCTATCAGAGGAGTGTTCACATTTTTTTCCCAGGTATTTGCTGGGTGTAGAGACATCTTTGAGTAGACCACGTAGAAATCCAGACATTTCCAACCTTGATGGTGCTCAATATCTTTTTGATACCGCTGGCACTACTGTTGGTAAAGATGATGCATTTGAGCTAGATAACTTAACGTGGGAACAGGCACATCGATATGTGCTAGACCACCATGCATCAGTAGAACCATTTCGAAAGTAAGTTGCTTTTGAATTTAAATCGAATATAGTGAAAACCGCGAAGTTCGATATTAACTTACTTTTGTTATTCCTTATTTCAATTGCTTGTTTTTTAGCGAATTTGTTAGGGACATCAAACGAAGGGCTAGACCAAGAAGACTACCACCACGTGAACAAAACAAGTTGATGAATGAAAAAATTCATAAGTGGCTTGAATCTCATGTAGGTGAATTACAGTTATATAAGTTAATCTTCATTATATCTACATTTTCTATGGTGCTGATACGATTTGCGCAAAATTAATAGGTACATTCTTTGGGTCCTGAAGGTGTGTCATCTGAAATACAAGTACTTGCCAAAGGTCCCTATAAGATGGTCAAAAGATACGGAGGATACATATTCAATGGTTTTAGATTTCGTACTAAGGATCGTGAATGTAATTTGAAGTCTCAAAATAGTGGAATGGTAGTGACGTCTAAGACTAGAAGTTATGCTTCCAAATCGGACACGAGGCCTATAGATGGAGATCTCGACTACTATGGAGTGCTCACGGATATCATTGAGTTGAATTATTTTGGTCATTTCCGTGTTGTCTTATTTCGTGGGGATTGGGCTGAGTTTGATAGGAATTTTGCTAACAACAAGGATAAGTTTGGCTTCACAATTGTAAACTTCTCAAAATTGATTCACATCGGTTCACACATTAGCCATGAGCCATTTGTGTTTCCATCCCAAGTGCAACAAGTGTTCTACATTGAAGATCCAACCCTGCCAAAATCGTATGTGGCTCTCGCTATGCAACCAAGAGATGTATTCCAACTGGGCGATACTTCAGAAGATGAAGACGGTGAAGTCATGAACAGTTACATTGCTTCTGAGTTTCCTATGTTTGATGTAAACACAACCGACGGTAGAATTTGCGGGACTTGGCTCCGCAAGGATGGAGAAGAGGGCGATGTATTGGAAGATGTCGTATTGTAGTTTACTTGATTTTCAATCTCAATATTATATGTCTGTAATTTTTGTGTCTTAAATCTTGTTGTAATATTATGTCTGTAATTCCGAATATGTTGAATGTGAATTTAATACACCGGTTTAATTATCTTTCTATTTTCTACTGCTTGGTGTTATTTACATTAAACTATGCTTAGTGTCAT
The DNA here is from genome assembly GCA_017893485.1 of Hemerocallis citrina. Taxonomy (NCBI): domain Eukaryota; kingdom Viridiplantae; phylum Streptophyta; class Magnoliopsida; order Asparagales; family Asphodelaceae; genus Hemerocallis; species Hemerocallis citrina. Next base: position 10,226,992 of record CM030365.1, on the reverse strand, counting down.
TTGAATCAAACTATCATTGTAATTGAATTTGTTACAAATCTCATTTTTTTAATTTTTTTATAATTATGTTGGTTTGTTAATCCTACTAAAGTACAAATTTTATGATAGTTATTATAAACATGTTATTAATTAAATTTGCATCTCTAAGGAAGTTATTTGCATCTCTATTGAATCCTTTGCTCTGGTTCGGGAAGAATTGGTAGGCGCAATCGTATTGAACATTTTTTACTTACAGTTATTTGTTTATAACCATTTCATCTTACTAATATATAGGAAGAAGATTTGGGGAGTCCTACGGAGTTTGGCGACATTGACTTTTTCGATGCCACCCACAAATCCAAGGATGGGACGTATGCGAGCCCTGAGGCAGCACGGATTCTGGTAATTTGTGAACTAATATCTAATGAGTAGTCGAAATCTCATCTGCTTTTAACTCTGATTGTTATGTCCTTTTACAGACTAACGCTCGGAGAAGGTATGATGAAATCTCTTCTGCTTCAGATTCTGACCCTACGGCGGCACCTACAGATTTCTGTACCCGGCAGAGAGTTGCCTTGACCGAGGTTAGGGGAAAGGAGAGGCATGGCCGTATCCGTGGTATGGGGCTAGGACCAACCCCCTCGCGGCTATTCGGACGGAGTGAATCTAGTTCAAGTGCCAATCGGGACGAGGAGATGACTTCATTAAAGGCACAAGTTGCACTCTTACAAGAACAAATGGCCCATTTAATAGGGCAGCAATCCCAAGTCCCACCTTCGGTAAGTCTTTAAATTGGTATTTTTAAAGAGATTATGGTCTTGAATGCATGAAAGACACGTATTAGTATTTGTGAGTCTGCATTGTGGCTGTCTTCTATAAGCATTTCGTCTATGTTTCTTAAGTGGGCTGTGATTAGAAAGAAAGGGCTGGAGTGGAGATCTGGAAACCCAAATAGAGACATCTCGTTTATTATAATCTATACTTATTGTTGGACCAACCCCCTCTTGCTGTTGTTGCTGATGTCTCTTTGTGTGCGTGTGTTGAAGAGAAAGAAGGGATGAGAGAGAGAGTTGAGGAAAATGCCGCTATGTTAGCCTGGTGTATCCTCATTCTCTACCATTCCTCTTTCTGGCTCCATATATGGCTTCTATATTAAATTGGTTTCCTTCCACGATGACAGTCCGTAATACTACACTTGATATGAGCCCTGTTCATAGCTGCACCCTATTGCATACTCACAAACAACTAATACGTGTCGTTCATGCATTGTATGACCAACCCCACTTTGGCACATAACATGCTTAGATGACATTGTATGATCTGCAAACAAGGTTTGTTCAGCCGTGTTGTTGTACTGATTTGGAGGATTTTGGTATGCATACAGCATCCTTAGTTGACAGTGAACCCATTTTGGTTAAAAAATCATGCTAAAGATGGCAATCAGATGCATGAAATCAGCTTCTTTAACAGTATCTGAAAATGAAAATTTCCATTATCTGAGCATATATGTTTCTCTACTAATTCTTCAGCCCAACTAAATCATTCATGTTTCTGGCTCCAAAAGAAACCTGCACAAGGTTTGTTCTTCCCAATTCTTGTACAGATTTTGGGAATCATGTATGTTTTTAGATCCAGGATCACAAATTTTGAGGGCGAACTGTGATTGGATTGTTTAGTGACTGTGAACAATTGTTCTTAATTGGGCTGTGATTAGAAAGAGACGAGTTGGAGTGGAGATCTGGAAACCCATATAGAGACATCTTGTTCATAATAATTTATTATTATTGTTGTTCTTGTCGCTCTTGCTGTTGTTGTTGATGTCTCTGTGTTCGTGTGCTGAAGGGAAAGAAGGGATGAGAGAGAGATGAGGAAAATGCCGCTATGTTAGCCTGGTGTATCCTCATTCTCTACCATTCCTCTTTCTGGCTTCTATATTTGGTTTCCTTCCACGATGACAATTCCTTAAAACTACACTTGATATGAGTCCTATTCGTATTTTTCTTCAATGAAGAATTGATCTATGACTATAATCTCCATTCAAAGCCCAATCAAAATTTGTTTTGGAGCCACAAACATCAATGAAGAATTAATAGAGAAACATAAATGATTATATGCTGGAAATTTTCATTTTCTTTTACTGTTAAAGAATACTGTTAAAGAAGCTTATTTCATGCATCTGATTGTCATCTTGGCACATTTTTTTGACCAAAATGGGTTCACTGAGAACTGAGGATGCTAGCTGTATGCCAAAATCCTCCGGATATGTACAACAATTGGGTCATGATTTAGTTGGGCTAAAGAATTAGTAGAGAAACATATATGCTCAGATAATGGAAATTTTCATTTTCAGATACTGTTAAAGAACCTGATTGTCATCTTTGGCATGATTTTTTAACAAAAAATGGGTTCACTTCCAAACTAAGTATGCTGCTAGCGTCCTCATTTTCTTTTACTGTTAATGAAGCTTATTTCATGCATCTGATTGTCATCTTGGCATGTTTTTTTGACCAAAATGGGTTCACTGTGAACTGAGGATGCTAGTTGTATGCCAAAATCCTCCGGATATGTACAACAATTGGGTCATGATTTAGTTGGGCTAAAGAATTAGTAGAGAAACATATATGCTCAAATAATGGAAATTTTCATTTTTAGATACTGTTAAAGAACCTGATTGTCATCTTTGGCATGATTTTTTAACAAAAAATGGGTTCACTTCCAAACTAAGTATGCTGCTAGCATCCTCATTTTCTTTTACTGTTAATGAAGCTTATTTCATGCATCTGATTGTCATCTTGGCATGTTTTTGTGACCAAAATGGGTTCACTGAGAACTGAGGATGCTAGCTGTATGCCAAAATCCTCCGGATATGTACAACAATTGGGTCATGATTTAGTTGGGCTAAAGAATTAGTAGAGAAATATATATGCTCAGATAATGGAAATTTTCATTTTCAGATACTGTTAAAGAACCTGATTGTCATCTTTGGCATGATTTTTTAACAAAAAATGGGTTCGCTTCCAAACTAAGTATGCTGCTAGCATCCTCATTTTCTTTTACTGTTAATGAAGCTTATTTCATGCATCTGATTGTCATCTTGGCATGTTTTTTTGACCAAAATAGGTTAACTGTGAACTGAGGATGCTAGCTGTATGCCAAAATCCTCCGGATATGTACAACAATTGGGTCATGATTTAGTTGGGCTAAAGAATTAGTAGAGAAACATATATGCTCAGATAATGGAAATTTTCATTTTTAGATACTGTTAAAGAACCTGATTGTCATCTTTGGCATGATTTTTTAACAAAAAATGGGTTCACTTCCGAACTAATTATGCTGCTAGCATCCTCATTTTCTTTAACTGTTAACGAAGCTTATTTCATGCATCTGATTGTCATCTTGGCATGTTTTTGTGACCAAAATGGGTTCACTGTGAACTGAGGATGCTAGATGTATGCCAAAATCCTCCGGATATGTACAACAATTGGGTCATGATTTAGTTGGGCTAAAGAATTAGTAGAGAAACATATATGCTCAGATAATGGAAATTTTCATTTTCAGATACTGTTAAAGAACCTGATTGTCATCTTTGGCATGATTTTTTTAACAAAAAATGGGTTCACTTCCAAGCTAAGTATGCTGCTAGCATCCTCATTTTCTTTTACTGTTAATGAAGCTTATTTCATGCATCTGATTGTCATCTTGGCATGTTTTTTTGACCAATCTGGGTTCACTGTGAACTGAGGATGCTAGCTGTATGCCAAAATCCTCCGAATATGTACAACAATTGGGTCATGATTTAGTTGGGCTAAAGAATTAGTAGAGAAACATATATGCTCAGATAATGGAAATTTTCATTTTCAGATACTGTTAAAGAACCTGATTGCCATCTTTGGCATGATTTTTTAACAAAAAATGGGTTCACTTCCAAACTAAGTATGCTGAATGAATTTTCATTTTCTTTTACTGTTAAAGAAGCTTATTTCATGCATCTGATTGTCATCTTGGCATGTTTTTTTGACCAAAATGGGTTCACTTTGAACTAAGGATGCTAGCTGTACGTATACCAAAATCGTCCAAATCTGTACAAGAATTGGGCTGAACAAACCTTGTGGGGGTTTCTTTTGGAGCCACAAACATCAATGATTTAGTTGGGATGAAGAATTAATAGAGAAACATATATGCTTAGATTCCGCTATGTTATCATTTTTCTTTTACTGTTAAAGAAGCTGAATTCATGCATCTGAAGATTTAAGATCCAGGATGACAAATTTTGATTGGGCTGTGATTGGATTGTTTAGTGGCTGTTGTCTATGTTCTTAATTGGGCTGTGATTAGAAAGAGAGGGCTCGAGTGGAGATCTGGAAACCCATATAGAGACATCTCGTTTATAATAATTTATTATTATTGTTGTTCTTGTCGCTCTTGCTGTTGTTGCTGATGTCTCTTTGTGTTCGTGTGCTGAAGGGAAAGAAGGGATGAGAGAGAGATGAGGAAAATGCCGCTATGTTAGCCTGGTGTATCCAAAGTCTCTACCATTCCTCTTTCTGTTTCCATTTCTGGCTTCTATATTTGGTTTCCTTCCACGATGACAGTTCCCTAAAAATACACTTGATATGAGCCTTATCTTATTTTTCTTATTTTTCTTATATTTGGTTTCCTTCCACGATGACAGTTTCATGGATTGTCTGAACAATCCATGAAAGACATGCTTAGATACTGAATTTTCATTTGTTTTACTGTTTTAGATAGTGGATATTCCCAATCAGAGGAGAATATAAAGGTTTCAAGTTAGATACTGAATTTTCATTTGTTTTGTTGTTTTAGATATATTTAAAAACAAAATTAAGTACTAGATTTTTAGCATTGCAATGTAATTATTTTACCTCTCTATATATCATTAACAATTCCATTTGCAATTGGCACTTTGATCTTATAATTTAAGATACAGGTAGATCTTTTTGCAAGTTCAAAAAATATGTATATTCTGTATTGTGGTCTACTGTTGAATTAAATTATTGTTTTTTTTTCACAGAGCGGTCGCCCAGATGAAGGAAATTCTGATGATCAGAACTGAAGCTACTCGAGGGGTATGAATCTGTGGTCGGCCTAGTATGGTTGTTGTTCTTATGTCCTCCTTGCTGTTGTTATGTCTTGTATTGTTGTCAGACTGGTTTGTTTTGATATTTGGGATGTTCGTCACTATATTAATTTGTTAATTATGACACTGTTAATTTTGCGGTGAATTTGGATGATGATATGACACGTGTGAAACTTTATTATCTTTAATTATTCTTGTGTTTGGTTGTGATTTGCGCATTAATATGCAACGAAATTGGTTGAATCAGTTGTGAATTAGTTTACAGGTTTTATAAATGAAACTGTGAATTGAAATCGAATGGAAAACCGGAGCACGAAAAACAAACGGGCATAGATAGACCGGCGTTTTATAAAACGCCGGTCTATCTAATGAATTAGTTGCAGTGTGCGATAGAGAGGCTTTCCCACACACGCCGGTGTACGCCGCCAGCTGTAACGGCACCAAGGAACACCGGCGTTTTATAAAACGTCGGTGAACCTAACTACACCGGCATTTTTTAGTCACGCCGGTACTTGTAAGTAGGAAAAACCGGGCACTCATAAACGCACATACACCGGCGGTGTACGACCGTCGGTATACTTTCAGTCTACACCGGCGTTTATAGAAACGCCGGTGAATGGATAAATACCAGCGGTTTATGGCCGCCGGTGAATGTATATTGGGGAAAGAACGGCACTCAGAGACCCCCATACACCGGCGTTCTCTAACCGCCGTGTAGTTGTAATATTTACCGGCGTCCAGTAAAACCGCCGGTGTAGACCCCTACCTTTTCGCGACGCTCGCTTCGGCGGCATTTGGACCGGCGCTATTATAAACGCCGGTGAAGGTTTCACCGGCGTAAAAAAATGCCGGTAAAGACGTAAAAAAACGTCGGTAAATCAAGTCTATTTTGTAGTGACTAGGTCTTCGGGCGTTCATATCGAAAATCCGAACCGTTCACATTGATCTACACATCTAAATTAGTCTAAATATGTAAAATTAAATCATTTAAAATTTATTTGCCCATTCATTGAAGTGTTACAAAATTGTATGCCTGAAAATCATTGTTTTTATAGTCACATGATGAATGTGCAAATGAATTTCAAATGATTTGATTTTACATATTTAGACCAATTTAGATGTGTAGATCAATGTGAACGGTTCGGATTTTCGATATGAATGCCCGAAGGCCTAGTGTTCATGTGGTGAGCACTAGAGTAGTGCTCAAACGAAAATTTCCATATATATATATATATATATATATATATATATATATATATATATATATATATATATATAGGGGGAAAGGGGTATGAGCAACTTGCTCATTTAGTAAATAAGCAATTGATGATGTGGCATACATGTGATTGGAAAATCATTAAAATGGTTAGTTGTCTAATGTATCACATGCATGCCACATAATCAATTGTTCATTTACTAAATGAGCAAGTTGCTCATATCCTTTTTACCTATATATATATATCATCTCTAATATTATAATAGGAAAATTGGAGTTGTAATTTGTAGACATTTAACTAGCTAATCTCAATCATTCGTTTTTAATTGGTAGTTATATTGGTCATTCATTTACTCAACTATTGTTAATTACCATCATACCCTCAAAGTTCAAATTTATTTACGACATAATTATTTACAAAAGTGTCACTCATATAAAATAAAAGTTTGTGCTACTATGGCTAATTTGTAAAGAGTATGTAATGAGCAAAGGAATGGCTCAGGTTCGATAATAGATTACGTCTTATTATTTACTATATAAAAAAAAATTAATTAGAACGCGCCTCACATGTATAGATTACTATCTCTAATATTATAATGTGATAATTGGGGTTGTCATTTGTAGACATTCAACCATCTAATCTCAACCATTCATTTATAAGTGAGAGTTATATTAACCATTCATTTACTCAATTGTTGTTGGTTACCATAATACCTTGAAAGTTCAAATTGATTTACGACATAATTATTTGCAAAAGTGTTACTCATATAAAATAAAAGTTTGTGCCACTATGAATAATTTATAAAGAGTATGTGATAAAAAAATATTCACTATAAGATCCGTAACAAAAGGTTTTACCTTAATGATTTGTTTTGCAATTTTTCTTATTAGTAGGAGATAAAGCGAAGTGTGTATCGATCTTCGTTATTTTCTTATTCATTTTGTATAATCTACACATGTTTTGCACGTCCTATTAACTTTTCATGCCTCGCTTCCTAAAAGAAATACGGAATACGAGTACGTGACAAAGCCCAACGAATGATTTTCATCATTCATAAGCTGTAGGATCGACTCAGCATCATAACAAGAAATATAGCAAAATGTATTCAACGATGCATGCATCAATAATTTATTAATCAACTGAAAATATTTGAAACAAATATAAATATCCCAAATAAATTCGAAATCTGGATCAAAAGTAAAAACTTTGGGACTACAAGCCCGTTACAAGTTTCAAGTAGCAACAAGAATTAAATAAACTCAAATACAAAATAATTAAATCAAGTTTTCCCAAGTGAAGCCTAGAACGTTTTCTCACCAACTCTAGCAGGAAATTGGTCTCCAAAACCTGTATATATCATGCAGAAGAAAAATAGAGAAATAAAGACAAACACCCTCAATGTAAGTTCGGGCCGCAAGTAGTATAAGTAAGGGTATGAAAATAAGTGCAAGAAAGTATGAAACAAGATTTGGAATCAAGAGTATACAACATGATTTGATAAGGATGCAACAAGTAGTGAAGTTCAAAAGACTAGCTAGCAAGTAAGGCAAATCAAATAACAGGATCGGGTAACGAATACAAGTGGCAGGAACAAGTAACAAGTGAGCATATAATTGTATCAAGCATCAACTAACAAGTATCACGTAACAAATATCAAGTAACAAGTATCAAGTAAGGTGTCAAGTGTATACAAGTGACAAGTTATTCTTAAGTCTATTGTTTAATTCTATCTAGATAGCACTTCATGCGTCCCATTTATTTATCACATGGCTGCTACATACAAACAGCTATGTTTAAGTCTAGTGGTGGATTTTATAGGGCGGTGTACTCATGCATCAAGTATCAAGCAACCATGTTTATAAATCGGGTAATCATATAACTAGTCCATGAGTCAAGTAATAACATGACAAGTCATGAATCAAATAATAATATACTAATTCATGAATCAAGTAATAACAAGTTCATGAATCGAATAATAATATACTAGTTCATGAATCAATAGTAGCAAGTTCATGAATCGAATATTCATATAACTAGTTCATGAAACAAGTATCAAGTGGGAAACACGGGCCCACTTCTGAGTATACTTACCTATATTGTCCACTACTATAGTTGTAGCGCCCCAAATCCCTATACCGGGGACCTGAGATCCTACTCCAGGAGTCGAACTTCAAAATAGCCAAATCACATAAGTACAGAAAATTTAAAAACTTTTATTCCATATAAATGTTACATTTACAAGGGTTACAATGTCCAAATAAAAGTTACAATATTTACAACAATATAACAGTGCTTGTATACGTCCCTCGGCTCCTTGGACTAACTCGAGCTCCGTGGTACCTGTAGATCGGCTCCGGATACCTATAAGGTGGGAAACGTCAGTACTTCGACTGACGCAATGCTGGTGATAACAGCGATCCTCTAAAATTCAATCACAATCAATAATTTATGTAAAATAGAAAGGTGATGTGCCAAAACAAGGGTTTAGTGAATTCGGGTTCTAGTGCAGTGTTATGACATGACCTTAAGTCTAAATGCAGCAAACTCACATGCCTGACTCTAATGCAAGCAACACTTTGAAGCACGAATGCATCCCATACTACATACGCCCCCAAATCTAGCCGTCTTTCTCCACAATACAGGGATTCGAACCCTCGCCATGCACCATACTCTTGTACACACTCCAGTTCCCAATAGATTGTCCGTCGCCCAAGGAGATTGCAGCGGTCGGTCTAACTCCGCCCTGCAGTACCCAAGTGGTCACCGCCAGTTGGTACCCGCGTACGGACCTCCTTAGAAACCACGTTGAACCTGATCCTTACGACCCTTGGTTCCACATGTCCACTCATGGACTCTCGCATGCGTGTTCACCCCTGGCCCGGGTTATGAACATATATATACCAAAACACAAAATACAAACCCGCGCTTTAGGGACGTAAGCACCACTGAAGGTCAATTCCTTCGGGCCTCCCACACCTTACTTCGGCAAAACTTTGGGAATCAACAGATCGAGATACGAGTCAGGGACGCAATCCATTAGCGGCCGAGAACGTATCCCTACGACTGGAAGATACAACATCGACTATGGCTTACTAGGACTAATGCAATTTCCCAACCCCTTATAAACCATTCTAACCCCTACCTTACTCTAATTATTTCGGGTAAGAATTAACTGCTTCCACACTTGCCTATCAGCCTCTGGCCCCTGGCGACACCGGTCCGGTTCGCCACTTCCCCGACTTGGACTCGTCCAGCAAAATGGCCTACGCCTGCCGCTACCCTGGCTATAAATATCAAACTGTCCCGTGATCTCCACTCACTGGCATGCTCGGACGTCCGACGCTTGGCAGAAGTCTAATAATATAGGCTTGATAGGTGCAGGGTATCCTTTACTCTAGTGACTAACTCAAGTCACACATCCCACTCGGGGAATCAACAACCTCAATAACAAAGATCAACCATCCCTAGACACGATTCACGGACTCGGCTCACACACAAGGAAAAAATGTTTTCACAATCCTTAGTCCTAACCCAGACTAAGCAACCTACGGGTTTCTGCCCGAATCTTAAAATGGTCATCCCTCTATCGATACAACTCCGATTGGAGTGTATGGCCCCAACCTGGAAAGGTACGATCCTAGGCTACAACTACCTAGTTGATCATGAGCTTAGATTCAACCATCTAAGTCCTCGAATTAGCTTTTCAAGCTCCAACCTGCGTGCTTCCTGTGCACGGGCTGCACCTTACCATTAACACACAATTCTACTCGTTCATCAGAACGACACAAACTCAAATTCTGTAGAAGGGTGTGGGTGTCCTCAACAACTCTCTAGTTGGTCATGAGTCCAAATTTTACCATTAAGTCACCCTAACACACTCATCTATCATCAATACACCTATTACACCATTGGTCTCTCCAATTCAGAGCACACAGCTCTACTCTAGTCCTCTGTCCAGTCTTACAAAAATCATAACAATTCAACCGTTCACTGGAATTGCCTCAAATTAGTTTTGTTGGAAAGGTCTAGGTGTCCACTATAACTCTCTACGGAGTCATGATCCTCAAAATATGCCTCTAACAGGTCTCAATTTCCCAATCTTTACAAGTGTCAAAACTAGCTGAAAACAGCACAGTGCTCAATCCCAAAATCACAGTAAATTGCACACTTGTCCAATTGACACAATTTATGGTAGTGACACTAGACATCATACCCAACATTATGCAAAAGACCTCATGTCAAAATTCTAATTATACAGTGAGTAATAGCTATTGCAATCTAGCACAGAAATCATCATGCTTTCTAATTCAACAATCAGATACTGGTCATAGATAGATTTTTCTCATGCCTCTAAAATCATCTAAATAATTCACTGATTTTTGTAGATAATCAACATGCATTCATGAATATTGAGTAAAAATTTCAGATCAAAATCATGCTTCAATAAATCACGAAAATTCCTACAATATCAGCCATCCTGTTTTTCTTTTCCTGAGTCTGCCTTACGACACATATCTATTTCTCAATTTTATTAGCATATCAAATGATCATAGAAAATCTGAAATAAATCATGGATGATCCTAACACATAAATGAACAAACCATTTTAATCTTGTGGTCTAATTCAACATATTGTGCTCTCGGAAAAATCCACAAAATGGTACTCCGAACCAGTTTTTCCTAGTTCAATTCTGACTTCTACTTCTACCTTTAGAAGAGCAATCTTATGCATTCTAGCACACATGCATGCAACCAAAATTAATTAAAAGACAAGAATTTCAAGTTTAGAGAAACTTACCTCCTTTGGTTGTAGTAGTAGAAGGAATTTTTTCAACCTTCTTCTCTTGGAAATCTCTTTTGATCATTCTTCCTCACTTCCTTCTTTCTCTCCTCCTTCTCTTGTGGTGTTCTCTTTTTGAAATTTCCAAAGCAAAAGTGGGAAATGAGGGTGATGGGAAAGGGGAGGCCGGATTTGACAAGGGGTGGGGGGTAGTTTAGGCTATAGGTGGTTTGTAGACCCAAAACCATGGCTTAGCCCATTGGTTTGGTGTATGATAGGTTGGCTGCCCAACATAACTCCTAACGAGCTCCAACGAGTGTGAGATGCATGTTTTAACGAGCGTACGCAACCTATATTCACTGTAGTACTATACCGTGTTTTATTTGCATGTGCGTCGTGCCGAAAACTAGCAGTTATACTAGTATCGGTCTGTCTTGTTCTCGTGCATCTTTGGAATGCAACTCTCCCAAAAACCGTCCCGTAGCCCTAACCATCCACCACGATGGCAAAATCGACCTATAATACTATAATCAATTGCACTCATACTAACAATATACATACACATATGCATATATTCAGGTATCGTACAAAATGGGATGTTACATCACTCCCTCCTTAGAACGTTCTGTCCCCAGAACGTCCTTAGTGGGAGAAAGAAAAACAACAAACAAAATAGAAAACATTCAAAATAAATCCGGATATAAGGTCTTCATGCGGCTCTCCGGCTCCCACGTAGCTTCTTCCACGAACTGGTTCTTCCAGACAACTTTGACCATCAGGATAACCTTGTTTATCAGTACCTTATCCTGATGATCAAGTATCCTGACTGGTTTCTCTTTACAGGAAAGATCTATCTGTAAATCCTTCGGAACCTCTGGCAACTGATGACTCGAATTCGGGACATATTTCCGCAGCATAGAGACGTGGAACACGTCATGCACTTGAGATAGCTCGCCCGGTAGCTCCAACTTATAAGCCATCCTGCCAATCCTTTTCAGAATCTTGTATGGTCCAATATACCTCGGAGCTAACTTCCCGCCTTTCCCAAACCTGATAACTCCTTTGGTCGGCGATACCTTGAGAAATACGGAGTCGCCTTCCTCAAATTCTAACTCTCTACGGCGATTGTCCGCATAGCTCTTTTGCCTGCTTTGTGCTCCTTGAAGCCTCTTCTGAATAAGCTCGATCTGCTCCGACATCTGTTGCACGATTTCTGGTCCATACATCTGCCGCTCTCCTACCTCGAACCAACAAACCGGTGTCCTGCATCTTCGTCCATACAAAGCGTCATATGGGACCATGCCAATGCTTGCTTGATAGCTGTTATTATAAGCAAACTCTACCAAGGCTAAGTATTTCTCCCAACTTCCTCTGAAGTCCAGAATGCATGCCCGCAACATGTCCTCGAGAATCCTGTTGACTCTCTCCGTCTGTCCATCCGTCTGAGGGTGAAAAGCTGTGCTGAAGTCTGTTCTAGTTCCCAACGCTGACTGTAGACTTCGCCAGAATCGAGACGTAAATCTTGCATCCCGGTCGGATACTATCGACACTGGCACTCCAAGTAGCTTTACTATGTTCTCAATGTAGACCTCGGCTAACTTCTCGACTGTCCAGGTCGTCTTTACTGGAAAAAAATATGCTGACTTGGTCAATCGATCCACAATCACCCATATTGGGTCATTTCCTTTAGGGCTCCTGGGTACCCAGTGATAAAATCCATACTGATGTTCTCCCATTTCCATTCTGGAATGGGTAAGGACTGTAACAATCCTCCTGGTTTCTGGTTTTCGGCCTTAACTTGTTGGCACGTCAAACATTTGGCGACAAACTCTGCTATATCTCGCTTCATCCCTGACCACTAATAGTGTTGCTTCACATCGCGATACATCTTGGTGCTTCCGGGGTGAATCGTGAGTAATGTGGAGTGAGATTCCTTCATGATGTCTTCCCTCAACTCCCCGTCCTTTGGTACACATAGTCGGTTACCAAACCATAGTGAACCTTCTCTTATACTGAATTCCGCCAATTTTCCTTCATGTACTTGCTTCTTCATGTCTTCCATCTCTAGATCTTTGGTCTGAGCCTCTTTTACTCGCTCATCCAAGTTTGGTCGTAACACTAACTGTGCCAGAACTGCACTTATGTGTTGTGTAACCACTTCGATGCTTGCCTGCCTGATCTCTTCATCTAGATCCCTCTGGGTCGCTATCAATGTTGCCACACTTCTCTTTCTACTGAGCGCGTCTACTACCACGTTAGCTTTTCCTGGATAATATATAATCTCAGGCCTGATGTCTTCGAGTACTTCCTACCATCTCCTCTGCCTTAAGTTGAGATCCTTCTGTTGGTAGATATACTTTAAACTCTTGTGGTCAGTGTAGATTTCCACCTTTGCTCCGTAGATATAATGTCTCCATGATTTTAAAGCAAAAATTATCGCTGCAAGTTCCAAATCATGGGTTGGATAGTTCTTCTCGTGTGGTTGTAGTTGTCTCGAACCATACGCTATAACCTTGCCTTCCTGCATCAGCACACATCCGAACCCCAAATATGATGCATCACTGTAGATGACGTAGTCCTTATCCTCCTTAGGTAAAACCAATATAGGTGCGGAGATCAAACGGTTCTTCAGTTCCTGAAAACTTTCTTCACACTTTTCCGTCCAGTCGAAACTTTGGTTCTTTTTGGTCAAAGCTGTAAGGGGTACAGCTATCCTTGCATAATTCTGGATAAACTTCCGGTAATACCCAGTCATACCCAGAAAACTTCTTACTTCCTTCACCGTCTTCGGTTGTGGCCATTCCTTGACCGCCTCTATCTTCTGAGGATCCGTTGCCACTCCCTCCTTAGAAAGGATATGGCCTAGGAATGCAGCTTCCGATTTCCAGAACTCACACTTAGATAATTTGGCATACAACTGATGCTCTTGCAACTTGCTCAAGACTGCTGTTAGATGTTCAGCATGATCCTCTTCCGTCTTTGAATATACCAAAATGTCGTCGATGAAGACAACGACAAAGGAGTCAATAAACGGCCGTAGAATTCTGTTCATTAAGTCCATGAAAATAGTTGGAGCGTTAGTCACTCCAAACGGCATTACCAAGAACTCATAGTGTCCATGTCGAGTTCGAAAAGCTGTCTTAGGTACATCATCTTCATTGACTCGTACCTGATGATATCCAGATCGTAAATCAATCTTGGAAAATACTGCTGCTCCCTGAAGCTGATCGAACAAATCATCAATCCTGGGAATTGGGTACTTGTTCTGAATAGTTACCTTATTCAATTCCCGATAATCGATACACATCCTGGACGACCCGTCCTTCTTCTTAACCAGCAATACTGGTGCTCCCCAAGGTGATGCACTTGGTCTGATAAATCCTTTCTGCAAGTACTCTTCAATCTACTTCTTGATCTCATTTTGCTCTACTGGTGCCATTCGATAGGGTGCTTTGGATACTGGAGCGCTTCCTGGTTGAATTGTGATGCTAAACTCGACATGACGGTGTGGGGGAATTCCAGGTAAATCCTCTAAGAATACAAGTGGAAAATTCCTCACCACTGATATCTTGCTCACTTCTTCTGGTACCCGTACTTCACTAGCAGTTGCGAAAGTTGCCTCCGATCTCTGCTCCCCGTGGAATACAAGTTCCAATCCTTCAGCTGAAATAATTACCTTCTTCTCCCTGCAGTCGATATTTGCCTTATACCTCGACATCCAATCCATGCCAATAATGACATCTGTCCCGACAAAACCCAACTCCAACAAATCGATACTTAGGGTTTCTCCGCTAATCTGGAGCTTACATCCCCTATAGCATAGATCTATAGTGAGGTTTGCCCCTGACGGCGTAGCTACCATCAAAGCTAAGTCTGGAATTGCCTTTTGTGTGCATCTTAGTTTTCTTGAAAAAGATTTTGACACAAAAGAATGAGTCGATCCACTGTCAAACAAGACTGTTGCCAGAATTCCATTTATATATATATGTCCTGTTACAACAGTACATTACCCATCAGCTCCCAAAAACCCAAAATACAACTTAAACTCATACACCATTTGCTTACATACCAGTAATTACCCTTCCATCCTTTTCAGCATCTTTCTTGGTCAAGGCGAATACTCTTCCTTGACGCAATGGCTTTTTCCCTTTGTCGGTTGCTCCCGACCCTGTCCTGTGGTTGTTCCTTGCCAATTGGGGACATTCTAGCTTGATATGCCCTTCTTGTCCACACTGGAAACATTTCACTGCATTCTTCCTGGGGCATCGATCCATAAAGTGTCCCTGCTCTCCACAACGATAACAACTTCCGGGCTTGAATTCTCCTGCATTGGGATTGATCTTCCGGAACTTCTGGTTCATGCCTTGCTTCTTGAACTTTGTTGCTGGGGTGGTTCTCTTCCCTTTGTTCCAGAACTCTGTCCTCCCTTGATTCTGATTCATATCTGCCTCTGTTGCTGCGGCTCTTCTCACCAGTTTGTCGAATCGGCGAATGCCCAAGGGAACCATCTTCGACCTCAATCCAGGCCTAAGTCCTTGCTCAAACCTTTGGGCCTTCTTCGCTTCCTTCTGGACCATCTCCGGTGCATACCTTGACAACTGAGAAAACTTCGTCTCATATTCTCTGACTGTCATATTTCCTTGCTTCAAGCTATGGAACTCCATTGCTTTCTCCTCTTGCACATCCAAAGGAAAATAGTGTTGTCGGAATTCCTCAAGGAAATCTTCCCAAGTGATCTGTCCCTCTCCGAGACCACGCTTCACGGACTGCCACCAAACTCCGGCGTCCTTCTCTAGCAAGATTGTAGCGAGACGTACCTTGCTGTCTTCGGGAGTCATCATCACCTCAAACACTGTCTCTACCTGACGTATCCAGTCATCAGCAGCTGTGGGATCAGCCTGTCCTTCGAAGACTGGCGGCTTCATCCTTCTAAATGATTCCACCATCTTCACTGGATTAGTGTTCACCGCAACTCCTGGTGCTCCTTGTGGCGGCGCTGGGTTCTTGCTAGCCTTCACAAACGCTCCAATCATCTGATATACCCGAGTAAATTCTCCCCTTACATCAAGGCCAGTACCGTTGGCTCCACTGCCTTCGGCTTCAGTCTGGTCACTCCGGTTGCTTCTAGTCCTTCCGGCCATCTGAAAGCTAACACAGACACCATCAACCAACATCATAATGCAAAACCCCATAACACACTAGCACTAGTCAAACATACTAGTTCCATTCATTTCAAAAAGGTTTTACAAGGATTTGTCAATACATGATCACATCATCATTATCCCATGGGTTCATACTACACCCATCAAAACAATAGCAGTCAACCTAGCTATTCAAAAAGGTCGTCACCTATACACATCAAAAGAGATCCTATAACACTAGAGGAAGTCACTGCTCTCCTGCTCCTGGCGAGTCGCCAACCTCGGAGCTATCCCCGTCAGTCATACGGTCCAACAGATCCTGCATGTGGCAGACCTGTGTCCTCAATGCCAGATACCTGCTCTGCAGTTGACCCAGCCTCTCCTCATATCGGTGCTTCAACAGTACTACCTTCGTCTTCCATTTCCTTTTGGCCCTCTCCAGCTTGGCCACTCTGCTTTCTACGGTTATCAACGCTCGTGCAAGGTTCTCAAAACGATCCTCTAGCTGTCCGTGACTCCATTTATAGGCAGCCAGCTCCTGGGACATCCTAGTGATAACTTGTGCTAAGGCTGTGGGCTGTGGGGGTGGAGGTGGAAGTGGGGGTACAGAACCATGTCCATTTGACCATCCGTTCGAGAGTATGTTGTCCAAGTTTGGCATCTGCAAGAGAAAATATGGGAATTAGTACAGATACGGAAAAATTATAAGGCATAAGTTGTAAAAGCAACATTATGAATTATAACCAACAGCTATCTGACTAAACCCAACTCTCGCAATCCATCTAAGTTTTTATCTTTCCTGCGGTGTTGGACTAATATTTGAAGTCTGCTCTGATACCAACTTCTGTAGCGCCCCAAATTCGTATACCGGGGACCTGAGACCCTACTCCAGGAGTCGAACTTCAAAATAGCCAAATCACAGAAGTACAGGAAATTTAAAAACTTTTATTCCATATAAATGTTACATTTACAAGGGTTACAATGTCCAAATAAAAGTTACAATATTTACAACAATATAACAGTGCTTGTATACGTCCCTCGGCTCCTTGGACTAACTCGAGCTCCGTGGTACCTGTAGATCGGCTCCGGATACCTATAAGGTGGGAAACGTCAGTACTTCGACCGACGCAAAGCTGGTGATAACAGCGATCCTCTAAAATTCAATCACAATCAATAATTTATGTAAAATAGAAAGGTGATGTGCCAAAATAAGGGTTTAGTAGATTCGGGTTCTAGTGCAGTGTTATGACATTACCTTAAGTCTAGATGCAGCAAACTCACATGCCTGAATCTAATGCAAGCAATACTTTGAAGCACGAATGCATCCCATACTACATACGCCCCCAAATCTAGCCGTCTTTCTCCACAATATAGGGATTCGAACCCTCGCCATGCACCCTACTCTTGTACACACTCCAGTTCCCAATAGATTGTCCGTCGCCCAAGGAGATTACAGCGGTCGGTCTAACTCCGCCCTGTAGTGCCCAAGTGGTCACTGCCAGTTGGTACCCGCGTACGGACCTCCTTAAAAACCACGTTGAACCTGGTCCTTACGACCCTTGGTTCCACATGTCCATTCATGGACTCTCGCATGCGTGTTCACCCCTGGCCCGGATTATGAACATATATATACCAAAACACAAAACACAAGCCCGCGCTTTAGGGACGTGAGCACCACGGAAAGTCAATTCCTTCGGGCCTCCCGCACCTTACTTCGGCAAAACTTTGGGAATCAACAGATCGAGATACGAGCCGGGAACGCAATCCATTAGCGGCCGAGAACGTATCCCTACGACTGGAAGATACAACACCGACTATGGCTTACTAGGACTAATGCAATTTCCTAACCCCTTAATAAACCATTCTAACCCCTACCTTACTCTAATTATTTCGGGTAAGAATTAACTGCTTCCACACTTGCCTATCAGCCTCTGGCCCCTAGCGACACCGGTCCGGTTCGCCACTTCCCCGACTTGGACTCATCCAGCAAAATGGCCTACGCCTGCCGCTACCCCGGATATAAATATAAAACTGTCCCGTGAGCTCCACTCACTGGCATGCTCGGACGTCCGACGCTTGGCAGAAGTCTAATAATATAGGCTTGATAGGTGCAGGGTATCCTTTACCCTAGTGACTAACTCGAGTCACACATCCCACTCGAAAAATCAACAACCTCAATAACAGAGATCAACCATCCCTCGACACGATTCACCAACTCGGCTCACACACAAGGAAAAAATGCTTTCACAATCCTTAGTCCTAACCTAGACTAAGCAACCTACGGGTTTCTGCCCGAATCTCAAAATGGTCATCCCTCTATCGATACAACTCCGATTGGAGTGTATGGCCCCAACCTGGAAAGGTACGATCCTAGGTTACAACTACCTAGTTGATCACGAGCTTAGATTCAACCATCTAAGTCATCGAATTAGCTTTTCAAGCTCCAACCTACGTGCTTCCTGTGCACGGGCTGCACCTTACCATTAACACACATTCCTACTCGTTCATCAGAACGACACAAACTCAAATTCTGTAGAAGGGTGTGGGTGTCCTCAACAACTCTTTAGTTGGTCATGAGTCCAAATTTTACCATTAAGTCATCCTAACACACTCATCTATCATCAATACACCCATTACACCATTGGTCTCTCCAATTCAGAGCACACAGCTCTACTCTAGTCCTCTGTCCAGTCTTACAAAAATCATAACAATTCAACCGTTCACTGGAATTGCCTCAAATTAGTTTTGTTGAAAAGGTCTAGGTGTCCACTACAACTCTCTACTGAGTCATGATCCTCAAAATATGCCTCTAACAGGTCTCAATTTTCCAATCTTTACAGAGTGTCAAAACTGGCTGAAAACAGCACAGTGCTCAATCCCAAAATCACAGTAAATTGCACACTTGTCCAATTGACATAATTTATGGTGGTGACACTAGACATCATATCCAACATTATGCAAAAGACCTCATGTCAAAATTCTAATTATACAGTGAGTAATAGCTATTGCAAGCTAGCACAGAAATTATCATGCTTTCTAATTCAACAATCAGATACTGGTCATAGATAGATTTTTCTCATGCCTCTAAAATCATCTAAATAATTCACTGATTTTTGTAGATAATCAACATGCATTCATGAATATTGAGTAAAAATTTCAGATCAAAATCATGCTTCAATAAATCACGAAAATTCCTACAATATCAGCCATCCTTTTTTTTTCCTGAGTCTGCCTTACGACACATATCCATTTCTCAATTTTATTAGCATATCAAATGATCATAGAAAATCTGAAATAAATCATGGATGATCCTAACACATAAATGAACAAACCCTTTTAATCTTGTGGTCTAATTCAACATATTGTGCTCTCGGAAAAATCCACAAAATGGTACTCCGAACCAGTTTTTCCTAGTTCAATTCTGACTTCTACTTCTACCTTTAGAAGAGCAATCCTATGCATTCTAGCACACATGTATGCAACCAAAATTAATTAAAAGACAAGAATTTCAAGTTTAGAGAAACTTACCACCTTTGGTCGTAGTGGTAGAAGGAATTTCTGCAAGCTTCTTCTCTTGGAAATCTCCTTTTGATCCTTCTTCTTCACTTCCTTCTTTCTCTCCTCCTTCTC
This sequence comes from Hemerocallis citrina, assembly GCA_017893485.1. Lineage (NCBI taxonomy): Eukaryota > Viridiplantae > Streptophyta > Magnoliopsida > Asparagales > Asphodelaceae > Hemerocallis > Hemerocallis citrina. The sequence continues at coordinate 10,207,148 of CM030365.1, read as the reverse complement.
TTGTGGTGTTCTCTTTCTGAAATTTCCAGAGCAAAAGGGAGAAAAGAAGTGGGAAATGAGGGTGATGGGAAGGGGGGAGGCCGGATTTGACAAGGGGTGGGGGGTAGGTTAGGCTATAGGTGGTTTGTAGACCCAAAACCATGGCTTAGCCCATTGATTTGGTGTATGTCAGGTTGGCTGCCCAACATATCTCCTAACGAGCTCCAACGAGTGTGAAACGCGTGTTTTAACGAGCGCACGCAACGTATATTCACTGTAATACTATACCGTGTTATATTTGCATGTGCGTCGTGCCGAAAACTAGCAGTTATACTAGTTTCGGTCCGTCTCGTTCTCGTGCATCTTTGGAGTGCAACTCTCCCAAAAACCGTCCCGTAGCCCTAACCATCCACCACGATGGCAAAATCGACCCATAATACTACAATCAATTGCACGCATACTAACAATATACATACACATATGCATATATTCAGGTATCGTACAAAATGGAGTGTTACAATAGTCTTTCCTTTAAACCCTAACTTGTTATTCATTATTATTATCAAGACAAGCATGGAAGCGTACGAAACAGGGCAAGTAAACATATCACGCCCCGCTTCCCAAAAATACGAAATACGAGTACATAACATTGGCCTAGTGAATGACTAACGTCACCCATAAGCTGTTTCTCCGATTAACTCAATAATACAATCAATACAGAACAATTATGCAGGTAATAATAATAATCTCATGAACAATAATACTTGGAATGAAGCAATATAAAATATCCAAATACAATAATAATTCAACATCTGAAAATAATAATAGCAATATTCAGGTCAAAGTCCCATAATACAATGAAATAACAATTGTCCATTAAATAAAATCTCCATGACAAAGCAATAATTTATTAAGCGGCGATGCAATCAATTCCTTTACCAATATTGTTCTCCCAATCCATCAGGCAATTCTCCATCAACACCTGTAAATACTTCATCTAAAAAAATGAGAAATTTTTTTTCTGAAAGCAAGTCATGGACAGCAAGTAGAAAAAACAAAGAACAATGGAATAACGGTACAACAATGAGTTCAATGGATCAATAGGAATCAATAACATGGCACGATAATCAATAATCAATATCTCGGTAATCGATGCAATGGCTATAAACAATGATTCAATATTTGTTTTGTAACACCCCGAATCTCAAATACCACTGAATTCGAGTTCCACAGGATCTTTTCACTTCTCTTCGTACAATTTTACAAGAAAATAAAAAACTTCACTTTACATCAGAGTTACATTATGCATCAACATTTGTACAGCGGAAGCAAATTTTTACATCAATGAATTAAATACAACAACAGTTGAATAATTTTTAAGCATCGGGTCTTCTTCAGTCTTTTTCATGTACCTTTTTCCTGCATAGAAATTGTGGGCACGTCAGTTCATTCAACTGACAAAATATTATACACGGTCATCCTCTTTATGCCGAAAACAGTATAACGATTCTCAATACTTAACAAACCACAAACTTGTTCACAAACAGAGCTAAAGGGACTATCCTACTGATGTCATGTTGTGAATGTACACTTAGTCCTTAATGCAAATATTTCTACTATATGACACTAATGCGCACTTGTTCAGAGTCTATGCAGCCCATACTACATAGGTCCGAGGGCAAGCCCTTAACCATTCTTAATCTTATAGGGTTCAATCTCTCAACATGACTTAATCTACAACCGTAACTACGGCAAGTATCCTAGATATTTTATGACCTACGAACTCATGTCTAGGCGCCCTGGAGGGAAGCCGAACGCACTGACACATGACTCATCATGCAGGCATCCTGTGGTAATTCAGCTCCTACCATAGACATGGCACCATCCGCAGTCACCAAACACCCCACGAGCGTCGCCACTGGGACGGTAGTCTGGAGTAGTATCCACGTCCTACTCATAACGCATCATGGGACATCCTGTGAATACTCTCATGCCGCCAATCCAATGGCTCTCATACTCAATGTTTTTCTTCTTACTTTCATCACATCTTCACTATGTATCTAATTCTTAGTTTAATTGAATCATGAACAAAATTAATCCCTTAGGGTTAGCACTCCCACTATACCGGTCTTATTCATTCATTTCACATGACCCAAATCTTGGTCCTTTCATTCCAAATATCATTTCCACATTTCTTTTATTGCCAGTATAAGGCTTAGCTACACCATAGTTCTTAATTTCAACTCATAATTACAACATCGAGCTTTTCATACACAGTCTTTTTTTCATGATTAATCACAGTTCACGTTTCACAATCATAGTATTCATGTATCCATATTCATAACATCCTTCATAACTCAACATGTCGTTTAATTACCATTTCGTACACCATTTCATGCATAAACAATAAAATTTCAACTTGTCATAATAGTTCATTCATTCCACAAATCTCTTATTCTTATTTCAATCCATACTAATTTCACAATTTGTAATTTCAATTATTACACAAATCAAACTTCCAAATTTCTCATTACTAATTCTCATTTTTTAAACTCCTAAAAAATAACTCATTTATTTTTTTTCCTTTATCCCAAAAGACAATTTAATTAAAAACAAGTCCTTCTTGCAAATAGCCTCAAATTCTCAATTATACTTTACCAAAAGTTATAAAAATTCTCTCATGAAGTCCAATTAATTTCAGTAATTAATTCCATATTTTTCTTAATTTTAATTTATTTTTGAAACTCAAAATAATCATAATTTCCCCAAAAAACCACCTTTTAAACTAAAGCCCACAACCGGATTCGAACCGACAACCAGCGGCCCAAAGGACAGCGCCCAAGACCACTGCGCCAAAGCCACAGAAGCGATATGATATGGGTTATTGTCCATGTGAATTGGCTTTCGGCATTTCGAAAGTTTTAACAAAAAATAAAATAAAAGCTCCTTCCCAGTATCGAACCCGAGACCAGATACCAAACCCCCCGCTACTATAGCGACTGAAACCATTCTGACCAAATGGTCTAAGTGGCCAGATTGTTTTGAAAAGAATTTGGTTGGATTTGAACTAGTTCTCTGTTCATCTCTACAATTCATAATTTTCAAAAAGACGATTTTTGTTTCTTTTTCTTTTCTTTTGAAAGCAAAATTTTTCAGATTATAACATACATAAATTTACAGTAAACCAGTATTTTTATAATGATTATTTGCTTTATAAAACATGTATTTTGGTCCTACTTTATATTCTATGTCCATATTTTTGACATTGAGAACAATAACACATTTCTTCATAAATTAGAATTAGAATTCCACAAACTACTATGTTCTTTTGTTCTTTTTCTTATTAACATCCTATTACATTTTTAGAATACAAAAATCTCTTCTTTCTACAATAATGAAATTCTATTTTAGACAATTAACTACACATGATGCATTTAATCAACTATTTGTAAGCACAAATTTTACCATAACATTCATGTAGCACAACAATATGGTGATTTCTAGCACATTAATTCACCATTTATTCATTAGCAATCAATCCATCAAACATTCTCTAAATTACAACTCCACTTTTAATTAGACAAGCATGGTTCCAATTTTCAACTAATTGATTCATAATAATTTCATTAAATCATCCCTAGCATGGTATCTAGTTCTAGAAGTATGAGAAACACCCACATCTTTGGAGAAACACGAAATGAAAAGCTCCTAGAGTCTCCTAGAATGCAAGAAAGTAGCCACCAAGATGGGAAGTTGTAGCAACCACCCATAAGCAAATAACCACCCATGCACACAAACCCACTCTCCCACTCTTCTCTTAGCCATAGCACTGGTAACGGGTCTGGTCGGGTCGGGTAGCTCAATACCCGGACCCGGACCCGATCATTGACGGGTCCAAATACTGGACCCGGACTCAGACCCATGAAATTCGGGTCCTGGTCCGGTTCCGGTTCCCCACAATAAATGTTACCCGTTCGCTTTCTGGTCCGGTTCCGGGTCCGGGTCCTATTTCTAATCACGGGTCCGGTTCGGTTCCGGGTCTTTAAAGCATAACATAATATTACATAGTTATCGGGTCAAAATTATAGAAAAATCTTTATAGTACATGTGAAAAATAGTATCAAACAGAGAAGCAACAAACATTGCTAAATAGTTTAGAATGAAAACAGTACCAAACCCATGAGTGGCTTCTCAATGATTTCAACAGAGAAGCAACAACCAGACAAATTCTTTGTAATTCTTTGTAGTATTAATCTAGATGCTAGAGATGTCAAATGCATAGAAAAGATCTAGCGCTAAAAGATACATTAGCCTATTCATGTTCAAGGCATATTTTGTCCAAATAGACAAAAAAGTGTTCAAGCAACGATGACAAATCTATGCTGTGTTCGTTTCTATCTATCGCCTTTTCTGTTTTTGAGAATAATATGGCCGTTGAACTAATGGTGACAAAACTATATTGACAGTTTTTTCGAAGAAAATTTTGTCGTAGCCAAAATTGACAAGCATTATCTCAAACATCAACTATGTGAAAACACAGACAGAAAAAGAAATTAAACAGGTTGGATCATTGATCCATTTTTCCACCACAATCAACATATGGTTGCCATATAAAAGTAAAACAAAACAGTCATGCATTGAGGACGCAGAAGAAATCTTGAAGAAATGACAGCCATCAAAATCTACAGCAACTTATGCACAAACTAGAATCTGTATATTTAGATGGGATGAGGTAGAATGAAGCATCGCTATAAACCGATATAAACAAACGGTGATCCAAACAGAGATCTCTGTACACAATATTCCAATACTATACCAAATATGTGACTTGATAAACAGAAAAATCAAAGAATACACACTTCTGTTTATAATATGTGACTTGATAAACAGAAGTGTTCTTATGACATTTACAGATTTTGACATTATCATCTAGATTATGATTTTGAGAAAAGGGGATAAAACCCTAGATTTGATAAAAGAGGATAAAAATCATACCTTTAATTGGAGAATAGAGGAAGAGCAGAACTGGAGATTAGGAGTATGAGGAGGTTCAAATCTTCGATTTTTAGGGTTAATGGGATTCGAATGGAGGAATTGGAGATTGGGAGAATGGCGGAAGAGGCGACTGTGACTCTGTGAGTATTAGGGTTTGGGGTGAGGAGAAGATGAGAAGAGAAGATGAGAAGACTGGAAGAGAGCTGAGAGACCGTGACTGTGAGGGAGAGGAGAGAGCGAATGGAATGGGTATTAGGGTTTGGGGTGTCGGGTCGGGTGTGAGAGAGTTCTGAAGGGGAATAGCCGAATAGGTAGGGATATATTAACGGGTAACGGGTCGGGTCCACTTGGTTTTATGCTTATTTTTCTGTGGCGGGTCCAGGTCCGGGTCTGGGTCGGATCCAATTATAGGGGACCCAGACCCGACCCGAAATTTCAACGGGTAGTAATTTAGGACCCATACTCTACCCAAATTAGATCGGGTCGGTTCCGGTCCAACGCCGGGTCCGGGTCGAGTCCGGTTCGGGTCCAAATCTCGGGTTTTAATACCAATGCTACTTAGCCATACCCGGCCTCCTAGGATGTGCAAAGCACACACACGTGCATGCACGTGCCCCTTCTAGTGCCCCCTATTTAAAGTTTGTACAAATTTAATTAATCAATTGTTCATCAATTATGTCTACATGACAAGTTGTCACAATCTAAAGGATTAATTAAGTTTGTGGGCCTCAAAATAGTGGGCTTTAGGCTTATGGGCTAATTAATAAAAATATTTAATTATTAGAGTGGGCTTAAAATAAGAAAACAAGTTTAGGCTTTATAAAATAGGCTTTTTAGAAAGATAAAGGGAAAGAAAGAAATAATTGTCCATGTTCAAAAAAAAAGTTTGATAAAAATAAATATGCATACGAAATTTTGCACGTGCACAACACGTAAAAAAATCAACATTTCTTATTAAGAGGAAAATTTAGGGTATTACAACACTCCCTCCTTAGAATAGTTCCGTCCTCGGAACTACAATTAAAGAGTGAGAAAACAAAACAAAAGAAAAAGAAAATACAAATCAAACAAAAAGCTCAGGACGATCCTTCATCATCCTCTTCTCAGATTCTCAAGTAGCCTCTTCAACCAACTAGTTTTTCCAGACTACCTTGACTATTGGTATCGTCTTATTCCTTAAGACTTTCTCTCGACGATCAAAAATCCCAACTGGAATCTCAGTGTAACTCAAATCCAACCGCAAACCCTCTGGCACTTCGAGTAAATGATGACTTGGATCTGGAATGTAACCTCTCAGCATAGACACATGAAAGACATTGTGCACCTGAGACAACTCTTCCGGTAACTCAAGCCGGTAAGTAGTTTTTCCGATCCTTTTCAATATCTTATACGGGCCTATGAACCTCGGGGCTAACTTTCCACCCTTGTCGAATCGGATCACGCCTTTGCTAAGAGATACCTTCAGAAAGACAAAGTCACCAACCTCAAACTCAAGGTCCCTTCTCCGGTTGTCTGCATAGCTCTTCTGTCTGCTCTGAGCATCCGCCAACCACTTCCTGATCAGATCAATCTTTTCAGAGGTCTGACGCACAATCTCAAGCCCAAACATCTGACGCTTCCCAACTTCGAACCAACAGACAGGCGTCCTGCACTTCCTGCCATACAGAGCTTCGTACGGCGCCATCCAATGCTAGTCTGAAAACTGTTGTTGTAGGCAAACTCCACCAAAGCTAAATGTCTTTCCCAACTGCCTCCAAAGTCTAGTACACAACACCGAAGCATGTCCTTGAGAATACGGTTGACTCTCTCGGTCTGCCCATCGGTCTAAGGATGAAAAGCAGTGCTGAAATTTGTCTTGGTACCCAAAGCCGTCTGAAGACTCCTCCAGAAATGCGAAGTAAACCGCACAACTCAATCAGACACAATGGTTAACGGAACACCATAAAGCCTGACGATCTCACCAACATACATCTCAGCCAACTTGTCCATCGAAGCAGTGAGTTTCATCGCCAAGAAGTGAGCGGACTTGGTTAGTCGATCGACTATGACTCAAATCGCATCATTGCCTTTTGGACTATTAGGCAAACCCGTGATGAAATCCATACTGATGTTATCCCATTTCCATTCCGAAATAGGTAACTGTTGCAATAGACCTCTGGGTTTCTGATTCTCAGCTTTGACTTGCTGACAAATCTCACACCTCGACACAAATTCAGCCACACTCCGCTTCAAACCAGACCACCAGAAATGCTTTTTAATGTCCTTGTACATCTTGGTACTCTCAGGATGCACTGACAAAAGAGTAGCATGTGCCTCCTGAAGAATACTTTTTTTAAGTCAGACTGATCCGGAACACATAGCCTCTCTCCAAACCACAGCACTTTATCCCTGATCTGAAATCCGGGCAACTTGCCAACACCAACCTGCTCCATCTTCTGAATCTCTGCATCTTCCTTCTGACTTGCGATAATCCTTTCATTCAGCGTCGGTTGAAGCCTCAACTGAGCTAAAGATAATCCCAAGCCTTGCAGAACAACTTCAATACCAGCCCGATCCAACTTCTCTGCCAGCTGTCTCTGGGTCATAATCAAACTAGCCAGACTGCTCTTGCGGCTAAGTGCATCAGCAACAACATTAGCCTTCCCAGGATGATACTTAATCTCTGGACGAATGTCCTCCAGTACCACCAGCCATCTCCTTTGCCTCAGGTTCAGATCCTTCTGCTGATAGATGTATTTCAAGCTTTTATGGTCTGTGTACATGTTTAGCTTCTCACCATACACGTAATGCCTCCATTGCTTTAATGCGAAGATAATCGCAGCCAACTCCAGATCATGAGTCGGGTAATTCTTCTCATGCGGTCTTAGTTGCCTAGACCCATAAGCGATTACTTTTTCTTCTTGCATTAAGACACAACCAAGCCCACGATGTGAAGCATCGCTGTAAACATCATACTCAACACCTACTCTAAGCAAAGCCAAAATTGGTGCAGTAGTCAGCCTCTCTTTTAATTCCTGAAAGCTTGCCTCGCACTGTTTGGTCCACTTGAAGTTCTCATTCTTCTTGGTCAAACCCATGAGTGGTACGACTAACTGAGCATAACCCTGAATGAACCTTCCATAGTATCTCGTCAATCCAAGAAAACTTTTGATTTCCTTCACTGTAGTAGGCCTTGCCCAATCTCTCACTGCCTCTATCTTCTGAGGATCAGTTGCCACTCCCTCCTTAGAAAGGATGTGACCTAGGAATGCCACTTCAGATTTTCAGAAATCACACTTGGATAACTTGGCATACAACTCATGCTCCTGAAGCTTCCTCAAAACTGCAGCCAAATGCTCCGTGTGCTCCTCCGACTTGGAGTACACAAGAATATCGTCGATAAACACCACGACGAAAGAATCAATGAACGGCCTCAGAACTCGGTTCATCATGTCCATAAAAATTGCAGGTGCATTCGTCACTCCAAATGGCATAACTAAGAATTCGTAATGCCCGTGTCAAGTTCTGAACGCAGTCTTATGCACATCTTCAGCTTTCACTCGAACTTGATGATATCCTGATCGAAGATCTATTTTGGAGAAAACCGCTGCTCCTTGTAGACGATCGAACAAGTCATCAATTCGTGGAATAGGATACTTATTCTGAATAGTGACCTTATTCAGCTCTCGATAATCGAGCACATCCTCATCGAACCATCCTTCTTTTTTACCAAAAGCACCGGCGCTCCCCAAGGTGGCACACTCAGTTGAATAAAGCCTTTCTCCAATAGTTCCTCAATCTGCCATTTGATCTCATCCTGCTCTACAGGCGCCATCCTATACGGTGCCTTGGAAATACGTGCACTCCCTGGCTGAATAGTGATGCTGAACTCTACATCACGATGCGGGGGTAACCCAGGCAAATCTTCTAAGAAGACAGTTGGATAATCCCGAACCACAGGAATCTGCTGCACCTCTACAGAAATGTCCCTCTTGCAGATAGCTGCCACTAGACCAGAACATCTCTTCTTCCCTTGGAAAGTGACTTCAGGTCCACCTGGAGCCTTCACTGTTACAGTCTTGGTCTTGCACTCGATGCTCGCACTGTACACCGACATCCAATCAAAGCCAATGATAACATCGACTCCCAAGGCATTCAGCTCGATCAGATCAATCCCGAAAATTCTATCTCCAATCACGATCTCGCAGTCAGCATAGTACCGATCAGTGGTTAAAGTCTCCCCTGACGGAGTAGCTACTGCTAAAACCTTGCCTAAAAATATCTTCGGTTCAACTCCCAGAACTTTAGCAAACTTAGCTGATACAAAAGTTTGAGAAGACCCAGTATCGAACAAAACAATAGCTTTCTTTCCATTTAAATAAAATTCTCCTGTTACATAATGCACATTCGTTACATAACAGTGTACTAATTAACGGGAAAAGAGACAACAGAAAAAGAAAGAACACTCCTATACTCCCCTACTTGTACCAGTAATGACGTGATCCACCTCATCAGTGTCAGCTTCAGTCAAGGCAAATACTCGTCCCTGCTGGTACGGCTTCTTCCCGGCCTGCTGAGTTGGTCCATTGCGGATGACATCCTGCAGTTTGGGGCAATAAGACTTGTAGTGGCCTGTCTCTCCACAGTTGAAACAAGTCACCGGAGGTCTCACCCAAGTATTCCCGGGTCTTCCTGCCACTTGAACAGCATTCGCACCCATAGGCTTGAACCTTTGAGCCAGTGGCTGTCTCCTGACGTTGCCAACAACTGTGAGCCTCTTCCCCGCATTCCAGTTGTTCCTCCGATTCTAAACAGCATGGAACTGCTCCATGTCCGCCTCCGTGGCTGCCGCTCATTTAACCAGCTTGTCAAACCGCCTAATACCGAGGGGTATCATCCTGGATCTCAGACTTGGCCTCAAACCATGCTCGAATTTTTTAGCCTTCTTCGCATCGTCCATCACCAGTTCGGGTGCATATCTTAAGAGCTGAGTGAATCTTGTCTCATACTCCCTAACTGATATGCTACCCTGCTGTAGCGCCAGAAACTCCATGGCTTTCTTCTCCTGGACGTCCGATGGAAAGTAATGACTGCGAAATTCCTCCAAGAATTCATCCCAGCCAAGAACCAAGTCCCTCATCGTCCGCTTCATCAACTACCACCAAACCGCCGCATCCTTCTCGAACTGCAGTGCCGCCAACTTCACATTGCTGCCTTCCGTAGTCTCCAAGACTTCGAAGATAGTTTCTACCTTTCGGATCCAATTGAGCCGTGTCAGGGTCTGACTTCCCCTCTAACACCGGTGGTTTCATCCGCATGAATGATTCCACGAGTTTGATTGCTTCGGGCACTGGATTCGCAGGCACCCTTCCCTGATTCTGATTCATGGCAACGATATTGAGTGTTTGATAGACCCTCGCTAGCTCCGTTTTCAAGTCCAGACCTTCACCATTTCGAGCTCGTCTTCCAGCCATATTCTGATGCAAAAGATCCATTAAATTCGAAGTATAAACATGGATTTTAAATCAACTTTTTATTTCATTGAATTTCAAACTTTATACATTCGAATTTAAAATATTTCTGACATCAAATGAAAGCAGTAGAAGACACAACAGTCTAACTCCTACGGTTCCTCTTGGCTTCACGAAGCTCTCCCCGTAGTTCCTCCACTTTCTCCTTCTGATACATCGGTCATGTTTTTCCTCTTCTCGAGTTCCCAAACACGATGATTGAGAACTGCAACATCATCCTTGCGCTTCGCCAACTGAGTCTCCAGTAGCCCGACTATCTCCCGTAGAGTCTCTACCTGTCTCTGAAGAGAAACAATGAGATTACTCGGAACTGGTTCTTCCTCGTCACAGGAATCATCAGTTGAATCCGGAGGTGGAGTGATCTCTCAGGACTCAGGTCATTCCTCTTCCACTTCTTCAGGATCTTCCTCGTCTGAATCAGCTTGCACGGGGTATTAATCTTCATCAACGATGTGCCAATTGTCATCTCCAGCTGGGTCGAAGTGGTCCGCCATCTTAAAGAAAGGGAGAAGAAGCATAAATCATAGAGCAACACAAATGTGACTTACATTTAAGTCTCTAGACTAAACACACACTCTAATGTTCACTTCTAGGATGTCGTTCGTTATAAATTTGTACTACTTGAAAGCGTGGCCCTGATACCACCCTGTAACATCCCGAATCCCAAATACCACTGAATTCGAGTTCCACAGGATAATTTCACTTCTCTTCGTATAATTTTACAAGAAAATAAAAAACTTTACTTTAAATCAGAGTTACATTATGCATCAACAGTTGTACAGCAGAAGCAAATTTTTACATCAATAAATGAAATACAACAACAGCTGAATAATCTTTAAGTATCAGGTCTTCTTTACTCTTTTTCATGTACCTTTTCCTTGCATAGAAACTGTGTGCACGTCAGTTCATTCAACTGACGAAATATTATACACGGCCATCATCTCTATGCCGAAAACAGTATAACGATTCTCAATACTTAACAAACCACAAACTTGTTCACAAACAGAGCTAAAGGAACTATCATACTGATGTCGTGTTGTGAATGTGCACTTAGTCCTTAATGCAAATATTTCTATTATATGACACTAATGCGCACTTGTTCAAAGTCTATGCAGCCCATACTACATAGGTCCGAGGACAAGCCCTTAACCGATCTTCATCTTGTAGGGTTCAATCCCTCGCCATGACTTAATTTACTACTGTAACTACGGTAAGCATCCTAGATGTTTTATGGCCTACGAACTCATGTCTAGGCACCCTGGAGGGAATCCCAATGCACTGACACATGACTCATCATACAGGCATCCTGTGGTAATTCAGCTCCTACCATAGACATGACACCATCCGCTGTCACCAAACACCCCACGAGCGTCGCCACCGGGACGGTACTCTGGAGTAGTATTCACGTCCTATTCATGACGCATAATGGGACATCCTGTGAATACTCTCACGCCGCCAATCCAATGGCCTTCATACTCAATGTTTTTCTTCTTACTTTCATCATATCTTCACTATGTATCTAATCCTTAGTTTAATTGAATCATGAACAAAATTAATCCCTTAGGGTTAGCACTCCCACTAAACCGATCTTATTCATTCATTTCACATGACCTAAATCTTGGTCCTTTCATTCCAAATATCATTTCCATATTTCTTTTATTGCCGTATAAGGCTTAGCTACACCCCAGTTCTTAATTTCAACTCATAATTACAACATCGAGCTTTTCATACTCACAAAGTCTTTTTTTCATGATTAATCACAGTTCACATTTCATAATCTTAGTATTCATGTATCCATATTCATAATATCCTTCATAACTCAAACATGTCATTTAATTACATTTTCGTACACCATTTCATGCATAAACAATAAAATTTCAACTTGTCATAATAGTTCATTCATTTCACAAATCTCTTATTCTTATTTCAATCCATACTAATTTCACAATTTGTAATTTCAATTATTACACAAATCAAACTTCCAAATTTCTCATTACTAATTCTCATTTTTAAAACTCCTAAAAAATAACACATTTAATTTTTTTCCATCATCCCAAAAGACAATTTAATTAAAAACAAGTCATTTCTTGTAAATAGCCTCAAATTCTCAATTATACTTTACCAAAAGTTATAAAAATTCCCTCATGAAGTCCAATTAATTTCAGTAATTAATTTCATATTTTCTTAATTTTAATTTATTTTTAAAACTTAAAATAATCTTAATTTCCCAAAAAAAACAACCTTTTAAACTAAAGCCCACAACCGGATTCGAACCCACAACCACCGGCCCAAAGGACAGCGCCCAAGACCACTACGCCAAAGCCACAGAGGTGATATGATAAGGGTTATTGTCCATGTGAATTAGCTTTCGGCATTTCGGAATTTTTTTAAAAAAATAAAATAAAAGCTTTTTCTCAGTATCGAACCCGAAACCAGAGACCAACCCCCCCCCCCCCCCCCCCCCCGCGCGCGCGCGCGCGCTACTGTAGCGACTGAAACCATTCCGACCAAATGGTAGTGGCCAGATTGTTTTGAAAAGAATTTGGTTGGATTTGAACTAGTTCTCTATTCATCTCTACATTTCATAATTTTCAAAAAGGCGATTTTTGTTTCTTTTTCTTTTCTTTTGAAAGCAAAATTTTCAGATTATAACATACATAAATCTATAGTAAACCAGTATTTTTATAATGATTATTTGCTTTATAAAACATGTATTTTGGTCCTACTTTATGTTCTATGTCCATATTTTCGACATTGATAACAATAACACATTTCTTCATAAATTAGAATTAGAATTCCACAAACTACTATGTTCTTTTGTTCTCTTTCTTATTAACATCCTATTACATTTTTAGAAAACAAAAATCTCTTCTTTCTACAATAACGAAATTCTATTTTAGACAATTAACTACACATGATGCATTTAATCAACTATTTGTAAGCACAAATTTTACCATAACAGTCATGTAGCACAATAATATGATGATTTCTAGCACATTAATTCACCATGTATTCATTAGCAATTAATCCATCAAACATTCTCTAAATTACCACTCCACTTTTAATTAAACAAGCATGGTTCCAATTTTCAACTAATTGATTCATAATAATTTCATTAAATCATTCCTAGCATGGTATCTAGTTCTAGAAGTATGAGAAACACCCACCTCTTTGGAGAAACACGAAATGAAAAGCTCCTAGAGTCTCCAAGAATGCAAGAAAGTAGCCTTCTCCTCCTAGATTGTGTTGCAAAATGCTCCCTTTCTTGTTCCTTGGTGCAACCCGAGCTTCCCCTAGTGCTTGATGATGGGCCGGCCTCCTTTTGGTTGGGACACACACACAAATGCACACTCAATCTTTCACTACCTAATATATTACTCCCATATATAGTTTCTTCCTTTCAATTATTTTTTTCTTAGTGTTGTATACATGAAGGTAGGGGGTATTTATACTGGTTTTAGGATAGATTGGAGGGCTAGGATTTCACTAGATGGTTATAGGTGAATGGCTAGGATAAGATGAGAAGTTGTAGCAACCACCCATAAGCAAATAACCACCCATGCACACAAACCCACTCTCCCACTCTTCTCTTAGCCATACCCGGCCTCCTAGGGTGTGCAAAGCACACACACGTGCATGTACGTGCCCCTTCTAGTGCCCCCCTATTTAAAGTTTGTACAAATTTAATTAATCAATTGTTCACCAATTGTGTCTACATGACAAGTTGTGACAATATAAACGATTAATTAAGTTTGTGGGCCTCAAAATAGTGGGCTTTAGGCTTATGGGCTAATTAATAAAAATATTTAATTATTAGAGTGGGCTTAAAATAAGAAAACTAGTTTAGGCTTTATAAAATAGGCTTTTTAGAAAGATAAAGGGAAAGAAAGAAATAATTGTCCATATTATAAAAGAAAATTTTATAAAAATAAATATGCATACGTAATTTTGCACGTGCGTAACACGTGAAAAAATCAACATTTCTTATTAAGATGAAAATTTAGGGTATTACTCGATTACAATATTCAATGGTCAATATCAATAACACTTAGCCAATAATCAATATCAATAGGAACAATGATGAACAATATGCAATGTCGGTGATGTGTCGATCCTTATGTCTAATAATCATTTTAATCCTAACTAATCTACATACTACTGTGTCTCAAATGTTTCATACCACAGGTTCGATACATACAATCAATTTCGTTTAGACTCTAGTGGTGAATTCTATAGATCATGTGTCGGTACGGTAATCACTGATACGATACAATATTGTAGCACAATTCATTATAATGATACACTGATTCACGAGTTCACTGGTTCACGAGTTCACGAGTTCACGACACGAAAGATTGGGGTGCCGTAGTCAGCGCTCCACATGATCACTAACAATTTCAGAGCAAAATTTTATCATTTGATCAGCCTTTTCACTATTTAAACATGGAATGTACAATAATCTGAGAATCTGGAATTGAAAACACAGCTGTAGTAAAACATGCATAACTTTTGCTGCACAATTCGGAATTTAAAAATTCAATATATTCTGGAAACTAGAAAGATAAGGCTACCATTCTCATTTAGAAAGTAATTTATTTTAAGATCGTTTACTGGTTCAAAAATAGCAGTCAACATACAGGCCAGCATGCAATATACAGGTTTTGTGTAGTTTTATGAAAATAAATTAATTAAACATGATGGGTATTAATTCTACCAGTCGATAAACTCCTCAATCAGCATGAAGGGTATGAAAACATGGTAAATAAGATTAAGAACACACATACATCAATTTACCATCAACAAACGCCAATCAAACAACAATCAATCAATCAAACCTACAACCCAGCAATTCTTTCTCCAATCAATTCATTGGGTCGTGACTATATGTGTAACCCTATTATTAATTCTACATGAATGCATGAAAGATACAATTTTTGGAGTCAAAAGTGGCACGATGTCAAGAATATTGGGGTTAGCTCGTGTAAACCCTCAATAAACCCAACAAAGATAATCAATACAACGATATGATAACGAATATGATCTACTTGCAAGAATTTCAATGACACTTGAATTTGATACGATGTACAATTTTAGAGGGCAGTGACTTGCTTGTTAGACGGTGAAAACGAATACCAAGAATAACGGGATAAGGATCCCGAAGCAACGAACCCACGAACACACAAGATAACGCGTGCAATATACGTGCTAAAGAGAACCCAAACAAAACACAGCACAAAGAGACAGCCATGGCAGCAACAGCACAGTAAATGGGAGAGAGAGGGTTGAACGGCGGCGCGACTGGCGTCGACGGCGACGGCAAAGGACTGCATTGCAGATGGCGACATTGTGGTGGTCGCCGATCGGACAGAGGAGGAGGGAGTTTTGGTGGTTGCTGTGCTGGCGCTGGGCAAGGGCGGCGGGAGAAAAAGGTTCGCCGAAGGTGGGGATCGCGACTGGAGGGGTTGACGACGAGGGGGGGTGGCTGGAGGTGGCTGGAGGAGAGTTAGGGAAGATGATGCTACAGTAATTGGTAGGATTTCTGTGGTCGAGGAGAGATAAACATAGAGGAGAGAGAATATGAAAAAGAATAGACGGCTAAGGTTTCGAAATTGTGCAATTTTTAGGGTTTGCAGTAGAGTTTTATTTATAGGGTATAATTAGGGTACTGGGTTGGCGGATTAGGGTCCAATAATAGTGGATTTGGATCAAGAGCAAACTGCAATTGAAATTTAGGGTTCAATAAGAGATGAGTTTGAAGACAATAGTATTCAATTAAAATAACCACAATCCAATAAAATAAGATTCACAAGATAAATAGTCCAACAAAAAGAGAAAATAGTTCATGAACAAAAATTTAAATCCAATTACATAAATAATTAATACAAACGAATAGAATATAAATTGGGTTGGAGAATAAATTGGAATTCGGCAGGAAAAATCAGAACAAATACAAAAATGAAATAATTCGGTAAATGAAAAATAAATTAAACAATCACAAGTAACAATCATAATAAAATTATATAACAAAATAGTATTCGGGTTTGACGAACTCATTGAAATAATCCAACAATAATAATGTATTTGTTTTAGGCCCAAAATAAATAGTCGATCAATTAGAAATAGAAAGTAAGATCAAAATACCTCAATATTCGAAATGAATATAATTTTCGGTTAGAAATTACTTTAATAAAAGATCCAAAGTAAATTTAGCACAGAATAAATTTATAACAATTAGATTGTAGAAAATACACGGAAAATACCTATTGTCGGGAATGGGGGTTACAAAATATGATCAAGAACAGAGAACAAGTTTAAACTAGTGAGAAAGCATATTCGAGTATCAAAAAAATTCTAATTATCAAAAACGGCGAGAATTCCAGTTCTGGACAGCATGACGTTGCTGCACCAAAACTGAGATTTCCGTTGCTACAGGAATGCAAATATGAATCCGTAAAAAAATCTAGAAACTAGACTCCATGCCGTTCCAGCGCATATAAATAAGATACATGCAAGTTGTAGCTACAGGTGTCAAAATAGTAAACTACACAGAATTCGTGTTCAGTCAGAATTTGTAAAACTGTGTTTATAAATATGAAACAGGTCAGGAACTTCACTAATTAATTCCAAAAAAATTAGGAAACGTCCTCTAGTGTGTCTAGTATCAGCATGCAAAATTTCAAGTCATTATCTTACAGGCAGCATAGTTAATTTAATTGTAAATTAAAGTGACGCAGCAAATTCATGAATCTGAAATTTCAAACACAGCAGTACTAAAACAGTGATAATTCACAAACCATAACTCGAAATTCAATTCTGTCGTCAAAAGGGTGGTAAACTGGATATATGGGGCTAAATTTCATGTTTAGAACACAAGTCCAGCTTCTGATGTTATCAGGGTCGAAACAACAAGTAAAAACAGGACCAACAATAAAAGTGGTTTCTTGTCTGTAAAAAGTGGCATGATTGATAATTATAATGAGTCTAAAATAGTGTGTGATACAAATCAGGATGTAATAGATATCAAATCAGCAAGTCACATTTATTTCTCAATTCAAAAGGAAGTAAAATCAACACATACATCATACAACATATATCTACAAATCAATGTGATTCTTAATTTAATGTGCACAAATAATTAGATGATAAATAGATCTAACTAGTTATGAAACAAATATATCAACAAAAGATTGTCTCTTGTGATCATGGAATTGATAAGGACGACAACAAGTAAAATGAGATCATCAAATGATAAGCCAAAGGGCGAGGAGGTTACAATCTACTTGCAGTATTTTTAAATAAAAGCTTGTACTAGAACAACGAATTGTACAAGAAGATACTTACCTTGGGGTAAAGATGACGGTGAATCCGACGAAATAAATAGAATAACGGAATGGATCCCGGCACATGAGCATGAGCACGAACACGAACCAAGCGAATTTAAATGAGATGATCACGATCAGGCACGGATCTCGATGTTGATGATCAAACAATGGTCGGACGGATCGGCACGAATCTTGATGATCAAGATCAAGATGATCGGATCGAAGATCAAGATCAAGATCAAGAGTGATCGACGACTCAGATCTGATGAAAATGATAATCACGATCACGATCAATCGATCGGACGGTCCAGATCAAGGAGATCAAGTAGCTTGATGATCATCATGATTGTGATGATCAAGAGGAGATCGGACGGCCAAGGTTCAAAGTGATCAAAACCCATGCTCAACAGCAATGACACTGGTGGCGGAGGGCGGCTTCGATTGCGGCGTGACGATAGTGCTTCGGCGACGACGATCGACAGAGGGGCATAGGGCGGCTACGGAGGTGGCGGCTTGCTCTGCTTCGATGGGTAAAACAGAGGAGAGATGGCATGAGCGGGATGCGCTTAAAGGAGGGCGAGGCGACCGCGGTGGAGGAGATAAACCGAGGCGATGGGGTTCGAGGGCGGGATGGAGAGGCACAGGCGACGAGGCACAGGGGAAACGGAATAGTGGTGATGGCTGCGATGGGTTTGAAGGGTCTGCAGTAGGCGGAGCTCGATGGGTTCAGGCAGGGGATTCAATGGTTGAGGTAGAGGATGAAGTCGAGGAGGTTGCAGTCAGTGGCTTGACGAGGAGGATTGAGCGGGAGCGAGGGCGAGGATGCACAACGACGGGATGGAGTGAGCAAGCAGTCAACGAGGGGTGGAGCAATGGCAGGGAGTCAGTGATGGGATATCGAAGGTTGGAGCTCGAGGGAGACAACGATATAGGCTGCAGGAGATGATGATGATCGGAGGAGGACGAGGCGGTTGCGAGGTTGAAGATGACAGAGGGCGGGTTTTGGAGCAGCACAGGAAAGGAGTTCGACAGAAGTTGAGGGGATGCAGGCGGTCGATGAGAGGCCATGGCGAGGAGCAGTAGGGTGCACAGGAGGGTGGTGATGGCTTGCAGGCGGGGGGTACCAGCGGGATGCACTCAGAAGAAGACGAGGCGACCTCCGCAATGGTGTTGGTTGGTGGTCGATAAAGGTTGATGGAGGTGGAAGAAGTCGATCGGGGTAAGGATGAGAAGGAGTCGAGGGCAGAGCAAGGGGGTGACAGTGGTTTGAAGGTGAAGTCGCGACGGAGAGAGACAAGGAGCGACGGGGAGTTGGGTTCGTGGAAACGAAGCAGTCAAGGAAGAAGAAAGGGGGTTGAACAGAGAGAGGGGTTTGGCAGCTGGGGTGTTTCAACACTAGAGGGCGTAGGGTTTAGGTTAGGGTTAGAGTGATATAGGGTATTTATATATATGGTTAATGGGTTTGGGGTTATTGGGTAGCGAGTTTGAATCCAATAAGAGATAGGTTATAGGGTATTGGGTTTAAAATCCAATAGGAAGATAATTAAATAGAATAGGGTTTATATATATATATATATATATATATATATATATATATATATATATATATATATATGGATAAAAGGGATATGAGCAATTGATTATGTGACATGCATGTGATACATTGGACAACTAACCCTTTTAAAGATTGTCCAATCACATGTATGCCACATCATCAATTGCTTATTTACTAAATGAGCAAGTTGCTCATACCATTTTTTCCCTATATATACACACACACATTAAATCATGAACAATCAAAACTAAGAATAGTGATAATAATAATAACAGTAATAGCAATAATAATAATAATAATAGTAATAATAATAATAATAATAATAATAATAATAATAATAATAATAATAATAATAACAATAACACTGGTAATAATAATGAGATAATGAGAATAATAGTAACAGTAGCAATGTCATATATAGAATAAGACTATATCACAATATGAAAATTATTTGAAAATAACTACAAATACGATCAACGAATAGAAGTGAATTTTTAATAAACTATTAAGAAACAACAACAATAATAATAGTTAATACTAATAACACTAATAATAATGATAATAACAGAAACAATAATAATAATCATAATATGTATCAAAGTCATAACAATAATGCAACCCTTGTTTTCCAAAAAACGTATTTTTTATATTTTCTGTACTTAAAAAATTTTGCAAATTATTTTTTTCGGTTTTCAAATTCTCTTGTCAAATTGTACTATTGGATATCCTATTAAAATCTGTTTTTGATCAATAATTTTATTTGTAACTATTTCCATAATTTTTATATTGTAACACAATTCTTATTTTATTATTATTACTCTTATTATTATTATTGTTATTAGTATTAGTGTTCTTATTGACATTTTGAACTGGTTATTAAAATACACTTTCATTTACTAATTATATTTGTATTTATTTTAAATAAAGTCTATATTGTTATGTAAATTACATTATTTTATAAATTATGTTTTATTGGTTATTTTATGTTTCCGTATTGTATTTTTTTTATACCCCAATAAACCCAAAACCCATTTATTCCAAACCTAATTACCCATTAACTTTTATACCCAAGCCCATTATAACTAAACCCAATAACCCATTTTAAATTCCCTAACCCAGACCCATTTACCTAACCTAACCCAAAAACCCCTAATACCCTAAACTACTACCCGTTAGCACATAGCCAGACCCGGTAAGCTACCCAAACCCGATCCCCACCTTCATCCCTTAAACCCTAAAACTCTATCTATTTAAACTGAACCCTTTACCCCCCCCCCCCCCCCCCCCCCCCCCAAACCCATTTTAAATTCCCTAACCCAGACCCGTTTACCTAACCTAACCCAAAAACCCCTAATACCCTAAACTACTACCCGTTAGCACATAGCCAGACCCGGTAAGCTACCCAAACCCGTTCCCCACCTTCATCCCTTAAACCCTAAAACTCTATCTATTTAAACCGAACCCATTAACAGCCCCCCCCCCCCCCTCTCCCCCACATGCACTAGCCGCCTTCCTCTAGCGTTTCATCTTCCAAACCCATACAACCAGTTCATTATCCCGACCTTCTCAACCCTTCTCCCTGGTCCCCTCCGCAAGCCAGTACACCTTGTGACTTCCCTGGTTGCGCCGCCCCCGAGTGCACTGCCTGAGCTCCGCCACCCTGTGCTCCTCTCGACATACAGCAGACAGCAGCAACCATTGTTGCCGTCATCGTGGCCCAGCCGTCGTCCACCCCCTGTGTTGTACCCCCCCTTCGACTGCAGACAGTCAGCGACGGTAGCCTCCCCTCTTGGCCCATGCAGTGCAGCGCCTCACCTCAGCCGACGCCAGAGCCAGCCCCCCTCCGACCTGCCCTCCCGATGCCGATAGTCCCCGCTGCACCGTCACCGGCCGTCTGCCACCAAGCCAGCCAGTGCAGCCCCATAGCCATGGGTTACCATTGTTGTTGATGTTGATTATGGAGTTTGATCACTTTGATCGGTGGCCGTCCGATCGACTTGATCATCTTGATCATCATGATCATGATCTCTTAATCTTGATTGATTGATTCCTAACCGTCCGTTGATTTGATCTTGATCATCACCATCGAGGTGATCTTGGACGTCCGTTGGATCTTGACCATCATGCTTGATTGGATGTGGGCCGTCGATCTCGTCTTGATCATCCGATTAGATCCTAGCCATCCAATCTCTTCTTGATCGTCATAATCATGGTGTTCATCAATTTCCTTTGATCGCAGCCGTTCGGTCGATCGATCATGATCTTCGTCATTATCTTCATCATCAGGAAAATCTGACCGTCCGATCTGATCCGATCATCTTGATCTTGATCTTCGATCTCAGCCGTCCGATTGTGTTCGTGATCTCGATCGTCTTCATCTTGTTCGTGATCGTGTGTTCGTGATTGGTTCGTGATCCGTTCGTTGTGTTTGTGTTCGTGCCCCGGAAATCCGTTTCCGTTATTCTTGCTTTTGTGCCATTTCTGTTATCATCTTTCAGGTAAGTAACTTGTACTCAATTCCTTTGTATGATACAAGTCATAAATTCCACTTGTAGTGTAGTTGGGTTCTAGAGACAACTGGTATGTGATGTATGATTGATGAGTTTGTCTCTATAGTGCTATTTGACCATAGTTGACTCACGACACAAAATTTGACATGAAACAACGTAGGTTTTACCTGTTCTTGATTTGATCATGTATGTGGAATTTTGTGAGAATTTAGGTATTTGTTGAGATCCATGTGATAGACTTGTTTTAGATATGTTAATTACCCTATTTAATGATGCTCGGATACTTGGTAGACTCGATTTCATGTTTGGTTGCGTTTCGATTAAGTTCGTTGGATCTATGTTGATTTTGATTTTGAGGAAATTCTTTATTTTGCCGATAATCTGTCTTGATCAGTAATTTAGACCATATTAAGGTCAGAATCTTAATTTCAGTATAAAACATGATTTGTAGAGGAATTCAGCTTCTTTCCAACCCCTCTAGCCTTGCTCGATTTCGTTTTCGTATGTGTGAGATATGACTGGTTTACTACAGAGGTGTATTCCATTTCCAGATTTCGTTTCTTGGTAATTTTGATGACTAAATTATTTTGATACTAGTTCTAAACATGTTATTTTGATATGGAATTTTGGTCAGTTTTTCTATACCTATTTAGGGATTACCCAGAATTTTGGTAGATTTTATCGATGAGTTTTATATGTCGTTTCATGCTTGTTTATAAAGACTGTATTTGCTATATTTTACTCGGTGTTCTGTAAAGAATCGTATTTTCACCCTGATTCCTTCTACTGTATGAAAAATGTTTGTGAAATATGAAAGTTTTCATATTTTGTCTATTTTCATCTTCCTTTGGCAAATTTGAATTTCGTCTCACGGTTTCCAAGATATCGTAATTTTCGTACAACAGTATTTAGGAAAGATCTAGTATTGAATAATTCAGAAACATGTACTCGGAAGGGGATCAACTGATCCTACATGATGTCTTGAGACATAAGACTTGACATGTGATTACTTGACACTTGAACGCAAGACACGTTACTTACCACTTGCACAACTTGACACGTGATTACATGATACATGATACTTGGAGCTTGGAGCTCGATTACTTGATACTTGTCCCTGAGTACACTGCCCTCTATGGTCCACTATGAAATCTAAAGCGAAACTGTTTTTTGTAGCAACCATGTAAGGTGGGCTGCATGAAGTGCTACCTAGATAGTAATCACTACAAGACTTGATACATGATACTTGAACGTGATACATGCTTACTTGATACTTGACTACATGATACATGAGATCTGGATACATAAGACTTGAAGCATGACACTTGATACATGATTACATGACACTTAATACTTGATATTTGTTTACATGATACTTGTTCACTCGACACTTGATACATGCCACTTATACTTGTTCATTTACCATGCTAGTTGTTATATTTGACATCATGCTTATTCCATGTTATTAGTTAGTTTTTCTCATGTACTTGTATCCTGCATTACAAGCGGCCCGTAATTTGCAATTGACGGGTACTTGTTTTCTCTTTTCCTCTTCCCTGCAATTGTTAAATTACAGATTTTGGAGAACAGGTTCCAGACGGTATTGGTGACATGAAGTATTAGTGTTGGATTTTATTATTATTATTTCTTGTAGCTTGCTTGAACAATTGTATTTTGATACTTGAATTTATTTTGTATTTGGACAATGTGATCCAGGATTTTAACTTATTCAGATCATGACTATTTGAGATTTATATATTTGGTTTCAAGTATTCTTATTGGTATTTTGGTTCATATGTGCATGTTGGTTGATACTTTTGCTTCCGACTCTGATGATTCTTGTGAATGTTGTAAAGATTTTTGAACAGTTTATGGATGATGAAAATCATTCGCTGGGCTTTTGTCGCGTATCCGTATTCCGTATTCTCTTTTGGGAAGCGAGGCGTGACAAATAAAAATAATAAGATTCGTATTAGAATATAAAAATCATTGGAAACTAGTTACAAATAAAACCATTGATTAAATATAGATTTTAATAGAAGATCCAACAATACATTTTAATAAAAAGAATTTGAAAGCAGAAAAAAATAATTTACAAAAATCAAAATACCAAAATACACAAAAAATACGTATCGGCAGAAACATGGGTTACATAAATATATTTTTTAAGTAAATACTGAGACGTAATGCACCTAAGACATCTTTTTACTCATCACAAACTCTTTACCAATTACCTATAGTGGCACTAATTTTTTTAATATACGAGTAACACTTTTGTAAATAATTATGTCGTATATCTCTACTATTTTAATGGGAGAGTTGGGGTTGTAAACAAACAAACCCTAATTTTGTAACTGAGCAAATCCGTGCAATATACGTCCAAATTAAATTCAATTAATAAAAATATTTGTAGACAAACAAATCTGTGTGTTGCCCGTGCATATTTAATCTAATATAAAGGAAGTATTAGATTTTAGGCTGGACTACATTGAAGTTTTTACTATTAATAAAAATATATTTATTAAGATGTGCATCGCACGTGAAAATTACTAGTAAATTTAAACTTTGAGGATATTTTGGTAACTAATAACAGTTGAGTAAATGAATGGTTAATATAACTCTCACTTAAAAATGAATGGCTGAGATTAAATGGTTGAATGTCTACAAATTACAGGTTGTCTACAAATGACAACCTCAACTCTCCTATTATAATATTACTAATTAGAGATTAGAGATTAGAGATTAGAGATGAGCCTTCCTCATGTAAGCATCTCTACTCTACAGCTACATGAGTGAGTTACAGTGTATAGTTAGCATAAATTATTATACTCCTCCATAAAACCAATGAATTGATTAGAGTTCCGATAATCTTAGATGCACTATTTCTAGTTACTATTATAAAAGCATGAATAAGTTTTCATTTTTGTCGAGAGCAAATTCTAACCATTCAATTTTATGATTGATTTAATTAATTAATGGTCAAAATTAAATAACTTAAAGTACGTGTATTTCACGTGTGCAATAGATAAATTAAATTTTTTTAAAAAAAAAAATCTTATTAATAAATAGACCTATATCTCAATTTTCAAATAAATAAGGGTTTTCTCACATGGGTCACTAACAAATGTTTTAATTCTGTATGCCTCACTCACAAAAACCTAATTCCATATAACTCACTTACAATATGAAATCAATCCCAAATAATCACTTATGTTACCAAAATTTAATTTCATATAACTCACTCAGAAGTACTTATATGGAATTAAATATTTATGAGTGAGGTATATGGAATTAAAATATTTGTTACTGACCCATATGGGAGAAACCCAATAAATAAATAGATATTTACAAAATACCAAATAAATGAAATTATAAATAAAAATATTAAAGTTAAATTTCTCTCACACTATACAAACGACACCAAAATCACCTTTCCCGGTGTTTTCAATTGTCGGGGTTATCTTTTTCGTTATCCTGGTGTTTGGAAACATCAGGATAGAATAATTTTTATTGGCTAAATATAAAAAAAGACACAAAGTTTTGGGCCGGTTTAAAAAAAGTACACTAAGATTTTTTTGTTTAAAAAAAGGACACAAAGTTTCAAAAAATTCCACTGGGTCAGTTAGGGTTAGGATTGGGTTAGGGTTTAAAAAAACCACTTTCATCTTTCATTTGTGTTCAAAAAAATCACATTCATCTTTTATTTGTGTTTAAAAAAACATCACTTAACTAATCAGTTGATTAAATAAACTCACCCGAACTAACCCTAACCCTAACTAATCCAGTGGAGTTTTTTGAAACTTTATATCTTTTTTTTAAACAAAAAAACCTTAGTGTACTTTTTTAAAACTGGCCCAAAACTATGTCCTTTTTTTTATATTTAGCCAATTTTTATTTTTATTTTTATTTTTTTAAAGCTTATCCCGTCAATTTTAAAATGCCGGCATAGACTGCATTAATTTTAATTATTTTAATTATTTTTTAATTTTTTTGGGTGTGTGTGTTGGTGATGGTGTTGTACAAATGAGTTAAGCAATAATCAAGCACAATCAATAAGAAATTTATTCCAAATCAATAAGTAATTCATTCCAAATCATCAAAATACTATCAAATCACTTGATCAGCCAAATATTCTAATACATAATTCAATTTATAAAAAATAAATAACTTCAAATCCAAAATCTATATATCATTCTCAAATCCTATGTCAATGTCATCGTTCCTAAATGAAGTCAAACAGCTTTCAGGTGTCGTAAGAGCATCTGTAGTCGTCTGTTAAATACCCAAAATATGGAGAGAAAAAAGTCGTTGTTGTCGTCTGCCAAATACCCAAAATTTGGGTGTCGCATGAACAGAGCGTGTCAAATATAGAAGACAGTTTGGCAAATGCCAAATTATAGCTGACGAAAGATTATCTTTCGTCCGTGAAATGAGACGAAAGATCTGAAACGTGGGACGGCAAACAAAACACCGTCGCTTCAATTCAGTATACGACGAATTCAACAGACGGAGGACAATATTCCGTCTGATTAATTAAATTTAAAAAAAAAATATTTGACGAATGATACATTATGTACCGTCCAACAACATTTGAGCAAAAGCCAAAAATGCTAGGACGGGAGAACATTTGGTAGTTTTCAATTATTATTATTATTATTATTTTATTTTATTTTATTTTATTTTTTCTGTCGTCCTTTTGTGCCTTCTTTTATCTGGTTTTTTTTTTTAATTTTTTTTTGTCCTTTGTCCCTCACTTCAATGCATTTATATTTATAAATATATATATATATATATATATATATATATATATATATATATATATATATATATTAATTTAAATTTCTGAGACGAAAGATAATTTTTCGTCTGAGCCATATTTTGGATTTTGACGACTAAAGCGCAAACCCATTTTTTCCATTTCTATGAGCATATACAAATAGAGACTCATAAATCATACATACAAAGTATATCTTAATAACTGCGTATTTGTGTACACAAAGGCATATAGACTCCAAAGTATTTTGGGCACATGCAATTCACACATAAGGTGAGAATTAGAAAAGCCTTGTTACATGAATTTCTAAAACTATTTGATGAAAATCAACCACATGATAGAATTCTACGGAAGTGAAAACCCCAAAATTAGGATCGAACATTTGGAGAAAATATAAAGCTATTTCCTTCACTAAAATATACTACTATGCAATCTGTTACATTAAATGTCCATACTTCATTTCCATATCCACACAGTGCATGCTCATTTCAGAAGAAGTAACATGAACTTCAAGTTTAAAAAGGTACTAGCTATGGTAAAAAAAAGAAAAAAGAATGAAAAAGGAACTCCATGTCTTAAAAAAATATTGAAGCAAGCAATCAAACATGTAATCAATACTTCTGAATAATAAGCAGAGGTTGGGAAAGGGGGATGGAATGAAACATTTGACTGTGTTCACAAGCATAACAAAAAAAAAACACTTGCTTCACTGTCAACGAGTAAAACTGAATGCTTCATTTCTTCCTCCTTTCCTTTTTTTGTTCTCCTTTTTCTTTGATGGTTTGTAACATATAATTTCCCTTATAAATCTCATATTACTATATCACTAATCACAACCTGCTTTCCATATCTGTCTATATATCTCTATCTCTAGTTCTCTAATTAATATTATAATGGGAGAAGGCCTTAGTGTCATTTGTCATTTTGTCCTTCTACCAACATGTGCAACGCACGTACATAACTAATATAAAAGAGGTTTCCGGTTCAAATCCTCCCTACGTCATAGTTTTTTTTTCTTTTGAAATTATTAAAACGTGCATCGCACGTGTAAATTACTAGTTTTTTTAATGGGAGAGTTTGTCACCAAACAAATTCTATTTGTAATCAAACAAACACGTACATTGTAACCAAATAAACACGTGCAATGCACATGCATAACTAATATAAAGGAGGTCGTAGGTTCGATGCTAGACAACGTCAGCAATTTTTTTAAATATATGTATATTTATTAAGACGTGCATCGCACGTGTAAATTACTAGTGACTAATAATGTGACAGATTAGTAAATAAATATGAGATTTACTAGAAACCAGCATGTTAAAAACCCTTTTTTTAGGTGTAATTCATTCCACAGTTACAAATTCAAACAGAGCAGAAGAACATATATATATGTTGAGCAAAACTTAAACTTCAAATTAGTATGAGAGGTAAGAAATTAAAATTTATCATCTGAGAAATTACCTCCTTAGCAAATTGATTAGTAGGGGCAAGGTATCTGTTGCCCCTACTGATACCAATGCACGGATATTTGATGAGGACTTGTAGACACTTCTTTCCAATTTCCCATACTACACGAAGAATAAGTTGCTAAAGTAGAGAGATATGTACCTTCAGATGCTCGATGAGGTTGTTGGCAGTGGTATAGTTAGATGCTCATGTACAAGTTGAGCACGCACTTGACTGCTGGGGCTTTCTCAACCTTCATCCATTTCTTCTTAATTGCACTGCACCCAAAACAGACATTATTCATTCAGCAATAAAAATTGTCATCTTTTCCAGTGATCTGAATGAGAAAACACGAGGCCGAACCCCGTACATTTATAAATATACAAAAAATAAACCTTGTGGATCAATTACAGGTTAGAAGACTGATTTGCGCGCAAGGAAAGTTAGCTCCTGCTAATGTCCCTTCCGCAGATATCAAGTAGGTTGTGCATGGACCTAGATATTTTATTTTCAGCTAAAGAATGCTGCACTTATGTAAAGATGCAAAGATAGCAATTCAGTCCTCCATAAGAGAATATAGAATAACCTGCTTTAAAAATACTTGTTTGTGCATTAATCAATACTATTCTTCAATGATATATGACTAATATCTGTACTCGATTGAGCATATAAATTTGTCGGATATAATTGAATAATATTTGTATCTGGACCAGCAAGAAGAAAACAAATATAGACATGGTATTACATTATCACCCATGACTGCTCCATACCTGATCCGTTTGTACCCCTAAATTTAGATCCCAAAACTTCGCCAATGAAGGCAGCATTACAAATCCCAGAAGTCATTAAAAGAATAATGGAGATGCACAAAAGTGTACATTTGGAAGATTTTTTTTCGTTTTCTTTTTTGAGTGATACATTTGCAAGATTCTTATGTTAAAATATGGCTACCTCTTTTCTCTATGACTGATGTTGTTTATTGATAACAAACTATACAATATACCCTCGGAAATCACATCTCTACTACTATAATGGGAGAAGGCCTTAGTGTAATTTGTCCATATCCCAACCCGTGCAACGCACGTTTAATTAAACTCTACAACATAAACCAATGTAATACGTACAGTACACGTTCAAATTTATTACCCTCTCTCTATCTCTCAAAAAAACCAAAAACCCTACCCTCTTGATCTCCCTCTCTCTCTGCACCTGCCCCGTGGGAGAAGAATCATGAACAGTGAATGTCAGTCTATTATTTTACGTGTTCCGCACGTGCTTCTCCCATTATAATATAGATAAATAGAATATAAAAAAAATATTGTTCAGACGTGCATTGCACCTGTATTTACTAGTTAATATAAAAATGAAAGGAGTACACAAAATTTCTAAAGTTCCATACAGAACTTACAAAAAATTTCCTAATATAACTGTATAAGATACTACTAATAACCAATATCCAAATGAAGTTACTAAGAGCTCAAAAATTAAATTTAAAAAAAACAGTATTCTGCACCTAAACTGTTTGTTGAAAAGCCAAAAAGAAAAGCACAAACAATCTCAAAAATCTGATAAGAGGCAACTCAAAATCCAATTTCTTTTTTGCTTTTCTGCTAATAAGTACTATTTTTTTAAAATTTAAAACTCCCTTGAATTGATACTCTACCATAAATAAGAGCCTATTTTGAAATTTTGGCCTTTCAATGCTTCAACCCCTTCCAAAATCAAATTTCTTTTCTCAATCTCGATTCATACATCGACAAATCAACCCAAATCAAATCAAATAAATAAAAATCAGTGGCAAAATGCTCACCAAAGAAGACCGAAGAAGAGGCCTTGGAAGCGGAGGCGAAGGACTTAACGGTCCGAGCAGCCGATCGGTAGATCTGAGAGCTCATCTTCTTCTTTTACAACGAGATCGAGATTTAGGGTTTGTGATTTACGGTGACTACGGGGGGAACAGTGGTGCAAACGGAGGGGATGGCCATGGCGAAGGAGAACGGCGGGAGTGAGCTGCAAAAGAGAGGGAAAGTGAAATAATCTGGGAATGGGGGAATTATTAGGGTTGGGGATTTTTATTTTCATTTTTATACCAGATACCCTGGCGTTTGCAAACGCCGGGGTACCACGGCGAAACTACCCAAAGACGGGGTATATATATATTTTTATTTTTTACATATTTCTTTATATGCACATAGCACGAACGTTTTTTTATGAAATATTATGATGAATAATGCAAATTATTCTGAAATATGAATTTGATAAAGTAGGATTATCAGTACTATATATTACTTTATAAGACACCATTTATCAAATCTTTATTCTCATTTTGATTATATATTTATCATCTCATTACTAATAACCGTGTTATACATTTCGTGAACAAGGATTATAATCTTTTATAATCAGTTATGATCTTTATGTTTACTTTTACCAGTTAGTATTACCCATGAAATAGAGAAGAAGTTTGATAATGGTTTTATGTTTAACCCTTGGGCCAACAAGATAATTACAACCAGATTCAGTTATTGATGTATATAAAATGAAACAAAGTGACAATTTTAGAAATGACAAACGGAGGAATGAAACAAAATGAAGAATAGAGAACGAGCAAGGAAGTGATATCATAGGGGCCGGGCCGAAAAAAGAAGCTCTAGTTTAATAAGAATGTTACCTCGCCAAATATACAAACACCAAGTACACTAGTCTGTTTCAAAGTCGTGCCGCCCGTTCCCTCGTTCACACCGCTCTTGCCGTCGTTATCATCATTTCATGTCATCGTGATGATCACCATCATCTTATTCCCTTTGCCAAACTCTAGGTATGAATTTGAGAATTTGAGAATTTGAGAATTGAGATTGTGAAAAGAGTATTAAACTAGATCGAATTTTCTAGAATTTTGGAAAAATTATGGTTTGTTCGATTGTGAAAATAAAATTATGAATGACTAGAAGCAACGATGGTTTCCTTCTTCAGAAGCAAAGTATTTAGATTCCAAGCTAAATTGGAAAAAGTTTGATTTTTTCATAAGTGATCGAAATTTGGAAAAGATAGCGAAACAATTGAAAAGAGCACAAATGACATCCAAAAAATATGAAACTTCGCGATAGGCTAGGATTCACTACACACAAACTAACACAACTTGTAAACGTGAGTTTTGAATCACGGTTTGCAAGATAATTAAAAATGCATTATATGTATATATAAAAAAGGTTTGGCAAAAAATTGCCGAGATAGGGTATGGATTTAATATCCCCCGCCATTGTTTTCATTTCCCCCCTAATTAATCTCTCTCTCTCTCTCTCACCACTCACCGCCACCCCTCCTTTGCCACCGCTAAACCCTCACCGTTGCCCCCTCCCTCGCCTCCTTTAACCCCTAGTCACCGCCCCTCACTTGCTACCGCCGCCGACTCTATCTCTCCTCCTCGTCGGTGTTCTCTCTCCTTCCATCGCCACTTGCTGCCCTCGGTGCTCTCTCCGTCCGCCACAGCTCTCTCACTCCAACGACACTCTCTCCCTCAGCTATCACCACCGGCGCTCTCTCTCTCTCCCTCCGTCGCCTCTCTCTGCCACCGGTGCTCTCTTCCTCCGTTGGTGCTCTTTTCGACAAATTCGGTAATTTATGAATCTTGTATATCATATTGCTAGGGTTTAATAATATTACATGGTTGTTGAGTTGTAGGAAAGTTACGGTTTTGTCACTTGTGAGATTTGAGATTGGTTGATGTGGTTGTTGCAAATATTTAATCATCTAATTCTAAAATTTGTGATAACTTTTGATTCGCATAAGTGTTAAGTATAGTTGTTGATATATGCTCAACATTCGGATTTTAGTTTTGATTTAGTCATTTTTGCATTCTTTATTATAGCTAATGTGGGCAAGTAATGGAACAATGCGGGAAAGGGGCATGTGAAAATGTTTTTTGTTCTTAAGAATTCATGTGTTGGTAGTTTTAAGCGTGTTTTTATTGTAGGAAATTGTTGATGTTGATGTTGATGTTGATGTTGTATTAACCAATTCTATTCTAATATCATTATTTGTATGAGAATATCATAGTGTTTGCCTAATTCACTAGATTTTGGGTATCTCTTGTGCTATAAGTTTATTAAACAAAATAGTTATTGGTTCTTTGAATTATTGAACTTCTTAAATTATGATGTTTCCCGATGTAGAATGATTTTATGATTGTTATGAAAATATTATGATACTAATCTAATAACTACTATTGGAAAAGATTATGTAGTTAATAGTTTTTCTTCTTTGACGTATCTAGATGAATACATATGTATGCTAAGTTAGCTATTTATGTATATTTTGGAAGTAATGTACATATGTTAGTCACATTAATGAAAGAATATGATTTTTAATTGATGAAATTTAAATTTTAGATTGACTCCTATTTTCGAAATGGATAAAAGTTGGATTAATAAGTCATGATTATCCAAGGAACATTAGGATGGTGTTAAAGATTTTATTAACTTTACAAAAAGCAATTCTCCTGATCCGAACTTAATTTTGTGTTTATATATGTCACTAATGTTAATTAGCAATACTTAAGGTTTAACTGATTATAATTAATATTATTTGACGTAAAAGATAAAAATTGTTTGTATATTGTGATGATTTGTGGTTTGTATAAATTTATTGAAAATGACTTGTCTCAATTTAATGATTTTCCTTTAAATATATCCTTAAGTATTCATTGTTTTCATATATATATATATAGCAATGCTCCATTGAAAACGCTAAATGTTGTGAAAACTCGTGAAAACCACTTAGGTCGCTATTGCCAATAGCGGCCTAAGTAGTTTTCACGTTTTCAACCGCTACATTAGCGTTTTCAATGGAGCATTGCTTATATATATATATATATATATATATATATATATATATATATATATATATATATATTCACTATTTTCATTGTTTTTATTGTTTTTATGTCATTGTTTTTCATATGTTGAATTGTTGATTTATTTAAGATTTATCTGAATTTTCTTTAAACATGTGACATATGTCGAGAACAAAGAGAAGTTGGTCAGGATTGTGCAAAATCAAAAGGAGGTGGTAGAGCAGCCCAACACCGGACCTTCGACTCAGCACCCTATGAAAGAAAGCGGAAAGGCGGCACATACATGTGGTACTTCAGTTGAGGTGGGTGAAGGTAGCCCGCCCAACACCTCGAGGAGGTCGAGAGGGCCGATTAAGATGAAGGAGATCTGGAAGCTGCCGAACGAAGAAAAATATTGGTAAACATCAACAATGTCAATCAACTGATTGGAGAAGTTGGGAGTAAGCTTGGGAAATTCTGCGGGGTAGTTGCAAGAAATTCTCGCATTCTTCCCTTAAGCTACGAGAGTTAGAAAAAAGTACCAACAACGAACAAGGCAACGACAATATCTATAGTTAAGGTATTTACAAATAATATATATATTTTTCAAACTAGAAATAGTATATAATACAGGGCCGGCCATTAATAATGAGGGCCCCCATGAATCAGAGCACCCCCAGGAAATCTGGAACTATTGATCTTCTTCAAGAAAAGGGGAAAAACTCTTGATCTCCTTCATCAGACTCTCTCTCTCTCTCTCTTTCTCTCTCATTAGTAGATAGAGAAAGGAAGTGGCTTTCTCTACTCCTTCGTCTTCTTCACTACTCTCCAAGGTACGAGCTTTCTTTCTCTACCTCCCTGTGCTTTCAATTTTCAATTTTGTTAGGTTTTAGGTTTTAGGAGATCTTCAAAGATCGGAGCCTTTTGTTAGATTTTGGGTTAAATTTCATATTCTAGCTCTGCAAGCAATCATAGTCCCAAAATCCACCGTCCGACTATATAGAAACGTCCCACTTATGTTTGCTCAGGTCTCATCACATCTTCTCTTCTAGTGCATGTCCTTATCAAATTATAGATTTCATAGCCTAGAGCTAGCTTTCCCTGCCGGACTAAAACTCATTCACCGAGAACTCAGGCCCATATATATTGGCCATTTTCTCAAAATTTCATTATTCACAATCTGCCGGTTACTACGGGTTCGCTCTGCCTATAGATACGATCAATCTCAATACAGAGATCTTCTAAGTCATTCTTAACCTCTTCATAAAATTTCTCATTCATTATAAATCAATAATTTCTCTATTCATTCTCTTTTAATTCATCAATCTCAAAAACGTAATAGATAAAATTCTTACCCATTATAATAACATTCCAAATAGTATTCCAACTTGATAAGACCCTTTCAAATATCATAATTCTAATTTTCCAAATAGTATTTCAACTTGATAAGACCCTTTCAAATGTCATAATTCTAATTTTCCAAATTCATCATTTGGTTATTTCTTAATTAGCCATCTAAAATATCATACATCCACCCCAAATAAAACTCGTTTTCGTACGATATAAAATTCTAGAGTAAATGTAGATTAAAACCATCACATTTCAATCTCTTAATCACACTTAATTTAAAACAAAATAGCTCCAAAAATTACTTTTTAAAGTAATGTAATTTACAATGTAATTTGTCCATAAAATAATCATTGAATTAACACATATAATATTGTCAAAATATTTCGTTATGCTCTATATTAATCATACTCTTTTCTCCCCAAAGAAAAGTGTTTAAAAGAAATAAAATTAAAAAAATCCGAATTCGACCCATCAGGAATAGAACTTGATCGTTAACCACCCGCTCTAAGCCACAACCAACAACCAAGAAGTCCACTCACTATTGGTGTAGAACTTTACACACTAATTCCTTATATGTTTCTGATTACAGTTTTAATGAGTTAATAAATTTTTAAAAGAAAACAAAGTCGCAAGACTCGAACCTGTGCCCAGGCCAGCACGCTCTAACCAGACTCTCAAGCCCCACTCATTGCCCAAAAGCCTCTTGAAGAAATGAATTAAGCTTTACTGCTCTATAACAAGTTTCATTATTTTAACATTCATGATGCATACCAATCTAATTTGTACAATTTAAGTTTTAAGTTTTAATCATATTACAAAGAATGAAAAATTTAATACTCATAATATCTACAATTACATATACCAAATTTAACATGATGCATCAACACAATTTATTCATATCACTAAAAGCAACCAAATCTACAATTGCACCTCATACAATTTACCAAAATCATATGTATGTTTATATTTAAAATTTGGCTAGCAAAAAGATGACATTATCACATTAATAATTTAACTAAATTTTAGCAATCTAACACACGATAATCAAAATTTTTTTCCACAATCTCATATAACTTAATTAAATTAACATGCATTTGATTCTAAGATTAATTCACCGCCTAAAAGAAATCTAAAATTTGCACATAACATGACTTCTAATCATAGTATTCTTCCTACTTAAAAGAAAATTTAAAGACTAAGGAAACACCCACCTTTTTTGATGAATCCCTAGCAATTAGAACTCCTAATTATAATCCCTAATCTTCCTCCTCAAAATTCGAGCTTCAAAGAAAACCAACAGCAAGATTTTGAAAGTGCACAAAATGAATTCTTTTTCTTCTCTTACTTATGGTCGAGATGGGTTATTTTATAAGGGAGAGAGTGGGAGCATGTTCATTATCTTAACTACCCATAACTCCTTAATCTCTCCACTAATCCACTACTTTAACTCAATTCAATTTCCCACTCCATTTCAAATATGGCTGACCATTCATAGGGTGGAAGCACGGGTTTGCTATGTGTTTGTGTGTGCACATGAGTTACACACAAAAATTATTAGGAGCTTTAATTTCTCCAATTACATATGTTATTTAATTTTATATGGATTTAGTAAAACTATTTCAAATTAATCATAATAAAAAGGTTTTATGCTCATTTCATTAATTCCATATAAGTACCACAACATATTCAACACATGAATTAAAAGAAAAACACGTGTAAAGTACATGCCAGTTCATATACAAAATAAATTCAAGAGAACAAAAAATGTCCATAACAATCAAAATACAAAATATGTAAAATTATTTATATTAATAATGTTACAGATATTATATGTAACAGTACAAGATACATGTGTATAACACACATGGAGCAAATTGTCACGACTTAATTTTGCGGGGTGTTACATGAGTAGGCTTCCTAGCCCCTTATCATGCCTCGGCAGTATTATAAAGTACTCCGCTGATCTATTATCGAGAGTTAAGCACGGGATGGCACCATTGTTTGCGGAGAACGAGCCTCGTAAGCACTCGGAGGTGGACGATATATCTTCGATGCTTATGGAGGATGATTTGGGTAGCATTCAGGAGTGTTTCATGATCCCAAGGGAGTTCGATCTTCTTTTACCGGACCCCGAGGGAGTTCACAATCGAAGTTCTACGATGGTATTCTCCGAGTTCTGTCCAGTGTATGCCGAACATGTGGAGATATGTAAACAACTTTGTGTTGCACTTCCAGGGGACGGGGATTGAGCCGCGACTTAGCGTTCTGAGGAGGCTCTACAAAGTCCATAAAAGAGAAAGTCGAAGTTTAGGTATTACTTCACTCCTCATCGATCGGGGGGTGAAGTTGATTGACAACCCCGAATCAATCAAGCATTGGAGGAACAAGTACTTCCTTATTTGAAGTCATGAGCCGTAGACGATTCCCACGAGGTGGAGAGAGGAAGTACCGAAGAGAGCGAAGGTCGACCCCGTCTTGAGTCTAGAGGAGGATGAAATGGTTAGAACACTTTTAGGTCGGTCTGCTCTAAGTTGGAAAGAGGTGACAGATGAGTTTCTCCTCAGGGGGGTCTCAATTCGATCAACCCTAATATGCATCTTTGATTTTCCTTTTGCACTTTACTTATGCTTTCGTAGTTACTTCTTATTTTTCTTTCTGTTCCTAATCACTTTGTGTCTTGTTTTGCAGGAGCTGCTGGCATGGACTTAGACGCTATTATCTCTAAGCGTGCGGGGTTGAGTGGTAAAGCCCCCAAGGAGAAGAAGAGGAAGTGAACGACCACCAAGCCTACGATGGTGAAGGTTGCGAGGGGCCCCATGATTGCCTCCCCGGTGGTGAACTTAGAATCTCCACCTGCTGCTTCACTTGCCCCATCTGCTGGGGGATTTTCCTTAGGCACCGCACTTGCACTTGAGGCCCCTCCCTTCACAGCAAGGCAATTCTCACAGCAGAGCATAAGAAGCTCTTCGTCCCGGACTGGAAAGTTTTGAAGCATGATGTGTTCCTTGGGGACTGAGCAACTTGCATGCAGGCAGTACATCACCTTGCGACCTCGAAGGACAGAGCGGCAATGGCTGTGGGGTCGATGGGTGACTCTGCCTGGAGATTACCAAGACTAACATGGCAGTATGTTTTTATGATATTTTTTGTGCACTTGACTTTTTATGAAGCAATAGAGTTGTTTTCCCTTTGTAACTTCATATCTTTTTTTTAGAATACTTGCCACTTTAGCTACTTGTTGAAACAAGTGGCGGAGCAGGAGAAGGAGCTGAAGGCGGTGAGTGGCAAGGACCGAGCAGAGCAGGAGATGACCGTCAAGGAGTTGGAGGAGGCGAACGAATTGCTGGAGTTGACCTTGGCGAAGACAAATGATCAGGTGGCTCGAGAGGAGCGGGCGGACCGAGAGAGGGAGTAGGCAGGAAAGGAGAGGGAGAGTGCTGCGAAGGAGAGAGAGGATGCAGTGAAGGCGACAAAAGACAAAGCAGAGGGATACCTGGCCCTGAACATGGAGAAGGCATACGCCAGGGTGCTTCGGTACGTTAGGGCGCGAGTCCCTGGCTTCGACCATTTGGGGTACTCGTTGTATGATGTCGTTCCAGACGACGAGGAGGAAGAGGATAAGGAGGAGGAGGAGGAGGAGGAGCAGGACATCGTGGCGGATCCCTTGTCCGTGATGGTTGTGACCCTAGGGGCTATTGAGGGAAGTGATTGCTAGTCTACCCTCCCATGGATCATTTGGACGAGGTGGATCCTTGACTCCTCCCTTAGATAGTTGGTTTTATTTTGTTCTCTTTTTTGTTTTGTCTTTGTATGGATGCCCAGTAGCAATCTGGCCACCGCTTGATGTATCTTTACATTGCAACAAAATCTTTTTCATATTTTTGCATCTTCTATTGGATTTGAGCTCTTGAGCTTTTGTGTATATTGTGATCTTAGGTGCCTTCGTTAGAGTAATCCATCATTCTTTCTCACTAGAAGGTTGTTGTGCATGATGCACGTGACTCTTGCGACCGCGAGATTGTAGAACCCCATATTTTCAAATATTATTTTTTTATTTGAAAATGAATTTAAATTTATTTTTGGAGATTTGATAAATATTTTCTGAAAATTTATCTTTTGTACACGTGCAAAACACGTGCATATACTTTTTGAGAAGTTGGAAAGTTTAGTTTTCTTCATGAAAAATCATTATTTAATATTTGAGATTTATTTAGTATTTTTTCAGATTTTTCTGAAATTAATTGGAACTATTTGCAAATTTTGGGAAAAGAATGACCTTTTTGCAAATTCGACATTTTTAGGGGTTAAAGTGCAAAATGTGATTTCTGGACGTTTTGAACAGTATTGATTGAGATTTAGAATGTATATTTTCTTTTAAATCCTAATTTAAATGAGTTTTGATGGAATTTCCAAGGATAGAACTATATATGTAAATTGTATTTTTGAAATGATTGTTTTGCAAAAGTGTGGGTAAAACCCTAATATTCAATCCCGGGTATTTAAAGGATTTTTTTCTCCAGCCGTCATTACTAAAATACAGAATTTTGTGGAGATTTATTTTGGTGGAGAAAGGAGTTTTTGGATCTAGCAAAAGGAGAACTTTTTCGTGGACTTTTCTCAATTCAAGGTGAGTGATATAAAAATTTGTTTTGTTGTTTGTTTTGTTGTTTGTTTTGATGTTGTGAATGATAGAAATTTGTCTTGTTGTTGATCTATGTGTGCAAGTATCAATGATGTATTGATTTGATGTTGTGAACAATTTAGATCTTGTATTGTAGTATGAATCATGTGAATAATTGTGGATGGAATAGTAGATCCTTATTATTAAAATTATGTGCTAAAGGCATGTTGAGATTTGAGTATGAACACCTGGATATTGAATTTATAGATCAGATTTTGATTTAGATTTGTGAAAGAAAGTTAAATCTTGTAAAACCCTAATGAAAGAATTTGTGATTTAGAACATGAGAACTTGATTTTTGACATATTTGATGTTTGAGTAATATATACATATACATGATGAGGATTTGTTGAGATTTATCATTTTTCCTGAAAACGAACTATTTTCATAAACATTGAATCATTAGAGAACTCCAGATTTGATTTTGTAATCAGACCTAAATTTTGAGAACTGTAGGCCGACAGTCGACTGGCCTACTGTACAGTCGACTGGCACTAGTCTGATACTGTATTTTAGAATCTTTGAAAAAGTCATTATGGACAGTCGACCTAGCTCATAGGCAGTCGACTGGTTCACTGAGGAATGTATTTTTGTAAAAATTATTAGTCCTTCTGGACAGTCGACCTATAATCCTTTAAGTCGACTTATATACTTAGAATAATTTTGAGAAGATTATTGGAATTTACCTCAGGTAAGTCGACTGATTCCTTTTCTTAAGTCGACTTATATGACTTAGTTGATTTTTGTAAAATTTTGGATAATTGTCCTCTGGACAGTCGACGTACTAAAGTATAAGTCGACTGTTACTGAAGGATCTTTGTAAACTTTAGTGCTATTTCGAATGATTGGTTTTTCAGATAATTTAGTCTATACTTGACATTCAGTTCACTATTTGATTAAACATTTGACTTTGAGTTATTCAGTTAAGTATTTCATTTGAGACATTTAGTTGAGCCACTTTGTTTAGTGAAACTTTGTTTTGACATTTGAGTTGAGTCTCTAGAGGGGTGTGACCCTAGTATACCGGTGTTGAGTATTTTGTTGAGGCCCATTGAGGCATTTCAGTTATTTAGATTTGAATTTAGGCCGGTAGGGTATACCACTCTAGGAGGTTCGTTAAGTAATCAATTAACCCAAAATGATAAGGACGGGCACTAGTGGTGATATGATGAACGGGAACATGAGTCAAGAACCTCAGTATGGCTTTCGGTGTGGGATTTAATCTCCGGAATTATCACAGTAGATTATTAGTGGTGTGGGATATGTCTCCGGAATTATCACAGTCTTGTGGTGTGGGACAATCTTCGGAATTATCACGGTAACTACTTGTGGTGTGGGATTGATCTCCGAAATTATCGGAGTCGAGGTGAAGCACATGTGGTATTCGTGTGGTGACGTGTCAATGTTTCGGTGTGGGATGATCTCCGGAATTATTCAAGTAAAATATCTTGGGTGTGGGATCCATCTCCGGAATTATCGGGCATGAGATACTATCCATAGTTTATCTTTATCTCGTAGTAGTCATCGTGTTAGGATTAGTTCATAACGCGGGGATTGAACCCTATGAAGTGAAGACGTTAAGGGCTTGCACCGAACCTATGTAGTATGGGATGCATAGACTTCGACAAGTACGCATTAGAGAGTCTGCATATAGAATATGTGTTTCTTGACTTGGTTTTATGCACGTGGTTTCTTGTTTTCTACACCTGACACTTAGTTTAGTGCCACTTGATGTTTTATGTTACTTGTCATTTCGTACTTTCCACATTCTTTTAGTATTTGTTGTTTAAGAATTTATGAGGTATGATCTTTTATGTTGTTTGTTTGTTTTTATATCTCTCACACCATTTATGGTTGACCCCTTTAGTTTGGGGGTTAGGGATCATCTCTAGCCTCATATGTTGCAGGTTGTTGCTTAGAGTTGGAGATTGGATGCTTGAGTGGTTTTGAGATATAATTGACTCATAAGAGATTGTGTAAATTTGTAATAGCAGTTTTGAGATAAATTTGTGTTGTAAATAAAGAAAATATCGAGTTGAGTTTGCTTTGAATTCCGCTGTGATTTGTAAAGGATTTGTTGTAATAAAAGTTTGAAAAATTTAGTAGTGTTGGTTGTGTTTGATATTATATTGAAGTGGACCACTGGGATTGTGCCACGTATTTTCTAAGATATCTTATTAGAAATTCGGGGCGCTACAGAGATTGGTATCAGAGCACGCTTCAATAGTAATACTAGACATGACATAAAAATAACCTAGGTGTGGACACTAGAGTGTGAGTACCTAGGTGTGGACATTAAAGAGTGAGTATCACATAGAACTGAATATGATGTTTTACCTTTGGGATTCAATTGAGATTTTGCCAAAGGATATTGATGTGAGTTTGAATTGTGTGTGTGATGCTCTAAATTTTCCCTCGTTTTGCAGTATTCAAAATGGTTGCACCCAGGGGCAGAAATGGTGGCAACAATGAGGATGGATCTGGTAGTTCTCGAGGAACGAAAATTGACCTTGAGGCTGAATTCGCCAAGGTGTACCAGACGCTGAACACACTGATGGCATTTAATGTGGCGCAAGCTCAGAATCAGCAGCAGAATCCGCAGCCAAATCATGGAGTTGGACAGGGATTGGTGAACGCCGACCCTATCAAGCAGATTGAATCCTTTAAGAGGATGAGGTCGCCAGTCTTTGAGGGGCAAGCTGATCCGACCGTTGCTGATGATTGGATTCGGAAAATGCAGATGATCTTCGAAGTATCGGAGACTCCAGCAGCCAGCAAGGTGAAGTTGGCTACGATGCAGCTAGAGAAGGACGCTGGTGTCTGGTGGGAGTCGTTGAAAAGGACTTTGGGAGACCAGCGAATGACTTGGGAAGCTTTTCTGGAGGAGTTCAGAGATCGCTTCTTTCCCCTAGATGTTCAGGAGAAGAAGGCGACCGAGTTCTTGAAACCTTCAGCAGGGCAGCATGACCGTGCGGGAGTATGAGACCAAATTTGCTCAGCTTTCGAGGTATGCACCAGAATTAGTCGTTGACGAGGCAAAGAAGGCCAAAAAGTTTGAGCAGGGCTTGAGGCCAAGCTTGAGGTCGAGGATGATCCCGTTGGGCATCAGAAGATTCGACAAGCTGGTCAGGAGAGCAGCTATGACTGAAGAGGATATGGACCAGTTCCAGAAGAGGCAAGATACATGGAACCGAAACAAGAGGCCAGCATCAGGCCAGAGTGGGAAGGGATTCCCCGCGAAGCAGGCCAAGTTCAGTGATCCGGTGCAGAAGGCACCTGCAGCTCAAGGAGTGACTTGTTATTACTGCAAGGAGGCAGGACATTACAGGTCAGCATGTCCGAAGTTGGCGAAGCAGGTTTGTTCCCAGTGTGGGCAAGCAGGACATTCTCAGCCCCATTGTCCACAATCGAAGAAGGATGGTTCTGGTGGGAGCAAATTTCAGAAGAGGCAAGGGCGAGTATTTGCATTAACCGAGGAAGACGCTGGTAACTCGGAAGATGTAATACAGGGTATGCAAGAATTCTGATTTTTATTTTTGAATCAATGTAATAAGTAAAACCTTTATTTGAGAACAATTTAAGATTGAGTATAGTTCTTATTGTAACAGGGGTGGTTTTACTTAATGGAATAAAGGCAAAGGTTTTATTTGACACTGGTTCATCGCATACTTTTGTATCGCCAAGTTTTGCAAAGATCTTAGGTGTGGAACCTAAGTTGTTCCTAGGCAGGGTTTTGTCGGTGGCAATGCCGTCAGGTGAAGAGTTGATTGCGGATCGATATTACGAGGGCTGTGATATCGAGATTGGTGGGAGGTTGTTCGGCATTGATTTGATCGAGCTGAAAGTCTTGGGAGTGGATGTCATCGTGGGCATTGATTGGATGGCAATATATGATGCCACAATCGAATGCAAGCAGAAGGAGGTGTTAGTGAAAGCACCAGGTGGACCTGCAGTGACTTTTCAAGGAAAGAAGAAGATTCTGAAGGTGGCTGCAATGGTATCTAAGATGGCAGTTCCAGATGAAGTCAAGGGCATTCCGGTTGTCAGGGATTTTCCTAGGGTGTTCTTGGATGGTTTTCCAGGATTACTGCCGCAGAGAGATGTGGAGTTTTGTATTAATGTTCAGCCGGGGAGTGCGCCGATTTCCAAGGCTCCGTACAGGATGGCACCTGTAGAGCAGGATGAAGTGAAGAAGCAGATTGAGGAGCTGTTGAGCAAATGGCTTATTAGGCCGAGTTCTTCTCCGTGGGGAGCGCCAGTGTTGTTGGTCAAGAAGAAGGATGGGTCAATTAGGATGTGCATTGACTATCGGGAGTTGAATAGGGTGACTATTCAGAATAAGTATCCACTGCCGCGGATTGATGATTTGTTCGACAGGCTTCGAGGAGCAGTTGTGTTTTCGAAGATTGATTTGAGATCGGGGTATCATCAGGTTCGAGTCAAGGAGGAAGATGTGAGTAAGACAGCTTTCAGGACTCGTCATGGACTCTATGAGTTTTTGGTAATGCCATTCGGGTTGACGAATGTGCCAGTAGTGTTCATGGATATGATGAATCGGGTTTTGAGGCCATTTATTGACTCCTTCGTGGTGGTTTTCCTCGACGACATTTTGGTGTATTCGAAGTCGGAGGAGGAGCATTCTATGCACTTGACAGCGGTGTTACGAAAATTGCAGGAGCATAGCTTGTATGCCAAGTTGTCGAAGTGTGAGTTTTGGAAGTCTGAGGTAGCTTTCCTTGGTCATATTCTTTCTAAGGAGGGAGTAGCCACTGATCCTCAGAAAGTTGAAGCAGTGAAGGATTGGCCCAGGCCAACGTCTGTGAAGGAAGTCAGAAGTTTCTTGGGTTTAGCTGGATACTACAGGAGATTTATCCAGGGTTATTCTCAGATTGCAGTTCCTTTGATAGGTTTGACCCGGAAGAGTGTGGCATTTGTATGGACAGATAAGTGCGAGGAGAGTTTCCTTGAGTTAAAGGAAAGGTTGACTACTGCACCTATCTTAGCTTTGCCGCAAGCTGGGAAGGATTATGATATCTACAGTGATGCATCTCTCAGAGGTTTGGGATGTGTCTTGATGCAAGAAGGCAAGGTTATTGCTTATGGTTCGAGGCAATTGCGTCCGCATGAGAAGAATTATCCGATGCATGACTTGGAGCTAGCAGCTATCATTTATGCCTTGAAGCTATAGAGGCATTATGTTTATGGTGAGAAGGTTAATATGTACACCGACCACAAGAGCCTGAAGTACATTTATCAGCAGAAGGATCTTAATCTTCGGCAGAAAAGGCGGTTGGAAGTATTGGAAGACATTCGTCCCGAGATCAAGTATCATCCGGACAAGGCGAATGTGGTGGTTGATGGACTTAGCAGGAAGAGTAGTTTATCGAGTTTGATCACTACTCGAAGCGAGTTAGCAGCAGAGATTGATCAGGCAGGTATCGAGGTGGTGCTGCAAGGTTTAGGGGCATCTTTGGCTCAGTTGAGGCTGCAGCCGTCCTTGAGAGAGAGGATTGTGGAAGGTCAGAGATCAGATTCAGAGATTCAGAAGATGTTGCAACAGGTTTCAGAAGGCAAGCTATCAGAGTTTCGTGTCCAAGATGGAGTTCTTTGGATGGGTGAGAGGTTGTGTGTTCCAGATAATGCAGATTTGAGAGAGAGTATCTTGCAGGAAGCACACAGTACATTGTTGTCAGTTCATCCAGGAGGCACGAAGATGTACAGGGACATCAAACAGCACTTTTGGTGGTCTGGTATGAAGCGGGATGTAGCAGATTTGTGGCAAGGTGTCTGACTTGTCAGCAGATCAAAGCAGAAAATCAGAGACCTGGAGGTTTGTTACAGCCATTACCTATTCCGGAGTGGAAGTGGGAGAATATCAGTATGGATTTCATCACAGGTTTGCCGAGAAGTTCGAAGGGCAATGACTCGATTTGGGTTGTTGTGGACCGTTTGACTAAGTCGGCTCACTTTCTAG
The DNA here is from genome assembly GCA_017893485.1 of Hemerocallis citrina. Classification (NCBI taxonomy): domain Eukaryota; kingdom Viridiplantae; phylum Streptophyta; class Magnoliopsida; order Asparagales; family Asphodelaceae; genus Hemerocallis; species Hemerocallis citrina. The sequence continues at coordinate 10,162,221 of CM030365.1, read as the reverse complement.
CCATGAAGATTACTTGGTCATTGAAGAAATTGGCTGAGTTGTACATTGGTGAGATTGTGAGACTTCATGGAGTTCCTGTGTCGATTGTATCCGACAGAGATGCAAGGTTTACTTCAAGGTTTTGGAAGAGCCTACAAGCAGCTTTAGGCACCAGAACTGATTTCAGTACCGCGTTTCATCCACAGACCGATGGTCAGACTGAGAGGGTGAATCGAGTGCTGGAAGATATGTTGAGGGCTTGTGTTATGGATTTCGGTGGTAGTTGGGAGAGATACTTGGCATTGGTTGAGTTTGCTTATAACAACATTTACCATGCGAGTATTGGGATGGCACCGTATGAGGCTTTGTACGGGAGGAGGTGCAGGACACCCGTTTGTTGGTATGTGGTTGGCGAGAGGCAGATGTATGGTCCTGAGATCGTACAGCAGACATCCGAGAAGATTGAGCTGATTCGTAAGAGGTTGGCCGAGGCTCAGAGTCGGCAGAAGAGTTATGCTGATACTCGACGAAGAGACTTGGAGTTTGAGGTTGGGGATGCAGTTTTTCTCAAGGTTTCTCCGACCAAGGGAGTGATCAGGTTTGGTAAGGGAGGCAAGTTGGCGCCAAGGTATATTGGTCCATACAGGATCATGGAGCGGATTGGCAAGACAGCATATAGATTGAAGCTTCCAGAGGAGTTGGCACAGGTGCATGACGTATTTCATGTGTCATTGTTGAGGAAGTATGTGCCAGATCAGAATCATCAGTTGGTAGAGATTCCTGAAGATTTACAGGTGAACTTGAGTTACAAGGAACGGCCTATTGAGATCATTGATCGTAGGGAGAAAGTTCTCAGGCGCAAGGTGATACCTATGGTTAAGGTGTTGTGGAGGAATCAGCAGTTCGAGGAGGCTACTTAGGAGCCTGAGGACCGCATGCAGAAGGATTTTCCTGAGCTTTTCGCATGAGTGTATTTCTGTTATGTGATTGTAATTCTTTGAATGATAGTACCTTGATTTGAGTTGTATTTCTTCTATTTTGATTGAGTTGTCTTATACAATTGTTTGAATTATGTTTCCATTTATAGGATGTTGACTTCTTTGATGATATGTTGTTTGGACTCATTAGTAGTAGTTCTGAGGACAGAACTCTTCTAAGGAGGGAGTGATGTAGAACCCCGTATTTTCAAATATTATTTTTATATTTGAAAATGAATTTAAATTTATTTTTGGAGATTTGATAAATATTTTCAGAAAATTTATCTTTTGTACACGTGCAAAACACGTGCAAATACTTTTTGAGAAGTTGGAAAGTTTAGTTTTCTTCATGAAAAACTATTATTTAATATTTGAGATTTATTTAGTATTTTTCCAGATTTTTCTGAAATTAATTGGAACTATTAGCAAATTTTGGGAAAAGAAGGACCTTTTTGCAAATTCGACATTTTTAGGGGTTAAAGTACAAAATGTGATTTCTAGACGTTTTGAACAGTATTGATTGAGATTTAGAATGTATATTTTCTTTTAAATCCTAATTTAAATGAGTTTTGATGGAATTTCCAAGGATAGAACTATATATGTAAATTGTATTTTTGAAAGGTTTATTTTGCAAAAGTGTGGGTAAAACCCTAATATTCAATCCCGGGTATTTAAAGGATTTTTTCTCCAGCCGTCATTACTAAAATACAGAATTTTGTGGAGATTTATTTTGGTGGAGAAAGGAGTTTTTGGATCTAGCAAAAAGAGAACTTTTTCGTGGACTTTTCTCAATTCAAGGTGAGTGATATAAAAATTTGTTTTGTTGTTTGTTTTGATGTTGTGAATGATAGAACTTTGTCTTGTTGTTGATCTATGTTTGCAAGTATCAATGATGTATTGATTTGATGTTGTGAACGATTTAGATCTTGTATTGTGGTATGAATCATGTGAATAATTGTGGATGGAATAGTAGATCCTTATTATTAAAATTATGTGCTAAAGGCATGTTGAGATTTGAGTATGAACACTTGGACATTGAATTTATAGATCAGATTTTGATTTAGATTTGTGAAAGAAAGTTAAATCTTGTAAAACCCTAATGAAAGAATTTGTGATTTAGAACATGAGAACTTGAATTTTGACATATTTGATGTTTGAGTAATATATACATATACATGATGAGGATTTGTTGAGATTTATCATTTTTCCTGAAAACGAACTATTTTCATAAACATTGAATCATTAGAGAACTCCAGATTTGATTTTGTAATCAGACCTAAATTTTGAGAACTGTAGGCTGACAGTCGACTGGCCTACTGTACAGTCGACTAGCACTAGTCTGATACTGTATTTTAGAATCTTTGAAAAAGTCGTTATGGACAGTCGACCTAGCTCATAGGCAGTCGACTGGTTCACTGAGGAATGTATTTTTGTAAAAATTATTAGTCCTTCTGGACAGTCGACCTATAATCCTTTAAGTCGACTTATATACTTAGAATAATTTTGAGAAGATTATTGGAATTTACCTCAGGTAAGTCGACTGATTCCTTTTCCTAAGTCGACTTATATGACTTAGTTAATTTTTGTAAAATTTTGGATAATTGTCCTCTGGACAGTCGACGTACTAAAGTATAAGTCGACTGTTACTGAAGGATCTTTGTAAACTTTAGTGCTATTTCGAATGATTGGTTTTTCAGATAATTTAGTCTATACTTGACATTCAGTTCACTATTTGATTAAGCATTTGACTTTGAGTTATTCAGTTAAGTATTTCATTTGAGACATTTAGTTGAGCCACTTTGTTTAGTGGAACTTTGTTTTGACATTTGAGTTGAGTCTCTAGAGGGGTGTGACCCTAGTATACCGGTGTTGAGTATTTTGTTGAGGCCCATTGAGGCATTTCAGTTATTTAGATTTGAATTTAGGCCGGTAGGGTATACCACTCTAGGAGGTTCGTTAAGTAATCAATTAACCCAAAATGATAAGGACGGGCACTAGTGGTGATATGATGAACGGGAACATGAGTCAAGAACCTCAGTATGGCTTTCGGTGTGGGATTTAATCTCCGGAATTATCACAGTAGATTATTAGTGGTGTGGGATATGTCTCCGGAATTATCACAGTCTTGTGGTGTGGGACAATCTCCGGAATTATCACGGTAACTACTTGTGGTGTGGGATTGATCTCCGAAATTATCGGAGTCGAGGTGAAGCACATGTGGTATTCGTGTGGTGACGTGTCAATGTTTCGGTGTGGGATGATCTCCGGAATTATTCAAGTAAAATATCTTGGGTGTGGGATCCATCTCCGGAATTATCGGGCATGAGATACTATCCATAGTTTATCTTTATCTCGTAGTAGTCATCGTGTTAGGATTAGTTCATAACGCGGGGATTGAACCCTATGAAGTGAAGACATTAAGGGCTTGCACCGAACCTATGTAGTATGGGATGCATAGACTTCGACAAGTACGCATTAGAGAGTCTGCATATAGAATATGTGTTTCTTGACTTGGTTTTATGCACGTGGTTTCTTGTTTTCTACACCTGACACTTAGTTTAGTGCCACTTGATGTTTTATGTTACTTGTCATTTCGTACTTTCCACATTCTTTTAGTACTTGTTGTTTAAGAATTTATGAGGTATGATCTTTTATGTTGTTTGTTTGTTTTTATATCTCTCACACCATTTATGGTTGACCCCTTTAGTTTGGGGGTTAGGGATCATCTCTAGCCTCATATGTTGCAGGTTGTTGCTTAGAGTTGGAGATTGGATGCTTGAGTGGTTTTGAGATATAATTGACTCATAAGAGATTGTGTAAATTTGTAATAGCAGTTTTGAGATAAATTTGTGTTGTAAATAAAGAAAATATCGAGTTGAGTTTGCTTTGAATTCCGCTGTGATTTGTAAAGGATTTGTTGTAATAAAAGTTTGAAAAATTTAGTAGTGTTGGTTGTGTTTGATATTATATTGAAGTGGATCACTGGGATTGTGCCACGTATTTTCTAAGATATCTTATTAGAAATTCGGGGCGCTACAGTGATTGTCCATATCCGTACCAAGCTTCAGGTACAGAGCTGGGACTTGCTTGTTCACGGGAGAGGCTTTCTAAAGTGGAGGCAGAACTTGGCCACTTAAGAAGAGTGTTGTCCTGAAGAGATATAGAAGCGATGAGATCCTACGAGTGGTACCTCCTATTGGAGTGGAAGATCACTATTCGGGAGAAGCGACTACTGGAAAATCTTCGAGGCTCAAAGTTCTTCGTCACTCTTTACTTGCCGCTACCACTGAAAGAGAAGAACTGAAGAACATGGTGCTTGAAATGAGCTTAGAAGCGGCTCATCTAAGAAGAACAGTTCTTGAGTTTTCGGCGGGGACTCAACCAAGTGGTTCGGCGTATGCAAGTATGCCTCGTTTGAAACATAAAGTCAAGGATGACTTTTGAAAGAGAAGCTCGTCGAATAAGAGGTGGAGATCCATCGGTTGAAGCGACTTCTTGAGGGAGACAATGTAAGGAGCACTTTTTGTTCTCATGAAGAGCGTGCCCAATGGAGATTATTTCATGAACTAACATTACGTTTGCCTGGGGTCCCACGGAATTCGGGTGACGCTCAAAGCGGGGTTACCCGTTCATCAAGCGGGGCGTCGATCGGAGGGGCTACATGAGTCGTATGCTCAGAAGGTACGACCTGATCTACGGGTTTGGATTTCCCCTCAGATGGTTCGAGGAAACGGAACAGTGCTCGGGTGTCTACTGGGAACCGTTGACCACGTGTCCCGCAAGAGGAGGATCCCGTTACCAAGAAAGAGGAAAGATGGCGCTGAATGACATTTTGTAATCTTTGTAGAGGGTTGTTCCTCGATAAAGCTTGTAATCGTTGAATGAGATTTTGTAATCTTGGAGAGACTTGTTTTTCAATTTAATAAAACTTGTAATCAGATTTTCTTATGAAATAAGATTTCCCTAAGTGTTTGAGAAATATCTTTTTAAATTGTGTCTTTTTGAACTTGTGGTTGTTTCAGGAGCACTCGAACGGCGAGCCCAACTTTGTATACTTGCTCTGGGACAAGTGTCTAAAGCGGCTTTATGTGTAACCCCTGTTTTTCATTTTTTGTATTTTTTGAGTGTATTTTTTGTTTTGGTGTATTTTCTCTCTTGTATTTTTCTGAACCGTATATTAGAGTTATTTTCAATATATATTCGTTTTATTTCATTTTGAGCTCTTTATGTTTGATTAGTTGTCTCTTTTGTTTCGTTCTTCATTATTTTTGTTCTTTCTTCATTTTTGGTCTCGTTCCCTTTATTTTTAATTTAATTTTTTTGGGTACTTGTGGTGGTGATTTGGTTGTGATCCTTTTCCCAATCCTATTATTTGATTCCTAATAAGATTTATCAAAGCCAAATTAAAAATCCGCAATCCTATTTGCATCCTATTTGAAACCCATTAATTCAAATCCTACTACTACTCCTAATTACCCACAACCCAATTACCCATTAACCCAAATCCCCATATATATACATCTCTAATCCCTCTAACCCTAAATCCTAATCACAAACCCTAACCCTAATAACCTACTCTCCCTCTCTCTATCCCGCCCTCCTTCCCCTTCCTCTTGCTTGCGCCACAAGCATACCCAGCCCGACCCCAGGCCAGCCGACCCCTTCTCCGGCCTGTGTGCACACCCTGACACCCCAGACCGCCGACTCCCCCTCCCGGCCTGCCTCCAATCCCGATCCCCCACACTCGACCCTTTCCTTGCCGACCACCCTTCACACCACCATGCATAAACCCTAGTTATCTTTCTTGGTGTGCTCGCTTGGCCGCAAGTTGTCGCCGTCTCTCTCTTTTGGTCTCTCTCTCGCTTTCTTGAGAGTTCGCACTTGGGATCGTGTGAGTTGTTCGCGGGTTCGTTGCTTGGATTCATTCGTTCGTGGGTTTTGCTCGTTACCTTGGTTTTCGTCGTTCTTCATCTTCGGTTAAGGCAAGTAACTTGTACTCCAATTCATTTGTTTGATACAAGTCAAAAATACCACCTATAGTGTAGTTGGGTCTAGAGACGACTCTTGTTTGTGTTATGTTTGATGGGTTTTGTATCTATTGTGAAAATTTGACCATAGATGACTCACGACACAATATGGACATGAATTAACTTAGGATTTACCCGTTCTTGATTTTGATTATGTATGTGAGACTTTAGTGAAAATTCGTATTTTGGTTGAGACCCATGTGATATACTTGCTGTGGAAATGCTAGATACCCTAATTTATGATGTTTACACAATTGGTAGACTCGATTTCATATTTGGTAGTGTTTTGAACAAGTTTTGTATGATATATGTTGAGTTGTTGTTAAAAGAAAAAATCTGTATTTTGTCGCTGATCTGTTTTGTTTGCTGTTTTGGACTGTCTTGAAATCAGTAACTTATTGGTATAAAACATGAGTTTTAGGGAATTTTGTCTATTTTCAAAACTCTCTGACCTTGCTCGATTTCGTTTTCGTATGAGTGAGTTATGACTGTTTTACTACAGAGGTGTCGATCTTTTGCAGATTTTATTTTTCGATGTTTGTGATGACTAAATGATTTTATTAACTATGCTAAACATATTATTTTGATCCAAAACTTTGGTCAATATTTCTTTATCTAGTTAGGGATTACCCAGAATTTTGGTGAATTTTATTGGAGTTTTAGATATTGTTTCATGCTTGTTTATGAACACTAGACTTACTGTATTTTACTCGCTGTTCTATAAAGAAACATATTTTCACCCTGATTCCTTTTACTGTTTGAAAAACATTTGTGAAATATGAAAGTTAATGTATTTTGTTTATTTTCATCTCCCTTTGACGGATTTGGATTTCATTTCACTGGTTGCGAGATATCATGTTTTTCGTACAGCAGTGTTGGGAATTCCAGATTTGCCAAACTACTGTTTATTGATGTTTTGTATTTTTGATGACTGATTTAATTTCACTGGAAAATTCTGAAATTTTATATTTAGATACTAGACATATAGGGGAATACTCCAAATTTTTCGTAGATTTATTTACTGAGTTTTCATGTTGTTTTCCTGCTCTTGAATTCGTTTTACTGATTTCTGGCTGAACCTATTTTCTGTATTCAAATCAGTTTTTAGATATGTTTTTGTGAATTAATATATGACTTATTAATACTTGCTGGATTCGGTTGAGAGTCTACTTTTTAGACGTTTTGACGAATTCAGATTTACATGTCGGTAACACTGGAAATCACTGTTTTACTACAGTATGGTCTTGCAGTCCTGAACTTGAGATTTGTTTATTTTAGTTCTTTTATGAGATACCTTGCACACGTACATATTTATCTTGCAACTTGAACTCGTTACATGATCATGATATAATATACTTGATATGTTTTGCACACCTACATGCTTGTTGGACACTATTAATAATAAAATAACCAAGCCGGGGTTAAGGAAAAGATTTAGTAGTGGATAGTGCAGAAACGTGTACTCGGAAGAACCTAGTGGTTATTGGAGCTTGTTTACATGTGGAGCTTGACATGATATACATGACACATACACACATGACATTTGAGCTTGTTTGGGTTTTGGAGCCTGTTTACATGATACTTGGAGCTTGTCCCTGAGTACACTGCCCTGTATGGTCCCCTACAAAATCTAAAGCGAAACTGTTTGTTGTAGCAATCATGTAGTAAAAACCGAGATGCATGAAGTGCTATCTAGATAGTAATAACTACAAGACTTGATACATGACACTTGAACATGATACATGCCCACTTGACACTTGACTACATGATACATGAGATTTGATACTTGCTACATGCTACATGATTACATGATTCTTGATACTGGTTACTTGATGCATGAAACTTGTTTACTTGACACTCGACGCATGCTATTATACTTGCTCATCTTGCCATGCTATGATTTATATCCTGAATTCATGATTATACCATGCTAGGTTTGTTACTTAGATTTACCTATCCCATGTACTTATATCCTACATTATAAGTGGCCCGTAACTTGTAATTGACGAGTACTTGTTTTTCTTCTTCCTTCTCCTGCAAATTTAATAATTGCAGATCATGATTGTCGACTGCCAGATGGTATTGGCGAGATAATGTATTAGTGCTGGATTTTCTGCTTTATGATTTTTATTATTATTGTTGCTTGAACTGGAATAAGATGTAATTGATTACTTGGATATTTATCTTGTATTTGGGCGATGTGACCCAGGATATTTGACTTGTTCAGAATTTGATTATTTGAGATTATTATATTTGGTTTTAAGTAATTTTTGTTGGTATCTTGTTTCAATTATGCATGTCTGGTTGCATCTTTTGCTTCCGACTCTGATTATCTTGTGAAATATTGTAAAGATTCCTGAATAGCTTATGGATGATGAAAATCATTCGATGGGCTTTTATCTCGTATCCGTATTCCGTATTCTTTTTGGAAAGCGGTGTGTGACAGAATTTTTTAGTGTTATCAGAGCACCAGGTTTGGCTAATGTATTAGTTGCCTAATATATTAGACAAGCTTGGCTCGAACTGGGATCTGCTCAACATCTCACCAACCATGCATACATAAATGAATGTATACCAACTCTGATTCTGGATGCTAATTATTTTGGTTTTATGCAGACTTTGGCTCGCAGAGGTTCTACTTCTCAGTCGCAGGTTGATCCGATTGAGGAAATCACTACTGTGCTTCAGTGGCTGATTAATCAGCAGCAAAACCACAATAATCTTGTGATGGCTGCTCTTGAAGCTGCCCAGGTTCTGCCTCCTGTTGTGCCTGTGCAGGCAAATCTTCCGCCTCGTCCAGGGACAGTTACAAATTTTATGAGGCTGCATCCCAACCATTTTTTCGGCACTGAGACGTCTTTGGAGGCTGAACAGTGGTTGATCCGGACTGAGCGCTTGTTGTTAGCGGCTCGTGTTGCCGAGGCTGATCGGGTGGACATTGTTTCCATCCAGCTGGTGGATCTAGCTCATATCTGGTGGATGGCCGAGTCTGAGCGACTTGAGAGGCCTATTGCTTGGGCTACTTTTACTCGGGGATTCTTGGAGAAATTCTTCCCTAGTAATACTCGAGCTGAGATGGAACAACAATTCCTGGCCCTAAAACAGGTTAAGTCATTATTCTATTTTGAATTTTGTTACATAATTGTTCATGCAATGCTATAACATTGACTTCCTTGCAACAGGGTTCCAGGTCAGTGGATGAGTACGCAGCTGAGTTTACTAGACTTAGCCGCTTTGTTGCCGTTCTTGTGACAACCGAAGAGGATAAGGCTCATAGATTCACAAATGGGCTTGAGCGGGATATCAAGAGACATCTTGTCTCTCTTCGCTTGCGTACCTACACTGAGGCTCTTGAGGCAGCCCGAGCCCAAGAGCAGGCTCGTGGTGGTTCATCTTCTTCTCAGCGGACTGTTCCCGCTGTTGTTGCTAGGCCTTCTGGTGGGCCTATTCGGTGGCCTGTTTCCGCCCACCCAGTTAGACCAGCTCCTAACTCTTCTGCTGGTTCCCAGAGGGGTAGTTTTTGTGACTTTTGCCGACTTGTCGGGCATGAGCGCAAGGACTGTAGGCGAGCCAATCGCCGTTGTTTTGCTTGTGGTGCTCCTGACCACACTTTGCGGGATTGTCCACAGCAGATGGCGACTCTTCCAGTCTGTGGTCCTGTCCAGCCGGCAGTTCTAGCTCGTGGTCCAGTTAGGCCACTGCTTCCTCTCCAGCATCAGATTGTCGGTCAGAGGACCGTTGTTCCGAGGAGAGGTCAGACTTTCAACTTGACTGCTGTAGATGCTCAGACAGCTGAAGGAGTTGTGGCAGGTATATTTTGTTTTGTTGTTTTGTTTCTCTATTGTTTTCTTTCTTTTGGTCTTACTATGCTTCTTTATATTATCTTTCTATATTGTTGTTTTACCCTCACCCTTATTTGTCTATTCTTTCTCCTTGTCTTTGATTTCTTTTAGGTATCATCCTTGTTTGCTCTTCTCCTGCCTATGTTCTTTTTGATTCTGGGGCTAACCCATTCTTTCGTCTCCTCTCGATTTGTCGCTCGCCATCAGTTAGAATGCAACAACATGTCAGAGGCTTGGAATATTGTGATAGGTGGTGGAGTTGTCATATGTTCCCGTGAGTGCAGGCAATGTCCCGTTGTTATTGGGGATGCAGATTTCAAAGCCAACCTGATTATAAGTGGAATTCGGGATTCGACGTTATTCTCGGTATGGATTGGTAGGGTGAAGCCCATGCCATTATTGATTGCCGTGCCAAGAAAGTTGTCTTTAGAATTCCAGATCGAGCAGAATTCGAGTTCCATGCCGGGGAGTCTTTCCTTGGCCGAGCAAATACTACAGTTGAACAGGTGGATTGTGTGATGGAATTGCACTCAGGCTGTGAGGCTGCGCCTCTAGTAGTTCGAGATTTTTTGGATGTTTTTCCAGATGAGTTGCCTGCCTTACCCCCTAATAGGGAAGTGAAATTCAGTATTGATGTTCAGCCTGGAACAGCTCGATATTGAAGAGTCCCTACAGGATGGTACCGGTTGAGCTAGCAGAGCTTAAGGTGCAGATTCAGCAGTTGCTTGATTTGGGTTTCATCAAACCTAATGTTTTGTCTTGGGCTGCTCCGGTTCTTTTTGTCGACAAAAAGAATGGTGGTCGTCGACTGTGCATGGATTACCGAGAACTAAACAGAGTTACTGTGAAGAATCGGTATCCGCTGCCCAGGATCGATGATTTGTTTGATAAGTTATGTGGGGCTGCTGTTTTTTCGAAGTTGGATCTTCGTTCTGGGTATCACCAAGTCATGGTGAAGGCTGTAGATATACAGAAGACTGCTTTCAGGACTAGATACAGGTACTATGAGTATCTTGTGATGCCGTTCGGGGTCATGAACGTGCCGGCTGTATTCATGAGTCTTATGAACCGAGTCTTCTCTCAGTTCTTGGATAGATTTGTGGTAGTCTTCATTGATGATATTTTGGTATATTCTTGGAATCAGGAAGATCATGCTGAGCATCTTAGAGTGGTCGTGCAGACTTTGAGAGAGAATCAGCTCTATGGAAAACTTAGCAAGTGTGAGTTTTGGTTCGACATGATTTCTTTCTTGGGGCACATTATTTCTAGCGATGGTGTTTCTGTGGATCTGGCGATGGTTTTTCGTGGATTAATTTCTGAGTTTTCATGTTGTTTTCCTGCTCTTGAATTCGTTTTCCTAATTTCTGGCTGAACCTATTTTCTGTATTCAAATCAGTTTTCAGATACGTTTTTGTGAATTAATATATGGCTTATTTATACTTGCTAGATTCGGTTGGGAGTCTACTTTTTAGATGTTTCGACGGATTCAGATTAGCATGTTGGTAACACTGGGAATCACTGTTTTACTACAGTATGGTCTTACTGTCCTGAACTTGAGATTTGTTCATTTTAGTTCTTTTATGAGATACCTTGCACACGTACATGTTTATCTTCTAACTTGAACTCGCTACATGATCATGACATAATATACTTGATATGTTTTTGCACACCTACATGCTTGTTCCACACTATTAATGATAAAATAACCAAGCCGGGGTTAAGGAAAAGATCTAGTAGTGGATAATGGAGAAACGTGTACTCGGAAGAACCTAGTGGTTATTGGAGCTTATTTACACGTGGAGCTTGACACGATATACATGACACGTACACACATGACACTGGAGCTTGTTTACATGATACATGATTATATGATACTTGGAGTTTGTCCCTGAGTACACTGCCCTGTATGGTCCCCTACAAAATCTAAAGCGAAATTGTTTGTTGTAGCAACCATGTAGTAAAAACTGGGATGCGTGAAGTGCTACCTAGATAGTAATAACTACAAGACTTGATACATGAAACTTGAACATGATACATGCCCACTTGACACTTGACTACATGATACATGAGATTTGATACTTGCTACATGCTACATGATTACATGATTCTTGATACTGGTTACTTGATGCATGACACTTGTTTACTTGTGATATGGCTAAAAATGGGGTTAAATCGGAACCATTCAAAGTGGGCACGAATCTCAAAGTCCTAGGGGCAAGATGGTAATCTCGCCTACAGACAGGTCCAAATTGGGAACCGGGTCCCTCCTCCTGGACCCGCTAACCCATGAACGGATGCGATTAGTTGAGAGCGGGTCTCAATCTGCTAGGGACCAATCCAACAGGATAAGAACAAATCCTAGTTTGTCCCTATCTTATGGGGATGGTTGTAACCAACCCCAACCAACCACACCGGGAAGTAAGGATCTACTTTCATCTTGAAAAGGATCCCCATGGCGACTATATAACCCCCCTGACCTTCTACTGTTAAAGGTGATCACACTTTGCACACTTGAGATTTTTTCCTTGTCTTTTTCTATGTATTGACTTGATCGTCGGAGGGTTCGTCGCCGGGAACCATCCCGGTGTCTCGAACGTTGGTGCGGGTTTCGAGGGAGCATCAAGGAGCCAACAAATTAGCAAGGAAGAAGAAGGGGTCAAAATTTGTGAGTTCCTCACAAACCTACAAATCTCACCTATTGCCCCCACACCCGAATTCAGTGGCAACAGATTGGCGCCGTCTGTGGGAAACTTCACTCGACAAGCAATCTCGTCTTCCTCCTTCGACCCACGTAACTCCCAGCCATGCTTCCCAAGAAGAGACCCGCAAACTCCAACCGAAGGACAACCTCCTCTCACCCTCCTCCTCCTCCTGCACAGGGGGATCTCCCTCCTCCCAACCAACCAACCCAGCAGCTCGATCCTCGGGCTCCGCAGTCCGTCCAGCAGCCTTCGGGGCCCCAGGATCCAGTAGGGGAACCCTCTCGGCAGAGTCGCCACAAGCAACATGTCCATCAGGTTTGAGTCTCCATCCACAATACTGACACCGACTCCATGGTCTCCTATACTCCCTCCACTCCAAAGGATCTGCGGAACATGATCAACAATCGGCAGACCGAGCACGGACCCGATCTCCGTACCCATCTGGAGGAGAGGCGGGCCCAAAGGTCGAACCCTCGCCGCGAGCATGCCAGGGACCGCTCACCACCCCGATCCAATCGAGGAGGGTCCAACTCTCCCCATGGACAAAGAGAGTCGCCTCAACATCACCCAAGGCGGAGCCGTTCCCCGGCAGGTCTCCATGCACCTTGGGACCATCATGGGTAGGAGGCCCCCATCACAAGGGTGGAATTCCAGCAATTTCAGGAGGCAGTCCTCCGGGCTCTCAATGCTGCCCCCAACAATGGCCGTAGGGCTCCCAGTCCTCCGCTAACTCCTCACCATCCTCGCCGATCCCGTAGTCCTCGTCCAGGTCCTCACCATCCTTGCCGATCCTGTAGTCCTCGTTCGGCTCCTCACCATCCTTACCGCTCCCGAAGTCCTAGGCAGGCTGCGAGCCATCACCGTCCCTCTCCCGATCACCACCACCGCTCTCGTAGTCCATGCCCTACCCGAAGTCACCCTCGTCTCTTAGTCAGTCCACCTCCTACTCTGCGCCATCACCGGTGCAGCCCCAGCCCTCCTCGACATGAGAACGAGTCCCGGGGTTCGGCCAGATATGACTAAAGGGAATACTCGGTCTACCGCCGTCTCCACGAGATGGAGAGGCGCCTTGGCCAGCTCGACCGAGACGAGGGGCGACTTGCAAGAGACCTTCATCCAAGCAGGCCCCCATTCTCCCGTACCATTATGGAGGCTCCAGTTCCCGACAACTTGAAGCCTCCACATTTTGAGACCTATACCGGGGAGTCAGACCTCGCAGATCACATTGAGAGTTTTAAAACTCTCATGATGATCCACCATGCATCCGACTCCCTCCTTTGCAAGACCTTCCCGACCACACTCATAGGGCCGGCTTGGGAATGGTACTCTCGGCTTGCGCCGGCATCTATGTTCTCCTTCGACCAGTTCGAGGGTCTTTTCCTTATGCATTTTGTGAGCAGTCGGCGCGCCGAGAAGACGAGCGACACCCTATTGTTCCTCAGCCAAAAGAAGGGCGAACGACTAAGGGATTATGTCAAACGCTTCACTGCCGAGGCTAGGTCCATTGCTTCTTTGGAACCCTCGGTCGCCACCATCACTTTCCAGTCCAACATCCTCAGTGCTGACCTCAGGGCGTCCCTCGCCAAGAAGCCCCCTCGGAACTTCTCAGAGCTCCTACTTCGGAGCGAGAAGTACATCCGAGCGGAAGAAGCCGTCTACCATCCCACCTTTGAGGCTTTATCTTCCGGAAACAAGCGGAAGGGTGCAGAAGAAGAAGGAGCTAAGAAGCTCCAAAAGGGCAATGGGGGTCAGCGGCGTCCTCCTCCTCGGTTCGAGAAATTCACACTGCTTAACGCGAGTGTATCTGCCATCCTCATGGAGATAGGGAACAATGGCCTCCTACCACCTCCCCCAAGGATGAACACCCTGGCAAAGAAGAGGGACCGGAGTAAGTGGTGCCGTTTCCATCGGGACCACGAGCACGACACAGACGAATGTCGGGCCTTGAAGGAGAAATCGAGGCCCTCATTCAGAGAGGATAACTCAACCGGTTCGTAAAAAGGTACCGAGCCGATCCACCTCTGCCACCTCGGGGGGCTAACCGGCGAAACGAGCAGCGCACAGAGACTCCGGAGGCCGAAGTAGAGGGCATCTTTCACCTGATACATGGGGGCCCAATGGGGGGAGATTCCAACTCCTCCCGAAAAGCCTTCGTAAGGGAGGTCAACTCCGTGCAGAGCCATCCTCCCCCAAAAGGGCCTCAAGGTCCCGGTGACGTTCTCCGATAGGGACCTAAAGAGCATCCGCACGCCCCACTGCGATGCCCTCGTGATCAATCTTCGAAGTTCATCGCATCTTGGTAGATAACGGCAGCTCCGTCAACATCCTTTTCTTGGAGGCCTTCAAAGGCATCCCGCTGTCCAGTGACCGGCTCAAGCCCACAGGATACACTCTCCACGGGTTCACAGGGGTCCCGGTTACGGTCGAGGGAATTATAACCCTCGACGTAACGGCTGGAAAGGCCCCGACAACTCGTACGGAGCAAATGGACTTCATGGTGGTCGACGTCAAGGCCGCCTATAATGTTATCCTAGGTAGACCAGGTTTGGCCGCGCTTCAAGCCATCCCTTCAGCCTACCATATGAAGATGAAGTTCTCCACCTCCTCAGGAATGGGAGAAGTGAGGTGAAGCCAAGTAGCGGCTCGGAAGTGTTACATGACCTCGATGGGTAGTCCGGTTCTCTCCTTAGCAGCGCTCGAACTTCCTCAGGAAGGAGGCCAAACTATTTCCGAGCTCGTCGACGAGTTGGAAGAAGTGGCATTCTCCGAAGAAAATGCCACTAAGACGTTCCGCATCAGCAAAGCTCTCTCCCCCTCCATAAAGCAAGATATCTCCCAGTGCATACGGGAGAATCGCGACCTCTTTGCATGGACTGCAGTAGACATGCCCGGGATCTCGGAAGAACTCTCAATGCACCATCTGAACATCACCCCTGGGGTCAAGCCTGTCCAGCAGAAGAGGAGAAAGTTTACCCCCGACTGGCAACTGGCGATCAAGGAGGAGGTTGAGAAACTCCTCAACGCCCGCTTTGTTCAGGAGGTGAACTACCTGAGTGGCTCTCCAATGTGGTAATGGTCAAGAAGGTCAATGGAAGTTAAAGGATATGCATCGACTTCACTGATCTCAACAAGGCGTTTCCGAAGGACCCCTTCCCTCTTCCCAGCATCGACGCCCTCATCGATGCAACTTCTGGGCATGAGCTCCTCAATTTTATCGATGCCTTCTTAGGATAAAACTAAATTAGGATGTTCTCTCCGGACATCCCGAAGACCGCGTTCGTGACGGACCAAGGCCTCTACTACTACCGTGTTATGCCCTTCGACTTGAAAAATGCGGGGGCTACTTATCAGCACCTAGTGAACAAGGTCTTTCGAGATCAGATTGGCTGAAACATGGACGTCTACCTCGACAACATGATGGTCAAGAGTGATCGGGGGCAGGAGCACACCCGCGACCTTCAAGAAGCCTTCGAGGGAGTCACAATAAGAGACTAAATCCTAACAAGTGTGCGTTCGGTGTCTCATCGGGCAAATTTCTCGGGTTTATGGTCAGCTAGAGGGGCATAGATGCAACCTCGAGAAGATCTGAGCCATTCTCAAAATGGCTCCCCCTCCAACGTCAAAAAGGTGCAGAGGCTCACGGGGCGCCTCGCCGCAATCGGGCGATTCCTCTCCAAGTCCGGGGAGAAGTGCCTCCCCTTCTTCAAAGCCCTCAGAGGGGCTAAAGGCTTCGAGTGGGGGTCGCAGCAGCAGGAGTCCTTTGACAAGCTCAAAGAGTATTTATCCAATCCCCCTCTCCTGAGTAAGCCGGCACCTGGAGAGGTCCTCTACCTCTACCTCGCAGCTTCGGGTCAAACGCTCAGCGTGGTCCTTATGAGGAAAGAGGATAAGATGCAAAAGCCCATCTATTACGTGAGTAAGGAGCTCCGCGATGCCGAACTCCGTTATCCGAAATTGGAAAAGATGGCACTCGCCTTGGTCATGGCGGCCCGTAAGCTCCGCCCCTACTTCTAATCCCACTCGGTGGTCGTCCTTACCGACCAACCACTGAAATAGGTTCTCCACAAGCCAGAGACGTCTGAACGGCTCATGAAGTGGTCCATCGAGCTGAGTCAACACGACATCAACTACCAGCCCAGGACGGCGATAAAAGCTCAAGCTCTAGCCGAGTTCATCGTGGAGAACACCATCCTCGACTCATGTGAGTTGCCAGCCGATCCCTCCGTCTGGACTGTCTATGTGGATGGGTCCTCCTGCGCCGATGGAAACGGGGCCGGCGTCATCCTAACTGGCCCCGACGCCTTTGTCCTCCAGTATTCCCTTCGCCTTAACTTTCCGACGTCAAACAATGAGGCAGAATATAAAGTCCTAATTGCGGGTCTATGCTTGACTCGCAAGGTGGGTGCCAAACAGGTTAGGGTCTTCAGCGACTCTCAGTTAGTGGTTAATCAAGCGTTCGGGGAATACGAGGCGAGAGATGACCAAATGGCTAGATACTTGGCAAAACTAAGGGAGCTTCTAGCTCTATTCAGAGATGTTCAACTCCAACGGGTTCCCCAAGAGGAAAATGCGCAAGCGGATGCTCTCTTTAAGCTTGCCTCCTCGTCCCTCCAAGGTCTAGAACAGACTGTCCTAATAAAAGTCCTTCTCAAACCTAGCATCGACGAAGATGGCTCGGAGCTAATGGAAGCCTACCCCCTAACACTTGGGAAAAACTGGATGAAGCCCCTCCTCGAGTATCTCCAAGACGGAGTCCTCCCCGAAGATCCGAAAGAAGCAAGGAGGATCAGGACACGAGCAGAGCAGTACACACTCCTGGACGGGGCCATGTACAAATGCTCCTACACCCAGGTCGACGGTCGGCCCTATCTGAGATGCCTCTCCCCAGAAGAGGCGCTCTATGCCCTAAGGGAAGCCTATGATGGTCTATGTGGTGCACACTTGGGAGCAAGATCCCTTGCCCAGAAGCTTTTGAACTACATGTACTTTTAGCCTACACTATTAAGTGACTCCAAGGAGTACGTCCGCCAATGCGACTCCTGCCAGAAGTTTTCCCCAATCCATCGCCTGCCCCAAGCGCAACTTGCCTCCCTGGCAAGTCCAATCCCTTTCGCAATGTGGAGAATGGATTTGCTTGGACCTTTCCCTGCAGCACTAGGCCAGCTGAAGTTCTTGTGGTAGCAATAGACTACTTCTCCAAATGGATAGAGGCCGAACCTCTTTCAACGATCACCGAGAACAGGGTGCAGAAGTTCTTTTGGAAGAACTTTGTCTGTTTGTTCGGGGTACCTCGCATTCTCGTAACCGACAATGGGACCCAATTTACAGGAGCTGCCTTCCACGACTTCTGTACCAATTTCGGGATTCAACAGCGGTTCTCTTCAGTAGCGCACCGCAAGTCCAACGGCCAAGCGGAGAACACGAACTGACAAATCCTTTCAGGTTTGAAGAAGAGGCTCGACAAGTCCACTAAAGGGCTATGGGTCGAACAACTCCTTAATGTACTTTGGTGCTATCGCACCACCAAAAGAACTCCGACAGGAGAATCCCCTTTCAACCTCACATACGGATCAGAAGCTCTCATCCCCTTGGAGGTGGGTCTGCCTTCACCTCGACTCATAGCTTACAACGAGGTACAGAACGCAAACCAGCTTCGCAACTGCCTAGACCTCATTGACGAGATCCGGAGAGAGCCGCAATCTGCTAGGAGACCTACCGTCATAGGATCACTCAAGCTTACAACAAGAGGATACGACCGACCAACCTAAAGGAAGGGGACTTAGTGCTGAGAAAGTTATCAATTTCGGATCCAAGCAAAAGAGGCACGCTAGCACCCAATTGGGAAAGACCATATAAGGTCTCCAGAGTTATACGCCCGGGCGCGTATCAACTCGAAGACCCGGGGGGCAGGAAGATGGCAAGGACTTGGAACGCCTAGCACCTGATGAAGTATCGAGAGGGTGTCTAAACGCCGCTTCTAGCAACTTCCCTAGGATTGCAAAAACATTACTTGTATCTTCTTTCTAATCAAAATGTAAAGGCGGTCTACAACTTAGAAGTGGCCGTCTGATTATTTCCAATAAAGAGAAATTTCTCCTCACAACTTTCCTATCTTTTGAGTAAACTAACTCCACCTAGCAAATTCTCTATTTTTGGGGTAGTCTAACTCTACTTGCAAAAAAAAAAATGTCTTTTAAATCGATGAGTTCGGAGTCCAACACTTGGCTCGATTCCGCTTCTACGACTCGCTCATAAGCGAGTAAGAAGTGGTTCGCCATTCGGAATTACTCCCACAACCATTGACTCTCTTTTAAATGACGAAGTTCGGAGTTTAACACTTGGCTCGGTTCCGCTTCTACTACTCGCTCATAAGCGAGTAAGAAGTGGTTCGCCATTCGAAATTGCTCCCACAACCATTAACTCTCTCTTAAACGACGAAGTTCGGAGTCCAACACTTGGCTCGATTCCGCTTCTACTACTCGCTCATAAGCGAGTAAGAAGTGGTTCGCCATTCGGAAATGCTCCCACAACCATTGACTCTCTCTTAAACGACGAAGTTCGGAGTCCAACACTTGGCTCGATTCCGCTTCTACTACTCGCTCATAAGCGAGTAAGAAGTGGTACGCAATTCAGAATTACTCCCACAACCGTTGACTCTCTCTTATATGGCAAAGTTTGGAATCCAACATTTGGCTCGATTCCGCTTCTACTACTCGCTCATAAGCGAGTAAGGAGTGGTTCGCCATTCGGAATTGCTCCCACAATAGTTGACTCTCTCTTAAAAGATGAAGTTCGGAGTCCAACACTTGGCTCGACTCTGCTTCTACTACTCACTCATAAGCGAGTAAGAAGTGGTTCGCCATTCGGAAGTGCTCCTACAACTATCGACAACCATAGATGCTAACAAAACACACAAGTGCAAAAAAGAAAACAAGTTTCATTTCTATAAAGTTTGAGGAACAAGTCAAATTACAAGACTGACTACTCATCTTTACGACGAATTACAAAACTTGAGAAGCCAAAATTACAAGACTACTTCAATGCCTCCTAGGAAGTGGGATACTCCTCTTGAGCGACAAACGAGGACGGTGAACATTCTATCGCTGCGACCCCGCACCCGTTGAGGTCTCCAAGCCGGCGAGCCTAGTTGCGTCTCTAAGCATTGCGCCGGCTGAGGCTCCGCTCGAAAAACCAGTAACTCCACTTTGAGCGTCCCCAGGATGCCCTGGGATGGGAGGTGAACGTGACGCTAACTCGTGGAACGATCGTCCCTGCAGTACTCGTCTCAAGAGCAAGATGTGGTCTTGACGTTGCTCCCCTCTGAAAACGTCGTAGTCGGTGAACCTCCATCTCTAGCTCAACAATGCGCTCCTTCAGCAAATCATCTGTTACCTTGACTTGTAGGCGAGGAATTCTGCTCGTACTACCCACACGAGAAGCTTCAATGATAGTTCGCTGAAGCTGCGCCGTCTCTAGGCTCTTCTCGAGCACCACGTTCTTCAAACCATCTCTCTCCGCACTGACGTCGAATAGGGTTTGCCGAAGTGACTCCACCTCCCCTTCAGGGGAGGCTTCTCGAGCTCGTTTCTTAAGTCACTTCAGCTCGGAGTTGCGCCGTGCCAGTGTTAGTTTGAGATGACCTAGTTCCGCCTCGCTCTTGAGAAAAATCTCTCGACTACGAGAGAGGGCCAACCTTGTCGCTCCTAAGTCATTCCGAAGACGAGAAGCCTCAGCCGCTACCATGCTCAGCGATGCCTCGACCCATTGGCACAACTCGGTGATCTGAAAAGCAAGAACACAACAACGCTGAGCTCAAGAAACACCCATAATAATGGCTCATATATGAAACAACTCAGGCCCCAACACTTAGCCAAATTTCAAAGCGAGTTGTCTTCAACACTTAGCCAAATTTCAAATCGAGATGTTTTGAACACTTAGCCAAATTTCAAAGCGAGTTGTTTTGGACACTTAGCCAAAGTTTCAAAGCTAGTCGTTGTAAACACTTGGACCAAAATATCAAAAGTCCTTCGTTTCATTGAAGTTCAAAATAGTACAAAAAAAAGCAGTGGCCAGTCCGCTATTAGGCATTG
The DNA here is from genome assembly GCA_017893485.1 of Hemerocallis citrina. NCBI lineage: Eukaryota > Viridiplantae > Streptophyta > Magnoliopsida > Asparagales > Asphodelaceae > Hemerocallis > Hemerocallis citrina. Next base: position 10,141,604 of record CM030365.1, on the reverse strand, counting down.
ATACAAAAAGACCCTAGATAAAAGACTATTGCTGAAATCCAAAAGAAACACTAAGGAAGTTGAGTGTCCACCTCAACGGATGGATCCACAAGCACTAAGGCACCTTCGCTGCCCTCAGCTATCTCTGATGCCGGCGCCATCGCCAACGGAGGCTCGGTCACCACGTCCTCCTCATCGGCAGCGTCATCTTCTCCTTCAGCCTCTGCCCCTTCCTCATGGGGAACAAGAAATACCCCGAACAATCAAAGTCGGGGATATTCTCGCCGACATCCTTCAGCGCCTTGGCGTAGGCCTTTTGCATGTTCTGTTCCAAATAGCCGATCGCCTCCTTCTCCGCCACAGCCTTCGCCTCCTTCACCACCATGTCCATTTCGAATGCAGCCTTCTCCCGCTTGGCCGCCCTCTCCCGAGCCATCTCCTCCTTCTTTGCAGCGGCAGAGTCCTTCGCCTTCGCCAGTGCCTCTTCTAGTAGCCTGATCTCAGTGGCTTGCATCTCTACCTTGAGAGCGGCCGCCTCTAGCTCTCTCCTGGCCTTCGAGCGCTCCAACCTCTCCCGATCCTGTAGAGCCTTCAGCTCTTTCTCTTGCTCTGCCACTCGCTTTAACAAGTGGCTAAAATGGCAGATCGCCTGCGAAAAGGCAGTGGTTTAAGAGTGGGACACAAAGAAGGAGGTAAAGGTCAAGCGGAAGGTCGAGGCTTACCGTCATCTACACTTTGGCGATCTCCAAGGCTGAGTCGCTCACTGTCCCATGCTCCATTGCCGCCTTGTCCTTGGGCATGGCGAGACTATGGACGGCGTCTATGCAACTCGTCGAGTCTCCGAGGAAACCGTCGTGCCTAAGAACCTGCCAATCCGGAACGAAGATCCTCTTCAGCTCGTCCATCAGTATCACCTTGGCCGCCACCGTGCGAGGCGGAGCTGACAGGGCGAGAGTAGCTGAACAGTTGAGCTCCTTCGCTGATGGAGCAACGAGAGAAGAAACGACCTCCAAGTCCACGACGGGGGCGGCGGCACTTTCGACTCAAGCTACCTTCGACGGAGTTGGCCGAGCAACGGCACGCTTCCTCTTCTTCTCCTAAACTCGCTTGCCACTTAGCGCCGATCGCTTGTTCATGATGTCTTCGAAGTCCATGGTAGTAGATCCTGCAAAAAAAGATAGAAAAAAAAGAGATCAGAATTGTGTTACTACAAAAATACTTGGAATACGATCGATGAAAGAGAACTCGTACTAGGGTCCATCAGGCTAGGGCCTCCCCCAAAGAGGCTCTCCTTGGTGATCTCCTTCCAATGCAAAGTAGGTCGATCCAAGAGGATGCTGACCATTTTGTCCTCCTCCAGACTCAAAGATGGCTCCATCTTTACCCTCTTCGGCACATCCTCCCTCCATACCGTGGGAATGTCCCACGGCTTTTTACCCCGAACAAGGAAGTATTTGTCTCGCCAATACTTCACGGAGTCAGGGTTGTCGACCAACTTGACGCCCTTCTGAGCAGTAAGGTAGAAACGGTACTCGGTCCTCGTCTTCTAATGGATCTTGTACAGACAACGAAGTACGCTGATCCTAGGTTCGATCATAGCCGCCTGGCAATGGAGAACGAACCCTGTGACATGCCTCCAAATGTTCGGCATCAACTGAATAAGGCATACCCCATACCATTGCAGCACTCCCCGTATGAAAAGGTGCAGAGGGAGGCGTAGCCCCACATAGAAAGCGTCGTAGGGGAAAATACAAGTGTCGGAGGGGAGAGAAGAACAAGACCTGATTCCTGGCCCAAGGACGACGAGTTCGAACTCCGGAGGGATCATGAAGCACATCCGAATGATTCACAGATTCGACTCCTTCAGGATGCTAATGATTTCATTCGCCTCTGTGCACTCCCTCGGATCGTTCTCCTCGTAAAACTGTGCCAAACCTTGCTCCGTTCGCCTCAAGTCCTCCACATTATACTGCCGCGTCCCTCCAAGGGTAGACACGGCGATCGAATGTCTCCCGAACGCACCCATCCTCCGATCTCTCTCCACTATTGTTTCCACCACCGATGAAGAGAGAGCCGCCTCGCCGCCTCTGCCTTCGACGACAAGATCTTCTTCTACTTCCGGAGAGGAGAGGACAATGGGGGCCTTCTCCTTATCGACCAAAGAAGGAGTCGACCGGGGGGCTACTTCGGGCTGACTCGAGGAGGAGGCCTCTTCGCCGGAAGACACCCTAGACATCTCTTAAAATTAAAATAAATTACCTGAGAAGTGACAACCACGGTCGGAATGCTCGTCGGAGAACGAAAAAGACACCGAAAGCTCCGCAAAGAGAAGAAATCTCAGGTGAAGTGAAAGTGAGAAAGTGAAGTAAAAAAAAGGAGATGGGAAATTATAGTAAAGTTTGATGGGCTTGGGCCGTACAGCTTAGGCAGCCCAACAAGCACAGAAGTCTAGGCGGTCAGATTACGAAATGACAAAAAAGAAGCAACCAGAAGCAGCTCGAACCCGTTGACCAGTCAACGTCCTTCCAGTTTGCCGCTGCGTCTCAATCGCTCTCCAAGCTCACCGCTAGATCCGAGCAGACGTGTTTCCGAGCTGAAAACACCAAAAAATGCGTTGACCAGTCAACACCCTTCCTGTTCGCCGCTGCATCTCAATCGCTCGCCACAGAACTCACCAAGATCACCGTCGGATCCGAGCAGACGTGTTTTCGAGCTGAAAACACCAAAAAATGTGTTGACCAGTCAACACAATTCCAGTTCGCTGCTCCTTCTCAATCGCTCGCCAAGCTCGCCGCCAGATCCGAGCAGACGTGTTTTCGAGCTGAAAACATCAAAAAATGAGTTGACCAGTCAATGCCCTTCCAGTTCACCGCTCCGTCTCAATCGCTCGCCACAGTGCTCGCCAAGCTCGCCGCCAGATCCGAGCAAATGTGTTTCCGAGTTGAAAACACCAAAAAATGCGTTGACCAGTCAATGCCCTTCCAGTTCGCCACTTTGTCCCAATCGCTCGCCACAGTGCTCGCCAAGCTCACCGTCAGATCTGAGCAGATGTGTTTCCGAGCTGAAAACACCAAAAAAGCATTGACCAGTCAACGCTCTTCGAGCTCGCCGTTTCGTTCGCCAAGCTCGACAACTTGTTCGCCAAGATCGCCGTCATATCCGAGTAGACGTGTTTCCGAGCTGAAAACACCAAAAAAGCATTGACCAGTCAACGCTCTTCGAGCTTTCCATTTCGTTCACCAAGATCGCCGTCATATCCGAGCAGACGTGTTTTCGAGCTGAAAACACCAAAAAATGCATTGACCAGTCAATGCCCTTCCAGTTTGCCGCTTCGTCAGAATCGCTCGCCACAGCATTCGCCAAGATCGCCGTCATATCCGAGCAGACGTGTTTCCGAGCCGAAAACACCAAAAATAGCATTGACCAGTCAATCCCTCCCCACTATTCGCCAAACTCCACATAATGTTCGCCATGCTCGGCGCACGGTCCTCCAAGCTCGGCGAACCGTTCAGTGCGTCCGCCTCACCGTACGCCCAGATCGCCGTACGCTTGACTATGAGACGTGAGAAGCCCCTTTCCTCGGGCCGTTCGATCGCCCAGAACTCCTCGCCGATGCATGATCAAGGGCTCAGATTTGGCCACGCCATAAATACGGCGATTAATCCTTTTTTTATTTTATTAAATCGGATTATTTATTTAAAAATTGCAAAAAATGATTAAAAATCCTGGAAAATTAATTAAAAATTCTGAAAAATAATTATAAATCCAGGGGAACATTTTTGAGTCTCGAGATAAATAATTCTTGTCCAGAACGATTAATTAGTGCTCCCGGAGAGTAAATCGTTGCCTTGCAAAATTGAATAAATGGTTCGAACGAATGATATAAAAATCGGGAAAAATCCACCAAAGATCCAGAGCAACCTAGGAGCCACTCTGAGCATGCTACCAGCTCAGGAAAGCACCATCACCCCTCAGACGAGATTCGAGCACTCGTCGAGAACTTCGATAACGCCCTATACGCCATTGGAACAACAAAACTACTCCCCAAAGGCCGTAACACACAGTCTTTGGGAGTGGGGGGCTCGTGATATGGCTAAAAATAGGGTTAAATCAGAACCATTCAAAGCGGACATGAATCTCAAAGTCCCAGTGGCAAGATGGTAATCTCGCCTACAGACGGGTCCGAATTGGGAACAGTGTCCCTCCTCCTGGACCCGCTAACCCATGAACGGATCCAACTAGTTGAGAGTGGGTCTCAACCCGCTAGGGACCAGTCGAACAGGATAAGAACAAATCCTAGTTTGTCTCTATCTTATGGGGATGGTTGTAACCAACCCCAGCCAGCCACACCGAGAAGTAGGGATCCACTCTCATATTGAAAAGGATCCCCATGGCGACTATATAACCCCCCTGACCTCATACTGTTAAAGGTGATCACACTTTGTACACTTGAGCTTTTTCTCTTGTTTTTTTTCTGTGTATTGACTTGATCGTCGGAGGGTTCATCGCCGAGATCCATCCCGGTGTCTCAAACGTTGGTGCAGGTTTCGAGGGAGCATCAAGGAGCCAACAAATTAGCAAGGAAGAAGAAGAGGTCGATCTTTGTGAGTTCCTCATGAACCTACAAACCTCACCTATTGCCCCCACACCCGAATTCAGCAGCAACAACTTGACACTCGACACATGCTATTATACTTGCTCATCTTGCCATACTGTGATTTATATCCTGAATTCATGATTATACCATGATAGGTTTGTTACTTAGATTTACCTATCCCATGTACTTGTATCCTATATTATAAGTGGCCCGTAACTTGCAATTGACGGGTATTTATTTTTCTTCTTCCTTCTTCTGCAAATTTACTAATTGCAGATCAGGATGGTCGGCTGCCAAATAGTATTGGCGAGATGATGTATTAGTATTATGATTTTTATTATTATTGTTGCTTGAACTGGAATAAGATGTACTTGATTACTTGGATATTTATCTTGTATTTGGGCGATATGACCATATTTGACTTGTTCAGAATTTGATTATTTGAGATTATTATATTTGGTTTCAAGTAATTTCTGTTGGTATCTTATTTCAATTATGCATGTTTAGTTGTATCTTTTGCTTCCGACTCTGATTATCTTGTGAAATATTGTAAAGATTCCTGAACAGCTTATGGATGATGAAAATCTTTCGCTGGGATATTGTCTCATATCCGTATTTCGTATTCTTTTGGGAAAGCAGGGCGTGACACTATGCATCGTGAATGGACTCCGAACAATAGTAACAATGAGTTTTGGGAGCACTCGAATGGCAAGCCAAACTCAGCACGCTTGCTCGGGAGCATGTAGCTAGAGCGGCCCTATGAACCATGAATGGGCTCTGCACTTATCCGGTGTTGTTTCAGGAGCACTCGAACGGCATGCCAAACTCTGACACTTGCCCGAGAGCAAGTGGGTGGAGCGGCTCTTTGAACTGTGAGTGGACTCCGAACAATAGTGATGAGGAGTTTTGGGAGTAATTGAATGACGAACCGAACCCCGCACACTTACTCGGGGGCAAGTGGTTAGAGGGGTTCTATCAACCATGAATGGACTCCTCACTTGTCCACGGTCATTTCAGGATTCCTCGAACAATGAACCAAACTACGCAGACTTGCGCTGGGGCAAGTGGCTAAAGTGGCCCTATGAACCGTGTGTGGACTCCGAACGAAGTAATGACAGATTTTGGGAGCACTCGAATGGCAAGCCGAAACCTGCACTTGCTCTGATTGAAGTGGTTAGAGCGGCTATAAGAACCATGAATGGACTCCATATATGTTCAAGGTTGGGCACTCGTACGACAAGATATAACCTAGACACTTGCTCAGGGGCAAGCTTGCCCGTGCGACTTTAAGAATCCTAAATGGATCATACAATTGTCCGTTGGAGTGCTTGGCGAATTGAAGATGTTTGCTTGGGCACGTACCATGTGTCTAACTTATTGCTTCCTTAGGTTGAACTATTCAAGGAATCGTTGAACTATATAAGGAATTTTGTAAAAGAAAAGACTAATTTTATTGAAAAATTCAAACTTAAGCGGTTGCTTCAATGCATGCCATTATTACATGGTGTGATTGTTATAATCATCAACCTTTATTACATGTTCGATGCTAACAAGTAAGTGAGTGCGTTAAGCACTCTCTTTATACTTCATGAGATGCTCGGTGTTCCAAGTTCTGTATATCCTGTTCCCCCCAAGTCTTCAAGTCGGTAGGCCCTTGGGCGGACTACTTGCGAGACTTTGTACGGTCCTTCCCAGTTAGGGACGAGCTTCCCCTTCTTTCGGGGGTTCGATATCTCAAGCTTTCGTAGGACAAGGTCTCTTTCTTGAATGTTGGCTAGATGAACCCTCTTGTTTTAAAATATCTCTACCCTCTACTGGTAGATTTTTCTTCTGAGGGTAGACTTTTCTCGGGCTTCTGAGGAGGTCAAGATTGGCTCGAATGTCATTCGAGTTTTGCTTTTCATTAAATGAAAGTAGGTGAGGAGAAGGTATTCCCACTTCTAGAGGAATGAGAGCTTCTGTGCCGAAAGTTATGTTGAATGGGGATTCTTTTCGTGGTTCTATAGGACCAAAGCACACTTGGGAGTTCATCTACCCGTTGTCCTTTTGGGGCTTCACCAAGCCTCTTCTTGAGGCCATCCAAGATTTTTCGATTGGCTTTCTTGACTTGACCATTGGTCTGGGGATGTGATATTGAAGAGAAACACTGCTCAGTACTTAGATCGGTGCAAAATTTACAGAACTCCATACCAGCGAATTGAGTTCCATTATCAGTGACCAGAATGCAGGGGATCTCGAACTGGTAAACCACGTTCTTCCAGAAGAACTGTTGGACTTCACGCTTAGTGATTGTTGCAAGTGGTTCTGCCTCTATGCACTTTGTAAAGTAATCAATAGAGACCACTAAGAAGGTCTGCTATTTGGTTGCAGGAGGGAAGGGCCCAAGCAGATCCATTCCCCACATTGTGAATGGGATGGGGCTTGACATGGAACTAAGGTTGCCTTAGGGGATCTGCTTGGTGGAGGAGTGTTTCTGATAGGGGATGCATTGGCGGATATAGGCTTGAGCATCATTGAGGAGAGTGGGTCAGTAGTAACCATTGTTGAGTACTTTTCGTGCAAGGGATTTTGCGCCAAGATGGATGCCGCCTATTCCTTCATGAACTTCTTTCAGGGCATAATTGGCCTCTTTGGGAGAGAGGCACCGAAGGTATGGTCGACCATCAACCTGAGTATAAGAGCGCTTATAGAGGACCCCTTCTACGAGTATATACCTTTGAGACCTTACCCGAATCATTCTTGATTCTTTGGTATTCGCAGTGAGGATTCCTTTATCGAGGAAATCGACTAGGGGTTTCATCCAACAATCTTCGGGTGCTTGAGGGGCTATAGGCATGAGTTCCAGTGTCTCTTCTTCAATGGTTGGTCTAAGCAAGACTTCAATCAGCACAGTGTGGTCGAGTCCATCAAATAATAAGGAGGCAAGCTTGGAGAGGGCATATGCTTGCCTGTTTTCTTCTCGCAGAATGTGAATGACTTCGGCTTCTTTGAAGATAGAAATGATATTTTTTACATATGCCGAGTATTTGACCATACAGTCATCCCTTGCCCCATATTCTCCTCGAATTTGGTTCACCACTAATTGGGAGTCACTGAATACTCCATCTTTGTGCCCCTACCTTCTTTGCTAGAAGGAGGCCAGCGATCAGGACTTCATATTCGGCCTCGTTGTTAGAAGCTAGGAAACTGAGGCGCAATGGGTATTAGAGGATGAACTCATCAAGACCGATTAAGATTACCTCGGCTCCACTACCTTCAAGGCAAGAGGACTCGTCCATATAGACATTCCAAAGTAAGGGGTTGTCTCCTTCCTCGGGAGGATCAGAAATTGTGCTCTCGATAATGAATTCGGACAAAGCTTGGCCTTAATCGCGATTCTGGGGCGGTAGGTGTTATCATGCCAGCTTAACTCAATAGACCACTTCATGAGTCTTCCAGAGCTTTCAGGCTTGTAGAGGACTTTCTTGAGAGGTTGATCGGTGAGGACCCATATGGAGTGTTCTTGAAAGTAGGGTCTGAGCTTCTGAGCAGCTGTCACTAGAGCATATGCCATCTTCTCCATCTTCGACTACCAGAGCTCGACATCATGGAGCACCTTGCTTACGTAGTAGACCGACTTCTGCACCCGATATTCTTCTCTTACTAACACAACACTCAAAGTTTGATCCGAAGTGGCTAAGTAGAGGTAGAGGATTTCTCCTGGTGTCGGTTTACTTAGGAGGGGAAGATTAGTGAGGTGTTCTTTGAGGCTTTCATAAGCTTCTTACTGCTCTTCCCCCCACTCAGTATTCTTTGCTCTCCGAAGAGCTATAAAGAAAGGGAGGCATTTTCCCCCTAACTGGGAGAGGAAATGCCCGATGGCAGCGAAACAGCCTGTAAGCTTATGGACTTCTTTGACCGTAGCTGGGGGGGACATGTCGTAGATGGCTTTGATCTTCTCAGGATTTGCTTCAGTTACCCTCAGACTCACCATAAACCCCAAGAACTTCTCCGAGGAGACCTAAAAGGCACACTTCGAAGGGTTCAACCTTATGTTGTTAATTCGAAGTACACTGAATGCTTCTTGGAGGTCGGCTACATGGTGTTCCTTTCTGAGACTCTTTATAAGCATATCATCCATGTACTCTTCCATGTTTCGGCCGATCTGTTCTTTAAAAACTTGGTTCACTAGGCATTGATGTGTAGCTCCGGCATTCATCAGTCTGAATGGCATAACTCAATAGCAATATACCTTGATTGGTGATAAAGGACGTTTTCGGGATGTCTGACGGGAACATTTAGATCTGATTATATCCCCCAAAAGTGTCTATAAAGCTCAATAACTCATGGCCTGAGGTGGCATCTATCAAGGCGTCTTTTCTCGACAGGAGGGAAGGGATCCATCGGACATTTTTGTTGAGGTCGGTGAAGTCTATGTAGATTCTCCACTTGCCATTGGCCTTCTTGACCATTACAACGTTTGCTAGCTACTCGGGGTGACTAACTTCCTGGATGAATCAGGCTGCTAAAAGCTTCTAAACCTCTTCCTTGCTAGTTTTTTTCCTTTCGGGCGCAAATTTGTCGTGCTTCTGCTGGACAGGCTTGACTTCCAGATTCACACTTAAGTGGTGCATAATTAGGTCTTCGACAATGCCCGACATATCTTCAGCTGTCCAAGTGAACAGGTCCCGATTCTCTAGGCAATGAGTCGCTCCTTGACTTGGCGGAGGAGTGACTTTCTCACCCGGAAACACTTAGCTTTATCCTCTTTGGAGAATTTTTTATCAAAATAATCCACTTTTTGAAAGTATTTACCAAAATAATCCACTTTTGAAACTATTTACCAAATTGGACTAATCGCTATCTGAGATAGCGAGTCTAGTTCAAATGAACTCGCTATCTCAGAAAGCGAGTGTAGTTGTACTCATTTTTAGAGAAATTTTGAACATGCAATTTTTATCTGAAATGTATATACTACGCTCGCTATACATAGCGAGTCTAAAGAACTGGCATTACTATCTCAGATAATGAGTGTAGTTTTACTCATTTTTTAGAGAAATTTTAAACATGTAATTTCTACTTGAAACGTATATAACTACACTCGCTATCTCAGATAGCGAGCCTAGTTCAACTGACCTCAGATAACAAGTGTAGTTGTACTTATTTTTTAGAAAAAATTTAAACATGCAAATGTATAGACCTACACTCTCTATCCGAGATAGCGAGTTCTGTTGAACTAGACTCGCTACTCGCTATCTGTGATAGCGAGTTCATTTGAACTACACTTGCTATCTGTAGTTGTATACATTTCATGTTCTTTTTTCTTTTTTGAAAATTGAGTACAACTACACTTGCTATTTGAGATAGCGAGTCCAGTTCAAATGAACTCGCTATCTCAGATAGATAGTGTTATTGTATGCATTTCAGGTAGAGTTAATATAGAATAGATTTATAGTGTATTTTTGGTTAGTTCTTACTTACCTCTTCCTACCATTTTCAACTGCAACTAATAATGATAATTATACAACTAATGTAAAACCAAGTCATTATGTATACAGGGAAAATTTGAGATTGTTAACTTTTGTGGAAAATAAAATAACTAGGCTCGTTATCTCGGATAGCGACCTTGGTTCAAAGAGGCTCGCTATCTGGGATAGCGACTGTCAGAATTGCGAGTTTCCAGAGACTTTGAAGTCGCTAAAAAATTACAAATTTTCACAGTCACTATCTCAGATACGTATGAGTTTTAGCGACTGGTACGATTCAGGATCTTGGATGATGGGTTTAGGGTTTCGAGTGTGGCTGTAGAGAGCGTTGTGAGTGATGAAGTGGATCTAATCGATTTTAGACGAATTTTGTTGCTGAAATAAAGAATTTGGGAGGCTAGGGTTGGGGGTTTATTTTGGAGTTGGGAAACAGAATGGAAAGAGAGAAATGAAGAGAAATAGCAAAAAAGCGAGCGAGTCTTCAAAAACTCCTCAATCGAGACTCGCTATCTCAGTTTTAGAGTGTGGTATAAATACACTCACTATCTGAGATAGCGAGTCTAAACTTGGTATTTTACTTCAAGTTTTGTCGAAGTGGTGTAGAAACACCTCAATATATACTCGCTATCTCAGACATCGATGTTGTTTTCTCCAAACTCGCTATCTGAGATAGCGAGTCTGAACCTGAAAATTTTCTTCACATTTTAAAACCTCAACATACACTCACAACGAGGTTATTTTCACCAAACTCGCTATCTCGAATAGCAAGTGGGTCATTTTGGTAAATACTTTCGAAAGTGGGCCAGTTTGGTAAATACTTTCAAAAAGTGGGTCATTTTGGTAAAAATTCATTCGAAGAAAGAGATTTCTGCTAGTTCGTTCGTGGGTTCAGAGTTGTCTTGTCCCATATCGAGGGGGAGCTCCAAGGCATCGAGGAGAAGGACCGAGCTCCCCATTGTAGCAATGTAGCATGCCCGATTAGCTTCTTGAATTCCCTTAGCTTCCCCTACTCTTGCAGCCGTGGCGAACTTCATCTTCAGGTGGTATGCTGAGCCGACCCTTGGAGGGCAGCTAACCCCAGGCGACCGAATATAGCATTTTAGGCGGACTTCATATCGACCACCATGTAGTCTAGTGCTTTTGTCCGAGTAGCCGAAGCCTTCCCTAAAGTTATGTCAAGGGTAACAATTCCTTAAATCATCATGGGGGCCCCAAAAAATTCATGGAGGGTGTACTTGGCAGGCTTGAGGCAATCCCGCTTAAGTTTGAGGCCTTCGAACACATTAAGGAAGAATATGTTGACTGAGCTGTCGTTATCGACTAGAACTCAGTGCACTTCATGGTTTGCCATACACATGTTGATTACGAGTGCATCGCAGTGAGGTGTTCGGACACCTTCTAAGTCTCGATCAGAGAATGTGATGCTAGCTCCTGGGCTTCTTGGAGGCGGGATGTTGTGCATTGAATTTACATCCCAAACGAAAGCTTTCCTTAAGGAGCGAGAGGCTCCCCCCCATAGGTCCTCCATGATGACATGAAATATTTCCATCCATCCTGACCCTTGGGATTCAGTTGGTCTCTCTTCTCGTGTAACACCCCAGAAGTTTAAATATATTATTTTGAATTAATAAATAGTTTAATTTAATTTGTTGGACTATTTCGACTACTTTTTAAAAAATTTCGTTTCGCACGTGCAAATGTTATGGAATGAAAATTCTAAAATTTTCATGTCAAAAATTAATTCTTCTCATTAAATTACTATATTTATTATTTTTGAGAATTTTTTTTAAAAAAAAGAGAAACTACTTTCGAAAGTATTTTGAAAGAAGGGGACTTTTTTTTGAAAAATAAACGATTTGGGTCAAGATAATAACCCAAAATTGAAATTAAAATTTTGAATATGCTAATTTTGGAGGCCGGCCAGTTGAGAGGGATTTGAGTGAAAATGAAATCCTAATTGATTGGGCCAAATATAGAATGTAACAAGAATTGATCTCCTAAACGGTTAATTATGCATTTTGGGATTTCTAGGGGGGTTTATTTGTAAATTTTTCAAGAAACCCTAGACGCATATTTCGGCCTACTTATTGGAGGCAACAAACTTTCGACCTCTCTTCCTTCTTTTGGATTTTGGTGATTTTTGTGGCTTGGGAGAGGTGATCTATTGTTTGGAGGAGGAGACTACTACTTTGTATCAATTTTATTCAAGAGGTGAGTAACACTCTATCTTTCTTGTTATGTTTTTTTCTTATGGATGTGTAGTATCATTCTAGGGATGAATTTTTATTGATCCATGGTTGTATATTAACATGATAGTGGTATTTGTTATGAGATAGTTGTAGAGATGTATATTTGATATGAGATTGTTGATTATATGACATAAAGATTGAATCTTGAATGTATATTGATCTCAAATAAATTGTTCTTGAGTAATGAAGTTTTCTATGCATGAAAGATTAAGTTTTATTTATGAAAATAGATCTAATGAACTTATATATCATTGTAAATGTGTAGACCTTATTGTATGCTTCAAGATACATGATTTGAGTAATTAAAAGATGTAAACTTTATGAGTTATTTACTATTTTGATGTTCTTGATGAGTTGAATACTAGAAATTTTATACATTAATTATATGTTTAAAACCATTGAAAATATATTCTTGAATGTGTGAGGCACTAGGGTTAGGGTTTCGAGGTTAAACCCTAGACCTAGGGTTAGGTGGGGCTCGGTTTGGAGGCAGCACAATACCCCGGGTTGCACAGTGCCAACCCGAGCATTGTGCAGACCCAGGGTGGCTGCTGTTTTGGCTTTCGGTTTGGAGGATTTGGGGCTCGGGTTGTGTGTTGGGTGAAGGGGTTTGTGTGTTAGGGTTTGGGAACCTTAATGTTCATATAGATGTGCATATGTATATGTATAAATCTAGCGATTGTGTAATATTTAATTGATTCTTTTGAACAAGTTTCGAATGTGCAAATTTTTTAGATTTTTTTGATATCTAGTTTCAGATTTTAATGTGTTCAAGTTGTAATTTTAAGGGTGTAAATCTATATTTATATGGGTAATATTCTTAGTTTTGAGGGAATATATGCTTCAATTTTGAAAGACAAAAAATTTAAATTTTAAGGGGGTTTATTTTCAATTTCTAAAGAGGTAAAATTTTAGATTTTTATAAATAAATAATTTCAGATTTTAAGGATGAGATCCCAGATAATAAAGAGACTTGTTTCAGTTTAAATCAATTTGAATTCTAGAGAAATTCATTGAGTTTTACGTATATATGGAAAATGAGATTTAAAAGATGAATTTAAAGGATTTCTGTGGATTAGATTTTGTTCCATATAAGAATGACTCTTTTATGGTAGCTACGGTTTATTAAATGAAATGCGAATAATGAAGAGATTTGTGGATGTACAAATATTTTATTTTTGGAATGAAGTATTTCTATTTTGAGATTTTGATTCACAACTGTGGGGTTGTAGGAAAAATATTGTTTTCAGAAAAGTGTAAATAAAGAGTATTTTGATGGTCGAACCAAGTGGGGTTTTTGATTGCAAATCAAGATCATTGTGAGAACCCTCGATGGATGCTTGAGGCATTGAGTTGTGAGCACTAGAGACTGAGCGAACCCTAGAGTACCGGCAGTGGATATTTTGATTGTAGGAAATTAGCCTCAGGGGCTAGTGTTCCTGGTTTGGCAAGTGAAGTCCGGTGGGGGTGAGCATATTCTAGATGGCTATGGTTACCTGTGTTTGAACCTAAGGACAAGCAATAGATTGGGAGATGTGATGGAACTTGGGCAACGTAAGTATGGGCTCTGTTTCAGTCAGGCAGATGTATTCCGAGACTGTTCATTTTTATGTCTCTCTAGTATGTTCGCACGGTACACTTGTACGGTATGACGGGATGAGTTCTGGGACTGGGATTTATTTGCAGAATGTCTAGAAGTGAGACGAATTTTGTATGTTCGGACGGTACACTTGTACAGTCTGGTAGGATGCGTTCTAGGACTGGGGTCTATTTGCAGAATGTATGGTATGTTTTCACAGTACACTTGATCAGTCGCGGGATGAGTTCCGAGACTGGGGTCTACTTGCAGAATGTACGGCCGGGATGTGATTCTCCGGAGTTAGAGCGATGCTTACGGGATACTTGCGTGTACACACTTGTACAGTCTGGCAGGATGCATATCGGGGCTGGGGTCTATTCACGAAGTGTCTAATCTTGCTTCTGAAATCGATGTAGGATTGTATGGAGAGGGATCGAACCCAAAATGAGGTCAATGTAAGGGCTTGCCCACGGACCTATGTAGTATGTGTAACACCCCGAATTCCATTTACATGTAATTCGTAGTACAATAGGATCTTTTACTTCAATTCGTACAATTTTACAAGGAAATTAAAACTTTTCTTTTATTACACAACAATGTTTATTACCGAGTTACAGAGCAGAATAAAATACAACAAGAATTACAACTCTAATATGAGCAGCTTAAATATAATCTTTATCATCAACCGTCTTTAAGTCCTTGCCAATCCAATCAAGCCTTGCACTAAAAATCTGTGGGCACGTCAGTTGCTTACAACCAACGCAAAGTTATAAACAACGATCCTCTCTATGTTGTATTATAATGAAATCTCTTACTTTAACAAACACAAACTTGAATGCATAAAAAAGTGTAAAGAGTGACTATCATAAATATGTTAGTGTATAATATGACTTAATGCCTAATGCAGATGTTATACTATAATGACACTAATGCATACTTGTTCGGATTCTATGCATCCCATATTACATAGGTCCGAGGGCAAGCACCTACGTACTCCACATTAAAGGATTTAATCCCTCGCCATGATAACTACCCAGTAATAAAACAAAGTTTAGACATTACACGAGTACGGATTCCAGTCTTGGAAATCCACCGCTCGACTATACAGAATCCTCATCGTGTGAACATCCTGTAAGTGTCCCTCTAGCCTCGGTATATGCATATACACTGGAGTATGGCCTACTATCCGCCCGACTAATCATGATCCCGAAATCTACTGCCCGATCAATCATAATCCTGGATTTAATTAAGGCTCGCCTCCATCACAAGCAACCATAGCCCTGGAATCCACCGCCCGACTGGGTCTATAGTCCCGGAATCCACTGCCCGACTACGTAGAGGCCCTCCACTCACATTTGCCCAAGTTTACTACATCTTCACTTAGTGCTTAATTCTTAAGTTTGAACATGAATAAATTATACTATCTAGAGCTAGTTTACCTCCTACCGGTCTTACACAAAAATACCGAGAACGACAACCCATATTGGTCACTTCTCAAAAAATCAATTATTTATTTCTATTACTTTTGCTGGTACCTGGGTATCACTAAGCCTCTAGAATCAACATCTTTCCATGTTCAACAACTTGGGGTACTCATACCCTTATAACTCATGTTTATGCAATGTTCTAAAAAGCGCTAGGCGGTAGTCGGGCAGCCGATGGGGGCCTAGCGCCTAAACCTTGTAATCGGGGATTAAGCGGCTAGGCGGTAGGCAGTTTTTTTAATTTATTTATTTATTTATTTGTTTATTTATTTATTTATTTATTTATCGATCTTTTGGGTTTATTTTATTGTTACCCTTTTTTACTCTTTATTGCTACTCATTATTACTATTGAACTTTTTCTCTTTGCAATTGTAGGATGGGCTTCACATAGCCGAATCGGTGTATTATTGTATCGGTGAACATGAGGACTCTATCTTCTCCATATCCGATGTAAACCACATTGTGGCTACTCATAAAAGAATACAAGTTCTAAAGAGAGAATAAATGTAAAGTTGATAGATGATCTCATGATATGCTTGTTAACGATGAACAGCTTTAACTAATAACCACACTTAAATCAGATTACTTCCTCCCATCTCATGACATACTGTCCCATACTAAGTGGATTGACCATCCATAGATTGCTTTGGAAAGATATGTAGATCTGGGTGACATTTTAGGAGCTGAAAATAGAAGACGAATAAATAGCTTCACTAATGAGGAAAAGCATACTACTTATAATCTGGTAGACTGATTGAGCCTTGAAGTTGTTGGCACATGATACTTCTTATAAACTTCCCCCTTTGGTGCAAAACTTCACTTATTTGGCTGCGTTAGTGATATTAAAGTCCATACTTGTAAGTTGTAACATGATTGCTGTGAGAGCGCGAATACATGTCAAATTATGCAAGATAAAAAAAAGACTAAAGATATGCTTAAATTTTATTAGGAGAAAGTGAGAGCGGTGGGTTTTTTTTTACTTTTTTTTAATTACTTCAGGCCTAAGCGGATCTAGTCCGCCTAGACCCGCCTAGACCGATTAAATGCCGCCTAGGTCCGATTTTAGCCGCCTAGAACCCATTTCCGATTTTCATAAACGCCTAGGCCCTAGTCGAGGTGTTGGGGGGCCGCCTAGCGCCTAGGCGGCCGCCTAGGCCGCTTTTTAGAACACTGTGTTTATGTATTCATATATTTTATTCAAATTCTCATTTATTCTTATTTATTGATCAAGAGGTAAAATCTCAAATTGTTCATTTTCATAATACTCTTTTCATATTCATCAAAACCTTCTCAATACAAGTTAATGAATATTAAAATATAATCTCTTAAAATTTATCATTGAAAATTCATTTCATCATTTTCCTTCGATTTATTTTAAACCAATTCCTAACATCATTAACCATATATATATTTTTCTTGAGTTCACATCTTATCTACGCATGAACATGATCTTTATTTTCCCAAAATATAACTTAAAACAGCGAGAATATATTTTCAATCACCTCGTTTGAGTATCATTTGCAAAACAGTAAATTTAAAGTCAGAAACTGCATTTCATGCTATTTGTAAATATCATAAAAAATCATATACTTCACGAAATTTTGCATTATTTATATAAAAAATAAAGGTATACAAGTCTACCACAATTTCTTAGTTATAAGTTTCCTTAAAATACTGCATCTATAACCCTGAATTATTCGAAATGTACAGTAGGGTCGAAATACTGAAATACTGCTACTATATAGTCTTGTAAAATTCATATAAATTTCAATTCTTTGTGAAAATTTGATTTCTTAGACTTTTCAAAAAGGTTAACGAGTCTACTACAACTTCTTAGTTCTGACTTTTCTCAAATTATTTCATTTACAATGCTGAATTGATCAAAAACCGAAATGCGTACAAATTTCCAGCAATCAGTCACCTACTAACCAGTTCTGAGTTTAGATTTTATTAAAATAGTAAACGACCTCCAAATATTATGAACTTTTAAAGGGATGATCCTGAAATATACAAGATGCTCTCAAAAAAGTTTTAGCTCAAGATTCTAACTATTTTATTAAATACAATTTTCTGATGGGAAAACAAAACTATATGAATATCATTTATTCTAATCATGGCAATCAAACAACATCATTTCAACTTGTTTACATGACAATCTTTCAATTAGCATGCATTTTCATTCTAAATATCATCATCGCAATTTAACCACTACTCATATGTATAAACAATTTTAGATATCAATTTACCTACACATGCAATCTATTTTAATTTAGAAAGCAAGAAAGAACACCCACCTTAATTGAAGAAAGAAAATGAACTGCTGGTAGATGGCTCCTAGCTCTCCAAGAATGGAACTCCCTTCTTCTCCTAGCAAGCCTTCCTTCCTCCAAGCAAGAACTCAAATAACTATTTTTCTTCTTTTCTTTCCTTCATTTTCCTCTCTTTCTAATCTTATCTTTCTTATCTTTTGTTTCTTTTGATTTTTGGTGTAAGATTTCATGAGAAAGGGGGTCGTATTTAAAGGGTTTGAGAAGACTCTTCTACTACCCAAATTAAGTATTAAAATTCATAACCTACATAACCCCCTTCACTAATTGCCCACTCACCATTACTACCACAAACTCCCAACTCTTTTTCTTCCTTCATGAATTGGCCAACCCTTGAATTTCTCACATGTGCACACTTCTCATTTAGTTAGTTGTTATTTATTTGATTGTACATGTTGTTACATGATAAGTATAGGATAAAAATATTTATTAAAATGTAGATTAACTAATGAACTTTTCTTTTAAATAATTTTTCTAATGGGCTTTAAGATGATCTTTAGGTCTATGAGTTTTAATTAAGAAATAAATAAAACAATTGTGATTAGAAAATGAGAAGAAAAGTTCACATGACTTAATAAAATTTTAGGAATAAAATGTGCATGAAATTTTACGTGTAAAATACGTGCGAAAGAAAATAATAAATATTCGAATACAAAATAAATTTGGGAGAATGAAAAATATTCATAAACAATAAAAATACAATATACATAAAATATTCATATTGATAGTGTTACGGATATTTCACGTAACGGAAAAATATACGTAATCGACACATGTATCGAAAACACGTGCAATACACGTAAAACACAAGGACTGAAATAAATATTTGAGTTGGCTAAAAATAGGATTAAAATGAGTTTTGGGAACATATAAAATATATAAATAATCAGAATATAAGAAACATATGACAGTTATATAAAAATATGTTACGAATATTACTCGTAACGGTACAAAATATACGTATGTAACACACGATGAAAAAATTATCATTACTCAATTTTGCAGGGTGTTACAGTATGGGATGCATAGAATCCGAACAAGTATGTATTAGTGTGCATCGTGTGCATTGTGTTTTCTCGAACTTTGTTTTTATGCATTTTTCTTTGTTTTCTTGACACACACTTATTCTCTTAAGTTTAGTAGTGTTGATTTATGAATCTTTTATTTTTGTTTGATTATATGTTGTGCGACAAGTTTGTGATTAGACTTTGGAGGGTTACTATTATTATAGTATTGCATCAGTTGTATTCAACTGACGTGCCCACAATTTTGGTCTGTTTTGCAGGGTTTGGGAATAAGTGGCTTAAGCAAGGTTAAAGTTTGGACTTTGAGATGAATAGAGTTTAAATGTTGAGATGTGTTGTAATAAATGTGTTTAATTTTCCACTATGCATTGTAATAAAGAACACCTGTAAAGAAAAGTTATATTTTTTCCTATGTTTTACTATGTTTGGATTACACTGAAGTGAAGATTTTGTAGTTGTGTCTCTTATTTTTATTATTGAAATTCGGGGTGCTACAGCTCGGTTGTTGGCTTCCCTCACAAGCGGAGGTTCAGTGTCATTTACTTGTGCGAATTTGGCTAGGTATCCTCGTCAGAACAATGCTTCAACCTCGTTCTTGAGGGCTCAACAATCATCCATGAGGTGATCATGATCCTTGTGGAAGGCACCATTTGGTTTTATCCCTTCTCTTACTCGGGGCATTCATCTTAGTGGGATATACTGACATTTAGTGGGGTGTACTTCTCAAAGCGAGGCATATGAGGTGAGTGGCGCTGGCCCGTGGAATCTTTCTGATATTTTCGAGGTTCATTCTCGTTGGTGCCTTTTCGTTTGTTCCCGTACGGAGGCATCTTCTGCTCTTGGGGGCAGATCACCTCTTCGACTCGGATGTACTTCTCAACCCTTTGAAGGAGGTCGGAGAAGTCCCGAAGAGGTCTTCTGATGAGGGAAACCTTGAGGTCGTCATGTTTCACATTATATCTAAACGCGACAGTAGCCACCATGGAGTCGAGTGAGGAGATGGATCTGTACTCAGTCGTGAAGCGTTGGACATAGCTCTTGAGGGACTCCTTATCCCTTTGCTTTAGACCTAGTAATAGGTGTTGCTCTTCTCTGACTTACGGCTTGCGATGAAGTGTGTAAGGAAGAGCTCTTCCAGCTGATCGAAGGAAAATATGGATCCCAGAGAGAGATGAGAGAACCATTCTCGTGCAGAGCCCTTCGAGGTTACCAGGAAAGTTTTGCACATGAGGGAGTCAGACGCTTGGTGGATCATCATGAGAGTCTGACTTGGTGGATCATCATGAGAGTTTTAAAACTCTCGATGTGGTCTACTGGGCCGGTCTCCTCATTGTATGGCTCAAATGTCGGGATCTTGAAGTTAACAGGGACGTGAGCCTCAATGATCTTCTTGGAGAAGGGGGGTCGGACAGGATGTTATCTCCTTTCCCGTTTCCCTTCTTTCAGCTTCTGCAATGCTAGGCAGTTTTCCATCTTTTGGAGACATCAGAGGACGGTATCCTCCTGCTGATAAGTTCTGGTGGACCCATGGGACTCTTTGCTTCATGGAGGAGTAGATCGGTGAAGAGTGGCTTGCCGGGTCTTGGGAGGAATTATACTTAGGGCCTGAAGAATTTCATCTTTGAACTCTAGGAGTTCTACTCTAGTGAGCCTGTCCTGTTCTAGGGGTTTTCCTACGGGATGGAGTTGGATGTCTCACCTCTCAAGGGGGAGTTCTTTTGTAGTCCCTTGGGAAACAGTGGTTTCTTCACACCCTAGGAGAGGGGGATCTTCTTCATCTTCTAGGAGAGAGAGTTCTTTCATTCCCCCTTGAAGTGGGAGCTCTCCTTGATTGTGCTCTCCGAGAGGAAGGGCATCTCCCACTTCCCCTCAGCTTTGGATGGGGGCTTCTTCACGAGCTCTCCTCTTGTTGAAACGGGTTTGGAGGTCAGACCCCTGATGGCGATTGACGATGACCTGATGGAGATTAGGTTATGGTTAAGGAAGTGAGGAAGGGGTAGAGGTAATCTGATTATCTATTTTCTACGTAGGGCGTTGTAGATGGTTCTGGACGACTCCGACCGGAGCCCCCCAGTGCAGCTTCTCCAGGTGGGGGGTTGAACCTGTTGAAGGAAAGACTCTTATTGCTGAGGTTAGATTTGTTGATAGGCAGGAGGAAGGTCCTTAAGAGGTGGAGGAGGAGGAGGAAGAGGGTTGGCTCGTCAGCTTGAGGTCGCCGCCTTCTCTTTCCCCTTATGAGGCATGTTGAAAACTTGTTTTCACCGATAAAGTTTGGTCAGATTTTCTTTGTAACCCCTATTTTTCTATTTTGGATTTTGTTGTGTTTGATTTTCTGTTTCTTGATTATTGTATTCGAATTCCTTTCAATAATAAATCTTGCTTTTCTTTGGGCTCATTTATTCTCTTTTGATCATTTTGTACTATTTTGGCTTGAATTCTGTATTTTTTGGCTCACTACAAATTTTGCCCTTCTGTATTTTGAGTTTAAATTGATCCGCTATATGTCTATCTCATTTATCTATATTTGGTTTTCTCTTTTTGGAGTCTAAACCTTTACCCTAAACCCATTAACCCGCAACCCAAAACCCAACATCTTAATCTCTTATTTAAATACCCCTTAAAACCCTAATTTAATATTCTCAAAAATCACTTTCTCTCTCCTCCGCTGCTCACCCACTCCCTCTTCCCCGTTTCCTCTGCTTCAACCCATCCCACTCGAACCTTTCTCCTCGTCGCTCTTCCACCGCCATCCTGGCCACCTTATCGCCACCTCGTCATCACCCAAGCCCCTCGAGCCCCTGCCCTCATCCAGTCGCCGTCCTCCTCGCCATATCCAACCCATAGCCTTTACCCTGATCGCCCCGCCTACACCCTTCGAACCTCTTCGCCCTCTCCCACCATCCCGATCGCCTCCTCCATCCATGCCGCATCCCCTCCCCTCATCGTCGATGTCCAGAGCACCGTTCCCCCGCCTTCCCGCCTCCTCCTCTATTTCGGTGAAGAAACATAGCACCGATCCCCCTGGCCTTCCCCCATCGCTGTGTCGCTCCTCGACCGCGAACGCCTGACGTCAGCCACCCCGAGCACCCCCTCGAGCCGCATGCCACCGCCATTCCCTTTCTCTCCCACCTTCCTTGTCGTGGTTGTTGTTCGGGTAGTGAAGAAGGAAGTAAGATCTGGTGTTTGGTGTTTGGATTGGAGATCCGGTGTTTGTCATTTTGCGTGTGTGTTGCACGTAGTTCGTACGTGTTCCGTGCTTCGTGTTTGTGGTTTGTCGCCTGAAATTCTCATCCAGTTATTCTAATATATTCGAAATTATCTTCTAATAGGAAAGCCTCTTCTTGAACCCTTTATTGTTTGTGTTCAAGATCCTTTGATCTCTGCAAGTAGATCTCAACCCTTTTTATCATATTGCTATTTGAATTCCATTAAGTATATTGAGGGTTTACATGAGCTAACCCAATATATTCTTAACATTGTACCTACATCTTTGATCTAAAACCTAGTCCCTCTTGCACATTGCATATGCACGTTTACATGAAAAATAACTAGATTCTTGTGATATGATTATTTGATTATTGAATATGTCGAGGGAATTTGATTTATTGAATTGATTACCATGCTTGTAAAATTTCATCTTAAACCTAGAAATATGCATGTTAAACATCTAATAGCACTTTCATTATTAATTATCTTGAATTGTGTGGTTGTATGATAAAGTTGTTGCCTATTCATATCAAAATATGCTCTGGCCTACTGTTTGTGTCTTTTTGTATCAGAAATTCGACCCTTTTACTATTGTAATTTGAAATAAATTTCTGAATATGAATTATAGCCAAATGAGTCTATTTTCCAGAACATTCGACGGTATTTAATTTTGATATATAATCTGTTCGATATCTTAAGTTTAGTACAACTGGGTCTGAATTTCCAGATTCACAAATTCATGCGTATCTTTCTGTTTCATAAATAAATAGAACATTATAATAGTAAAATCAAAATATGAAATTTATTTGGATGAAACTAAACATGTGTAGGAATCACCCTGAATTTTTTTGGATTTAATTGATGATTTTTCTAACTTAAAACGTATATGTGAACACAATTTATAACCTTTTGTCTGAACATAAAATCTGGAAAGAATAGGATTTTTACCCTAGTTTCTGTAACTTTTATGTCTTGTATATATTCGCTGGAACCGGCAGAGAGTCAAGTTTCTAGATTTTTTGATGGATCCAGATTTGCTTTTCTGTAGTAGTGGTAATCTGTATTTTTGCACACTAACGTCATGTTGTCCAGATTGTGTGATTTGTGTTAATTTAATATGTTAGCTTCTTGTTTTGTTTGTAACAAGTAGAATTAGTCACACCTATCATGATATAACCCTGACACCTTCTTGCATGCTCACATAGGATGAAATAAAATATTAACAAGCCGGGGTATTATGGGATGAATTGGTAGTGAACAATCGGGAACTGTACTTGGTCGGGCCCTACTGCCTGACTTGTACAGATACTGACTGATGACCATAAAATACTGCTTGATAATTACTGTCACTGAACATTAATCACTGATTACTGGGCCGAGTACACGGTCCGTGAATTCACCATCAGTCTAAAGTGTTCACTATGTGCTTGCACAGAACCTGTGGAATAAGACACAGTAGTACGTGCACTAGATAAGTTAATAAAATGATTAACAACCCTCTCCTGACATTTCATGCTTGATCCCGTATACTGTTATCAATATTGGACTTGAATTGAAACTATTAATTAATGCATGCTCAACATAAACCCCTTGATTGTCAATCTTTGATTTTGTTATTGACTTTGATCTCGTTCCTTCTTTTGATATACCATGTTCCTATTATTTTCTATTTTCTCTACTTGTTGTCCACGACTTGCTCTAAGGACATTATTTTCTTTTTTTTTAGATCACGAATTTACAGGTAGTGAAGGAATAATACCAGAAGGAATTGGTGAGCAACGTTTCTAGAAGATGGAACCGAAGATTGCGCTACTTGAATTAATTTATGCTAGATTTATTTCTTTTGAACATTGTCTTTGACATTATACATTGTTTTGGGCTTTTGTCCCGGGGTTTATTTATTTTTACAGATATTGGATATTATGTTGGATATTATTTTGGATTATTTCTTTATTATTGAAGTTTTTATCTGATTCATGTGATTATATTTCTTTGTGAGGCTGTATTTGTTGTTCATATTATTGAGTTAGACTGGTATAGCTTATGGATGGTGTTTACATCATTCGCAAGGCCTATGTTACGTACTCGTATTTTCGTATTTTGGAAAGCGGGGCGTGATATGCTTTGTTGTTCCCACATACAGCATAAATCTGTTGCTACTTTTTTCTGTGTAAGAGCAATCAGAGTATGTAGATTCTTTGGAGGAACAATCAAAAACTTGACATTTTGACTTTCAATGGTGTTGACTGTCTTGGACTGCGATTGACTTAATGATCTGACTCGTTTGTGCCATAGGATTTGATTCGTGTGGTGACGATTACCTCCGCTGACCTGCAAAAGTCCAAAACACCGAGGTTCATCTCGGCGACAGACCCTCTGACGCTCAAGTTAGAAATTAAGAAGACTTTGAAAGAGCTTTTGTGGAGAAAATATTGATTACCATTTTTTGGTGGAGGTAAGGGGGCTATTTATAGTTGCTGGGGTTAATTTCAAGATAATGATTTATCTCTACTTTTCGGTATTTTTAGATAGAATCAGTTATCTCTTCTTCATGAAGAGATAAGAGTGGTAAAGGAGAGTTTGAGCTCTTTCAAGATAAGAGAGATGGTTTTTGAACCACCTCATATGGATAATCATGGGTTTAAATCGTGTTTAAACAACCTGGACCTATTCTCATAGGGCTGGTAAGACAATCCAATTAAACAGACCCGTTTTGGACTGTTGGGTTTAGTTAAGACCCAATTCCTGATTACGGACCCATTTTAATAAGATTACTGTTTTACCCTTGAAAGCTTTAAGATTCGTGCCCGAATTGAACGGTCCCGATTTGGTTCTATTTTTACCTATATCAGATACAAATGAGTTTATTGTACTTTTTGTAGAACACCGTGTAAGACTAATAACGGTATTATTGGTTTTGTTATTGGACTGATTAGTTTTACTTGAGATTTTTTGTGGTGGTACCATGAGAATTTTAATAGAGATGAGGAGGTTTAAGGTTTTTGCCAATTGAAGGAGATTCTTCATTTAAAGTTTTCCCTTGTTTTACATTTCACCCTTTGTACAATTTATTTTAGTGTTTAATTTGTGCATCACGATGCTAAGTCACATTCTTCATGGTTCCTCTCACATGGACATTGTAGAATCTTTTAAAGTTTTGTAGATTTTTGGAAAATGGCTTTATCTGATAAAAAAATATTGACTAATTGTATATTTGTTTCAATTTTTGAATTGCAGGTCTTGTGATTATCTTATATATTTCTAAAGCAAATTCACACATCAAATCTATTTACGGCTTCAATTTGGTTTTATTGTTTCAACTTAACTAATTTGATTACTAAACATAGTGTTTTACTTCAAAAATGTTTCCTAAAAAATATGCATCTGGTTTTGAGAAACTTAAGAAAGAAGAAGACTCGAACAATTAACTCAATCTCAAAAAGGATCCCTTGATAAAGCAATTAGGTTCCTAGCTCCTGAAATTAGAGAAGCTTTACTTGAATAGTAGAAACTGATAATGAGTCTAAAACAAAGAGTGAGGCCAAATCTTTCGCAAAACATGAACTTGAAGATTTTGAGGTTTTATTTGCCATGGTTATTTGGTATGAAATATTGTTCGATGTTAATTTAGTGAGCAAAAAATTACAATATAAAGACATGGTTATTAATGTTGCTATAGAACAAGAAGAAGGTTGATCATATTTTTTTGAAAATTTTAGAGAAACTGGACTCAAACAAGCCATGATTGTCGATACAAAAATTGCTATTAAAATGGAATTTGAACATGTGTTTCAAGAGAAAAGTTAAATTCGTAGGAAAAAAAACATTTTGATGAGAATGGTGATAACGAGCGAAAACAATCATCTGACGAATCCTTTAAAATTAATTATTTTTATTATATTGTAGATCGAGCTATTGGTTCACTAAATAAAAGGTTTGATCAATATAAAGCATATGAAGATAATTTTTGGATTTTTGTTTAGTTCGGATAAGTTAAACTCATTAGACGATACCCAATTGAACGCATGTTACGACCATCTTGAATTTGTTCTAAAATTTTCTGATCTTGACGGAAAAGATTTATTTGGAGATCTAAAAATTTTATGGGAGATTTTACCAGAAACAAAGACAGCTATTTATATACTAAACTTTTTTAAGAAGCAAAAATATTTTGCAAATGCATTCATGTCTTATAGAATATTGTTGACTATACATGTTACTTTAGCGTCTTCAGAAAGAAGTTTTTCCAATTAAAAAATTATTGAAAAATTATCACAGATTGGAAATGTCACAGGAAAGACTAAATGGACTAGCTTTAATATCTATTGAAAAAAAAATTTAGAAAAAAATTATATGAGTACCATAGTTAATGATTTTACATCTAACCATGTGAGACGATCAATTTTTAAATGATACATTTTGTTGTTGAATTTGTCGGTTAATGTATTATTTATTTCTTCTACTTATTTGCATCTAAACTACTAATTTTGATGTTTTGATGTTTTGTTATTTTGTTTTTTAAGGTTTTCTCATAGAATTCCTACAAGATGCTGGAATTTTAGATAGATTGGAGATTTTTTATGATACTAAGATTTTGCAACTTTGAAAGGAAAATAATTATGAGTTCATATAAAATTTTGATTGATATAGAATGTACGCTACTCATATTTTTAATTGAATCTGTATAATATATAAAATTATATATATATGGCGTCGAAACAAATATAAAGTAAAATTAGCATTGGAATGTATAAAGAAGGCCCATTTTTTTCTTTATGCGCAAGGCCCTAAAAATCGCAGGACCGACCCTGATATAATATATAATGTATAATATATAGTATATAGTATACACTTTATAGTACATAGTGTATACGTACATTTTAGTATTGAATTCCCAATATGAATATTTAAGTTTTCCGTTGTATCTATATTAGTAACTATATATATCCTCAATTAATGTTATTTTGCAGCAAAAGTTTGCTTACCTTGAAATTCTTGACAGATGGGTGGTTAAATCGGTCTCGAAGAAATGGAGGGACCATAAGAGCTTCTTAAGAAGTACTATAATGAGGCGAAGACTCAGACCGAAAATGAGAGGGAGGTTCACAATGAAGACTGAGGCCGAAAATGCGAGGGAGGTTCCCGAATGTGTGACTGCTCACGAAAGGTAATCATATTTCATTGATGTTGATAATCATAAACATATACTACAATTCTAAAATTGTATAGAGGAAGGTTGAAATCGGTCTAAATAGCTGAAAGTAGTTGAAGGTGATGCACACTACTGGGAGCAGCAACTTTGTCGTAGTTCAAGATGAGTTGATAAAGTACACTTCATTTTATATGAAGTCTTTTTTTTTATGGTTTAAGATTTTTGGAAAATTTCAATTATGATTTAAATACTGCATCTTACTCATATATAGGAAGCGTCAAATGAGGGAGAGAGCATCGGCGAGATAGACTTTTTTGAAACTTCGCACACGAGTAAGGATGGGACCTTTATGGATGACTCGACAGCCGATATAGTGGTAAATATGAAGCTTTTAAATTAATTTTAATTTGGTATTTAATTTTCTTTTTAAAGTAATTTTTTATATTAATGTTGTCTTTAGTCACTTTTAAAAGTAAATTCTTAGTTTGAAGTCTTAGTTTGTTACTTGATGTTAGTTAAAGTTTTGCTACATTGTTGATTACTCCCAGGTGTTAAGTGTTGGATTTATCTAAATATATTTCTGCCTTATTTAGGGGACTTGATTGGAGTCCAGGTTCAGCGATTTATTGAAATATTTTAGACTATCGCAAAGTTGTGTAAGCTTGTGTATGGTGAATTATAGCATATTGCAAAGTTTCGTATTTTTTAGATATTTTTTGTGCGCTTTTCACTCTTCTTGATTATGTTTTGATTATTATAACTAAAAGAGAGCGATAATTTTCAAAACGGGATAAAAAAAATCTATAATAGCATACACAATCTAGCTGACCAGACACTTGAAATTTGTTGGAATATATGATAGCATACACAATCTAGCAATGAATTTAGATTCCAAGCTAAATTGGAAAGAGTTTGATGTTTTCATAAGCGTCCGATATTTGAAAAAAGAAAGGGAAATGATTGAAAAGTGCACAAACGACATCCAAAAAATACGAAACTTTGCAATAGGCTAGAATTCACCACACACAAGCTAATGCAACTTGTAGAAGTGAGTTTCGACTCACGGTTTGCAAGATACGGCCATGTATCACTTGCACCTTGATATTTTTCGATACGGGTTAAAAATCATGCTTCAATGCGGTATATAGCTCACCCGACACTTGAAATTTTTGTATTATATGATAGCACACAAGCAAAGTAATTTTATTTCAAGCTAAATTGGAAAGAGTTTGAATTTTTCATAAGCGGCAGATATTTGAAAAAGAGAGCGAAACGATTGAAAATGCACATACGACATCCAAAAAAATTGAAACTTTGCGATAGACTAGGATTCACCACAAACAAGCTAACACAACTTATGGAAAAGAGTTTCGACTCGAAGTTTGCAAGATACAACCATATATCATTGAACCTTTGACGTTTTTCGATATGTATTAGAAATCGAACTTCAGTGAGTTATATAGCTCACTCGACACTTCAATTTTTTTGGATTATATGATAGCACACACAATGAAGCAAAGTATTTAAATTCCAAGCAAAATTGGAAAGAGTTTGAATTTTACATAGCCGGTTGATATTTGAAAAAGTGAGCGAAGTGAGTAAAAGCACACAAATATCATCCAAAAAAGACAAAACTTTGCGATAGGCTAGGATTCACCACACACAAGCTAATGCAACTTGTAAAAATGAGTTTCAACTCACAGTTTACAAGATAAGGCCAAGTAATTTTCGCAACTCGATATTTTTGATTATTATAACTAAAAAAGAGTGAAGAGAGTGAAAAACGCACAAACTACATCCAAAAAATACAAAACTTTACCAATATACTAGGATTAACCACACATAAGCTAATGCAACTTGTTGAAATAAATTTTGACTCACGATTTACAACATACGGGCATGTATCACTTGTAACTCGATATTTTGAATATTATAACCAAAAGAGAGCGAAGAGGGTGAAAAGCGCACAACCGACATCCAAAAAATACAAACTTTGCGATAAACTAGGATTCACCACTCACAAGCTAACGCAACTTGTAAAAGTGAGTTTTGACTTACAGCTTGCAAGATATGACCATGTTTCACTAGCAATTAGATATTTTTATTATTATAACTAAAAGAGAGAGAAGAGAGTGAAAAGCACGGAAAAGAAATCTAAAAAATACGAAACTTTGTGATAGGCTATGACACACCACACGCAAGCTAACGCAACCTATAGAAGTGAGTTTTGACTCACGGTTTGCAAGATACGGTAATGTCTCACTTGCAACTCGATATTTTTTATTTTTATAAAAGAGAGCGAAGAGAGTAAAAAACACACAAACGACATCCAAAAAAATAAAACTTTGCAATTGGCTAAGATTCACCACACACAAGCTAACACAACTTGTAGAAATGAGTTTTGACTCATAATTTGCAAGATACGGTCGTGCATCACTTGCAACTGGATATTTATTATTGTTATAACTAAAAGAGAGAGAAGAGGGTGAAAAGCACACAGATGTCGTCCAAAAATACAGAAGTTTGTGATAGGCTAGGATTCACCACACAGCTAACGCAACTTGCAAAAGTGAGTTTTGACGCACAGTTTACAAGATACGTCCATGTATCACTTGCAACTCGATATTTTTGAATATTATAACTAAAAGAGAATGAAGAGAATGAAAAGAGTACAAACGACATCAAAAAAATACAAAACTTTGCGGTAGTCTAGGATTCACCACACACAAGCTAATGTAACTTGTGGAAGTAAGTTTCGACTCACGGTTTGCAAGATACGATCATGTATCAAATTTTGAATATATCACTTTACATGTTCATGTTCACTTTTTTTCGAGAATATTGTGCATTATACAGGAAATCAGCAAATTCCATCGATTTTCAATCACGCAAATACATAAGGGCCAAATACTGATGAGATGGGAAGCAACTCCAGGGTACGCTGGGAGACTCAGTAGCCTTAGCTAGTATGATTAGGAAAACTTTCTTTATTTATGTTTTGTAATTACTTTATTTATGTTTTGTATTAAACTATGTGTTGTATAACTTGAATATTTCAAACTCTTTGTGGTGAAGTTTATATATATTAACTTATGTTGTTTTCAACTGAATTGTTGTTTATTGGAGTACGTGAATTTTGATTGTTTATTATGTTGTTATTATTGATTTACTAATTTGAGAATTCAAATTTGATGTGATTACATGTATTTTTTATATGCTAGCTATTACATGTATTTTTGATTTGAGATTACCAAAAAAAATTTAATCTATCTCGCCGTTTTTACAAAAAAAACAGCGGGATAGATTATAACCAAAAAAATTAAGAACAATGCTATAATCATTATAAAAATAATTTTAAACCTATCCCGGCGTTTTCAATACGCTGGGATAGGATAAATGTTTATATATATATATATATATATATATATATATATATATATATATATATATATATAACAAAAAATGCCAGGATAGGTAATTAATTAAAATAAATTTAAAAATAGCTCTTATTATTTTAAAAACCAATATTGGAAAAAGAACTACCATGGCATTTTAGAAATGTCAGGATAGGTCTTGGGGCTATTGTGGCGGTTGTTAAAAATGTCGGGATCGATCCCGTAGCTGTCCCATGCGTGCTATAGCTGCATTTCTGACGGCTGTTCCATAAATGCTGCGATGGTCTATCCCGGTGTTATAAATGTAGGGATAGCCAAAATAAACCGCTGGAAAAGCCCATGCTGTTTGTATTGTTAGCTTATAGAAATTTCTCGTTCTTAGTTATTTATTATTAGGATTTGTTTTGTCTGTTATTGCTTGGGACTTGTTGTTCGTTTTCTTCTCATATGCTTTAATTTCTCGATAGCTTGAATTGGAGATTCATAACATGATTTTAGTTTTACTTTATGTTTTTATGTTTTTGATGATCCCATGAACTTTTTGAAGTTCATGTTTACATAGCATGAATTTGCAAGTTATAGTCTTTTGATTCTGTATGCTAGGTTTTGTTCTTTGTTTGGAGCATTGAATTTAATCACCTGCAGATTAAATAATTGAACAATAATTTGATGGACTTCATAATTTCTATGGTTAATTTTTTTTATAATTATTTATTTTCTTGATTGTAGAAGAGATTTTTAGTTTATAGATGTAATAGTAGTTTGAATTTGGTGAACTTTTATTACTATAAAACTTTATTTAGTAAGCAACTAAAAATCCTTATTTATGATGTTTCGTTTAGTGAAGTTGAAATTAAAAGCCAGCTATTCGTCTTACACACATGATTACATGGTATTCCATGTATAGAAGTTGTAGGCAAATCAGTTATTTAGCACCTATGGTTAGCTCGGTTCAATGAAAAAGAAAATAAAATTTAGACCTATTTTATCTAACAATCTTTACTTAAAAATTTAGTTGCAAATTAACATTAAGCAAAGATTTATATACAAATGCAATTACAAAATCATATTATATCATTTATTTACCCAACAATTAGGGGTAACTCACGCTTTGAAAACTCATCACACAAAAAAAAAGATAGAAAATTTCATGGACCGTTCTCAGCCCCATAAAATATTTATTTTACCACTACTTGTTTTCAAAAAAAGTAAAGGGAAACAAAAACATAACCATCTACTCTTTTAGATGACATATAAAAAGTTAAACTACAAATTGATTTAAGTAAAACTTCAATTTCTTCTTTTTCTTTTCTTCTCTACTTCCCTAAAATCCAAAACAACTCTCCAAGCTCTACACAAAACAAATCAATAGATAATACATATCTCTAAAAAGTGGTTAAGGTTTTATTTAAAACATAATTACATGTTTTATTAATTATGTTCTTAACTTTGAGTAGATCAAGTCAGTTAAGTTTTAAATTATTATTTTTAGTTTTGTTTCCGATGGATAAGGCTATTAGTTATATAAGTAGCTTAAGTGTTAGTATTTTTATTTTAGTTTGATTTTTTTTTATAAGGATAAAAAATTTATTTGTTTAATTTTCTGGATAATCTAAAGGACAATTAATTAAACAAATCATGTTTTAAAAAATATTAATAAAAACCAAGCTCCTTTAAAATTAATTATAAAGTGAGACTTAACCTTTGCCAACTCAGCCATTTCCCTCCAGAAATTGGTTTCCCCCCATTCCCAAGTGTGCATGTCTGATCACCTTTTACAAATAGGCAAGTAGAATTATAAAAATCCCCCCTCCTCCTCCTCCTCCCTCCCTCCCCCCAAAAGTTATTTACAAAATATTGTGAGCGCGCACGTGTGTGACTTAAAGATGGTCACCACCAACAGATATTATTCATAAAAAACTTAAAATAACAAATGCGCTAGAAGCGCAAGAAAAGAAAAAAAAACAAACAAGGAAAAGAAAGTGAGGCCAAAAGGCACACAAAAAGTAAGGAATAGGGAGCAAACCATACAACAATGTTGGCCTAAAAATGTTCACTAGAGTTTTTTTTATAGAGAGCACTCCTGGGTAGACTGTGCGATCCACAGACTTTCCCTTACACCTTAGGTCGCAAGGGCTTATTTTTAAGCGAGATTCGACGCTTCCAGTGACTGTAGACTAAGCTACTGTTAATTACATCTTGAAATTGCACCGAGAATACATTTGATAGTGACAGATCGATAAAGGAGAAAAGCTATTACATCGTAATATATTGATTCAACAAGAAAGGAAAATTTATAAACTTATGCTTTGGCTACCCACATATGGGGGGCTTGGAGAAGTTATTTGGATTCATTTGAGGGTCCAAATAAGGTATACATGGATCGTGAGCGCTATGATCTTACAGGTTGGATACGACAATGACAACTCTATATATATGTGTATGAGTACCTGAGCGTTCAAAGTTTAAGGGTGGGTTATTTGTTGTATTTATTAAGCCATTAATAATTTTATCTCGTGCGGGCTAGGCACATTATATCGTTTGTTTTGGGGTTTGCAACCACTCCCGAGAATGGTCTACAAGTAAAGATTCCACAGAGAGCGAAGTTTGACCACAGAAGGGTAAAAGTATGAGGTTCAACGATCTTAATGTGGACCTGTATGGTTGTGGTATTTGGGCTATTTGGTCTTGGACTTAAGGAGTGTTCGCTGGGGACTGACACCGTCTATGGTGGTAGGTTAGATAATGGTTCTCAGTATATATCAGGGCAGATGTGGTCGGTATCAAGGGAGACTAATTCCTATGTATGAGTGGTAGGCTTTGGGCCATTTTGCTTTGGAATATGGGTGCGATCGATCTTTGTGACAGAGCCCTATGCAGTGGAAAGGTACTGAGACCGGTTATGTTTACTATGAAGATGTCACCTGTCATGAATATAACAGTTAGGAGACTGTTATATGTTTGACTGTATGAATGATTGTAATGGAATCACCCATATATTTTTATATGTTTGTAAGGGATTCTCCCATATATTTGGTGTTACAATGACCAGTGGTCGGAGCCAACGGTACTGAGACCGTTAGACTATTAGGGGGTGTCACCCACTATTTTGACATTATGATGGCAAGAGGCCAACGTCAGAGCTGGTTGATTGTTTTCGATATCACCTACAATTTTGGCATTACGATGGCCAGCGGATGAAACCGGTGGCTGCTAGGGTCAGGTGGACTATTGAATGGGGGTGTCACCCACTAAGTGATAATAAGGGGACTTAACCTACTATGACCTATTTTTCGACTAGGAACTGTAAACGCATGGGGACCGTCTAGGCGGTAGTTGGATACCACTTTGCACCGATGCATGCTCAGACAAACCTGAGGCTGTGTGGCCAAGACCACCCCGCCCAGAACACCTCTTTGAAAGTTCATGATCATAGTCCCACCCTAAAGAGAGGCCCGCATATGTGTGGGGCCTTAGGGTTTAGGGTTTACCTTGAGGGAGGATCTTCATTCGTCTTTTAGAGCTTGAGATTGCTTGAGAATTCGCAAGAGTGTCGACTTAGCTTGCATATATGTATTAAAAGTTTACTGTAAAACTTTTTCAGCCATGTTTACAATAGATTACATTGATTATTTATAACAACAAAAAAAAGACTTGGAGGCTACGTTTCGGCCGAGGAGATGCAATTGGATAATGAGTTCAGATTTTCAGGGGGAAACTTACAGTCTGAACCATCGTTTAGATCCAGAGTTGGCTAGCTAAAGGCATCCGACGAACCTGCACAAAGACTAAGCACCGGGATTGGCTCCGACGAAAGACCTTCTGATGCTCAAGTCAGTAACCGAATCAAAATTAGGGTTCTGAGTAGAGAAAGATTGATTATCTGTTATTGGTAGACGAGGTAGGTATTTATAGGCTAGGGGATAGTCACAAAATATAGACTTAATAAAGGCATCTTTCAAAGATTCCCCTGGTAAAAAGATAGATTTAGTTGCTATTCTTCTGTTGTAGAGATAGAGTTGATTGCTCTTCTCATGTTGAAGAGATGGAGTTGGTTTCTCTAAAGGGATTTGCCTGACAACCCAAATAAGCTGATAGTCCCCTTCTGCTTAGGCTGTAAGTAAGCCTTATGTGCTGGCTTGGTTTAGCTGATGGGCCTAGAGGACAACCCTCTAGGGAACCTGTAGTTGTTGTAAAGTTACTGTTCTACCCGTAGAAGAATTGAAATGCATGCCCGAATCATACAAAACTAATTTATTGCGATTTTCTTATCAATATCATAAGCCCCCACTCCTGAAGGTCAGATTTTGCGGTTGTCGATGAGTAGTTTGCCCTGTTTTAGATGATCTGGAGAGCTTTTCCTACTTTCGGGGTGATGAGAAATGCTAGGAGCCTTGTTCAAAGCTTATGAATTTAGTAATTACATGTTTTTCAGAATTTTTATATAAATATTATATAATTATTTATAGAAATTTTAATTATATTATATAAATTAATAATTACTTCTTGATATTTTAAATTATTTTCCCAAAATTATAATTATTTGTAAGAATTGTTAATTAAAATTTCCAAAATTTAAATTATTTTTTTCGAATTTTTAAATAATTTTGCCAAATTTATAATTATTGAATAGAAATTATAATTAAAAATCATACTTTGGCACAAATTTTGGAGCGGGTCATGGCTGGCGCTCTTTTTGAAGAGATCAGACAGTAGGAGTGGGGTAACAAATGCAAGGGAGCTCAGACGGCAGAAATGCTGCCGAGCTAATCACGGTCACGTGTGAGGCGCATTCCCCATATGGAAGTTGTTGGACGGTTGGGAGTGGGTCGGGTTGGAACTTTGCCACCGAGGGGATTAGTGGTGCTCAAGTGCAATTAGATTTCAAACTTTGTACTTTACAATTTGTTATGTCGAGGCTGATTACTACGGTGTCACAATGAGGCGTTCAGACACATTCTAGATATATTTCTGAGAAAGTTGTTGGGACTCCTAAGCTCTTTACGGGGGAAAAGTAATGCATTGAGTTGATTTCTCGAAAAAACTCATTCCTAGAGGAGTTGGATTCTCCACCCATGGGACCTCCATGGATGGAATGGAGGATGGCTAGAGTCCCGAAGTCTTATAACTCGGGATTTTTCTCCATGCATTTGTTAGCTCTCCGAACTGGGGGCGCCTTGTGCTTGTACTTGGAGAGGCAACCACAGCAAATAAGGTCTTCAATCTCCTCTTTGAGGCCCCAACATTGCTCTGGTCGTGGTCCTTATGGAATTAGCACCATCGGTTCTGATCCCTTCTTTTCTTTTTTGCTGGGTTCATGTAACACCTGTAATTTTAAAATTTTTAAATAACTGGTTTATATTATTTTATTTGTGATTTTGATCATATTTTCTTATATTAACTGATTTTATTTTATTTTATAAAGATTAAATTGGAATTCAGGGTTAAACAGGAAAAATTAGAAATATAGGAGTTTTGAGGTGAATTTTCTTGGAACAGATGATTCCGATTTAACCTGAAACTTTTCTTGTGTACTTGTGCATAATAGAGGATGGAATATTTCCTAAATTAAAGTATTTGCATGGTTCTGGAAAGAAGTTAGAAATTTTGAAGTTTGGGGTTGAAAATAACCCTTAAAACATGAGATTTCTTTGTGAAATTGAGCTTTCTATTTAAAATCCACTTATTTACAATCTTGCCACTCTATTATTTTTCTTCCCCTTTCCCCTTTTGCTGGATGAAAACCCCACACCCCCAAAAGCTGCTGAAACCCATTTCCCTTAGTTTAGGGTTTTTGAATCCAACCTCATTCCACTTCAATCTTTAAATTATTTGGGGATTCTAAGAGATTTTGGAATGCTCTCCATTATGGCGGTGTTGGCATTTTTAGAGGATTTCGTAGCGGTATTATAAATTGAAGTTTGATTAGCAATCGGGCGAGCGAGGAGTGTCTTCAGCTGGTTCGTTAGGTGAGTATGATTATACTAGGTATATCTTATGTTGTGACAAAATTTTATGTAGATTCGATGTGATTTTTGTAAATTACAGCTAAATAAAAATTTAACCGAAAATACAGAATTTTTTTTATGTTGAAATTTTGTTGTATGAAGAATTTGTGTGATTTGAATATTTTGTGTTATGGGTGATGTACTGGGTATATGTATGATAAGATGAAGTAAATGTGGTCAATATACGTATAATATATGATAGATAAATAAAAATGACATATACAGATGGTGTTACGCTGTATTGAACTATTTGGTGTATGTATGTGATATATATGGGTGATAATGAGTTATGATAGCATAATTGATTAAATTAATGGGTGAGTATATGTATAAAATAGTGATGTTTAAAGTGAAACTAATGGGTAGTAATATGATGTAATCATATACTTAATTTGGCATGTTCATAAGATATTATAATGTGAGTGAATAATTACTTTGGTGCATTTATTATACAGAATAATATGAAGTAATAATCTTATAAATGAAATAAATAGGTGTATATGAATAAGTGATATAATGAGATAATAAATTGCATGGTTAAAGCCAAAGATGTGGCAAATTATTGAAATAAAAGATGAGAGCTATGTGGTGATGAAAAGATGAAATGAAAATGATAATAACTGATACATTTTGTTGACCAGTACCTACAGAATTTCTGGGGGTTTGGACTAGACCTCCTAACACCCAAGGACCGGCTTGGGGTGTAGTGTTTATTACCCAAACTATGTTTGGGGTGCGGTGTTTTTATTGCCTAAGCTATTGGCTTGAGGCCCGGTTATTACCCAGCTCAGCCGGGGTGCGGTGATATTCCCTCGATGACAGATGTTGTGAGGAAGTACCCTAGTGGAACTAGGGGTGCAGTGTTTTCTATCCCTTGTTGGCTTTGCCACGAGGAAGTACCCAGCTTCGCTGGGGCGTGGTGTTTTCTTTTCCCCCATAAGTTTTGCCACGTGGAAGTACCCAAGTTTTACTTGGGGTGCGGTGTTTCCCTCGCTGGCATAGGCTGGGAGGAAGACATAGCCTCGGACGCGTAAGACCCGAGGGGGGGGGGACAGAGGTCCGCGTGTTTACTGGGCTGTCTGCTTTCAGTATATTGGGATATTGTGGCTCACTGGTCGACAAATTATTAAAATGAATAAATGTGAAATGCAAATGAGAATGAGAAAGTAGAGAAAACATATGATGTGAAATGAAAATAGGAATGATACATAGAAAGCATATGATGTGATATGATAATGAGAAAGAAAAGAAAGTATTTGATGTAAAGTGGAAATGAGAAAGCGAAGTAAGTATCTGAGTGGAAATGGATAAGTAGAGTGAAAGAAAATGTATATATATGAAGATAAGTATGAAAGAATATGATTCATGAGTATGCAAATGAAAATGAATGATAAAGGAAGTATGTGGTTAAAAAGTGTAAAAAAATGAAGTAAGTGCATTATGTAATTATAAGTGAAAATATAGAAATGGTGGTATGAAGATAATTATGAAAAGAAGAAAATTTGTGTTATGGGATTAAATATAAAAAATGAAGGAATTAAACGTGTGAATTAGTTTGATGTTATGTATTTGAATATAAAAAATGAAGGAATTATATATATGAATTAATACGATATTAAGAATATGAGTATAACAGTGAAGGAATTATGTATGTGAAATTAATGTGAATAACTCGAAGAAAATGTTGAATGGAAAAGAGTAAAAGAAGTAAAGAAAGTGTGTTTGTATGAGATAACATGATATGAATGAAAATCAAAATTATATGTGATATTAGAGCATCTGTAGTCGTTTGCTATATATCGATAATATGGATATTTGGCAAAAAAAAACTGCTGCACTCGTTTGCCAAATATCCATATTATCGATAATTTGCTACAGTCAATTGCTATAAATGAGAATCGATATAGCTTTTATCGATATTTGAGGGACGGCACTTCAAGTGCCGTCGCTTGATTTTTTATAATTTTTTTCAATTAAAAAATCCCCCAAATCCCTCGGACGGCACTTCATGTGCCGTCCTTTGATTTTTTTTAATTTTTTTTTTCAATTAAAAAAATCCCATCGCTCCCCCAAATCCTCAAGCGGCACTTGAAATGCCGTCCGAAGGGTTTTGTATTTTTTTTTTTTTTGCAATTTGTGAAAATGTTTTTGAAATTTTTTAATTTTTTTTGCAATTTCTGAATTTTTTTGTAATTAATGAAATGTTTTTGTAATTTCGGAAAAAGTGGAAAATGACAAAAAAAAAATCAACATAGCTCTTGGACGGCACTTCATGTGTCGTCCGTCCTTTTGGCTTGATTTTTTTTTCCTTCTCCGACGGCACTTCATGTGCCGTCCCTTCTTTAAAATAAATTATTTTTTTATTTTCGCGCTCCGACGGCACTTCAAGTGCCGTCCCACAAAATTTATTATTTTTTTTAATTTTTTTCTCTCCGACGGCACATCATGTGCCGTCGCTTATTATTTTAATGTAGATAGCTAAAAAATAGCTTTGCACGAATGCAACAAAAGTGGGATTCGTATTTCTATTTATCCATATATTGATATTTTTAACATTCAACGACTACCGATGCTCTTACTATAATGCTTAAAGTGAAGTGTGTTAAGTGATAGATATGTGAATGATTTCAAAACTAAAGATAAGTGTGATATGAGTTGATGCCTTGGAATTGTATCGAGGAACTACTTGTAACATCCTGAATTTTTATTTATTAGAGTTTGTAATTTTACGTGTTTTGCACGTATAATTTCATATGCATTTTTCTAGAAAAATATTTCTTCATAGCTTGAGCTAGTAATTGTTCTCTTTATTTCCTAAAAGATCTATTTTTAAAGCCTAATTTAATCCTAGGCCAATTTATCTCTTTGTAGCCCACATTAATTAATTAATTAATTAATTAAATTAATAGTGCTCATGGTCTTTTGCCCCATTAGTAAGCCCATTTAATTTAATTTCTTTTTATTTTAGCCTAACTTGTAGTGTAGACTCAATTAATAGACAATTAATTTAATTAACATAAACAACTTGTAAGTGGGGGACACTAGGGTGGCACGTGCATGCACTAGCACATGCATTGCATACCTTTGAGGTGTGGCCGGGTTGTATCAAAGAGGAGTGGGAGAGTGGATGAGGTGGAGAGGTGGTTACTCCATCATGGTAAGTTATGGCAACTCCTTAATTCATCTAGGCTCTTGATCCTTAACCACTTGATCTAATCCTAGCCTTCTATTCTCACTAAAAATTTGTATAAATACCCCCCCCCCCCCCCCCCCCCCCACACACACACACACACATACATTAGTTATCCTTGCACCTATTCTATACCAAAAGAGAAATAGAAAGAAATACAACTAGTGAGTAAAAGATTGAGAGAATAGTGAGTTCAAAAGATTGAGGGTTGCAAATTGTGTGTTCTTTCCTCTATATTGGCCGGCATTTCTTCAAGAAGCAAGGGGAGGCTCGGGTTGCTTACCATACTAGGAGGAGACATCAATTGGTGGCTCAAACAAGGAGAAGAAGGCCTCTTTTGTTCATTCTAGAATGGGATGCATAGGTTCGAACAAGTATGCATTAGTGTCATCATAGCGTAGACACCTGCATTAGACATTAAGTCATTGCATACACTGACATGTTTAGATTAGTCACTCTTTTACACTTTGTGATGCATTCAAGTTTGTGTTTATTAAAGTATTAAAGAATCGTTATATTTTCGGCATAGCGAGGATGGCCGTGTATAATATTGTGTCGGTTGTAAGTAATTGACGTGCCTACAGTTTCATATGCGGGACTTGGAATTTACAAGAAGATATAAAGATGAATTTGATGCTAATAATTACTTAAATACTAAAGTTATATCTACCATGTTGTAATTCATTTATTTATTCTGCTGCGTGTTGATGTAAAAGACTTTGATGTAATAAAAGTTTCAAATTCCTTGTAAAATTGTACAAAGTGAAGTGTAAAGATCTGTGGAACTTTGAATTCAGGCTTATTTGGAATTCGGGGGTGTTACAGAGTGGTATCAGAGCCACGTTTTAATAAGTAGTACAAATTTACAAGGACGACACATTAGGGTGGATAGTAGAGTGTGAGTTTCAACTTATGGAGATTTAAATGTAAGTAGTTTACACTTGTCTTGCCCTATATGCTGATATTTCTCCTCTTTTCCCTATAAAATGGCCAATCATCATGATCCCGAGAATGAGGTGGGATGGTTCGTTCCCTTCGAGGAAGAAGAGGAAGAACCAATGGAGGAAGAAGAAGACCCAGAGGAAATAGAAGAAGAACTACTCGAGTCCAGGGAGATTGCTCCACCTTCGCCTGATTCCCTAGAAGAATCCTCAGACGAAGAACCCATTCAAGATGACCAAGATGGTGTTGTTGCCTCTCTTCGGAGGGGGTTGGATGCTCAGAAGTGGAGAATAAACCACTTAGAAGCACAATGGGCAGAAGATAAGGAGCGCATTCAAGAATTGAGTTACCAAGTATGTGAACTCGAGAAGGCTCGGCACGTGAATGATCGACACTTCACCAAACTGGACCACATAACTCGTTGGAACAAGCAGGAGTGTCATCAGAGGTTTGAATATGTGGAGAAAGAAATTCAGGAATTATGGGGAAAGCTTAGAGAAGCCGAGAGGAACCGTAGAATCTAGGATGTCTTTATATTAAAGTGATGTAATGGATGTAATGAAGCAAATTTTCTTTCCGAATGTAAAAAGTTTAAATTTTGGAATGAATAAAAATTTCGTTGAAGGAATGTAAAGTTGTGCTATTTATGGTGATCAATGACAAATTTCATGACCAGAAATGGCTGGACGAAGGAACAGAAACGGCGATCTTGGGCATCGCCTCATTGAGTTGGCGGTCTTAGGGGTCGACATCATTATTGGCATAGACTGGATGTCAATCTACAGTGCCATTATTGAGTACAGGAGTAAGGAGGTTGTGGTGAAAGCACCAGGAGGATCAGCTGTTACATTTCAAGCGAAAAGGAAGTGTAGGACACTGGTATGTGGGTATAAAGTGGGGAAAATTAGCTCCGAGATACATAGGTCCTTATTAGACATTGAAGAGGATTGGGAAGACAGCTTATCGTAGAGAACTTCCGCAAGAGTTGGCTCAAGTACACAATGTTTTCCATGTGTCCATGTTATGAGGTTACATTCCAGATCCAAGTCACCATTTACCCGAAGTGCCAGAGGGCCTGCATTTAGATTTGAGCTATACAGAGCGTCCAGTGGAGATTGTGGATCGTCGGGAGAAGGCCTTGAGGAACAAGACGATACCGATGGTCAGAGTCATCTGGAGGAACTAATTTGTTAAGGAGGCCACTTGGGAATCAGATGAGAGGATGATAAGAGATCACCATGAACTTTTCAATTAAATTTGTAAACGGTTTCCTTTTCTTTCTTTGTCTTTTTCTCACTCTTAAAGTGTAGTTCCGAGGACGAAACTATTCTAAGGAGGGAGTGTTGTAACATCCCATATTTTTTTATATATATAAAAATACATTTTTTTCTATTTTTGCATGTGCAACGCACGTGCAATTTCCTCCCATCTTTCATTCAAAAATATTTTAGTAGTATACATGAGTTCTCTTTTTATTTTTAATTTATTTAGTTGTCTTATTAAAACCCATAGGCCTAATAGAAGACTCTAAGCCCACTAGAATAAATTAATTAAATTAAACCAAGCCCACAAAAGAAGCCCACTAAGAGAAACCTACAATTTGTTGTACATTTTCTTACAAATGTCATGTAACAACTAATTGATACACAAATAAAAATAAAAATATGTACCAAAAAATGAGAGAGTGCAATGTGCACTTGTGCACTACACGTGCACGTGTAAGCACAAGAAGTGCATGGCCGGCCTTGGATTGGAGTGGGGAGAGTGGGAGAGTGGGAGAGTGGAGTAGTGGGTAGTTATGGGGAGTTGTGGATCAAATCCTAGCCATCCATTTCTCCTATAAATATCCCCCCCCCTCCCTAGTGTTTGTCATTTGCACCAAACTAAGAATCAAAAAAAAAAAAAAACAAAGAAAGAAAGAAAGAAAGAAAGAGAGTTTTGTCTTGAAATTCTTGGAGGCTTGGAGTTGTTCTTGCTAGGTGGATAAGAGCTAGGCAATCGTGTTGGAGCTAGGAACTTTCTAGGAATTATTTTCTACCATTGCAAAACTTCATTGAGGTGGGTGTTTCTTAAATACTTTCTAATTTTAGTAGTATGATGCATGATAGTTGACATATGGCTTAGTTGTTGATTGAGATGAATGAATGTTGATATATGTTTAGTTGTTAAATGGCTTAGTTGTTATTTTAATTATATAATGATGTTGTGGTTAAAATAAATGCTGGAACTCATGTGGAATTCAAAGAGAACAAGAACATATATTTAGTGGATTGTGGGAATAGAAATCTTTTAATCGGTGCATATTAGGATGTTCACATAATAGTCAAATTAATGCAATATGTATGAAAAAGTTTTAAGATGCTATTATAGTAGAGAAAGATGGAAATAGTTTCACAAATGTGTATTTTTATTGGCATAAAGAAATTCTATATTGGTGTTTTTGAGGAGGAACCCTAGTTTATTTCAAATTCGAAAATGTATTCTTTAAATACAAATTGGAAAGAAACTTATTACGATGTTTAAAAAACAAGAGTTTTATAAAGTTTAGTATTTGCTGCTATACTGTATTTTTAAACAAATTATTCTGGAAGAAGTTTTGATTTGAAAGAAACAAACTAATTGAGAAATCGAAATTTTTGTAACGGAAAGTTATAAATAGACAGAAAGTATAAGGGTATTTCAACTCCTAATTATAACAAAAAATGAGTTTGTGCATACTGGTTCTCGACGTGGGTTTAAGGAGCTATGAACAGTGCCGCTAGTCTTGGGTTCGAGTCTTGAAGTGGCTCTGTTTTTATTAAATTTTATTTTTTTAAACCAAATCACCGAAGACCTTTATAAAAGGATTTCGAGTTCGCCTTTAATCACCCAGTGCCTTTGGCCTTCTTGGTCTTCGGGTGCACTCTGAGTTAGTCACTGTAGCTCGACGGGGGTCTTGGGTTCGAAACCTGGCAGCCTCTCTTTTTGATTATTTTTGGTATTTAAGAGTTTTAAAGTGCAACAAAAAAAAGGAAAAATATTCTATTATTCCTATAAAATTATTTAGACTTTATAAAAAATATTTCCACAATATTTTGATATATTTTGTGAGAATTGGAAGTGGATTTCATAATAAAACTGTGGGATGAAGAACTTGATTATTCTCCTTAAAATGTGACTCTTGTTTAATTAAAGAAAAAGATGAAAATTTTGAAATGCAATTAAAATCCTCTTGACGAGATGTTATAGTAATTGATTGAGAATATTTGAATTTGCACACAATGCTATAAGTGATTAAATTGATAATGAAAGTGAAGGGAGTTACTTCTTGTTGTAAGAATATAAAAAAATATTTTTCTTTGAGAAAGAGACTGTGAATAAAGAAATTGAAGTATTATTTTGAGCTTGAATATAACATATTGTTGATCTCTAGAACGAGATAGTTGTTGGAATCTATAGGCTAGGCGAGACCCTAGTGACCGACAGTATTTATTAATGAGATTTGAGGAGTAACCAGTTGGGTTGACCCTCTTTGAGAAATAGCCAGTATGGGATGACTTGCTCTTGTGTTGGTTTAAGTCCGGTAGGGCGAGCTAGCTCTAGGTTGTGATGATTTCTTCTAAAACAAACTAAAAACTTAAGGATATGCAGGGGAGACGTGAAGAAAGTAAGAGAAAAACACAAGTATGAGGGCCTCGGATTCACGGTGTGAGAGTTTTCACAGGCTATTTACATGATGTGTCATGTCATGACGTGGATCCATCTCCGGAATTATCGAGATCGTGGCGATGCTTGTGGGGTGCTTGGTGACTATGTAGTGCCGTCGTCTCATGACGGAGGCGAATTGTTCATAAGCTGTCTACATGATGTGTCATGTCATGACGTGGAATTTCCCTCTAGGCTATCCGGACATGGGCTCGTAACTCATAAAACATCTAAGAACTTACCGTAATTACCGTAGTAGTTAAACTCATAGTGAGAGATCCAACCCTACAAGATGAAGCACAGTTAAGGCCTTGCCCTCGGATCTATGTAGAATGGGATGCATAGGTTCGAACAAGTATGCATTAGTGTCATCATAGCGTAGATACCTACATTAGACATTAATTCATTGCATACACTGACATGTTCAGATTAGTCACTCTTTTACACTTTGTGATGCATTCAAGTTTATGTTTGTTAAAATATTAAAT
This sequence comes from Hemerocallis citrina, assembly GCA_017893485.1. NCBI lineage: Eukaryota > Viridiplantae > Streptophyta > Magnoliopsida > Asparagales > Asphodelaceae > Hemerocallis > Hemerocallis citrina. The sequence continues at coordinate 10,096,832 of CM030365.1, read as the reverse complement.
AATCGTTATATTTTCGGCATAGCGAGGATGGCCGTATATAATATTGTATCGGTTGTAAGCAACTGACGTGCCCACAGTTTCATATGCAGGACTTGGAATTTACAAGAAGATATAAAGATGAATTTGATGCGGATGATTACTTAAATGCTAAAGTTGTTACAATTGTATATCTACCATGTTGTGATTCCTTTATTTATTCCGCTGTGTGTTGATGTAAAAAAAATTATTGTAATAAAAGTTTCAAATTCCTTGTAAAATTGTACGAAGTGAAGTATAAAGATCCTCTGGAACTTCGAATTCAGGCTTATTTGGAATTTGGGGGGTTACATTTGCTCTTCCCTTGATAAAGAGATAGAGTCGGTTGCTCTTTCCTTGATGAAGAGATAGAGTTATTTCCTCTATGGGGGATTTGACTAACAACCCTAATATGCTAGAAATCTCCTTACTTAGTCTATAATTAAGCCTTATCTACTGGCCTTCTACTGGCCTGGCTGAGCTGATGGGCCTGGTGGGAACCTATATTTCTCTAGTGGACTTGCAGTTGCTTTAAAATTACCATTCTACCTCATAGATGCTTTGAGATGCGTGCCCAACTCTTATTGCAAACGAGTTTATAAAGCTACTGTTGGGATTATTTTGTAGTTTACAAAGATAAAAAGGCCAAAGAGATAGGTAGTTGTCAAGTTTGTGGAAAGAGTTTTGTCGTTGGTACCCATACAACTTCTAATTTAATAAAGCATCATTATAAATGATATAGTGATTTTTTCAACTCAAGTTTGTGGAAATGATAAATGGAAGTGCTAGTTGGAGGCTTATATTATCTCATCTACTTCACAATGAAGCTACAAGTGTGAGCAAAGACTATGAACAAATAAAAGTAGATCATAAACAGACTGTATTGAATCTACTGATGTTGTAAATTGTAGTTTTTGAAGCTGTTGGGCAATCTATGTAATCTTTGCTTGTATGTCATGATATTACAGTCCACCCATAAGCAGAAGCTGCTGCTCGAAAATTAAGAAGAGCTGATAATGGATTTGTATTGAGCATGAATGAAGAAATTATAATAATTGTTCAAAAAAGATATTAAAAATCTTTTAAAAGGATCAAATAAATCCCTAAAAAAATGGTAGGTAAGCGCGGGTGGGTACCCACGGGTCGGGTCCAGGTTGGAAAAAATCCAGCACGTTTTTTGCGGTTTCTTTCAACCCGGCCCGTTGGACCCGTGGCTCAGGCAACCTATAAATGTGGGTACCCATGGGTATCGGTTTTCCAGGTTAGTCCAGCCCTTTCTCTCTCTCTCTAGTCCATGATTACAACACCAGGGACCCGCTCAACTGCGTACACACCTAAGCGCGTACGCGCTGCGCTGGTCTGAGGCAATACAAATGGTATCAGTGCCGACTTTCGAGCCCGATGGTAGTGCCACAGTGGATGTACACACTGATAGGATTAGGATAGTACGCTGGCAGTATGGATTTGTAAAGTGAGCGATGAGTGTTTATATAGAATTTTATATGATTCAAGAGCACCTACTAAGTTATAGCACTTTTAGTGAGGCTATGCCCTGTGATGGGGCCGTGGTTGGGTTCTGTAGGGCGCGCGTACGCCCGTAGGCGTGTACGCAGCTGAGTGGGCCCATGGCGTTACAATGACCCTCCCTCTTGTACCTCTTTTTAAAAAAAAGAAATGTATTATCCTATCCAAAAACTCTCTTTTAATGATTAAGGTTTTTCAACATCATGATTTTTTTCGTTTTTAACATCAAGGTTTTAGATGTTATTTGTTTGTTTACTAATTTTTGTAATTTCAGTTTATTTGCAGTAGCATTTGGGGCCGATTGCTTAAACCAGTGGGAAAAACTACATATGAGGTGCATTTACTCATTAATCATTATGTACTTTGTGAAAGAATAGGTAGACGAAGACATGAAAATTTATTTTCATTTGTATACATTATCTGAATGTTGTTATTATGATTTCTCTACAATTTTCTTTTTCTTGAAATATTTCAAATGCATTGCTTTGGTTTCAAGATTTAACTTTGACAATGAGATTCATAAAGTTTGGTTAGAATCATTCATTAGGCCTTCAGGGTGACAACTTTTCAATAAGACTAAGAGGTGCTCGTGGAACGATTGCTACACACTATTTTTTTTAATATAAGAAATTTTATTACTCATATACTTCCATACATATCTTTTTCTTTCAGCAAAAACAATGTAATCTCATTATGTTATTAAATTTGTATGTATATTTTTATGATAATGAATTTTTTTGTTTGTTGAAGTATGAAAAAACACTAATAATTATGGTAGTTTATAAAATTTGTATGTTTGAGAATAACTGTAGTAGTTTTAAAAAAATATTTTTTTTTCACTTTGAAAAGTTTATGCAATATTATCACGCCCTGTTTCCCATTCTACGGGAACACAGGCCGTAACTGAGGCCCAGCAAATGATATAAGTATGCCAACTCATATCATCCATAGGCCATACAAGACTAGGTAGCTCAACAGTACAATAATAATCACATAAACAGGAATATAATACAATAACCAGTATCTGAAATATAAGGACTTACCAAATAGCCAGAGAATATGCAGTGAGTAACAGTTCGACGAGTTCTCTTAATAACCCATCGTCTGTACATGTACAACATAACTCAAAGAAAGACAAATGGGGTACCCGTTAGAGCAAGTTGCGGGCCGCAAGTAGTACAAACAAAAGGGTACAAGAACGGAAATATAATAAAGAACAAGAACCAAGATATAACAAGGAACAACGACAAGAATCAAGGAACATGAAACAAAACGAAGTCAAGTGTGACACAAATAACTATAAACATATGAACGGAAAGACAACAACTTGCAACTAGAAAACAAGTAACGGAAATGGCTTCATGCAACCTTATGAATCAACATCATGTGACTTCTGAATCAAAATCATGTAACTAAATCATGTGACTTGTAACGACATCAAGAAACTGGCAGACAGGATCATGTATGTGCTTAGTGTCAACTTAAGTCTATTCATTTAATTTAGTCCTGTCTAATGTAGCACTTCATGTGTACCACTTATTTACCACATGGTTGCTACATAAAAACAAGTTACCTTTATATTTCGTAGTGGATTCTATAGGGTTGTGTACTCAGGTATCAAGCAATGGCTCACCATATCAAGTAATCTAAATCATATCGAGTAATCCAAATTATCCAAATGTAATCCAAATCATCCAAATGTAATCCAAATCATGCCATGTAACCAAATCAAGTACCACAAAAACTATATTGTCCACTACTAGATCTTTTCCTTAACTCCGGCTTGTTACTTTTTATTACAAAATAAACATGATCAAGAGATAACGAGAACAAAATCGGGACGGGACAAGGATGTATCAAGAGCTTATGTGATGCAAGGAACATGTTCTTGATATGGCTAAAAATGGGATTAAATCGGGACCGTTCAAATCAAGCATGGATCTTAAAGCTCACAGGGGCAAAACGGTAATTTCACCTACAGACGGGTCCGAAATGGAAACTGGGTCTCTTCTTCAAAGCCCAGTAACCCGTAAACAGATTTGTCCTATTGGATGCGGATACCAACCCGTTATAGACCAATCCAAAAGGATAAAGAGGAATCCAGATTCGTAATTATCCTTAAGAGGTGGTTTTAACCACTTCTTATCCATCCACATCGGGAAATAGAGATTTGTCCCTATCTTGAAACAGATCCTTCAGGCGACTATAAATACCCCTCTCCCCCCACCTTTACAAGGTAATGAATCTTTGCCTACCTAAAGCTCTTTCTTAATCTCAATGATTATTGACAAGAGCGTCGGAAGGTTCGTTGCCGGGATCCATCCCAGTGTATCGAACTTTGTGCAGGTTTGTGGCAGCTGCAAGGAGCAAGTCAACACAAAGGAGGACTCAACAGGTTCGCTCTACTATTTTGCTTAAAGAACTCATAAATTCATCTGTTTGCTCCCACACCCGAAATTAGTAGCAACAGTTTGGCAATGTCTGTGGGAAACAGAAGCAGCAATCCTGTCTTCTTCCATCAACTCAACCAGTTTCAAGCCATGCCTCCTAAGATGGGAAAGGCCACGGTCTCTAACCGCATGGCCACTCCCGCACCTTCTCCTCCATTCCATGAGGTTTCCCCTCAATCCATTCAGCAGGTTCAGCAACCTGGGCAACCTCTCCTCTAACCCGTCCAGCAACCACAGCCTGGACGTCCTCTTCCTCAACAACCTCAGCCCCAGCAGGCCCCTCCAGGGCCACAAGAGGCTAGTGCAGACCCTCCCACCGAAGTTGACAAGGGCAACCCCCTCACCGCGACCGTGTATCAATACATAACCCCTAGTCGGACTCCATGGCCTCGTATAGTCCTCCGATGCAGAAGGACCTCCGGCACATCATCATCAATAGGCAGTATGGGGAAGATCACCGGACCCGCTTGGATGAGAGGTGGACCCATGATGGGATACCCCACCGAGAACATCAAAGGGGTCCAACGATCCGATCCGCTAGGGCCAGATCCCCCCACAGGCCAGATCATAGGAGGTCCAACTCTCCCAGGAGGTGGAGGGAGTCACCCCAGCATCGCCAAAGACGAAGCTGCTCTCCAGTCAACCGACCCGCCCCTAGGGACCACCGAGAGCAGGAGGATCCCGTCATAAGGACAGAGTTCCAACAATTCCAGGAGGCAGTTCTGAGGGCCCTCAATGTCACCCCAGACCACGGGCAGTGGGCGCCCAGTCCTCCACCTGTCGAAGACCATAGGCGCCGTATGCCCAGTCCTCAACCAGTCTCGAGCTATCGTCATCACACTCCCAGTCCCCTTGATGTTGAATATTTGCAAGTGTACAAAATCGCACAAGTAATATAGAGAGGTGAGTAGAGTGTCGAACCCACAAGGACTAGATATTTTACTGAGTACCGATATCACTAGATTAATCACTATTTGGAAGATCGAACCTTATATGATAAAACAACTAAATTAACTTAATCTACTTAAAACTAACTAAATTGGTGAAGAGGGAGAGGGCTGTGAAACTATGAAGCTCTTGTACTTTGTTTAATGGTAAAATTAGTTCTAGGGCTCTTGGTTCACCTCGTTTATCACACACACAAATTATAATTCCTTATAAATAAAAATATTATCTTTCCAAGTTGTCGACCAAAATCCTAAAGATATTAACCACTCTATCCACGTAGTCTAAAAATTATTCTCAACTAATTCTTCGCCTATCCATCAAATTATTAATTGAGAAATTAGATTTCTTAACGGTCACGTCCTCCAATATACGGTGTTAATTTTTATTAATCACAAATAACCTGTTCGGTCTCTTTATGATTTGAAAAATCATACAAATGTCTATCCACCATGTTGTACGCATAAATAATAAAAATTAAAACACAACCAGGAAAAATAAAATAAAAATAAGGAATTAAAATTTGTGTTCTACAAAACTCGGCTACATCTTAGCCTCTAGATCAATAGATTCAGTTCATGTTCATTTTGCAATTAATAAAAATGTTTGGATTGCATCTAGAAGAAGTTGGAGAAGAAAATGAGATACAAAAAGGAATACAAAATTTAATAATGCAAACCAGTCCTTTCTCTCTCTCTTTCTGTCTCGAAAATCGAACCCTAAAAAGCTGTCGCCTGTCAGCCGTCTCGTCGCATGCGTCGCCAGCTCAGCACCGAAGTCTGCGCCTGCTGTTGTCCTGTGAGTTCTGCGCTGAGTCAGAAGAGATGTCTGCTGTCGCCGTCAATGCACAGGAGCCAGGTCCACTCGGGATAGGGAGCCTGTCACTGCACGCCACGTCAACGCTTCAGGTTGCTGTCGATTTGCGTGCGTGCCACGTCAGGAAAAGAGGAAGCGTCCCCACCTGTCACGTGGGCCCCCTTGGTTGCTGTTGTTGCACACGTCAAGAAGAAGAAGCAGCGCGTGGATCCTTGTTTGAAGCTCTGATGAATTCTCTCTCTCCGCTTGGTTATGCGTGAGAGACAGAGAAAAAGATATTTTTTTTTTCTTGAATTGTATCAGCCGTCACCTCTTGAATTCTTTTCTCTGCCTTTGCTTGTATTTATAGAGAACGGAGGAGGAGTTTAGGGTTTGCATTTTTTGCATAAAAGTCCACACTCTTGCTTTATTTCCTTCTTTTTTAATTCAGAATTTTATTTATTTCTCTTTCTTTCTTTTCTTCCTTTTCTGCCCACCATGTACTGCTGCATACACAAAATAATACCTGAAATTAGGATTTTTAAATAAAATAAAATTAATTAGTTTAGAATTAATTAAACTAACTATAAATCATATTAGCGTATAAAAATCCTTTTAAAATTATTTGTCGCACTTTTAACTCAACAAAACAATAAAAATTTATAAATCCATTATTTTACTTTGTTTGTTGATTTTTTTCCACAAATCTTTACTTTTTGCATCAAAAATATTATTTCTTCAAAAATAATTAATTAAATGAAATCCTATAGAAATAAGATGAATTATAGACAATATCAACGAAAACAAGCAATTTTAATAGGTAAATGAGTACAAATATTTGTATATAAATTAGACACATCAAATACCCCCAAACTTAAGATTTTACTTGTCCTCGAGCAAAAAGTAGAATCATGAACAAGGTAATAATAATAGTAGGCTCAACCCATCACACTAAAAATTCTTATCATGCAAGCATCAAAATTTCAATTAAAAATATAAACAATTGCAAATAAAGTAACCCTAAGCATACCCACTTTCTCCAGTGCAATTATTTATTCATAATTCTCAACCCAATCGCATTTGTCATGCAATTCAGGTAATTATAGTATGCAACAACTCAATCTGTGATTATCCCTTCTCTCTACTACAAACCGAGTAGCAAACTAGAGGGTTTTTTTTTTGTTTTTTTTTTGTTTTTTTTTGTTTTGTTTTTTTTAGTCTCTTCTTTAAGTCGTCACTTGCCTTTTGACGCGAATGCAAATCATTTGTGATGAATTCACCCGGTTACTCAACAAGTCACAAACTTAAAGTGCTTTGCATACTCATATTTCAAGTTGCCGTTTTACGTAAAGGTAAACATTTGTGATGAATACCCCTAGTTACTAAGAAACTCAAAACATTGGAGTAGATTGACTTTATTCACAATACATTTTTTATTATTTTTTTTCATTATTACTCTATTTACTTAAACTCTGTTTAGGACTAGATCAAAGGGGATAATCACAAAAAAAAGCATCACATTTGTCTTTAATGTATAATAGCATGACCCACACAATTTTGTAAGGAATTTTGATACTCAATAATCCTAAAGTAAATAAGTATGCTTAATCTTGCTTTATAGGAAATTGTTTATCCCAAAAAAAAATTTATTTCAATGCTTATCACAATAAAGAACTCAAAAGTGTAAAGGTAAGCCTAATTATAATCCTTTTGTTTTGTTTTTCCTTTCAAAAATAATAAAAATAAAAATGAATTTTGTAAACCTTCCCCCCAAACTTGAATATCACATTGTCCTCAATGGGAAAGAAAAATAAAAACAAAAAGAATGCAAAAAGTTTAGAATATCTCCCCTGATTCGTCTTTAAATTTCTGCACGCGCAGCGTTCAGTATTTTGGCGATATCTGGAGCTTTAGATATCGAAATGGGCTGATTTTTTTTTTGCTGGAAAGCTAAGACAATTTTCTACAACTTATCTTGGAATCACTTTTCCAGATTATGACTTCAAACTGCTCAAAAACAGCCATCAATGCATGTGTTCAAAACAGCTCCGCCCGGCGACTTCCAAAATTTATGCAATCCTACAAGATAAAATCAAAAATTAAAATAAAATAAACTAAAAGGTAAATAAAAACTAAATGCAATAAAAGAAAACATGGGTTGCCTCCCAAGAAGCGCTAAGTTTTAAGTCTTCAGCCAGACTTTCTTCATCTTTTCATTATTGTTTGGCCTTCTCAATGTGCATGATTTCCTTGCTAACTTCATTACCCATGTATGGCTTCAACCGCTGTCCATTCACCTTGAATGTCCCTTTTTGCTCATCATAGATTTCTATTGTTCTGTATGGAAACACTCGTGTGACAACAAATGGACCCGTCCACCTAGATCGCAATTTTCCTGGAAAAAGTTTAAGTCTTGAATTAAATAACAATACTTTCTCCCCTTCCTTGAATTCTCTTCTCAAATATGCTTATCGTGCCATCGTTTAGTCTTTTCTTTATAGATCTTGGCATTTTCATAAGCATCATTGCGAAACTCATCCATCTCATTTAGTTGCAACATTCTTTTTCCGCCAGCATCTTTCATGTCAAAATTTAGTGTCTTTATTGCCTAATAAGCGCGATGCTCAAGTTCAACTGGTAAGTGACATGCTTTACCATACACCAATCTATATGGTGACATTCCAATTGGTGTTTTAAATGCCGTCCTATAGGCCCATAATGCATCATCCAATTTTCTTGCCCAATCCGTTCGTGCCATATTCACTCTTTTCTCAAGTATTCGCTTCAACTCTCTATTTGAAACCTCCACTTGACCACTTGTTTGAGGATGATATGGTGTGGCCACATGATGAGTAACTCCATACTTAGCAAATAAAGCATTAAATTGACGGTTGCAAAAATGTGTTCCTCCATCACTAATAATTGTCCTTGGAGCTCCAAATCGTGAAAAGATATTTTTTCTAATGAAGTTCACCACTACTCTTGCATCATTTGTTGGTAGTGCAACAGTTTCCACCCACTTGGAGACATAATCTACAGCAACCAAAATATATTTATTAGAAAATGAGGATGGAAAAGGATCCATAAAATCTATCCCCCAAACATCAAATAATTCAATCACTAAAATATTATTTAGGGGCATCTCATGTTTCCTAGAAATATTTCCCACCCTTTGACAATTATCACATAATTTAACAAAATTAAAAGCATCTTTAAAAATTGAGGGCCAAAAGAATCCTGATTGTAAGATTTTTGCTGCTGTTTTTGTTCCACTAAAATGGCCACCACATTCCAATGTATGACAATGTTTGAGTATGCTTTCCATCTCCTCTTCAGGCACACATCTCCTTATTACTTGATCTGCACAATGGCGAAATAAGAAAGGTTCCTCCCAAAAATAATATTTCAAGTCAGAGAAAAATTTCTTCTTTTGTTGATAAGTAAAATCAGGAGGTAGAATTTTTGATACCAAATAATTTACTATCTCGGCATACCATGAAGGAGTTTGTATCATCATTAAATACTCATCTGGAAATTCTTCATTGATTGGTGCAACCTGCAATTTGTTTTCATCTTTTGGTTCAATGCGAGATAAATGATCGGCAACCACATTTTCCACACCCTTTTTGTCTTTTATTTCCACACCCTTTTTGTCTTTTATTTCCACATCAAATTCTTGTAAAAGTAGAATCCAACGAAGCAATCGAGGTTTGGCTTCCTTCTTTGCAAGCAAGTACTTGAGGGCTGAATGATCCGTGTACACAACCACCTTTGAATCTATCAAATAAGATCGAAATTTGTCAAAAGCATATACAACAGCTAATAATTCTTTTTCAGTAGTAGCATAATTAAGCTGTGCTTCTGTCAAAATTCTACTTGCATAATAAATGGTGTGAAAACATTTATCTTTTCTTTGCCCCAAAACAGCACCTATTGCCACATCACTAGCATCACACATTAATTCAAAAGGCATATTCCAAACTGGTGCAATAATGATAGGTGCTGAAATCAATTTCTTTTTCAATGTTTCAAAAGCATGCAAGCAATCATGAGAAAAATTAAAAGGTGTGTCTTTATTTAAAAGTTTGCAAAGAGGTTTAGTGATTAAAGAAAAATCTTTTATAAATCTTCGATAAAATCTTGCATGACCTAAGAAACTTCTCACTCCTTTAACATTAGTTGGTGGTGGTAGCTTTTCAATGACATCAATTTTAGCACGATCCACTTCAATTCCCTTAAAGGAAACTTTGTGCCCTAACACAATTCCTTCTTTCACCATAAAATGACATTTCTCCCAATTTAGAACCAAATTTGTTTCCTCGCAACGTTGCAAAACCAAAGATAAGTTAGATAAACAATTATCAAATGAATAACCAAAAACTGAAAAATCATCCATAAAAATTTTAATAAATTTCTCAACCATATCAGAAAAAATTGACATCATGCAGCGTTGAAATGTGGCGGGGGCGTTACAAAGACCAAAAGGCATCCTTCTATATGCAAAAGTTCCATATGGGCAAGTAAAGGTTGTCTTTTCTTGATCTTCTGGTGCTATGGCAATTTGATTGTATCTCGAATACCCATCAAGAAAACAATAGTAAGAATGGCCTGCAAGTCTTTCAAGCATTTGGTCAATGAAAGGTAATGGAAAATGATCTTTTCTAGTTGCATCGTTTAATCTTCTATAATCTATGCACACTCTCCATCCCGTGACTGTTCTTGTTGGTATTAGCTCATTATTATCATTTTTTACTACAGTTATTCCTCCTTTCTTTGGCACAATATGTATAGGACTTACCCATGCACTATCTGAAATTGGATAAATGATACCTGCATCTAAAAGCTTTAATACCTCCTTATGCACCGCTTCTTGCATTAATGGATTTAATCTTCGTTGTGGCTGCACAATAGGTTTAAAATCACCCTCCATTAGAATTTTATGCATGCAAATTGAAGGGCTAATCCCTTTTATATCAGAAATGTTCCATCCCAAGGCAGTTTTATGTTTTCTCAAAACTCTCAACAATTTTTCTTCTTCAAGATTATTCAAAAAATCATTGATAATAACAGGAAAAGTGGTGTTTTGGCCTAAAAATGCGTACCTCAAACTCGATGGGAGTTGTTTAAGCTCAAGTTGTTGTGGTGATGAAAAAATAAGTGGTGTATCTTCCAAATTTTTATCATAATCACAAATCTCTTCATTTTCTAATTTAAGTGTTTCTGCATTTGTTAAGCATTCTTCTAAATGTAATTTAGCCATTTCATCCAAATGTGTTTCTTCCATGACTTCACTTACTTGAAAGCATGCATGAACTTCTGAGGGAAACTCCATGGATTTAAATACATCAAATGTTACCTGTTCGTTGTCAACCCTTAGAATAAGTTTACCTTGTTGCACATCAATCAATGTTCGCCCTGTTGCAAGAAAAGGTCTCCCCAAAATTAAAGGGATTTGTTCATCTTCCTCCATATCAAGTACAATAAAATCAACTGGAAATATGAATTTGTCAACTTTCACCAAAACATCTTCAACGATCCCTCGTGGATATTTGATTGACCTGTCCGCCAATTGCAAGGAAATTATTGTAGGCTTTGCTTCTCCAATACCTAGTTTCATGAAAACAGAATATGGCATGAGATTAATACTCGCTCCCAAATCACATAGTGCTTTATGAAAAGAAAAATTTCCAATAGTGCAAGGAAATGTAAAACTCCCTGGATCTTTAAGTTTAGGTGGCAGCTTCTTTTGCAAAATTGCACCACTTTCTTCAGTTAACATCACCATCTCATGCTCTTCTAGCTTCCTCTTGTTTGATAAAATTTCCTTCAAAAATTTAGCATATTTAGGCATTTGTTCCAAGGCTTTAATAAGAGGAATATTAATATGCAATTGCTTGAAAATGTTTAAAAATTTTGCAAATTGATTATCAAGCTTATTCTTTTTAAGTCTTTGTGGAAAAGGAATAGATTGATTATAAGGAGAATGAGTGCAAGTGTTAGAATTTAACTCCCCTGAAATGGTTTGACTTGACTCTCCTTTGTGCTGCGTTTGTTCTTCCATTGTTTGTTCCTTCTCACTTTGTTTTTCATCCACATCTTGTTCTAAATTTTTGATTTGTGGCTGCCCAATTGTTGCCCCACTTCTAAGTGTTACTGCCTTCACATGCTCTTTGGGGTTTACAATTGTGTTGCTTGGTAAAGTTCCTGCAGCTCTTTCATTAAGAATATTAGAAATTTAACTAATTTGTACCTCGAGATTGTGGATGGAAGCCGCAGTTGAATTTGCAACATTTTGAATTGCTTGATCTGTCTTTTGCATGTATTGCTTGAACATTTCTTCTAATGTTGGCTTCTTTTCTTGTTGTTGAAAATTTTGTTGTGGTCCAGCTCCTCCTTGATTATTGTTCCTAGAAAAGTTGGGGTGATTTCTCTATCCTGAATTGTATGTGTTTGCATAAGGGTTGTTTTGCCTTTGAAAATTTGACACATAATTTGCTTGTTCTGCATTTGATGGAGCAAAAGGGTTCCCCTCTTGGCAATCTGCATTAGAATGATTCCCTGCACAATAATCACAAATGATATGAGATTGAATAGCATTAACATTCATATTCCCTATTTGCTTAGATAAAATATCAATTTTTGCATTTAAATTAGAAATAGGGTCAAGTTCAAAAACTCCCGCCACTTTTCTTTGCATTATTCTTTCTGAGGATCACTGATAATTATTAGATGCCATTTCTTCTAAAAGGTCATAAGCTGCTTCATGAGTTTTGCTCATTAAGGCACCTCCAGCTGCTGCATCTACCATGGATCGATTTGTAACCCCCAACCCGTTATAGAAAGTTTGCACTTGTAGCCATTATGAAAGTTCATGATGAGGACACTTTCTTAATAGATCTTTGTACCTCTCCCATGCATCATATAATGACTCTGTCTCAAGTTGAGTGAATGTTGTGATGTCATTTCTTAACTTTGTTGTTTTTGCTGGGGAAAAATACTTTGTCAAAAATTTTTGTGCTAAACCTTCCCAAGTTGTAATAGCTCCCTGTGGTAAAGAATTCAACCAAGCCTTTGCCCTATCTCTAAGTGAGAAAGGAAAAAGTCTCAATCGAATAGCATCATTCGAAACTCCATTGTGTTTGAAGGTATCACATATTTCGAGAAAGTTTGCGATGTGAATATTTGGATCATCATGTGCTAGTCCTCCAAATTGAACTGTTTGCTGAATCATCTGAATAATTGCGGATTTGATTTCAAAATTGTTTGCTTCAATTACTAGCCTTGTGATACTTGATAGCGTTCCTTCAAATGAGGGCATTGCATAATCCCTCAAAGCTTTGTTCTCCTCTCTGTTCGCCATTGATAAAGAGGATGTGGTCTTTTCTTTCTTTTCCTTTCTAATTTGTCGTAAGGTTCTTTCAATTTCTGGGTCAAAAAGTTTAGGCTCCAATGGGTTAGATCTGGGCACACACCTAAACCCTGAAAAACAAGTAAATAAAAAAAAAAAAAAAATCAAAAGGATAAAGAAGAAAAATAAAACAACAAAAATAAAAAATAAAAATCCTAAATCCTGAAATATAAAAATAGAAAACTAAATACAAATAAAAATAAAATAAAAGTAAAAGTTAGTAAAAAGAATATAAAAGATGTAAAATAATAATAAAATAAAAATAATTACAAAAAAAAATCCAAACTAGCAATAATCTAGCAATTTTCAATATCAATAAAAGAATAACTAGTCCCTGGCAACGGCGCCAAAAACTTGATGTTGAATATTTGCAAGTGTATAAAATCGCACAAGTAATATAGATAGGTGAGTAGAGTGTCGAATCCACAAGGACTAGATATTTTACTGAGTACCGATATCACTAGATTAATCACTATTTGGAAGATCGAATCTTATATGATAAAACAACTAAATTAACTTAATCTACTTAAAACTAACTAAATTGGTGAAGAGGGAGAGAGCTGTGAAACTATGAAGCTCTTGTACTTTGTTTAATAGTAAAATTAGTTCTAGGGCTCTTGGTTCACCTCGTTTATCACACACACAAATTATAATTCCTTATAAATAAAAATATTATCTTTCCAAGTTGTCGACCAAAATCCTAAAGATATTAACCACTCTATCCACGTAGTCTAAAAATTATTCTCAACTAATTCTTCGCCTATCCATCAAATTATTAATTGAGAAATTGGATTTCTTAACGGTCACGTCCTCCAATATACTGTGTTAATTTTTATTAATCACAAATAACCTGTTCGGTCTCTTTATGATTTGAAAAATCATACAAATGTCTATCCACCATGTTGTACGCATAAATAATAAAAATTAAAACACAACCAGGAAAAATAAAATAAAAATAAGGAATTAAAATTTGTGTTCTACAAAACTCGGCTACATCTTAGCCTCTAGATCAATAGATTCAGTTCATGTTCATTTTGCAATTAATAAAAATGTTTGGATTGCATCTAGAAGAAGTTGGAGAAGAAAATGAGATACAAAAAGGAATACAAAATTTAATAATGCAAACCAGTCCTTTCTCAATCTCTTTCTGTCTCAAAAACCGAACCCTAAAAAGCTGTCGCCTGTCAGCCGTCTCGTCGCATGCGTCGCCAGCTCAGCACCGAAGTCTGCTCCTGCTGTTGTCCTGTGGGTTCTGCGCCGAGTCAGAAGAGATGTCTGCTGTCGCCGTCAATGCACAGGAGCCAGGTCCACTCGGGATGGGGAGCCTGTCACTGCACGCCACGTCAACGCTTCAGGTTGCTGTCGATTTGCGTGCGTGCCACGTCAGGAAAAGAGGAAGCATCCCCACCTGTCACGTGGGCCCCCTTGGTTGCTGTTGTTGCACACGTCAAGAAGAAGAAGCAGCGCGTGGATCCTTGTTTGAAGCTCTTATGAATTCTCTCTCTCTCTCTCCGCTTGGTTATGCGTGAGAGATAGAGAAAAAGATATATTTTGTTTTTCTTGAATTGTATCAGTCGTCACCTCTTGAATTCTTTTCTCTGCCTTTGCTTGTATTTATAGAGAACGGAGGAGGAGTTTAGGGTTTGCATTTTTGCATAAAAGTCCACACTCTTCCTTTATTTCCTTCTTTTTTAATTCAGAATTTTATTTATTTCTCTTTCTTTCTTTTCTTCCTTTTCTGCCCACCACGTACTGCTGCATACACAAAATAATACCTGAAATTAGGATTTTTAAATAAAATAAAATTAATTAGTTTAGAATTAATTAAACTAACTATAAATCATATTAGCGTATAAAAATCCTTTTAAAATTATTTGTCGCACTTTTAACTCAACAAAACAATAAAAATTTATAAATCCATTATTTTACTTTGTTTGTTGATTTTTTTCCACAAATCTTTACTTTTTGCATCAAAAATATTATTTCTTCAAAAATAATTAATTAAATGAAATCCTATAGAAATAAGATGAATTATAGACAATATCAACGAAAACAAGCAATTTTAATAGGTAAATGAGTACAAATATTTGTATGTAAATTAGACACATCACCCCTTCCCCGCGAGGACAAATCTTGGGCCTCAACAAGGTATGATCAGAGGGAAGATTCAGTCTACCACCGTCTCCACGAGATGGAGAGGCGCCTGGGCCGACTGGACAGAGAGGAAGAGCAACGGGCGAGGCATTTCTGCCCTCCATTCTCTCGGACTATAATGGAGGCACCGGTCCTGGAAAACTTCAAGCCTCTTCATTTTGAATCATACAATGGGGAGTCCGACCATGCTGACCACATTAAGAGTTTTAAAACTCTCATGATGATACACCAGGCATCGGATGCCCTCCTCAGCAAAACTTTTTCGGCCACTCTGAAGGGGTCTGCAGGGGAATGGTACTCTCGTCTCGCCCCTGCCTCCATCTTCTCCTTCGACCAGCTCGAAGGTCTCTTCCTGACTCACTTTGTGAACAGCCGCAGAGCCGAAAAGACGAGTACCTCCCTGCTGTTGCTTCACCAAAGAAAAGGCGAGCGGCTAAGGGACTACGTCAAACGCTTCACCACGGAGGCCCGATCCATCGCCTCCCTCGATCAATCCGTAGCCTCTGCTGCCTTCCAATCCAATGTTGCCAACGACAGCCTCAGGGCATCCCTCACCAAGAAGTCCCCTCAGGATTTCTCAGAGCTCCTGCTCAGGAGCGAGAAATACATCCGATCGGAAGAAGCTCGTCCTCCAGGAACAAACGGAAGGGCATTGAATAAGAAAGAGCTAAGAAGCTCCAGAAAGACAACGGAGGCCAACGTCGCCCTCCTCCTCACTTCGAGAAGTTCACTCCTCTCAATGTGAGTGTCTCAACCATACTGATGGAAGTTGGGAAGGAGGGTCTTCTACTGCCACCTCCGAAGATGAACACCCCAGGGAAGAAGTGGAACCGGGACAGGTAGTCCCGCTTTCACAGGGACCACGGCCACGACACGGATGACTGTCGAGCCTTGAAGGACGAGATCGAGGCCCTCATTCAGAGAGGGTAGCTCTCCAGGTTTGTGAGGAAGGATAGGGCAGATCCTCCTCCGCCCCTCAGGGGGCTAATAATTAACCCGAGAGGCAAGCGGAGACCCTGGGCTCCGAACCAGAGGTCGTCCTACACCTCATCCACGGAGGCCCAATAGGGGGAGATTCCAACTCCTCCCGAAGAGCCTTCATCCAGGAAGTAAACTCTGTGCAGAACCGTCCTCGCCCCAAGGGCTTGGGCATCCCGGTCACTTTTTTTGATAGAGATCTAGAAAGCGTCCGAACCCCCCCATTGCGATGCCTTAGTAGTAAACCTCCACATGGCCAACTTTGATGTGCATCGGGTCCTAATGGACAAAGGCAGTTCGGTCAATATTCTCTTTCTTGAGGCCTTCTAGGGGCTCAAGCTATCCAGGGATCGGCTCAAGCCCGCTGGTTACACTCTGAACGGGTTCACGGGAGTGATAGTGACGATCAAGGGTGTCATAACTCTCGACGTAACCGCTGGCAAAACTCCCACCACCCGAACCAAGCCGATGGACTTCATGGTGGTGGATGTGAAAGCTGCCTAAAATGTCATCCTAGGTCGGCCGGGCCTAGCTGCTCTACAAGCCGTACCCTCGACTTACCACATGAAGATGAAATTCCCCACCACGGCGGGCGTGGGAGAAGTCAGAGGAAGCCAGGAGGCAGCCCGCAAATGCTACATGACCTCGGTGGGAGGACATGTCCTCTCCCTTGAAGCACTTTAACTCCTCCAAGGGAGTAGCCCACCTATATCGGAGTTGGTCAATGAGCTGGAAGAGGTGGCTTTTTCAGAAGGGGATCCGACCCGCAAATTTCAGATCAGCAAAGTCCTCCCACCACTCGTTCGCTCTGACATTATTCAGTGCATAAGAGGGAATCAAGACCTCTTCTCCTGGACTGCTATTGACATACCGGAAATCTCCGAGGAGCTCCTCATGCATCACCTCAGTGTCGCTTCGGGGGTCAGACCAGTTTAGCATAAGCGACGAAAATTTGCCCCCGAGCGCCAGCAAGCTATCAAGGAGGAGGTTGAGAAACTCCTTAGAGCTCGGTTCATACAGGAGGTGAACTACCCAAAGTGGCTGTCCAATGTCGTATTGGTTAAGAAAGCCAACGGGAGTTGGAGGATCTACATCGACTTCACGGATCTAAACAAAGTCTGCCTAAAGATCCATTCCCGCTCCCGAGCATCGATGCCTTCATTGATGCAACCTCGGGCCATGAACTCTTAAGCTCCATGGATGCATTTTCTGGGTATAATCAAATGAGAATGTTCCCTCCCGATATCCCGAAGACCTCCTTCGTCACTGATCAGAGCCTGTATTGCTACCGGATCATGCCCTTCGGGCTTAAAAATGCTGGTGCCACCTACCAACACCTTGTTAACAAGGTCTTTAAGGACCAGATTGGTCGGAACATGGAATTCTATGTAGACGACATGTTGGTGAAGAGCGTCAGGAGATCGGATCTTGTCTCCGACCTCCAAGAAGCTTTCAATGTGCAGAGGAGGCACAATATGAGACTGAACCCGAATAAGTGTGTGTTTAGAGTCTCATCCAGCAAGTTTTTGGGGTTCATGGTCAGCCAAAGGGGCATAGAGGCCAACACCGAGAAGATCCAGGCCATACTCAACATGGCTCCCCCTCCAATCTTATATATGTGTAGAGACTCACCTGGCGCCTTGCGGCGATAGGGCATTTCCTCTCCAAATTCGGAGAGAAATGCCTCCCGTTCTTCAAGGCCCTCAGGGGGTCTAAAGGCTTCGAATGGGGAAAACATCAACAAGAGTCCTTCGACCAGGTCAAGGCCTACTTGGTCTACCCCCCACTCTTGAGCAAACTAAGGCCCGGGGAAGTCCTCTACTTATACCTCGACACTTCGGAGCAGACCCTCAGCGCTATTTTAGTAAGGAAAGAAGACAAGACGTAGAGCCCTATCTACTATGTGAGTAAAGTCCTTAGGGAAGCTGAGCTCCGTTACCCGAAGCTAGAGAAGATGGCCTATGTCTTGGTCTTGGCAGCCCGAAAGCTTCGCCCCTACCTCTAGTCTCACTCGGTGGTCGTTTTTACCAACCAACCGCTCAAACAAGTCCTCCACAAACCTGAGACTTCTGGGCACCTTATAAAGTAGTCCATCGAGCTAAGCCAACATGATATCAGCTATCAGCCACAAACCGCTATCAAGGCTCAAGCCCTTGCAGAGTTTATAGTGGAGAGCACAATTCCTGATGCCAGCCTAGCGATAAAGGAACCCCCTTTCTGGACTGTATATGTGGATGGGTCCTCGTGTGCCGATGGGAGTGGAGCAGGAGTCATCATGGCAGGCCCAGATGATTTCATCCTCCAATACTCACTCCGCATCAACTTCAAGGTGTCCAACAGCGAGGCCAAGTATGAAGCCCTTATAGCGGGCCTATGCATGGCTTGCAAGGCAAGGGCAAGGCATGGTAAGGTATTTAGCGACTCGCAGCTGGTAGTGAACCAGATATTAGGGGAATACGAAGCGCGAGACGGTCGCATGGCCAAGTACTTGGCCAAGGTCAAAGAACTTATGGCCACTTTTGAGGCACAGCTCCAGCGGATCCCCCAAGGAGAGAATACGCAAGCGGATGCTCTCTCAAAGCTAGCTTCCTCTTCCCTCCAAGGGCTCGAACAAACTGTCTTGATAGAAGTTCTATTGAAGCCCGTCATCGAGGAAAAAGGCCCCGAGCCAGTAGAGATGCTGCCCTTACAACTCGGGGAGAATTGGATGAGGCCTCTGATTGAGTTCCACAAAGATGGGATCCTTCCCTTAGATCCTAAAGAAGCCCGAAAGATCCGAACGAGAGCTGAGCGGTACACCCTCATCGAGGGAGTCTTATACAAATGCTCCTACACCCAAGTAGACAGCAGACCCTACTTGAGGTGTCTCTCCCCCGACGAAGCCCAGTATGCTTTGAAGGAGGTACATGAAGGAATATGTGGCGCTCACTCGGGAGAAAGGTCCCTCACCCGCAAAATCTTGAACTATGGATACTTCTGGCCTACTCTCCTTCACGATGCCGAACAACACATTCGTAGGTGCGGCCCTTGCCAGAAATTCTCAACAATCTACCGCCTACCGCAAGCTCAACTCTCCTCTCTATCCAGTCCAACCCCTTTTGCAATGTGGGGAATGGACTTCTCTGGTGCATTCCCAATAGCAATTGCTCCCACAACTGTTGACACTTGCAAACATTAGCAAAACACAAACTCTCACAAGAAGCTCGAGAAGTGAGTATATTATTTCCTTAAAATTTGAGGTACAAGTGTAATTCTTGACCAAAAACTCATTATTTGAGTACAACTCATATGAAACAAAGACTACAAGATTACAAAATTCTGCCCTAATCCCTCCTAGGGAATGAGATGCTTCTATTAAGCGATAAGCGGGGTCGGCGAGCACTGTGTTGCTGTCGCCTTATTTCCGTAGAAGTCTCCAAGCTGGCGAGCCGAGTAGCGTCGTTAGCACCTAAGAGCCTAACTGTCGCCCTAATAGATGCTCCGCTCGACGAGCCGGTCACACCGCTTTGTGCGTCCCCAGGGTGTCTCGTGACAAGGGGCGAGCATAGCGCTAACTCATGGAACGACCTTCCTTGTGCATACTCGCCTTGAGGACAGAAAGTGCTTCTGACGTTACTCCCCTCAGAAAGCGATCACAGACGAAGGTTCTCCGTCTCTAGCTCCACGATCCGTTCTTTCAGCGATTCTTCTGTCACTTTGACCTTCAGGCGAGGCATTTGGCTCGAGCTGCCCCCATGAGAAGCCTCGGAGATAGCCCTCCGAAGGTGTGCCGCCTCCAAGCTCTTCTCGAGCACTACGTTCTTCAACCCGTCTCTCTCAGCCCTAGCGTCGAACAGAGACTGACGAAGAAACTTCAGTCTCAAACCCTGACTGACGGCCATCGAGGGAAAACCTCTTCACCTTTCGGTGGCTCTTCGCGAGCCTTCTCCTCTAGGCATTTCAACTCGGAGTCTCGACGGGCCAAAGTCAGCTTTAGATAACTCAACTCCGACTCGGCTTTATAAAGCCTCTCTTGAGATCGCACGAGCCCCAACTTGACGATGCCCAAGTTAGACCGTAGATGAGTCACTTCGCTAATCTGTGAAAGTCGAACAAAAAAAAGGAGGGAGTTTGAATCTTAAGTCCGAAGAGCCAACATGAAGATACTATGTCTAAGCGAAGCTACTACGGGACAGCTCGGAAGTAAAGCAAAATACAAGTTTTGAAGTCAACACTTGTCAAAAAAAAAATCTTTCATTGAAATTCAACAAGTACAAGCGGTGGTCAGTCCGCGATTAGGCAACATTTCTTGGTTCAAAACATATACGAACTACAACTAGGTTAAGGGCGGACCTTTTTGCCGTGTTCCCCGGTCGATTTAGGCTCCGACCCTTGCATGGCGGCGACGATCGCCAGGGGCATGGCCTCCGAATCGGCCTCTACTTCGGCCTCGTCGACCTCTACCTCGACCACTTCGACCTCATCCTCTTCTTCACCATCCTCGGAGGCGTCGTCGAACCCCGGGACAGGGTCGGGGAATAGGAGACATCCGGCGCAGTCTACCTCCGGATAGGTCTCCCTCACCTGTGCAATGGCATGGGCATAGGAATTCGCCATATTGACGGCGAGGAACCCCTTCGCCCTCTCCATGGCCTCGGCCTCAGCCTCTTTAGCCATGGCGATCTTGGCGGCGGCAACAGCGGCCTCTTTATCCTTCGCCGCCAGCTCTCTTTGTGGGAGCAGCAGAGTGTTGTCAGCATCAAACTTCACCATAACACCCTCGAGGTACTCCAACCTCACCGCCTTCCCCTCGACTTCGGCCTTCAACTGCTCGATCTCCTTGGCGATCCGAGCCTTCTCCACCCGAGCTCGGTCGGTCTCTTGCTTTAAGTCCTTCTCTAGTTCGGTCATCTTCTCCATCAGATGACCGAAGTGACAAGTTATTTGCAAAAGGAAGGCAGAGCACCATGACGAACTCGGAAAGAATATAGAAGTTGAAAATCACAAGTCCATTGCTTACCGATACGGCCGCTCGTGTAATCTCGAGCGCGTCATCACCAACCCCACCGGCGTCCATAGCGACCCTGTCTTTCGATGTTGCGAGGTGCCGAACAGCTTGCATACTGGATGATGAGTCCCCTAGAAACCCATTGAGCTTGCAGACTTGCCAGTCCAAGACAAAGATTTTCTTGTATTCCTCGGTTAGGAACCCCTCGGCCTCGGCCATCAAAGGCGCGACCTCCAAACCCAAAGCAGCTGCTAAGGGGAAGGCCCCCGCCTCTACCAAAGCGGAAGTTGCTACGGGGGTCGGCGGCCGCTGAACAACGGCAGCCTACACCGCCGCCTACTCCACGGCAGCGGCGACCGTCTTCACCCTCGGTGAGGACACCTTGGTGACGACCCTCTTCCTCTTCCTCAGGGCCTTACTGCTCAGGACCCCGCACTATGCCAACATGGCATTGAAGTCCATGGTTTCTGCAACACCTTAACGAAGAAAGGATGAAGAGGCAGCCGCACCCCGGTTATGAAGGCATCGACAGGCTAGAAGCACATGTTAACCGGCATCGGAGAGTTGTCCCTCACTCCGAGCCCTGGCAACATCAGTTCAAACTCTTCAGGGATCTGAAAACACTCCCGAATCGATGCCAAATCCGCCTCATTGAGTATGGAAATCGTCTCGTTGACCTCCGAAGTCTCTCTAGCGGCATTCTCCTCGAAGCTTCGCCCAATGCAGTACATGATACGTTCGGCATGTTCGTCCGGTAGGTCCCGAACCCTCTGAAGTCCAGTTAGCACCCCGGGCATCCAGCCGAACTCCCCCATCCTCTGCTGATTCTCAACTACGGTCTCCATTACCACCGAAGAAAGCCCTGCTATGGCTTTGCCTTTGTCGACTGAAGGAGCTTGGCTCAAGGTCGGCTCATGAGCAAGAATAGGGGAGGTCTCTGGCCTCGGGGGAAAGCTAGACATTCTCTAAAAATAAACTAAGTGTGAGATTACCTTGATGTGACAACGACGGTCGGAAAGATCACCGAAAATCAGAAAAATCTCGCCCGAAGCCCCAGTTAGTGAAAAGAATCGCCTGAGTAAAAACTAGAGAATGAGCAAATGAGAAAGGGGGTAGAAGTTTTATAGATGGGGCAGACTAATCGAGACTAAAAGGCCACAAAAAACTCAAAGTCCGGCCCATTTACCACATGACGACAAAAAATGGTAAAAACTCAATAGGCCTTTGACTGGTCAACGGTCAAACGGTCAGCATGCCATAAGTCATTCTCCTGGACTTCGGAAACCTGTGCCGAGCACTCTTGCTACCGACATCCAAATACGAGGAAAAGTCTCTCCTGGACATCGGCAATATGTGCCGAGCACTCTTGCCACCAACGTCCAAATGCGAGAAAAAATCTCTCCTAGACTTCGGCAACGTGTGCCGAGCGCTCTTGCCACCGACATCCAAGTGCGAGAAAAAATCTCTCCTGAACTTCGGCAACCTGTGCCGAGCACTCTTGCTACCAACGTCCAAATGCGAGAAAAAATCTCTCCTGGACTTCGGCAACTTGTGCCGAGCACTCTTGCCACCGACGTCCAAACGCGAGAAAAAAATCTCTCCTGGACTTCGACAACGGGTGCCGAGCACTCTTGCCACCGACGTCCAAATGCGAGAAAAAATTCCCCCTGGACTTCGGCAACGTGTGCTGAGCGCTCTTGCCACCGACGTCCAAGTACGAGAAAAATTTCTCCTAGACTTCGGCAACCAGTGTCGAGCACTCTTGCCAGCGATGTCCAAATGCGAGAAAAAATCTCTCCTGGACTTCGACAACGAGTGTCGAGCACTCTTGCCACCGACGTCCAAATGCGAGAAAAAATATCTCCTGGACTTCCACAACGTGTGTCGAGCGCTCTTGCCAATGACGTCCAAGTGCGAGAAAAAATCTCTCCTGGACTTCGGCAACGAGTTCCGAGCACTCTTGCCACCGAAATCCAAATGCGAGAAAAAATCTCTCCAGGACTTCGGCTACCTTTGCCGAGCACTCTTGCTACCGACGTCCAAATGCAAGAAAAATTTTCTCCTGAACTTCGGCAACCTGTGCCGAACACTCTTGCCACTGACATTCAAATGCGAGAAAAAAAGAATCTCTCATGGATTTTGACAACCGGTGTCGAGCACTCTTGCCACCGATGTCCAAATGCGAGAAAAAATCTTTCCTGAACTTCGGCAATGTGTGTCGAGCGCTCTTTCCACCAACGTCCAAATGCGAGAAAAAAAATCTCTCCTGGACTTCGGCAACCCGTGCCGAGCACTCTTGCCACTGACGTCCAAGTGCGAGAAAAAATCTCTCCTGGACTTCGGCAACGTGTGCCGAGCACTCTTACCACCGACGTCCAAATGCGAGAAAAAAACCTCTCCTGGACTTCGGCAACGTGTGCCGAGTACTCTTGCCACCGACGTCCAAATGCAAGAAAAAGTCTATCATGGACTTTGGCAACCTGTACCGAGCACTCTTGCCAGCGACGTCCAAATAAGAGAAAAATCTCTTCTGGACTTTGGCAATGGGTGCCGAGCGCTCTTGTCACCGGCCTCCAAATGCAAGAAAATGCATTGACTGGTCAATGGTCAACGGTCAAGGGTCAAAGTGCCACATGTCGTGCCCCGGGACTTCGGTGACAGTTGCCGACCGCTCTTGCCACCAACCCCCAATGGTGGAAAACTACCTGCCTCCCGATGCACTCTTCAGATCCAATAGTCCTAGATGATGCCACTTCAGCAAAGCACTGATTCGCCCTCAGATCACTCAGAAATTCGCGTCAGCAACACGATGGACGCCCCAGATCGCGCTACGTCATTATTCATTTGATTAATCCTTTTATTTTAATTATAATTCGATTTAATTATTTTTAAATTGCAAAAAATAAATAAAAAATTCAAAAAAATTAATTAAAAATTCAAAAAAATAACTATAAATTCGGGAGAATATTTTAAGCTCCAGAAAAAATAATTATTAATTAGAATAATTAATTGGTGATTTCTGAAGCTAGATTATTGCTTCACAAAATTAAATAAATGATTCGAAAAATAGTTTAAAAATCGGGAAAAATAACAAAAAGTCCAGAAGAGCCTAAGAATGATTTTGGGCTTATTGCCAGTTCAGAAAAACACCGTCACTCCTCGAACAAGATCCAAACTCCCTTTAAGAACTTCGATAAAGTCCCGCACGCCATTGAAACAGCAAAATTACTCCCCAAAGGCTGTAACACACAATCTTTAAGAGTGGGGGGCTTGTGATATGGCTAAAAATGGGATTAAATCGGGAACGTTCAAATCAGGCATGGATCTTAAAGCTCACAGGGGCAAAATGGTAATTTTATCTACAGACAGGTCCAAAATGGGAACTGGGTCTCTTCTTCAAAGTCCAGTAACCCGTAAACGGATCTGTCCTATTGGATGTGGGTACTAACCTGTAATAGACCAATCCAGAGGGATAAAGAGGAATCCAGATTCGTAATTGTCCTTAAGAGGTAGTTTTAACCACTTCTTATCCATCCGCATTGGGAAGTAGGGATTTGTCCCTATCTCGAAACAGATCCTTCAGGCGACTATAAATACCACTCTCCCCCACCTTTACAAGGTAATGAATCTTTGCCTACCTAAGAGAGTGTTTGGCTGGAAGGGAATGGAGGGGAGGGGAGGGATGGGGAGGGATTTTTTAATACTTTTCATGTTTGGTTCATTTTTTAGAAGGGGAGGGGAGGGAAATGCAGGGTGCAAAACCCCTCCTGAGCCAATTTTGGCTCCCCTCCAATATTGGAGGATTTGGATGGGAGAGAAATTAGATCTAATTTTTTAAAGTGATTGGACTAAATTGTCCTTTTAAATCTGAATCCTAATAAAAAAACCTAATCTCTCTCCCAACTGTCTCTCTCCCACTCGCATTCTCTCTTTCTCCCTCTCCTCGTCGCCTTCTCGTCTTCGTCCATCGCCTTTTAAATCTAAATCCTAATTAAAATTGATTGCTGTAGTTATAGTGCAGTTATCATACAACTAAGGTAGGTTGTTTTTGGACCTGGCCGTTTATCGGTAGCTCTTGCTGAACTAGAAAGTCCGCATGTGAAATTCGTATGTTGTAAAGTACGACTAATCATTATTTGTAAATCATAGTTGGTTTAATGTCACGCCCTGCTTCCCAAAAATACGAAATACGAGTGCGTGACGAAGCCCAGCAAATGATTTTAACATCATTCATAAGCTGTAGGATCGACTCAGCATCACAATAAGAATATAACAAGATATATATATGACCAAGAATGCATGAATAATTTATTAAGCAACAGGAAACAATTGAAAAATTTATAACATTCAAGTAGTTTCAAGTCTGGATCAAGATAAAAATCGGGAACATAAGCCCGTTACAAGTATTAAGTAGCAAGAAAATAAATAACACAAGAAAACAAATAAACTAAGCATGTCTTTTCTCCATATGAAGTCTAAAATCTCTGCTCACCAATCCCGGCAGGCAGCACGTCTCCAAAGTCTGTTTAATAATTATAAAAAGGAAAAAATAGAGAAAACAAGAGAAAATGTCCTTAGGGCAGGTTAGGGACACAAATAGTGAAAATGAGTACAAGAAACATGGAACAAAATTTTGAATCAAGAATATAATAGGGATGCAACAAGTAGTGGGAACTCAAGAACTAACTAGCAAGAAGGAAACCTCAAGAGATCAGGTTGGGTAACAAATACTAATAGTAGATCGAGTGACTACTGACATATAAGAATATCCAACATCAAGTGACAAGTATCAAGTATAAGTGTCAAGTAATAAGTCTCAAGTCTAGTGTCAAGTTGTCAAGTACAAGTATCAAGTCGCAAGTGTCAAGTATTATATTCAAGTATCAAGTCTCATGTATCATGTCATCAAGTATTAAGTCAAGTCTCATGTATCAAGTCATCATGTCATCAAGTATCAAGTAAGCATGTATCGAGTTCAAGTTTCATGTTCAAGTCTTATGGTTATTACTATCTAGGTAGCACTTCATCCATCCATCTTTTTACTACATGGTTTCTCCAGACAATGAAATTTTGTTTAGGCCTAGTAATAGATTTTATAGGGCAGTGTACTCAGGTATCAAGTAGAAAATACGAGCAAGTGATCAAACCATGGACTCTAGAGGTGGCCCTCGTAGGCTCTAGATGTGGTCCCCGTCACCCATGACGTGCCACTTAGTTCTACGTGGCACCTAATTCCATGTGATCACAAATATATATCATGTAATCGTATAATGGGCTCTAGATGTGGCTCTCATAGGCTCTAGAGGTGGCTCCCATCACCTATGATGTGGCACTTAGTTCTACGTGGCACTTAGTTCCATTTAACATAAAATTTTGGAAAACACAGGCCCCCTTTCGAGTACACTTACCTATATTGTCCACTACTATAGTATTTCCCTTAAAGCCTGGCTTGTTACTTCTATTAATTTTTATTAAAAAAACATACGAGTGTGCAAAACAAGTCAAGAAATCATAATCATGGACATGGAACAAGTTTGAGATATTTATATAGCATATTCGAGGGTCAACACAAATAAAAATATCACAAACAACGAAAATCTCAAATCTGGACAGCATGACGTTGCTGTACCAAAACGGCGATTCCCGTTGCTACGAGATAGAAAATATGGATCCGTTAGGAGATCTAGAAACTAGGGTCTTGTCCGGTTTCAACGCATATAATTAAGGTACATAAAAGTTGTGGTAACATGTGTCAAAACAACAACCTATACTGCTTCTATGTTCAGCCAGAATTTGTGAATCTAAGGTTATCCACGTGAAATAGTATTGAAACGTTGTTAATTAATTCTGAGAAAATTTGGGGATGTTCTGTAGGGTGTCTAGCAAAAGCATGTAAAATTTCAAGTCAAACGCTTACTGTTAACATAGTTAAATTAGTTTGCAAACTAAAAATGTCCAGCAGTTTTGTGAATCTGCGACTACCGACACAGCTGCGGTAAAACTGCGATATCTCCTAGACCGTAACTCGGAATTTGAAAATTCTGGATGCTATCGATATTTAGACAACTAGAGATACATTTACTGTTCATGGCTCAAGTTCAGATTCTGAATTTAAAAGGGTCAAAACAGCAAGTAAAGTTCAGGACAGCAACAAGTAAGAATGTCTTTCATGTATAAGTTGCATGATAATTGGTTGCTATGAGTCTAGATTAATGTGTGATACAAATGCAGGTGTAGTGGTTATCAAATCAGCAAGCAGCATCTATTTCTCAACTCAAATGGGTGCAAGATCATCACATACAAGATACAACACATATCTACAAATCTAGGGTTTCTTAATTTCATGTGTTCATATGACTAGGAGATAAAATGAGTTCAAATAATTGTAAATATAACAACGAAGGTGTTGTGACTCTTAAGATTTAGGAATCGAGGTAAAATATTCAAGATCAACAAATGATAAGACAAGAAGGAGTCACAACTACAACCTATTTGCGGTATTTTCAATTAAATGCTTATACTAGGTCCATAAATTCTACAAGGAGAATACTTGCCTAATTTGACGACGATTAGATCTGATAATTTGAGAATAACGGGGTCAGAAATCAAGGGCGAAGCCAGAACGAATTTTTCAGGGGGGGCCAAGAAAAAATTATATAACTATATATAAATATATAGCCATTTTTTCATAATTTTTAGGGGGGCCAAATAATTAAATTTAATAGATTTAAGGGGGGTTTTTAAAAATTTCAAAAATTTTATGGGAATTTTCAAATTTTTGGGGTGGCCCGGGCCACCCCGGGCCCCTACATAGCTCTGCCACTGTCGGAAATCCAGGGCAAAATCTCCCAAAAGCATGTGCGAACCACGTAAAAAGAATCCAACAGCAACTATGAAAACCCCACACCAGATCCCGCCCCGAACAGCAAACAGCAAGCCGATTCGCTGTGCACACAATGCGGGACAGCAAACGCAACCAATGGATGATCTCCCTCACAGCGGATCCACCCCAAACACGGGACATCGAATGGCGATCCGATGCGCTCGAACACTGAACAGCGAGACCGACCACTCGCTGTTCGTCTTCTTCCTCACGACAGCGAGAGAGAGAGCGACGGCGCAGGGCTGGCACGACAACTGCGAAGGACGATGATGGCCTCGACGAAGGTGATAAGTAGTGGCAAGCAGCGACGATGTCGAGCTCTGTTTTTGGGTTCAAAACAGGGAAGGATTCGACGGGGCTAGTTTTGGGGTGTTTTGGTTGACGATGGTGGTCGGATATGAGGTCGAGGTGATGAGGAGATGGGTATCGGCGATGCCTTGGTGGTGCGATGACGAAGGGAAATGGCAGAGGCGAGTTTGGATGGGTTTTCAGAGTTTCGAAAATGCCGGAGAAGACAGTGGTTAGGCGATGGGGTTGGGGCGATGGCGAGGAGGGGAGTGAGGCGATGTGAGGCGGTGGTGGGGACGAACGGAGGTGACAACTGGGAGCGGCGACGGTGAAGGGAAATGGGTCGCGTTCGAATGCAGGGGGAGAAGACGGAAGGGAAGAAGGAGAGTAGGCAGCTGTTGTCTTTGGGGTTTAAACAGTAATTAGGTTTAGATTTAGGGTTAGGGTAAACTAGGTTAGGGTTATATAGTTAGGGTTTGGGTTAATGGATATTTGGTTTGCGGTTTTGAGGGGATCCAACTAGAGATTTGGTCAAAATTCATTAAAAATGTCGAAAAAGAGATAGATGGAATGAATAGTCCATTTCTACGTGAAGAACGATACAAAAGAGCAGAGCGAACAATGCAATTGAATTAGATATTGGCACCAAAAATTGAATTGAAACCAAAGAATATTTTTATTCGAACTGGAACAAAATATAGGATCTCAATTTGAAAACAAAAATACCAGGAATGAAAATACAGTAGAAAAAAATACAGATACGAAAAATAGGAGTTACAAATCCTATCCACCTTACACAAAAATTTTGTCCTCGAAATTTGCTTAGGCAGTACATAGGGCAGGGCTAAACAAACTTGGGGAAGGTAACAAAGCAGTGGCAATACCAAAAAAATGAGGAAGTGGATAACAATGATGTCAAATGGAAGACATGGAAGAGAATAAACAGTATAAAAAGGAACGAAATAACACAAGATAACAATTATGATAAAGGAGTAGGCAGAATTGGAATCGGAGAGCGAAAAGACAAGTAAGAATTGAATCAAAAAATGAATGTGGGCATGATGGCAAAATGGAATGCAAGAAAGAAATAATCGGTATCAAAAATGAAGAAGAAACAACACAAAACTTGCAAGATAACAAAGCAAGCAGATGAAGAATAGATAGAGCTGGAATAGAAGAAGGGATGGAAACGGAAAAGATGAACCCAGCAATGAGTCAACGGATGAGAACAAATGCAAGAGATAGGGGATAGCAAACAATGTAAGGAAGGAGAAGCAACAATAGGATCCTGGGACCTGTGGGTTATGGGCCCACCACGCTTCCACTGTGCCACTCTGATGGTGACGTTCCAAGCTCCAGACATGTCGTTATAGACCACGTGACACCAGGCGACGATTCGTGACACAAGTGAATCTTGATGAGATGATCACGATCGGGCACGGATCTCGATGACGATCAAGATCAAGATGATCAAATGTAAATCGGATGGTTGAGATCGAATATAAAATGTATAAGAATTAGAAGAGTACCAAAGGAGTAAAATATACCATAATTAAAAATTTGATGAATGAGAACAAAAAGTGGATCTAATGTTTAACTTACCAAGTAGAAGATGAACGAGACGATCGAGACGATCAAGGATCGAGATCAAGTTGATCAAGCAATCGACTGCAGAGATTCAAGGATTGATTCAAAGATCGAGATCAAGTGTGATCGGACGGCTCATATCTGATCTGGGGCTTTGCTGATGATGATTATGAGATCGGACGGCCCAGAAATGCCCTGATGCTAATGATCAAGATCATCAAGGGGATCGACGGCCAGGATTCACTTGATCAGCCCCTTGATCAATAGCAACAGAAATGGCTTGGCTCTGGCGACAGCTCAGACGGCGGATGGCGGCGATTGTGTGATCGGAGGCAGGGGTGCTACGGCGAAGAGCGCTTAGGTAGGTGTCGATGAAGGGCAGAGCTCAAGGTGGTGCACAATCACGGAGTAACCAAGGAGCGGCGGGATGGAGAAGTGCAGTGGGGGTGTAGTAGAGGAGGTGGGCGAGCTCGACAGGGGCTTCGACAATCGATGGGTTCGACGAGAACCCAGAAGAAGAAGAAGACGATGGAGGTTTGACGAAGGTGGAGGGCTCAAGTGGGTGCTCTGTTTTCAGGGAGAAACAGAGGAGGGGACGATATGGGGTGTAGTGAAGCACAGGGCAGAGTCGATGACGTGGAGGTCGATGCTGGGGGGTGCTTAGGGTTGGGATCTGCAAGGTGGTGATGATGCTGGCGGTGGCTGATGACGCAAGGGCGTAGGAAGTGAGCGAGAGACATGCGACGA
This sequence comes from Hemerocallis citrina, assembly GCA_017893485.1. Classification (NCBI taxonomy): domain Eukaryota; kingdom Viridiplantae; phylum Streptophyta; class Magnoliopsida; order Asparagales; family Asphodelaceae; genus Hemerocallis; species Hemerocallis citrina. Next base: position 10,066,071 of record CM030365.1, on the reverse strand, counting down.
GGAAAGCGAGATGGGTTCAGAGGTTCGACAGAGGGAGAGCGGGAGTAGTCGAGGATGGAGCTTACGACCATAGGGGCATGCTCGAGGGAGGGTGACAGTTGGGTTTCGAAATGGAGTAGAGGAGGACGGATGAGGTAGGGGATGAGGTAGGCGACGGGGTTGAACAGGAGAATTAGGGTAGGGTAGGGTAGGGTAAGGTTTAGAAAGGGGGGGGTTATATAGGGTAGAATAGGGTTGCGGGTTGGGTCCAATAAGAAAAATAATAGGCTATATGGTTTAAATCCAACAGGGATATAATTAAATAGAATAGGTTTGATCAAACATACATACATATATATATACATTACAACATGAACTATCAAAGCTAATAATAGTAACAGTAGCAATGTCATATACAAAATAAGATTATATTACAATATGAAAATTATTTGAAAATAACTACAAATACGATTAACGAATAGAAGTGAATTTTTAATAAACCGTCACGAAATAACATTAATAATATTAATAGTTAATAAAATACAAAAATAAGATTTGGTTTTAACAATTTATTAAAATAATTCAAATAGTAGTATTACATTTGATTTGAGCTAAAATATAAATAGCCGAATAATTAGAATTAGAAAATAAAGTTAAATATACTCTTATTCGAAGCAAATATAATTTTCTGTTCGAAAAGATTTTAATAGAAAATCCAAAACGAATTTAACACAAAGTAAATTATAAATAATCGAAGTACAGAAAATATTCAGAAAATATTTATTTACGGGAACGGGGGTTACAAACATTGTACAAGGGTACACTAGTTATGTATACACTATTAACTTTGCTTTATTTTTGCCCTATTGAGTAATAAATTTAGGAACTATATAATGTGAACTGTCGTGGCTTAATTGCTAATTATTCTTCTTTATTTTCAGAAGAAATTTATGATATAGCTTGCTATTTTGACAGTTAAATGCTTTACTATATCTTTTTTTATGAGTAGTTCATTTAATTTGATGAATATACTTTTTATAGGTGTGCATCGCACGTGCATGTCACTACCTTTCTATTTTGTTAAAGTATAATGATGGCCTCATAAATGTGAATTTTTTTTTAATGTATGTCATTTTCCGAAACTATTTGCACAAAGATGGCAGTTGCCAAACTATTTGCGCTCGGAGACCCAACAACTAGACTCGCCGTTCTCAACGACGAGCTTAGTTATTTCGTGCTCGTCGTTGGAACACGGTGAGTGTAGTTTTTTTTTGTGAGAAACTCGCTTTAGTTCAAAACTTTCAAACAAAACTCGTCGTTTCCGACGGCAATAAGATTTAAACTGGACTCGTTGTTGGGAACGGCGAGTTTAATTTAAAAATATTTTGTATGGAGTTTTTTCCGAAACTTCACTAAGTTCAACAGAGAGTTTTACTCTTTGTGAAATTTCATATATCCTCGCCATTCTCAGCAGCGAGTCTAGTATAAAGAACCTCAACGTTGAGAACAGTGAGTTTTGTTTGATAATTTTTAACTAAACTCGCCGTTCTCAACAGCGAGTTTAGTATAAAGAATTTCGTTGTTTCCAACGATAATTCTTGTTTGATAATTTTGAACTAAACTCGAAGTTACCAATAGCAAATTTCTCTAAAAAAAAATACTTAGGTATGTCATTCCCAGTGGCAAGCACAAAATAACTAAACTAGTCGCTGGGAATGACAAATCTAGTTGTTGAGTTCCCAAACATAAATAATTTAGCACCTGTTCTTTTTTTACAAATAATTTCAAAAAATAACATATGTTAAAAAAAAATCATAATCGCACGGTATGTTTCCTCAATTAAACAGAAATTCATAATTGCACGGTATGTTTCAAAAAAATAATTGCACGGTATGTTTCCTCAATTAAACAACTGTTGGACCCATGCAAGATCCAGCCCGTTATCGGAGAACAGGTAAATTTGCATTTTGCACCTTTTTTACTGGGTTTGAAATTTTCATTTTTTTAGGTGGATTGGAATCTGCAAATTGAATTGTTTATGAATCATTAGTGACTGGCGGAAAATTGGTTGGAATATGCAGTTAATTTAAATTTCAACGCTCATATACTAGATGCAGGAATAAATACACAAGAATTCTTCCGCATGTTTCTTTTTTGCTTAAGAGAAAATATAGTAAGACAAATATATATATATATATATATATATATAGGGAAAGGCTCCGTTGCACACTACCTTGGTGCTCACGGCGTGAACACTACTAGTTCGGGCGTTCAAATCGAAAATCCGAACCGTTCACATTGATCTACACATCTAAATTAGTCTAAATATGTAAAATCAAATCATTTGAAATTCATTTGCCCATCCATCACGCGACTATAAAAACAATGAATTTCAGCCATACAATTTTGTAACACTTCAATGAATGGGCAAATGAATTTCAAATGATTTGATTTTACATATTTAGACTAATTTAGATGTGTAGATCAATGTGAACGGTTCGGATTTTCGATTTGAACGCCCGAACTAGTAGTGTTCATGCCGTGAGCACCAATAGTAGTGTGCAACGGAGCCTTTTCCTATATATATATACATATATAATTTTATTTTTTTATTTTTTTGTCCCCTTCTGTTGTGCACTAGGCCAGCATGTGCACTTGTGTGTCATCCGCCTTCCCGCCTTCGTATTGATGATCTGAATCATTTACACTGATCTACACATCTAAATTAGTCTAAATATGTAAAATCAAATTATTTGAAATTCATTTACCCATCCCTCATGTGACTATAAAAAATAACAATTTTCAACCATACAATTTTGTAACACTTAAATAGATTGACAAATGAATTTCAAATGATTTGATTTTACATATTTAGACTAATTTAAATGTGTAGATTAATGTGAACGGTTTGGATTGTCAACACAAAGGCGGGAAGACTGAGTGCACACGAGTAAGTATGTATGTATATATATATATATATATATATATATATATCGAGAGAGAGAAATCTTCGGTTGCACACTACTTTGGTGAGTACTCCGTGAGCACTCACGAACTAGAGACCCTATGAAAAATCCGAACCGCTCATACTGTTCTATATGTCTTAGATAGCCTAACAATAAAAAATCAAATAATTTGAAGTTCATTTACCCATGATTTACATCATCACAAAATTGTACGGCTGAAAATTCTAACAGCATGATGGATGGGCAAATGAACTTCAAATTACTTGATTTTTTATTGTTAGGCTATCTAAAGCATATAGAACAATATGAGCGGTTCGGATTTTTCATAGGGTCTCTAGTTCGGGAGTGCTCACGGAGTGCTCCCCAAAAGTAGTGTGCAACCGAAACTTTCCCTATATATATATATATATATATATATATATATATATATATATATATATAGGGAAAGTTTCGGTTGTGCAATCCTCTAGTGCACATGGTGTGTGCACTCCTCTAGTGCACACGGCCTGCGGGCGTTCATATCGACGATCCGAACCGTTCACATTGATCTACACATCTAAATTAGTCTAAATATGTAAAATCAAATCATTTGAAATTCATTTACCCATCCATTGAAGTGTTACAAAATTGTATGGCTGAAAATCATTGTTTTTTATAGTCACGTAATGGATGGGCAAATGAATTTCAAATGCTTTGATTTTACATATTTAGACTAATTTAGATGTGTAGATCAATGTGAATGGTTCGGATCGTCGATATGAACGCCCGAAGGCCTAGTGCACACGCCGTGTGCACTAGAGGAGTGCACAACCGAAGCTTTCCCTTTATATATATATATAGAGAGAGTCCCCTTTGGTTACACACTACTTTTGGTGAGCACTCCGTGAGCACTCATGAAATAAAGACCCTATGAAAAATCCGAACCGCTCATATTGTTGTATATGCCTAAGATAGCCTAACAATAAAAAATCAAGTAATTTGAAGTTCATTTGCCCATCCATCATGCTGTTAGAATTTTCAGCCATACAATTTTATGATGATGTAAATTATGGACAAATGAATTTCAAATTAATTGATTTTTTATTATTAGGCTATCTAAGGTATATAGAACAATATGAGCGGTTCAGATTTGTCATAGGTGCTCTATTTCGTAAGTGTTCACGGAGTGCTCACCAAAATAGTGTGCAACCGTCATAGGTGCTCTATTTCGTGAGTGTTCACGGAGTGCTCACCAAAATAGTGTGCAACCGAAAATTTATTTATATATATATATATATATATATATATATATATATATATATATATATATATATATATATATATATATATATATGAAGATTTTGTGTGATAAATGCATGTGTGATAAATGCAGATTATCCATGTTCCAAGTTCTCCCCAAAAAAATCTCCCCCCTGAGTTCCCCTCTGAGCTCAGATCCGGCGTGCTCTCTCATCCTTTCCTAGGCTCCCCTTCATTAATTTTGTTCGCCTTCAAGTTTCCTCCATACCCTCTTCATTTCCCCCTCTCTCTCCTCGTTTTTCTCCCTCTCAGTCTCCTGGCGTCTAGCGTCTCTCCCATCCGGCGAGTGCCCCGCTGGCTTCCAGAGCGTTTGACTTCCTCCCCTTCTTTCCAGATCTGGTGTCTAATCTCCTGTGGAGTGTGCTTCGCTGTTTCGGGAGCCAGTCCTACCCATCTTCAGGTGGCCATCGTTTAGAGGTTGTTTTTGTTCCGCCGTTTCCTCTCTCCCTTCTCTGCCGATCACTGTAAGTTAGTTTACTGCATGTTTAATTATTGCTTGTTTTGGCTACTATAGTTTGCCCGGTTGCGATTGAGTTTGTTTGTGATTGTGGGGCATTTAGCTTGCGCGTCCGATCTTCTTATCTCTGAGATCCTTTGATCTCTCTTTCTCGTTTTTCTCGCTGTATTTTCAGTCATCTTCTCCCGTCTGCTTTCTTCTCTGCCCCCCTCGCCTCTGAGCGTTCCCTCCACCTTGCCTCTCGCTGGCCAGGCTTGTTTGGCGGTGGCGCTCTCTCTTCCGCCATTACCAATCACCCCACCTTGTCTCTAGTTCTAATTTTGGTGGGCTTGCCCTTTGGTGCGGCCCAAGGAATTGTCATGGGTAGAGGTTGTTAAAAAAAAATTTGAAGGCTTTGTTTTACCAGCGGCCCGCTGGGCCTTTTTCAGGGATTGGGTCTACTGGCCTTGGATTGTTCAGATCCAGCCGATCCATTGTTCCAGAGACTTCAAGACCCTTGCCTTCCCGCCCTATTGCCAGCACTACCTCTTCATCTTCGTACTCTTCCCAATTTTCTTCTATCCCCTCCTCTTCCACCTGCTTCCGGTGTCTGCAAAAGGGCCACTTGAAGTTCTCTTGCAGCGCCAAAATGAAATGCCTGTTCTGTCTTAAGGATGGCCATGCGCGCCATCGTTGTTTTGCCCTCCAAAAACTCCTGGGGCTTTCCGTTGGTGTTCCGATCGCCGACCAGGTGCTGTCTGCTCTTGATTTTCCAGCCTTGCAGCATAAACTGGCAGACATGCCAGCGACTAAATCTAAGAAAAAGAAAGTCTCTTCCTTATCCCCTCTTCTCCCTACTCCCCCTATGGCCTCTCGCCTCCCGGTTCCTCCTACTTCTACTGCTGATGTTTGCGTTGCCCCTCCGCCTTCTACCGTGAAACCGTTGGTATTGCAGGTCTTCTTACCGGACACCGAGCTGTCGGAAAGATTGAAATTTTTCAGCAATTACGGAGCCATTTCCTTCCTCGGTGGTACGATTCCTTTCTACACCCTCAATGCTTTTCTGTGCAACTCTTGTAACGTTCGAGATTGGAATTGGGTGCTTTACTCTTGCTTGAATGGAGACGCTATCATCCAATGTCCTTCGCCCTAAATTCTCGAAGAACTGTGTGCTAACTCTTCCCTTGTGATCGGCTCCATCTCCTTAGCGATTCGCAAGTGGGTTCTGACCTCCTCTGCCTCCTCGTCTTTGAACCCGGTGCCTTCCAAGGTGTCCATCGTGGGTCTCCCCCCATTCTATGATTCCATGAAATTGGTTGCTCCTATGACCAAATGTATTGGGGAACTAGTTAGCTTGTCTTCCTGCGCTAGGCTTGCATCAGGCAGCCTGCAGGTCGAAGCTTTGTTCTGCTGTCCCAATAGAAAAGATCGTATTGAGGCTTACTGTCTAAATGACGGTATTTCCGCATTTACTGTTTCGGTTCAATATCACGATATTGCCCCCCCTTCGGGATCCCCCAGTTCTTCATTTCGTCTCGAGCCTCCTCCAGTTTTTTAACCTGGTTCTTCGTCAATATCTAAGTTTGAGATTGCTATTTGGAAAGCTTCTGCTAAGCCCCCGGCTAGGAAGGCAGAGCCGCAGCATCGCAAACCTTTCCCTCTACCTTCCTCCGCGAAGATCTCGCCATCCAAGGCGCCGAATTTAGTCTGGATCAACCCCGAGCGTGCCTCTCAGTCGGCACCCAGGGGTCGGTCTCCTGCTCCCTCCAGCGCACCGCTGCCACCTCCTCCTCAGGTCCCTCCCAAAGGTCCATCCCCAACCAAGAGTGTGCCGACTTCTGCTCCCAAGGCTCCCATCGATGACCACTGGCCCGCTTGGGACCCTAACCCCTCTTTTGCCTCGGATTGGGACCGATTCCAAAAATCGGCGCATTTCCCCACCTCCAGCATGCCTTTTTCTCCCCCTATCAAGCGCTCTGCTAAGAGTTCTTCCCCCCCTAAGGCTCTAGATTGGGTTGATCAAGATGATTTGCTTCAAGAGGAAGTTGCTGATTTGCACTCGGTGCAAGCTTCCAAACAGGTACCGGTTTTATTTTTTTCAGTCTCCTCTATGTTTGTTCTTGTTTTTTCTTTAGATTTCCGGGTGCATGGCTATATTTTTGGTTATTCGACTGCTGTTTTTGTGGCCCAGCCGCGATGGCCTGTTTGGGCCTTGTGTCCACAGGCCCTCTTTTCTATTGCTCTTAAATGGCTATCGCCTGATACTATTGCATGGGTTCGAGGACATCGGGGGGTTCAGCCTCCTGAGGTTCTCCCCGTACCACCGTATCGGTGGGCCTCGGAGTTTTTATACTCAGAGTTTTTGTCATCCAACTCTATCTCTCCTCTAATATCTCCTCCAGTTTGCTGTAGACAGTCCACTACCCTCTGTTCCCCTTGCTAGCGAAAGCCGCCAGGTCTCTCCTCCGTGGTCCTCATCGCCGGACTGTCGTTCGCATCGAGTTATCCGTTCTAGTGCACGCCTGTTGGCATTGAAAATGGCGTGCACTAACTCATCCCCCTCAGGGGCTTCGCTCTCTCCCCAAGACCTTCATTCATCCCCTACTAACGTAGCGTTAGGATCCTTCTACCTCCCTTTCGACTCCGTCTCTGACGGTGAGATGGAGTCCATTGCTCAGTCGCTGGGTTTCATATTTGCATCTGATTCCGATTGTCCGATTCGTAATCTTAGGCTTAAAGAACGTTCTAGATTCCGGGAGCATTCAGTCTCTGATGATTAGTATCTCTTGGAACATCCGGGGTCTCAATTGCCCCGTTAAAAAAAGAGCCATTTATGATCTTATTGCTTCCTCCCATTGCGACCTGATTTCCATTCAGGAATCGAAAATAGAATCGCCCTCCCCTCACCTTTTCCGGGCGTTAGGAGGTTCCTCCATCGCTAGATGGATCTCTTTGGATTCTATTGGCACGAAGGGAGGTATCCTCCTAGGCTTCAAGGAATCGGTTTTCTCCCTTATCATGGTTCACCGCATGAGATTTTTCTTGATCGTCCAGTTGCACTGGACGCTCCTCAATTGCGATCTGACAGTGATCTCGGTTTACGGCCCTTCGTCGTCGCAGAATCGGCCTCATTTCTGGACCGAATTCCAATTGTTACACAATTTCGTCCAAGGTCTATGTTTCTTTTGTGGAGATTTCAACGTTACCAGGTTCGCGTTCGAAAGATCGAACCCGGGTGCCTCTTTCTCCCAATCCTGCATCTTTAACGATTGCATCAGGGATCTCCAGTTAATCGACATTCCGATTAACGGGAGAGCTTTCACCTGGTCCAACCAGCGATCTCCCCCAATCTTAGCCAAGCTGGATCGTATCCTCGTTTCCCATTCTTGGTTTTCCAAGTTCCACAACTCTTTCGCCAAAGCCCTTCCCAATCCGTCTTCTGACCATGCGCCCATCGCTCTATACTCTAACTTTCACTTCCCTCATCATCACCAATTCCGCTTTGAAAAATTTTGGCTCCAAGACCAAATTTTTGTTAATCTGGTTGAGGAATGCCTCGCTTCGGTAACTGGGTCTTCGGGTATTGGCAACCTCCTTCTTAAGCTACATGCCATTAAGCATGGCTGTAAGATCTGGCGCCGAGAAAGGCAAGTCAACTCCAATTTTCTTAAAAGTTTTCTCCTTGCTTCCATTGAAGCATTCGATGTTATGGAAGAGCAAGGTCATTTATCTGTGGTTGCTAGGGATGAGCGCTTAGCATGCAAGCGTGAGTATGCCGACTTCCTCCTTCAGGACCATACCAAATGGGCTCAAAGAGCCCGGGTTAAATGGCTGAAGGAGGGAGATGGGAACACCGCCTTTTTTCATCATTTTTCTTCTCACAGGAAACGCTGTAACCGTATTTCTTTGATCCAAAATAACGGTGTGGATCTCCACAGTGAAACGGGAATCCATCAGGCTTTTCTTTCCTTCTATAAAGAGCTGATCGGATCGCCAAAACCTCGTCAGATCGTCCTTGATTGGCAACAACTATACGGTCCACATCTTTTTGATCTCTCCTCTCTCGAGGCTCCTTTCTCTATGGAAGAGATCAAAACTGCTGTCTTCGCCTTAAAAAGCGATTCGGCGCCAGGATCGGACGGTTTCCCGGCTTTTTTCTTTCAAAAGTTCTGGTCCTGGCTCAAGGATGACCTATTTGTTCTTTTTCAAGACCTGTACCAGGGTTCTTTCTCCTTCGACCGTATCAACTATGCGCATATCATCCTCATCCCTAAAATGGCGGGGGCTCATATGCTAGCAGACTTCAGACCCATTAGTTTGATCAACACCTCGTTCAAAATCATCATGAAAGTCCTAGCCGTTAGGCTTAGTACTATCATTTCCCCCCTTATTGATCCGGCCCAATCCGGCTTTATCAAAAACCGCTTCATTCTCGATAGCGTTGCTTCGGCTCAGGAGATTATCTCGCTATGCCACCATTCCAAATCAGAAGGCATCCTTCTTAAGTTAGACTTTTAAAAAGCTTACGATAATGTCAGTTGGGATTTTCTTCTTGACATTCTCCTTCATAGAGGCTTCGGTCCGAAATGGATTGCGTGGATCAAATCTAGCCTGTTCGCGGGTACGTCCTCGATCATTATCAATGGATCTGAAGGCCACAAATTTAAGGTCAAATGCGGCCTTCGCCAGGGAGACCCCCTCTCCTCCCTCCTATTCTCCTTGGTGGCCGATGTTTTCAGTAAGTTGCTTCGCAATGCTCGCGAAGCTAAAGTTATTGATGGTCTGGGGAGCTCTCAGCATTTTGATGGTATCCTTAACTTGCAATATGCTGATGATACTATTATTTTCACAAAACCGAACCGCTTTTCTTTACGTAACCTTAAGCTCCTTCTTTATTGTTTTGAACTGGCTTCGGGCCTCTCCATCAATTTTCACAAATCTTCGGTGATTTGGCTGGGAGGTGACCACAGCCGTCAATCCGAGATCTCCCAATTTTTTGACTGCAACATTGTGGAATTCCCAATTACCTACTTAGGTATCCCACTAAGATGGGGCAAGCTGCTTAAAACTGACTGGATCCCCCTCATTGATAAAATCGAGGCTAGACTCAATGTCTGGACCGGTAGATTATTATCTCGTGGAGGGAGATTAGTCCTTCTCAACTCCGTCCTATCTGCCATCCCACTCTATATGATGTCTTTCTATTATCTTTCCTCCTGGGTCATCAAAAGGTTAGACCAAATTAGAAGCAATTTTTTCTGGTCTGGTTCTTCCAGTTTTAAGAGGAGTTCTCACCTTTGCAACTGGAAACTTATCTGTTCTTCGAAATCTAGTGGTGGTTTGGGAGTATTAAACCTACGGGACCATAATGTTGCCCTTTTAGGCAAATGGCTCTGGAGATTCTTTAAACTTCCCCACCTTTCTTGGGTTCAGTGTATCAAAGGGTATTACTTCTCTAGCCGCCCTTGGTGGGTTATGCATCCCACCAACCATAGATTAGCATCCCCTTTCTGGAAAGGCGTTTGGAAGACCGCCGAAGCCTTCCAATGCGGTATTTACCGTATTTGCGCGGATGGCTCTCGAACCAAATTCTGCACAGATCTCTGGATAGGCAACACCAAACTCTCCTCGGCCTATCCATATCTTTTCCAGCACGCCTCCTACCCTAACGCCTCTGTGTCCGACTCTTTCTATTGGGTCCAGTCTACTAGACAATGGTTTATCCCATTCTCTGTGGAACTGTCTCCCCACCTGATGTCTGAGCTTCTTGATATGATGCACACTCTGTCTCTATTCGAGTGGCAGCCCATCGAAGATATCGGGTGGCGTTGGGGCGCCTCCGGGTCTTTCTCGGTTAAATCTTTCTATAATTTTCTTAATTTTCGTGGTATTAAATCTTCTTCAGCAAGTTTCATCTGGAGATCTTGGGCCCCTCTCAAGGTCAAGATTAACACTTGGCTTGCCCTTAACAATAAACTGCTTACGGTTGAGGTCCTTAACAGGAGAAATCTAGCTTGGGGACAACTCTGTCCGTTGTGCTCTGATGCTTTGGAAGATGCTAATCATCTTTTTGTTAGTTGTCCTTTTATAGCTCCGCTTTGGAAGATTGTTTCGCTGGCTGGGGAAAACCCAACATTACCACCCAATCTTTCTTCGTGTTGGTCTTCCCCAGGCTCGCATCATAGATATCGCAAAGGTTGGAATCTATCGGTTCATATTATTATTTGGATTGTGTGGCTAGAAAGGAACCGTAGACTGTTCTCGCATAAAGCTGCTACCATTTCTGCTTTGATCGATGAGTTTTTATTTCTTTATAAATTTTGGTCATCGAATGTTAAAAATCAAGATAGAGACGCTTGTTTTTTTAGCCGTTTAGAGAAATCGGTTCTATGCCTTTATAATCTTAATGCTTTATGATTCTTTTCCGGGGAGTTTTGATCGATTTGTTCTCTTCGCAGGTTTAAATTGGGTGACGGCTTCTCTGTTCTGGGTCTCCACTGAGCCCTTTTTGGTGCTGACCTTCTGTGCGTCCTTTAGCTTGGCTGTAAGCTAAGGCGTTGTTTTGCTGGTTTGTTTCACTCAGTTGGTGGGTATTGTGGTTGGGGGTTGTTCTCTTTCGTTTGTCTCGGATCTGGATCGAGCTTAGTGTTGCTGTGACCGCGACCTTCATGATGGTCGATTCGGTCTGTTGTTTTTTGTTTCAGCCGACCCATGCCCTATGTTGTCAAGGCTAGCTTTGTTTATTTATTTCTTCTCTAATCACTTTAGCTTTCTTTGCTTTTTGGGATGGTCTGCCTAGCTATACTTTTTTCATGCCTACTGTTGTGGTGTTGGCTTGTGTCGCTAGTGTGGTTTTTTCATGCCTACTGTTATGATTTATCTGTTCTTTCCTTTATGTTTTGGCGCTGTGTTGCTAGTGTGAGCTTACTCCATTGCTCTGAGCTTGTGATATTGATTATTGGGCATCCTACCTGAGCTAGCCTAGATTAATGGTTTGTTTTCCCCTCTTTTCCGGCTCCTTATGGGGCCTGGCTGTGGGTTTCTTTGCCACTTTGTTTCTGTGTGTTTTTGTTCGGCCAGCTTCCAGGTTGGCAGTCAAGCCAGTTTATTTTTCTGCGTCCGGCACCTCTCCTGCGTCGTGCTGAGCTGCGCGCTGCTAGCCTTACTTCAGGCCTCCCGGAGATTCAGTTTGTCGACTTTGGTTCACCGAGCTTTGCTTCCCCCTTGTCTTGTCTGCGGCATCGCAATGCCGGCTTTTATCGTCCGTCTTCTCTCCTGCTGATTGTTTGTTTGTAATTTTTGTTCGCGTTCTTTTGTGCTGCCAGGCATCGGTTTTACGCCTTGTAAAACTTTTTATTATTTTACTGTATATGTTTGTACATACTTTGATTATTAATATATTTTTTTGATCTGGCTGGAGTCTTCGGACTCTATCCGTTTACATCAAAAAAGTTCTTGTTATCCATGTTCCACGTTCTAGCTGGATACACTTCTTTATTATCCAAGGAATGCTGCATCATTTAGTCATCCTGACTGTTTATAGTGTCTCCATGGTAGCCAGGCTTCTTTAGCATATGTACTGTGTGTTTTTTCTTTACCATACAATTCAATAATTATCCAGTATCTACAATGCACGAAAGAGGTAATATATTTTTAAGAAGTTATTGTGGGTGAGCGTCATGTACGCCCACCTTCCCATTTACAAGGAATTTAGAAAGAAATTTAAAGCTTGTTAAAGCTTGTCCCTGGTGGTGGGGGGAGCTAATTATTTGGTTGACCCATTTTTTTAGACTATTTGTAGAAACGACCCAGTTTGAAAAATATTTATCAATATGACCTAATTCTTAATTAAATTTATGTAGTACACTTCATATGATACTTTATATAGGATGTATGACTTTTTATTAAATTCTAAAAGTTTTTGGGTTTTAGGATAATTTCTATTTTTATTATTAATTTTTATTTTCTATTATTTAACTTATAAATTAGTAATTAATTTATAGAAAATTGCATAAATTAAGTAAAATTTACTTAATCTGAACTGGCTCTGATACCAAGTAGGTGCAAAGCGCGAAATATTTAGTGAATGCCTATAAAAAGAAAACAAGGGAGTATCAAAAAACTTTTTTAAAGGTGATATCCTTCTGTAAAATAGTATTCTTCAAAATCAATTACATGATCATTCTTCAGAATATTAAAATAATTAAGCATAATTCCAAAAACTTCTTGTAGACTCTGATTATGTTTCAGATAATTCACTATCATATGGGGGTTTTTCGAGTTCTTCGAGTTCTTCCATATTTCTTTCCTCAACATGTTCATTTTCTTCCAAAAATTGTCGATATGCCATTGTAGGACTCCATATGTAACTCCTAAAGTCTCCATTTTCTTAAAATAATAAAGATTGTTCAAAGTAAGTTAGATCATCAATTATTTGGACAATTATATTAATAGTTTTTTCAGGATTAATTTGATTTATTGTTATAATTATTACTCTCTGTATGCTAAAGAAAAATAATTTAAAATATCTCCCTTGTAGATGTCTGCCTTCTCCCTTGCTCAGCCTCCCCTTTTATAGAAGAATGGATGACTTTACATCAGTTACAATTATTCTTCTCATTACATCAATACTTACATCATAGATAAATAATTAAGCCTATTACGTCACTGCTTATGTTAAAGATTCTTTTCTGGACAGCATCTTCACGTGCTTCACATAGAAATAATTCTTCTTCAGCCATATCTTCGTCTTTTCCGCATTGTCCGCATTTATGTTGTGGTTCAATCCTCATCAGTCTATAGTAGTGGACAGCTATCTCTTCTGTAATTGTCATGGCTCCTGTATCTAGAATTTGATACCAGGTGTCAAAAACTTCTTTCTTTGACTATGGTTATTTAATCTTTGCTATGCTGTAAATCATTATTTATTTTTTTGTTAGGGCTATCATAGATCCATATGTTACTGTCTCTACTTTGTATGTCCTTCAGTTCACGATATATTGTTCTAAATCTCATAGCTCTTCTTTCTGGGATTAGTTTCTCGAATTCTTCATTTTTATATGGTATAATATTGATTGCTCTAAACAGGATTTGTGTAGTCATCCATATTTTTATAATATGCTCAGCGGGTAGTTCTTCATCATCTTCAAGGATTTCTGGAATAGCCGAAAATATCCCGACATATTTTGGAGGCCTTTATAAGGCCAAAATAACTCTTAGCAGCTTTATATACTTTTTTTGGTACCTGGCTAAGTTCTTCACATTCTCTTGATGGATATATGCAGTGGATAAGCCATCTTTCGAATAATACTTTTACTCGTTGAATTTTCTCCTGGTATTATTATCACTTTGTTCATATGTTGCTGCGAGATACTTTTGATAAATTGATTGACCTGGGTGGTTTGGCATAATTTCTCAATATACTGTAAAAATAAATCTTTCTTGAAATATTTTGGAGGAACTGAGAGTAAACTCTCTTTCTAGGTAGTTGGTTGTATGGATGTGGCACTTCCCTCTTGTGTGGCTATTTTTGAGATTTTACTTGTATTTTGTGGATTAATAGGTTCACTCCCTTCACTCATTTTCTCAATATGTTCTGCATTTATATGTTGGTAAAATATACTTTGAAGACCACATATCTACAACTGTAATTGGTTAAATGCTCCTTTTAGTTTCTCCACCGTCTCCTTTAGGAAGACTATTTCCTATTTTATGTATTGGAATTTATTCTCCATCTTGTAAAAACGAAATTGTTAGTTTCTTGATAAGAAACCTGCTAGAATGTTATATTTTTCTTTTATATTTTCTATTGAGAAGTCATAATGTGCTAACTCCATTTGCCATCTTAGCAATCTTTTATTTGCTATAGTTGGCTCTATTATTTTGTTAATCCAACTCTTTACTTGTGTATTATCTGTCCTTACTGTGAATTTTGTATGTATTATGAATAATTCAAACTTTTTTATAGCTTTTAAGATTTCTAATAGTTCTTTTTCATTTATGTGGTAATTTTGTTGGGTCTGTGTGAATGATCCACTAGTATATATGGCTAGTTTTTTCTCTTTTTCACTTATTTCAATAAATTTTAATATTGCTTCCCAATAATCTTCACATGCATCTGTTTCTATTATCCATGAACATTCTTTAATGGGTAATCTTAGCTTATTTAATTCTGAAGTTTGTTGTTTTAATTTTTTAAGTTTTTCTTCATCCTCTGGAGTCCATTCCCATTTCTTAAACTTTTTAAACTTTTTTTTTAACCAATTTATTTTCGCTGATAAATTCGGTATGTATCATCTTGTTTAATTTAGTTGTCCAACTATGGATTGTACTTCTCTTTTTTCTTTTAGGACATTAAAAATGTCTTCATTTTTTCTGCTATATGCGGCTGTAGTTATATTCCTTCATGTGATAATTTTGTTCCTAAGAATTCTATCTCAGTTTTTAACAATTCCATTTTTTTATAGTATATTACTTGCATTTTTTACTATTTCTATGCAAAATCCTATCTTCAGTAAGTTTTACGTGGTAAAATCCTGATTTACAATCAAATTTTGAATATATTTTTCTTATTCTTACTGTGTTAAGTAGTATCTGCATATCTGGTAGTGCATATCCAAATTTCTTAGTATTTTTATTTAATTTCTTATACTACCATTCGAGATTTACCTCTTTTTTCTTCTGAATATTTTCTTACTATAAATGCTAGTCATGAATACGAACTTGGTAATTTTCTTATGTAATTGTTTTCCATTAGTTCTTTTATATATATATTGAACTCTTCTAAATCTATTGGAGTGTGTCTTGTAGGTTTTAATTTTTATTATTTTGCTCTTATCTATTAACTCTATATGTGTTGTGGGTTTACTTAAGTCCCATTTTGCTAAAGGGTCCTCTCCGCACAGATCTTCTAATTGTTTTTGTAAAAAAAATTTGTAGTTGTTTTTTGGACTTGCTGTATTCTAGTTCTGTTTGGTAAATATTGATATTCACCATACTGGATTGGAAAAACTCCGATAAGCGATAAGTCTGTCCTAGAATAAGGTTGTGTTATTCTTATTGCTATTGCTTGGTGTCGACAAGGAGTTGTAAATATAACAGATTTGTGTGATATCGTTATAGGGTAGTATTGTTGGAAAAAATCATTTCCTAATAGTACATCATTATTCATATAATCAAACTGATATATTATTGGTATTTTTATATTGTAATTTCCTATTTGTATATTAACATTTTGTTGATATCTATCAAGTATGATGGTTTGTCCAGTTAATCCAGTTATCGCCTTTTTATTATATCCATATTGTTTGGGTACTATATTTTTACAACATAAGCTAGTACCTGCTCTAGTGTCTATTAGAGTATGATAGTTTATTGATTTGTATCCTTCGTAGACAAATTCTGTTAGTATGTATAATGTATTTTTTGTTGCTCTTAATTGGATTTATTTACACAATATTCTATTTTTTATTATACTTTCATTGTTTACTGTTGTTGTGATTTTTTCTTCTTGAATTGAGTAAGGATGTACCGATGTAAGGAAGTCAGTTCCTAATAATATTTTATCAACACTTTGTTCTGGGTCTACATGTAAATGTAATAACATTTCATTTCTACCATTTATCCTTAATGGCAGTATTATTTTATGCACAATTGGATGTCTATTATTGTAATAGTCTAAGTAGTAATATGAATTTTCTAATGGTATTAATTTTGTTGTTTTTTTGTTTTTTTGTTTAATATGTGAATTAGTAGTTCCTGTATCTACCATGACTACTTGTTTATTCCATTTTCCACTGTCATAATATTCTATTTCTATTTTAAATTAGTTATTATTTTTATTGTCTAATATATTTATTATTAGTATTAATTTCAATGCTTGTTGTTTGTTTCTTATTGATAGTGATCTCTTTCCGAACATTATTTGTGGTGTTTTTCCATTTGTAATTTCTTTTGCTTTATTAAAGTAAAATTATATATAATTAGGTATAGTCATTTCAGGGTTTTCTTAAGCTGGTTTGTATCTTATAATTTCTCAGAATAGCAGTTCTATCCTAAAATTATCTGTATTTCTATTTTTTACTTCATGCTTACTATTGAAAGCATAAATATTTTTTATTTGTATACTCATAATTTTGCTTTACTCTATCATTTCTATTCCTGATAATTTGTGGTACATGACTAAACTTTTGTCCTTATTTTCTTCGGCCATACTTATAGAGAAATTAGGTTTTACTGTAAATTTTATCTTTTGATACATTAGATTTCCGTGTACTATTCCTATTAAGATATCTTGTGTACTTGATATTCTATCATCCATTAGGTATATTTCTAGGGGTGTATTTATTCCTTCCGTAAAATAAGATTTCATTATTAATTGCATTGCTCTTAAATGTATATGTCTTGATATTTTTCTAGTGTTCTCACTTATTTTTTCCACCTCTTATCTTATTATTTTTTCTATTAATAAAGGAATTATGATTTTTTCTTGGGCTTGTTCAATGTCTATAGGTTGTTCATTATTTTTTTTCCTTTCAAATATTAGAAGTTTAATATCTCTTTTAGGTTTATATCTAATTGGGATACTCTTATATTGTATTTCTGTATGTCAAAGCTCGTTCTTTCCCTTACTTCTTTATTATTTTTTTCTCTTTGTAATTGTTCTCCTGTTTCTGTTATTCTCTCATCATATTTATTTCACATTCTTCTATTTTATCTTCACTACTTTCACTATCTTCTTTCAAAACAATTATTTCTTCATCTTCACTAATTTCTGACCAGTCCTCCTCATATTCTATGGGTTCATAGTTTAAGTTATTCATCTCTTCAATTTCTTCTACGTATTTTAAATTTTCTTTTTTCATCCTTTTAGGGAAATTTGGTAATATGTGTCCTACTTCTCCACATATATAATAATTACATTTAAACTTTGGGTTTTTCAAATATTATTTTTATTTATTGTTCTGAAGTATTTGTTATAGGATTTTTTATATCTCTTAAAAGGTTTTCTATATTTTTGTTTATATTTTTTGAATATGTGTTTACTTTTCTTTGTATAATAATAGTTATTGTTACATCCCCAATTATTTGGTCTTGCATCTTTACAACAAATTCTTTGTTTATATGTTTTATAGTATTTTATAGTTGTTCTAGCTTCTTAGCACACTTTATCCCTATAATCTTTTACAAATTATATTCTATACCCTAAAGTATCTATATCTGTTTTTACTTTCTCCCCTATGTATGAACTATATAAGTTTATACACCATGGATCAGGTAGTTTTAGAAAAAATGAGTCCAAGATTGGACTCCTTTCTTCTTTTGTATAATAAATATGTTGGAAATATTATCGGAATTCATAAGTATAGTTGTCAAAATAACACATGTCGCATATTTCTAAATTACTTAATCTCCATCTTGCTTGATTCTTTTTGTATATAGTGTATTTTTCTCCTTTATCGTGGACACTAAATTCTGTTCTTATTGCAATCTCGTAATTTGTAATTATTTTTTTTAGTCCTAAGGTTCGTTGTGCTGAGTTTTCTTCTGTTCCTTTATCATCAAATGATCTTGATTTTCTGACAGTATTTATTTCTTCTTCCTTTAGTTCATTCCACAATTTTGCTACTACTCCTGTAACTGTTGCCTCTAAAAATTTCTCAACTGAATTTCCTATAAGATTTTGCCTAAATCCGACTATTAGTGTAGCGTTTACCTATTCTTATATTGTCCTATCTACGTCTTTTACGCAGTCTAGATTATTCTCCATTTTCTACTATTCTTTTTTCGTAGTGTTTTGCAGGTTTATATTTTGGTGTTTTCTTTTCTTTATCTTTTCCTAACTTAATATTTTTTGTGTTTTGTAATTTCCATGGTAGGTGATAAGGCCTTTTGTTAGGTGGTGGCATTAAGATTTCGTAAGTATTAATTGGATTTTCTGTAGGTTTTGTTAAATTTTTGTCTTCTTCTTGATCCATTTTTATTTCTTCACTCTGTATGTCTAGGTTTCTCAAAGCTTTCTCTACTTCCTCTCTATTGGGATTTTCCATTAACTCTTCTATTTCCAAAATTTATGTTAAGTTTTGTTATGGCTTCTAACTCCTTCATACCTACTTCTGTTATACATAATTCCTCTTCAATGTCATTTGTTATATATGTACAAAGTCCTTTTATGTTATTATTTATGAATTTTAAATCTTTTCTTATAGTTACTACAAATTCTGGATCATTGTAATTTTTTTCTAACTCTTAAATATTTATCATATAAATTTCTAAGAGTTTTGATAGTTTTTTCTTTGTACTATTATCCATCCTAACTTAATTCCTATAGTTTAAGATTTTGTATGATAATAGTTGTTAGAAATACCAGCTTTCTTCTTCATTCCTATAATCTATTACTTTGTATGCTATCTCTTTTTGTATTTTCTTAGATAGTTTCTCAGTTATTTTACTTGTTATTAACAAATATTCTGATATTTTCCTATTAGTTATATGCTTTCTTTCTGTTAATCTTCTATCAATGTATCTAATTTTAGATTTTGAAAGATGTTTTAATTTTAGTTTCTCTATATTCTGTGAAATATCTAATTTATAAGGTTAAGGGGTTTTAGACTTTGTAATTTCTAAAGTAGGGTTATATAGAAAATTTTGTTTTTAGGTTATTATATTAACATGGTCATTTGGAGGTAATATTTTTTGAAAGTGTGTGAGTGTTTTGAAAAGTAGGTCAGTTTGATAAATATTTATTGAAAGTGGGTTGGTCAGTAACAATCACTCGGTGGTGGGGAGGGGGTGAACGGCGCCCATTAAGTACAAAGGAATTTAGAAAAAAATTTAAGATTGTTAAAGTTCAACACGTCCCTTAAATATTTCACCGGTGTTTACTATAGTTTAATGGTTAGTGTGTTTGTTAGTAGTTAATGTTGAGTTTTAACTGCAGAATGACTCATCAAAGAAATGCAAAATGATAGAATCAAAAGTAAGAGAACAAAAATAATTAAAAGCCAATACACAAGAGCATACGAGATTTTTTCGATGTTCACCCAATGCAATGACTACTTCCCCGCGCAGAGACACTCTTGTGATTTCCACTAGAAATATGAAGAAATGAGTTTACAATCTCTCTAGAACTCACCCGTAAGGTGTAGGGTTTATCTCTATTTTCCTCTCTCTCTAAAATAGCTACTAAATCTCTTTATTATGATGGAACAATGTATCTCTTAACCCTAAAATTGAACAACATACAATATATATAGTTACATAGGAAATTAATAATCTCAACCGTCAGATTTATCAGCGCGATGGTTGATCGTGGAGAGGGTATGGTCAACAGCTTTGACCCTCGAGCAGTCCCGAGCAGTGGGCGGTCGACTGAGCCTAGCAGTCGACCGCATGACTCTCCTTCGAGGCCAGAACACTCAACAGTCGATTGCATTCACTTGGCAGTCGACTGTCAAGTCTGGGAAGTGCATAGCTAGCACACAATCTTTGCTCTTGCTGCCTTTGCTTCTCGCTTTTTTTCATCATGCCATTCTTCGTCTTCTTAGTGTATTGGATCCACAAACCCAAGAGTTAAAAGGTCAATAGTCAAATCAAATCAAATTTAATATTTTTTTATATATGTTTTTTTTTTTTTTTGCTCTCCTTTGCGAACAATCTTGGTTTTGCTCCTACGAACTATAGTTTGTACAACTTCAGTTGCAAGTATCATCTTCATCTAGCCTTTTAGTTAATGAACAACAGAATGAGATTCAATCCCTACTTGCATCATCCCTTTATTATAATATTATTATGAGAGTGTGGATATGCATTGTGTGTGTAGTTATGGCCTTGTTTAATTTTTTATTTTTTTTAGTCCAGCTCTGAACAACTCCCTAAAAAAATTAGTTTTTTCCCTAAAGAAAAATAGTGAAGATTAGTTTTCCTATCTTAGTGCACAATGAAAATGCGAACTAGATATCCATGTGATTTCTTTAAGTTAAGAAATTAACAAAAAAAATTTAGTCATTGAATTATATAAGTCTTTAATGCTTGACTTTATAGGCGTGATAAACTTAAAATTATTCTAGCCATGCCATAAGAAAGAGTTTTAAGATCCAGATCATAGATTAGATCCTGAAAGGTGCGGTTATTTTTTTACACTTTGCCCCATCCCCAACATTGGAATTATCAACAGTTAGTTAGGGGTCGAATGTTTTTCCAAAATGAACCACTTTTTGAAAGTATTTATCAAACTAACCCACCTTCGAAACTATTTACCAAAATGATTCACTCGCTATCTCAAATAACAACGAACTTGGCGAAATGAACCTCGCTATCTAAGATAGCGAATGTAGACTTGAGGTGTTTGGAGAAAACTCGAAAAAAAACTTGCTTTAGACTCGCTGTCTCAAACAGCGAGTGTGTTTGTACCACACTCGATTAGTGATTTTTTTAAACCCAAATTCTCGCTGTCTCATTCTCCTCTTCACTTATCTCTCTTTCCACTATCTCTCCCAACTCCGAAACCCTAGCTTCCAAATCCGTGCTCTCACCCACAAAAACACTCCAAATCTCAAGGGATCCTCTTCATCCACTCACATTCCTCTCTCCCCCACTCTCAAATCCCTAAACCCATCATCCAAGATCCTCAATTAAGTTGAATTCGGGATAGTATAAAGAGAATTGGTTTGGAAGCAAGTGGAACAATCTTATCCTCATTCTATTCATCCTAAAGCATGCATCTATCGTGCGGTATGTATTCATAAATTTTGCAATTTGATTTTGGGTTAATTTGGATTATGGGTTAGGTAGAATGTAAGGTTGAGAAATGGTGATTTGTGGGATGATTGGTGTAGTCCTCTATGATTCATTAGTGTGATCTGTGAGTGTATTAATTAACCTAAAACTAATTAACCTAAATTAAACTAAATTAATTTGTACTAAATGAGTGTGATCTATGAGTGTACTAATTAACCTAAATTATCTTAAATTACCCAAATTAATTTGTACTATGTCAGTGTTATTTGTACTAAGTAAGTGAGTGTAATTAACCAATATTAACCTAAATTAATCTATGTTGAACTAAGTGAATGTGAATCGTAGGATGTTTGTACTAATTAAGACAAGTCCACAATTCATGAGTATGATATATGGTGTGAGTAACATTGTAATTATATATATATTGGTTGGACTTTACATATTTTGTTATTATATACATTGTGATGGGAGTAACATTATGACTATAACATTGTCTAGGTATGTATATAGACGATAAGATTTATGATGTTAGTTTCATGAGATATTGATTTATTATACGTAGAAATTGATGCTTGTATATTCTTTATTATCAATATTTCAGTTAATTTCTAGAATACCTTCGTTTTTAAAGTATTAAAATATACTATATCGAAAGTTGTGCACACTTGTAGGATTCTCTTCGCTATTATATATGACACGAGCACGGGGTAATCTTGAAGAAGGAACGAGTAGTAGACTCTCAAGTAACCGAGGCTGCGAGGGGCCATAAACTTGTTATGGACGACCTCCGGTTAGTACTGGCTGTGATGGTGAAAAAAGACATACAAATGTAATATGAAATTTTATTTATCGATTATTGAATTTTGCTTCAATTAAATTATAAATTGTTATATTGATGTTTTTTGTTTTTTGTTTTTTGTTGTATAGGTCAAGCCGGGTCCGTCTTCTTCGCCAAATCAGCTGGGCCCGTCTTCTTCGCCAAATCAACTGGGCCCATCTTCTTCAGCACATGAGCCCGGCCGGTCTTCATCATCATTTGTTCCACCGGTGGGTCCCGGTCCTCTCGACCCAAGGCTCTTGACCCTGCAAGGGAAACATTGGTCAAAAGCTGTGTGGGACGAACAATCAAAGGAGTGTTTTCGGGGGCACGCCACCTTGCCCATGCATCTCCGTATCCACGAGTTATTACGGGATTGCAGGTTGTACGACATCAGTTTGATGAGTTCAATTAAGGTCAACTGTCCTCTTCTAACCGCCCTTCTCAACAGATGGCGTCCAGAAATGCACGGTTTTCACTTGCCGGTAGGGGAGATATCTGTCACACTACAGGATATTGCAGTGATCACATGTCTTTTCATCAATGTACAGGTCATCATTGGGGCAATGGACTTCGATCCACACTTTAAATCCAAGAATATCTTGGCGTTGAACCAGATCTTAGGGCTATTATCAAGAAGTCTCTTCGGTTGAAATGGTGAAGGATACTTTTACCGATAAGTTGAATGAAGATTCAAATGACTACCAAGTCCAGTTTTATTGCATGGCATATATTATGTCATTATTTGAAGGTGTCATGCTCCCGAACTCCACTAATATTTCTGTGCCGCTAATGTACTTACCTCTAATCGCAGATCTTGGGACAGTTGGAGCGTATAGTTGGGATAGTGTTGCATTGGCTACATTGTGCAACTGCGCTCTTGGTGCGAGTCAGATGAATGGACCGATGTTGTTGCTATAAGTATGGAGTTGGGAACGCATACATGTCGGTAAACCTGTAATCAGTAGGCAATCATCAAGGTGGATGCATGTTCCCGATGACCCACACATGAAACCTCCACAAGGTGTATACTGGTCTGGGTCTCTCACATGAAAGGCTAACCCAAATCGCAGCTTGACATACATGGAAGAGTTAGATACATTGACGGATGACTGTGTCAAGTGGGAGCCTTACACGGAGGAGCGTTTAGCGAGATTGCCACCAGTTTGCACGGAAAGTCGTGAGATATAGTTGACAAGAGCACCTCTTGTCAACTTTGGGACAGTGGAGTTCTATTTTCCAGATAGAGTACTTCGATATTTGGCTATCTTCAAAATATTCCTATCGGACAACCATTTAATGCTGAATTGCATGGTGTTACCGGTATAGGTCGACAGCTGGGTCACAATTGGGGTGCTTGTTTGCGAACCCATGTCGGTATATGGGACAATCATCATTTTTATCACGTGATTTTCAATATTCTCCCATTAGATGCCACTTTACATGGACCATATATGCATTGGTATCGGAGAATGACTTGGTTTTATATATCTCCAACGTCCCAAATGCAAGCGAATGTGCAAGTACCGACTCAGCGACGAGCCGCTGGTCTAGCTGATGACCATTCTGTTCATTTGCCAATGTTCCAACCTAAGGCAACATTGATTTGGAATCTCGTAAGTTTTATTTTGTACCTATTCATTTAACATATACATTATGCATTCATTTCAAGACATAAATCTCATGTATGTGTTGAATTTTAATACAACATGTTCTGTGTTTGAGTGTAGATGGCCCAAACATGGATTCAGGCTAAAGAATATGCAAAAGTGTTAAATAGCAATGTTGACGAACCTATGATGGTGTTTGCATGGCAAAATTTCAGTCGTGTCGGGCACAAGCTAACCTTGTTGGCGAAGGAAACATATTGGAGTCTATATTTTCGGGTCCGGTGCACGTCGAAAGACTTTGGTATTCAAACTCAATATCATCAAAGAGTATTAAAAGAACACCGAAGTGAGGAGGAGCACGTCGATGAGCCACAAGAAGTTCCTGACCATGACGATGACGTTCCCCTATCCAGATTAACTCAAGCAACTCCAAAGCGTCTGAAACGGAAGAGGAAACCCCCAAACTTGTTCATCTCGGACCCATGAACCACTACCTTTAATGTTTAACATAATCGAGGGTTAAATATTTTCATGTATAAATTTTACTTCAACATGTTTCCTAGTTTCGGTTATTTTTGTTTCAGTTTGTTTTGTTTCTTAGTTTCAGTTTGTTTGTTTCAGGTTGTTTGTTTGTTTTATCTTAGTTTGTTTGTTTCAGGTTGTTTGTTTGTTTTATCTTAGTTTGTTTCAGGTTGTTTGTCTATTTTGTTGCATTTGTTTGCTTTAGTTTGTTTGTTTCTTAAATTTGGCCATGCTATAATTAAGGGTTTGATGATACGAGATGTGGGATGTTTGGTGTGGAATTGCGATGGCTGTATAGAGGGTAGATACCATGAATGTGAGATTATATGTATACAGGGAAGAGTTGAGATTGTTGAACAATCTAGATTGTCATTATAACAAGGCTCGCTAACTCAGATAGCAAGCATGGTTCAGAGAGGCTCACTATTTCAGATAGTGCGCCTTTCATTTTTATTTTTCCAGAGACTTTGAAGTCTCTAGAAAATCTCAATTCTCACAGTCACTATCACAGATAGCGACCATGGTTCAACTAGGATCGCTATCTGAGTTAGCGACTATGTGAATTTTGACTTTTCCAAAGGTTTTGAAGTTTCTGGAAAATCTCAATTCTCATAGTCGCTATCTCAGATAGCGACCCTGGTTCAACTAGGATCGCTATCTGAGTTAGCGACTGTGTGATTTAGGATTTTTCCAGAGGCTTTGAAGTCTCTGGAAAATCTCAATTCTCACAGTCGCTATCTCAGATAGAGACCCTAGTTCAACTAGGATCGTTATCTGAGTTAGCAATTATGTGAATTAAGATTTTTCCAGAGGCTTTGAAGTCGCAAATGACTAACGCGCTATCACAGATAGCGACCCTGGTTCGACTAAGCTCGCTATCTGAATTAGTGAATGTGTGATTTAAGATTTTACCAGGCTTTGAAGAATCTGGAAAATTTCAAACCTCAAACTCGCTGACACAGATGGCACACCTAATTTAGCCAGGGTCGCTATCTCAAATAGCGACTGTGAGACTTTGAGATTTTTCAGAGACTTCAAAGTTTCTGGAGAAATCCAAATGAAAGACGCACTATCTGAAATTGCGAGCCTCTTTGAATAAGGCTCTCTATCTGAGTTAGCGAGCCTAGCTATTTTATTTTCGACAAACTTCAACAATCTCAAATCTTCCCTGAATACATAACGGCTCGGCTTTAAGCACACATACATTATACCATATAATATCTCATACAGAAATAAAGTGGCTTTATCTCAAACTCATCTAAACATGCACAACGAATCAAAATAATACATAACAAAGTCCACATATTTTGACATAAGACCAAACATACATTAGTATGAAAATCTATTGCATAGTTTGATGGCTTTATGAAATTTGGCTTGAGTTTTTTCAGCATCGGCGCATATTGTGACCTTTTACACCACATTTGGAACAAGTCATTCTCATACCCGTGCTCAACCCATCTCATATTGTGACCTTTCAAACTCCAGGTTGATGATGAAATATTATGACCTTATACAAGTTGGCTCTCTCACGCCGGAAATCGATCAAATCCTGAACTTTGGAGCAAAATTTTTCCCTTCACTTATAAGAGTAGTATTTGCTAATTAGCGACAGGTAACAAAGTAAGAATTAAGATGGTAAAAGATCAGTTCTCAATTGCAGTTACGGGTAAACTATGGACAACTTCAAGACTGACTTGAAAACTTGTGGTAGGTTTGTAGTCATTATGCCATATCGTCGACCTCCATCGTCATAAAGAGCCCATTTCTCAACTGGTTTTTCTTTTAACCAAGTAGCCGCCTTCACATTGACATTTTCCAACTCAGTGAGTTTGTTATGGAACTTTTTAGGTTGGTTTTGACATGCTATAATTTTAATTTTTTTCCTCATAGCTTTGCTATCAAATTTGGTGAAGAAATTTATAGTGAAATATCGCATACAATAACGACGGAATGCATTTGGTTCATTCCATGCTCCGTTTTGCGATTCCATGGCAGCCAAAATACCTGCATGACGATCAGTGATAACACATAACCCAAACTGATCAGTGACAAAAAACGAATGCAGCTCATGAACCATGTCCAAGTATATACACTCTCCATCAACTATTACAAAGGAAAATGGAAATAGGCTATCGTTCGCGTCTGGTGAAACAACAATTAACAAACAACCCTTGTATTTTCTGTACAAGTGTATTCCATCAACACTTATAACAAGTCTGCATGACTTGAACACGTCAATTGAAGCACCAAATACCCAAAATACTCATTAAATGTTTCCTCGCCAAGACCGAACTCATACTTATCCCAGTGGATAACGGTTCCTAGATTTGCATCTTGTATTGCTGATAGAAAATAAGGCAACTTAGTATATGTTTCTTCAAAGGAATCGAACAACCTCTCAATAGCTTTTTGATTTGTAATCCAAGCCTTCCTATATGAAATCTGATAATTGAACTGCAATCTGACTATCTTAATAATGGCCCGCTGTGTTATTCCTATCTCAGCCTTCACGACATTCACGATCAAATTGCATACGAGTTTAGCGTTAACTTTACAGTGGTCTTGATGCAATGTGAGATTCAAACATGTATGCGGCCCTACAATTTTCTTCACCACGAAATTTGTCCCACCCTTTGAAAATATTGCACGTAATCTCCACCGGCAACCGCCCTCACTTACGACTTTTGGGATTTGCACAATCTCCTCAAAGGTACGTAATCTATGTGTCAATTTACATTTCACGGTATATAGGGTCGGTGTAGATTTCAGTGTGACAAATTCTTGACGTTTCTTGATGGAGTATAGCTTTACCGCATATTGGATCGATTCTTTACTTTCAACACCTTCCCATTGTACAATTTGTCTGTTCGATGAACCAGACAACTCTTGTGGAATATGATTTACTCTCGCACTTTGTGACATCTCCTCGGTAACATGAACATTAACATTATTGAAGCTATCATTAACGTTCACGTCATTATCGTACCTTTCATTTATATTAAAATATACATATCCATCTTCTTCCACTTCATCGTCATTTTCTATACTCTCATCAATTTCATCGTCCGTTTCTTTCACTTCTTTATCATCATTTAATAATTTGTTGTTCACGGTAACATTTTCAAATATTGCAAATACATTACCATTTTGAACATAATCATGAACTAAACTAAGTTGACATGGCAACTCAAATTCTGTAGGATCTGAACTTGTTGGATTTGTGATCGTGTCTTCTTGTGGAGACGATAGGATTGCACGTGATGTTTGAACTGGGTTAGAACTCATCTCATATGTCGGTACTTCTCGTACAAAACTTGAACTAGGATTAGCATGTGGCTAAGCATTAATAATTTGGATATATTGAATATATAAATCCAATGCAAACCAAGTATAATTCGGATCAAGTGTCCTAGAAATCATGGATTTTAGAGCGTTATCATTTGCTACGGGCAGAGTCATAAAATATTGACCTTCATGTTTTTTCGTTGCATAACGAGCTAAAATTTTAACATTCTATTGATCTGTAGCCCAATTAGTAACCTCATAAATTTTCTCGACTAGTTCTGCCATTGTAATTGTACGGGGTGTTCAAATTATTTCAAGATTAACGACACTATAACAACATCCTACCTTTGCATCACAAATAATTTCACTACCAAAATATAATGAAATAAGATTATCGTAATCCATACATATACATATTTATATAAAAATAAGAGTCATTATCTAATCTACCCAAGTGTACACGATAAAAGGTTATACAAATCATACCTTCAAATCAATGATCGGAAGATTGAGCAATTATGAGTGTGGAGAAGATACCATAGAGAACTTGCTTCCAAACCAATCTTCTTTACAGTATTCTGAATTCAACTTAATTGGGGATCATGGATGATGGGTTTAGGGTTTTGAGAGTGGCGAGAGAGATGAATGTGAGTTGATGAAGAGAATCCCTTGAGATTTGGAGAGTTTTTATGGATGAGAGCATGAATTTGGAAGCTAGGATTTCGGAGTTGGGAGAGATAGTGGGGAGAGATAAGTGAAGAGGAGAGTGAGACATCGATAGTTTGGGTTTAAAAAAAATCCTCAATCGACACTCGCTGTTTGAGACGGCGAGTGTGGTACAAACACACTCGCTGTCTGAGATAGCAAGTCTAAAACAAGTTTTCTTTCGAGTTTTCTTCAAGCATCTCAAGTCTACACTCGCTATCTCAAATAACGAAGTTCGTTTCAGATAGCAAATGGGTTGTTTTGGTAGATAGCTTCGAAAATGGGTCAGTTTGATAAAAACTTTCAAAAAGTGGGTCAATTTGAAAAAAATCTTAGGTGTCTAACAAGTGACGTCACCATCTGACAAGCTTCACACTATACTTGTATATTCTCTAGGTACCAATCTAATCCAGAACAAAACAAAAACAACTCCTTAAAAAAATAAACTTACAGAAGACCCCCTCGAAAACCCATTCCATCTACTACTTAAAACAGAGCAATCTTCTCATTCTCAACTCTCTTCTAGAAAACAATGCGTATCGGCGGCGGCAGCGGCGGAGGCGGATCTCGCAGGTGGCCGGTGATATCCGCGGCGGCGCTCCGCCGCAAGCTCCTAGAATCCATCGCATGCGGCCGCTCCAATTCCAGTGGCCTCCGCTTTAAAAAGCGCGACACTTTCGAGAAACCAAAACCGAAACCGAAACCGAAATGTCGACGAGTCAACGGATCGGATCGGTTATCGGAGCTTCTCAAGCTAGACATATCGGATTCGGGTTCCGACGAACCCGAATCCGAAACTAGAAGAAAAGTCGAGGCGTTCAAAGTGCTTGAAAATGCGGTTAAGAAGTTACAGTCGGAAAGCTCAGATTTGAAGAGAGAAGCAGCTAAAGAGGTCAGAAGCTTAGCTAAAGATGACGTGGATGCAAGAGAGACCCTCTCAATGCTGGGATCGATTCCGCCGCTAATCTCGATGCTCGATTGTGACGATGTTGACGGTCAGATCTCCTCGCTTTACGCGCTCCTCAATCTCGGCATTGGAAATGACATGTAAGTAAAGTCTACCTTCACAAATTGCAGTCTAGTTTCTTACAGAAGAGTACTTTCTTGAAATTGTTGATGATGCAGAAACAAGGCGGCGATAGTGAAAGCTGGAGGGATCGAGAAGTTGATGAAGTTGTTGGAATCAAACAATGCACTGATTTATGAAGCCATTGTAGCCAACTTTCTTGGTTTGAGTGCTCTTGACATGAACAAGCCAATTATCGCCTCTTCAGGCGCGATTCCGTTTTTGATAAAGTCTTTCAGATTTCCAATTTCGTCGCAGTGTAAGCAAGATTCGCTTCGTGCATTATTCAACCTATCAATACTTCCCTCCAACGTTCCACAACTTGTTGTTAAGTCTGATCTTGTCGCTCAGCTGATGTACACTTTGGAAGACTCACCGGATCGGATTCTGTCCGTCTTGTCGAATCTCGTATCGGCATCTGAAGGGAGAATGGCGATATCGAAATGCAATGATGGTATTGCGATTTTGATTGATGTTTTGAGATGGACTGATTCGCCTAGTTGTCAGGAGAAGGCAGCGTATGTTCTTATGGTGATGGCGTACAAGTCAGAGTTTGATCGGGGTGTGATGATAAAATGTGGGATTAGGTCAGTGCTTCTGGAGTTGGTGTTGATGGGGAGTGCATTGGCGCAGAAGAGGGGGTCGAGGTTGTTGGAGATTTTGAGGGCGGAGAGAGGGAAGGAAGTGAGTGAGGGGTTCTTAGGGTTACACGCAGTGTCGGCACCACCGGTGATGGGGAGGGAGGAGGAGGAAGTGGTGAGTGAAGAGACTAAGGCGGTGAGGGAATTGGTGAAGGAGAGTTTGCAGAGTAATTTGAAGAGGATAGTGAAGCGGGCGAATTTGATGAGGGATCAAGGGGAGAAGAAGGGGTTCAAGGTTGGCACCTGGACTTCAAAAAGCGTGCCGTTTTGACGGGAAATGGGGTAAGCAAAGTGTTCATTCTGATATTTTGAGAACTAATTCGGTGTCAATTTTTTTTTTTGTGCTCTCTAAGAAGTGACCAAGTAAGCAGTGGAATAACGCCACCATATTTCATTAATAAGAAATTAATAAAACAATCTCGAAATACTGGGGGAGATTACAGATAACTACAATACAGAAAATAAAACATAAGCCTCCAACATCGCCCCGGAGGGTGGGCCAATCCAAAAGTACTATGCACAATACAAGAAAAACAGGTACAAATAGAGCTAGGAACAAAAGTAGTCCTCCGAACTGCAACCTGTCCCAGTTAGAATTTAGGGACCCATGCTCCCCTCATCGAGCTGTCGGACCTCATCATCATACTCGTCCACCTGAAATACTCTGGCAATCCTCCCTCTTGCTTCTGTAGCAGCAGTTGTAGCTCAAAAAAGAAATAAAATGCATGATATGAATAAGAACACCAAAAATACTATTACATGAAGCACGAAAGTAAAAATTATTTCTGTCTAGTCATAAAATCCAAATATTGACCGTGATGGCGATATACCAAGCATCATTTATTTGGTGGCAATGTACCGGCAATGTACCAAATAAGTAGTAGTTTGGTGGAGCATGTTTGGTTCTTGTTTTTATTTTTGTTTTTGGGAATATAGTACATTACATTGGTATCTGGGTACATCAATTTCAGTAGCCTATTTTTTTGCATACCTATCAAATGAAAAAAGTTAGGAGAGAACTTGTAAAAAAAATAAATAAAATAAATATCAACCCAAAATTGTACTATGAACTTTCTCAGTCTTTGGATGGAAGGGGTGCACATCACAAAGCATTCTACCGACATGAGATCCTAGGGTTGAGTTTACTGAAAGGTGAGTTTACAAATTAATCTCTTGTCGAAATATTGTTTCAATCCCAAAAAGAGTTGAGGAAAAAGTAAAATATATAATTTTAGATGGAAATGTCTCAAAGACACACCTTTCAGAGCTATAATATTAGAGGTATTAAATATACCTGTTATTTTGCTGAAATTTTGGAAATGTAAAAAATCATCATATGTCAATAATAAATTTATACACATTTTATAATTAACCAAGTTTGTCTTATATTTTTATTTTGTATGTTTTATCATTGCAGGAGGAATCATCAAATCATCAGAATGGGAGGAAACTCAGGGACAGCATAATTAAGTAATGTGTATAATATGATATCAATTACTACTCAGTGTCTCTTATGAGCTACAGTTATGTAGAGGCAGAAATAAAGTAGTTGTTTCATCCCATCCTTTCTTTGACTTATTCTTTATTATAATAGGAAGGAACATGCATTTTAGGTATGCTGTCTAATTTCACAAAAGTGGTTGGATTTGGAGCATATACACAGAAACAGTATCCCAATATGCATGGCTGTGTCTATGAAATTTCCCAATTTAAGTAGACAGCATAACTTTATACACAAATGGATCTCAAATTTTACTCCAAACTTATCCCAACCATTAAAACACAAACACAAATAATTAAAATATTACCCAAATCTTATCATTTAGTGGTTGGGTGGTATCTTGTCTTTTTAGTGATTGGGATATGTTTATGGTAAAATTTAAGGTATGTGTAGCCGTCCTTTACTTTATATTTAAAAATACAGCCAATTGTCTTCTGTCCCTCTTCATTATTATGATGTGGCTTTTCATATCATATAGGATAAATTTCACAAAATTCTACCGACTTTTCACAAATTTGCACCTCATTTTACCCAATGAATTTATACGACAACTAATCCTACAATTCAAGTTTTCTTTTGGCACCTTGCAGATGGTTGACTAAGATCGTTAAATTACCTGTAAATTGACTATTTTTGCCACAAAAAAAAGGAGAGAGTGGAAGGTACATATTCGCCATGAATTCAATAGGATTTTGTGAAATTTATATCGTCATATATCAAGCAATAGTTTTTGTGATCAAGGAGTGTTAGCCAAAAGATGGCAGACAAACTATAGCTCCTTTGATGCTGCTTGTTTTTTGTATGGGGCAACATGTGTGAGTTCTTATAATTTGTAAAGTGTAAATAGCGGCACTGGATCGGATCCGGGCCTCGGGCTGTATGTTCGGTTCCGAGGTAGTAGGAGAAAGTTAGAGGGCGAGTGCTTGGCTCGGATTCTAGTGGCTCAGCTCGGATCTCGGTGGCTCGGCTCGGATCTTGGTACCTGCACAATGCCTAGAAACACCGGGATAAATTCCGGCGACAGGCCCTCCGACGATCTAGTCAGTCATTGGAATAATAACATTAGTTAGGGTTCAGGTGGAGAAAAGTTTATGACCTTCTGCAGTGTGGAGTGGGATCCTAACGGGCCCGGTCAGACCCGTTTGCCTGTGGGTCTGAGCTGGCAGAAGCTCGTTGGACTTGTTTGTAATGCCCTGACCCAATATTTAGACTATTTATTTATTTATTTATTTATTTATTTATTTATTATTTATAGTACAACTGCCCACCACAGGCTGCCTCTCAAAAGGTGGTTAACCAATTATGTGACTCTTGATCATAGGCAATTATATTTATATTTAATTAATCTTGCAATTCTCCCGATATGGGATCAATTCTATACACATCTCCTCTCTTTTTTCCGTGCATGTGACGTCAGCAAAGACAGAGTCCCCTGGCCGCACGTGGACCCCTACCTGGGCGCCACATCACCAGTCAACAAACCACAATGCCCACTGCGCCTGGGTCCTACCCTGCTGCCCGTCAGCAGAGCTGCCCCCCCTGGGCCCCACGTGATGTCAGCAGCAACAGCCCCCTCCTGGGCCCCACCGTGCAAATCCAATACAACGCACCTATAGAGATTTCTATAGGACATACCTCCTTTTCTCTATATTATTATATTATATATATATATTATACCTCTTGAAATTATGGGGTGTTACATACCCCCCCCTCTCTTTAGAAATCAGTGTCCTCGCTGAGTACGGGACATGCAACCTAGTGCGGGATCTCCTTTCTAGCGATGTGGAGTGGGAGTACATCTCGTCGACTGCAACTATAGTTCCAAAATACATCCGCCCGACTATATAGAGCTCCACACTCGGTGTCGAAAGTCGGCACTGATACCATTTGTAACGCCGCGCTCCAATACTCAGACAATTTATTTATTTATTTATTATTTATAGTACAACTGCCCGCCACAGGTTGCCTCTTAAAAGGTGGTTAACCAATTAGGTGACTCTTGATCATAGACAATTATATTTATATTTAATTAATCTTGCAATTCTCCCGATATGGGATCAATTCTATACACATCTCCTCTCTTTTTCCCATGCATGTGACGTCAGCAAAGACAGAGTCCCCTGGCCGCACGTGGGTCCTTACCTGGGCGCCACGTCACCAGTCAACAAACCACAGCACCCACTGCGCCTGGGTGCTACCCTGCTGCCACGTCAGCAGAGCTGCCCCCCTGTGCCCCACGTGACATCAGCAGCAGCAGCCCCCTCCTGGGCCCCACCGTGCAAATCCCATACAACGCTCCTTTAAAGATTTCTATATGACACACCTCCTTTTCTCTATATTATTATATTATATATATATTATACCTCTTGAAATTTTGGGGTGTTACATTGTTGACTTGATGATCTGGAATGAGCAAAATTTGAGGAGATCTAGCCCTGATTGGGCCACGTCATCTATACCACATCACTCCCGGTTACTGTGATTGCTAATATGCTTAAATCAATCATGACTATATAAACAAGAAAAAGATAACAACTAGATACAACATTTGTGTTATTTAATAGAGATTGCACTATGTCAGTTAGTGTGCACAAGTGGGAGATGGCGTCTCCACTGTAGAACCCCGAATTTTCAAATATTATTTTAAATATTTGAAAATGAATTTAAATGAATTTTGAGGATTTAATAAATATTTTCAGAAAATTTATCTTGTTACACGTACAAAACACGTGCAAATACTTTTTGAGAAGTTTGAAAATTTAGTTTTCTTTATGAAAAATCATTATTTAATATTTGGGATTTATTTAGTATTTTTCCAGATTTTTCTGAAATTAATTGGAACTATTTGCAATTTTTGAGAAAAGAAGGACCTTTTTGCAAATTTGACATTTTTAAGGGTTAAAGTGCAAAATGTAATTTCTGGACGTTTTGAACAGTATTGGTTGAGATTTAGAAGTATATTTTCTTTTAAATCCTAATATAAATGAATTTTGGTCGAATTTCCAAGACTATACCTATATATGTGAAGCTGTCTTTTAGAAAGGATTATTTTGCAAAAGTGGGGTAAAACCCTAAACTCTTTATCCCAGGTATTTAAAAGGATTTTGCAGCCGTCATTGCTGCACAAATACCGAATTTTGGAGATTTGTTTTGGTGGAGGAAGAAGAAGTTTTTGGATCTAGCAAAAAGGAAAGCTTTTCGTTGAATCTTCTCAATTCAAAGGTGAGTGACATTGTGTGTTTTGTTTTGTTTTGTGAATGATATAAATTTGTCTTGTTGTGATCTATGTATGCGGGTGGCAATGTTGTTTGATTTGATGTTGTGAATGATATAGATCTTGAAATTGTGGTATGATTCATGTGAATAATGATTGTTGTTTGTACCATGTTGTGAAATCTACGAATGATTAGTAGATCTTTGTTTATAAAATTGTATTGCTAGAAAGCATGTTTAAGATTTGAGTATGGTTATGATTTGATGGATGAACATCTGGATCTTGTGTTTACAAATCAAATTTGGTTTTGAGTTGTGAAAGAAATTTAGTATTGAGAAACCCTAACGAAAGAATTAGTGATCTAGAACATGAGAACTTGAGTATTGACATATTGGATGATTGAATAAAGTATCCATAATGGAGATTATTTGAGATTCGTCATTTTGCCTGAATACGAACTATTTTCATAAACAATGAATCTTTAGAAAACTCCAGTTTTAATTATTGTATTCAGACCTAAGTTATGAAAGCTGTAGGCCGACAGCCGACTGGTCTAATTGTCAGTCGACTGGTACGACCATACTGATGCATCATTAGCCTTTCGAAATCCGATCTGGACAGCCGACTGAGACCTTTGTCAGTCGATTGGTGTACCTAGAACTTACTTTGTAAAATTATGTCAGTTTCTTGTCTGGACAGTCGACCGAAGCCTTCTTTAGTCGACTCATATGACTTAGTTTATTTTTGTAAAATTTTGGATATTGTCCTCTGGACAGTCGACTTACCACAGTATGAGTCGACTGGTACTGATAGATTTTTGTAACTTGAGTGTCCTTTCGAATGATGGACTTTCAGATAATTCAGTCTATACCTTGTTTTCAGTTAAGCATTTGATTTGAGATATTCAGTTGAGCAAATTTGTTTAGTGGAAAGTTGATTAAGACTTTTGAGTTTGAGTCTCTAGAGGTGAGTGACCCTAGTATACCGGTATTGAGTTATTTTGTTGAGGTCCATTGAGGCATTTTAGTTATTCAATTTTGATTTTAGGCCGGTAGGGTACATCACTCTAGGAGATTCATTGAGTAATTAAATAACCCACAAATAATAAGGACAGGCACTAGTGGTGATATGACGAACGGGAACATGAGTTATGCACCTCAGTATGGCTTTAGATGTGGGATTTAATCTCCGGAATTATCCAAGTAACTTACTTGAGATGTGGGATTTATCTCCGAAATTATCCAGGTAAATTACCTGCGATGTGAGATATATCTCCGGAATTATCCAAGTGGTTGCTTGAGATGTGGGGTTGATCTCCGGAATTATCAAAGTCGAGGCGACGCACATGGGGTATTCATGTGATGATGTGTCAATGTTTAGATGTGGGATGATCTCCGAAATTATCCAGGAAAATTACCTGAGATGTGGG
Source organism: Hemerocallis citrina (assembly GCA_017893485.1). Lineage (NCBI taxonomy): Eukaryota > Viridiplantae > Streptophyta > Magnoliopsida > Asparagales > Asphodelaceae > Hemerocallis > Hemerocallis citrina. The sequence goes on along the minus strand of CM030365.1, from coordinate 10,029,861 downwards.
ATCTATCTCCGGAATTATCAAGCATGGGCTAATTCTCACAGTTTATCTTTATCTCGTAGTAGTCATCGTGATAGGATTAGTTGCATAGCGGGGGATTGAACCCTATGAAGTGAAGACGTTAAGGGCTTGCACCGAACCTATGTAGAGTGGGATGCATAGACTTCGACAAGTATGCATTAGAGAGTCCACATATAGAATTTGTATTTTCTTGACTTAGTTTTGTGCATGTGGTTTTCCTGTTTTCTACACTTGACACTTGGTTTAGTATCACTTGTTGTTGCATTTCCTGCTACCTCGTACTTTATGTATTTTTGGTTCACTATATGTTACTTATGAATCCTTACCTAATGTTCATTTATGTTGTTTGTTTGATTTTATGTCACTCACACCATTTATGGCTAATCCCTTTAGTTTTGGGGGTTAGGGATCATCTCTAGCCTCATGTGATGCAGGTTGTTGCTTAGAGTTGGAGGTTAGATGCTTGAGTTGGTTTTTGAGAAAAGTGATTTAATAAGAGTTTTGTGTAAAATTGTAAAAGCAGATTTGAGATAGTTTTGTGTTGTAAATAAAAAGAAAATTTGGAGTTGAGATGTTTTAATTTCCGCTGTGCTATGTAAGTGATTGTTGTAATAAAAGTTAAAAATTTTAGTGGTGTTGGTTGTGTTTAATATTAAACTGAAGTGGATGCTGTGATTGTGCCACGTATTTTCTAAGATATTATATTAGAAATTCGGGGCGCTACAGAAGTTGGTATCAGAGCATGCTTCAATAATAATAATGAACATGACATAAAAATAACCTAGGAGTGGACACTAGTGTGTGAGTACCTAGGTGTGGACATTAAAGAGTGAGTATCACATAGAACTGAAACATGATATTTTACTTTTGGGATTCAATTGAGATTTTGCCAAAGGATATTGATGTGAGTTTGAATTGTGTGTGATGCTCTAACTTTTCCCTCGTTTTGCAGTATTCAGAATGGTTGCACCCAGGGACAGGAATGGTGGTAACAATGAGGATGGATCTGGTAGTTCTCGAGGAACGGGAATTGATCTTGAGGCTGAATTCGCCAAGGTGTACCAGACTCTGAATGCGCTAATGGCATTTAATTTGGCGCAAACTCAGAATCAGCAGCAGAATCAGCAGCCAAATCATGGAGCTGGACAGGGACTGGTTAACGCCGATCCGATCAAGCAGATCGAATCCTTTAAGAGGATGAGGCCGCCGGTCTTTGAGGGGCAATCTGATCCAACCACAGCTGATGATTGGATTAGGAGGATGGAGACAATCTTCGAGGTATCGGAGACTCCGGCAGCCAGCAAGGTGAAGTTGGCTACGATGCAGCTGGAGAAGGACGCTGGTGTCTGGTGGGAGTCGCTGAAGAGGACTTTGGGAGATCAGCAGTTGACTTGGGAAGCTTTTCTGGAGGAGTTCAGAGATCGCTTCTTTCCCCTAGATGTTCAGGAGAAGAAGGCGACCGAGTTCTTGAACCTTCAGCAGGGCAGCATGACCGTGCGGGAGTATGAGACCAAGTTTGCTCAGCTTTCGAGGTATGCACCAGAGTTGGTTGTTGACGAGGCAAAGAAGGCCAAGAAGTTTGAGCAGGGCTTGAGGCCAAACTTGAGGTCGAGGATGATCCCGTTGGGTATCAGGAGATTCGACAAGCTGGTCAGGAGAGCAGCTATGACTGAGGAGGACATGGACCAGTTCCAGAAGAAGCAAGATACATGGAACCGGAACAAGAGGCCAGCATCAGGTCAGAGTGGGAAGGGATTCCCTGCGAAGCAGGCCAAGTTCAGTGGACCGGTGCAGAAGGCACCTGCAACTCAAGGAGTGACTTGTTATTACTGCAAGGAGGCAGGACATTACAGGTCAGCGTGTCCGAAGTTGGCGGAGCATATTTGTTCCCAGTGTGGGCAGGCAGGACATTCTAAGCCCTATTGTCCACAATTGAGAAAGGACGGTTCAGGTGGAAGCAAATTTTAGAAGAGGCAAGGGCGAGTATTTGCATTAACCGAGGAGGACGCGGGTAACTCGGAAGATGTAATACAGGGTATGCAAGAATTTTGATTTTTATTTTAAATCAATGTAATAAGTAAACCCTTTGTTTGAGAACAATTTAAGATTGAGTATCATTCTTATTGTAACAGGAATTGTTTTAATTAATGGAATAAAGGCAAGGGTTTTATTTGATACTGGTTCATCGCATACTTTTGTATCGCCAAATTTTGCAAGGATCTTAGGTGTGGAACCTAAGTTGTTTCCAGGCAAGGTTTTGTCGGTGGCAACGCCGTCAGGTGAAGAGTTGATTGCGGATCGATATTACGAAGGCTGTGATATCGAGATTGGTGGGAGGTTGTTCGGCATCGATTTGATCGAGCTGCAAGTATTGGGTTTGGATGTCATCGTGGGTATTGATTGGATGGCAATATATGATGCCACAATTGAATGCAAGCAGAAGGAGGTATTGGTGAAAGCACCAGGTGGACCCGCAGTGACTTTCCAAGGGAAGAAGAAGATTCTGAAGATGGCTGCAATGGTATCCAAGAAGGCAATTTCAGATAAAGTCAAGGGCATTCCGGTTGTCCGAGATTTTCCTAAGGTGTTCTTGGATGATTTTCCAGGATTACCGCCACAGAGAGATGTGGAGTTTTGCATTAATGTTCAGCCGGGGAGTGCGCCGATTTCCAAGGCTCCGTACAGGATGGCACCTGTAGAGCAGGATGAAGTGAAGAAGCAGATTGAGGAGCTGTTGAGCAAAGGGCTTATCAGGCCGAGTTCTTCTCCGTGGGGAGCGCCAGTGTTGTTGGTCAAGAAGAAGGACGGGTCAATGAGGATGTGCATTGACTACCGGGAGTTGAATAGGGTGACTATTCAGAACAAGTATCCACTACCGCAGATTGATGATTTGTTCGACAGGCTTCGAGGAGCAGCTGTGTTTTCGAAGATTGATTTGAGATCAGGGTATCATCAGGTTCGAGTCAAGGAGGAAGATGTGAGTAAGACAGCTTTCAGGACTCGTCATGGACTCTATGAGTTTTTGGTAATGCCATTCGGGTTGACGAATGCGCCAGCAGTTTTCATGGATATGATGAATCGGGTTTTGAGGCCATTTATTGACTCCTTCGTGGTGGTTTTCATCGACGATATTTTGGTGTACTCGAAGTCGGAGGAGGAGCATTCTACGCACTTGACAACGGTATTATAGAAATTGCAGGAGCATAGCTTGTATGCCAAATTGTCGAAGTGTGAGTTTTGGAAGTCTGAGGTAGCTTTCCTTGGTCATATCCTTTCTAAGGAGGGAGTAGCCACTGATCCTCAGAAAGTTGAAGCAGTGAAGGATTGGCCCAGGCCAACGTCTGTGAAGGAAGTCAGAAGTTTCTTGGGTTTAGCTGGTTACTACAGAAGGTTTATCCAGGGTTATTCTCAGATTGCAGTTCCTTTGACAGGTTTGACCCGGAAGAATGTGGCATTTGTATGGACTGATAAGTGTGAGGAGAGTTTCCTTGAGTTAAAGGAAAGGTTGACTACTGTACCTATCTTAGCTTTGCCGCAAGCTGGGAAGGATTATGATATCTTCAGTGATGCGTCTCTCAGAGGTTTGGGTTGTGTCTTGATGCAAGAAGGTAGGGTTATTGCTTATGGTTCCAGGCAATTGCGTCCGCATGAGAAGAATTATCCGACGCATGATTTGGAGCTAGCAGCTATTATTTATGCCTTGAAGCAGTGGAGGCATTATGTTTATGGTGAGAAGGTTAACATGTACACTGACCACAAGAGCCTGAAGTACATTTATCAGCAGAAGGATCTTAATCTTCGGCAGAGAAGGTGGTTGGAGGTATTGGAAGACATTCGTCCTGAGATCAAGTATCATCCGGGCAAGGCGAATGTGGTGGCTGATGGACTTAGCAGGAAGAGTAGTTTATCAAGTTTGATCACTACTCGAAGAGAGTTGGCAGCAGAGATTGATCAGGTAGGTATCGAGGTGGTGCTGCAAGGTTTAGGGGCATCTTTGGCTCAGTTGAGGCTACAGCCGTCTTTGAGAGAGATGATTGTGGAAGGTCAGAGATCAGACTCAGAGATTCAGAAGATGTTGCAACAGGTTTCAGAGGGCAGACTATCAGAGTTTCGTGTCCAAGATGGAATTCTTTGGTTGGGAGAGAGGTTGTGTGTTCCAGATAATGCAGATTTGAGAGAGAGTATCTTGCAGGAAGCACACAGTACCTTGTTGTCAGTTCATCCAGGAGGCACGAAGATGTACAGGGACATCAAACAGCACTTTTGGTGGTCTGGTATGAAGAGGGATGTGGCAGATTTCGTGGCAAGGTGTCTGACTTGTCAGCAGATCAAAGCAGAAAATCAGAGACCTGGAGGATTGTTACAGCCGTTGCCCATTCCGGAGTGGAAATGGGAGAATATCAGTATGGATTTCATCACGGGTTTACCAAGAAGTTCGAAGGGCAATGACTCGATTTGGGTTGTTATGGACCGTTTGACTAAGTCGGCTCACTTTCTAGCCATGAAGATTACTTGGTCATTGGAGAAATTGGCTGAGTTGTACATTGGTGAAATTGTGAGACTACATGGAGTTCCTGTGTCGATTGTATCCGACAGAGATGCAAGGTTCACTTCAAGGTTTCGGAAGAGCCTACAAGCAGCTGTAGGCACCAGAACTGATTTCAGTACCGCTTTTCATCCACAGACCGATGGTCAGACGGAGAGGGTGAATCGAGTGCTGGAAGACATGTTGAGGGCTTGTGTTATGGATTTCGGTGGTAGTTGGGAGAGATACTTGGCATTGGTTGAGTTTGCTTATAACAACAGTTACCATGCGAGTACTGGGATGGCACCGTATGAGGCTTTGTACGGGCGGAGGTGCAGGACACCTGTTTGTTGGTATGAGGTTGGCGAGAGGCAGATGTATGGTCCTGAGATCGTACAGCAGATATCGGAGCAGATTGAGCTGATTCGCAAGAGGTTGGTCGAGGCTCAGAGTCGGCAGAAGAGTTATGCTGATACTCGACGAAGAGACTTGGAGTTTGAGGTTGGGGATGCAGTTTTTCTCAAGGTTTCTCTGACCAAAGGAGTGATCAGATTTGGTAAGAGAGGCAAGTTGGCGCCAAGGTATATTGGGCCATACAGGATCATGGAGCGGATTGGCAAGACAACATATAGATTGAAGCTTCCAGAGGAGTTGGCACAAGTGCATGATGTATTCCATGTGTCATTGTTGAGGAAGTATGTGCCAGATCAGAATCATCAGTTGGCAGAAATTCCTGAAGGATTACAGGTGAACTTGAGTTACAAGGAATGGCATGTTGAGATCGTTGATCGTAGAGAGAAAGTTCTTAGGAACAAGGTGATACCTATGGTCAAGGTGTTGTGGAGGAATCAGCAGTTTGAGGAGGCTACTTGGGAGCCAGAGGATCGCATGCAGAAGGATTTCCCTGAGCTTTTTGTATGAGTGTATTTCTTTTATGTGATTGTAATTCTTTTGAATGATTGTACCATTGATTGAGTTATAATTCTTCTATTTTGATTATGTTGTCCTATGCAATTGTTTGGACTATATTCTATTTATGAGATATTGTTTTCTTTGTTGGTATGTGGTTTGGACTCATTAGTAGTGACAGAACTCTTCTAAGGAGGGAGTGATGTAGAACCCCGAATTTTCAAATATTATTTTAAATATTTGAAAATGAATTTAAATGAATTTTGAGGATTTAATAAATATTTTCAGAAAATTTATCTTGTTACACGTACAAAACACGTGCAAATACTTTTTGAGAAGTTTGAAAATTTAGTTTTCTTTATGAAAAATCATTATTTAATATTTGGGATTTATTTAGTATTTTTCCAGATTTTTCTGAAATTAATTGGAACTATTTGCAATTTTTGAGAAAAGAAGGACCTTTTTGCAAATTTGACATTTTTAAGGGTTAAAGTGCAAAATGTAATTTCTAGACGTTTTGAACAGTATTGGTTGAGATTTAGAAGTATATTTTCTTTTAAATCCTAATATAAATGAATTTTGGTCGAATTTCCAAGACTATACCTATATATGTGAAGTTGTCTTTTAGAAAGGATTATTTTGCAAAAGTGGGGTAAAACCCTAAACTCTTTATCCCAGGTATTTAAAAGGATTTTGCAGCCGTCATTGCTGCACAAATACCGAATTTTGGAGATTTGTTTTGGTGGAGGAAGAAGAAGTTTTTGGATCTAGCAAAAAGGAAAGCTTTTCGTTGAATCTTCTCAATTCAAAGGTGAGTGACATTGTGTGTTTTGTTTTGTTTTGTGAATGATATAAATTTGTCTTGTTGTGATCTATGTATGCGGGTGGCAATGTTGTTTGATTTGATGTTGTGAATGATATAGATCTTGAAATTGTGGTATGATTCATGTGAATAATGATTGTTGTTTGTACCATGTTGTGAAATCTACGAATGATTAGTAGATCTTTGTTTATAAAATTGTATTGCTAGAAAGCATGTTTAAGATTTGAGTATGGTTATGATTGGATGGATGAACATCTGGATCTTGTGTTTACAAATCAAATTTGGTTTTGAGTTGTGAAAGAAATTTAGTATTGAGAAACCCTAACGAAAGAATTAGTGATCTAGAACATGAGAACTTGAGTATTGACATATTGGATGATTGAATAAAGTATCCATAATGGAGATTATTTGAGATTCGTCATTTTGCCTGAATACGAACTATTTTCATAAACAATGAATCTTTAGAAAACTCCAGTTTTAATTATTGTATTCAGACCTAAGTTATGAAAGCTGTAGGCCAACAGCCGACTGGTCTAATTGTCAGTCGACTGGTACGACCATACTGATGCATCATTAGCCTTTTGAAATCCGATCTGGACAGCCGACTGAGACCTTTGTCAGTCGACTGGTGTACCTAGAACTTACTTTGTAAAATTATGTCAGTTTCTTGTCTGGACAGTCGACCGAAGCCTTCTTAAGTCGACTCATATGACTTAGTTTATTTTTGTAAAATTTTGGATATTGTCCTCTGGACAGTCGACTTACCACAGTATGAGTCGACTGGTACTGATAGATTTTTGTAACTTGAGTGTCCTTTCGAATGATGGACTTTCAGATAATTCAGTCTATACCTTGTTTTCAGTTAAGCATTTGATTTGAGATATTCAGTTGAGCAAATTTGTTTAGTGGAAAGTTGATTAAGACTTTTGAGTTTGAGTCTCTAGAGGTGAGTGACCCTAGTATACCGGTATTGAGTTATTTTGTTGAGGCCCATTGAGGCATTTCAGTTATTCAATTTTGATTTTAGGCCGGTAGGGTACACCACTCTAGGAGATTTGTTGAGTAATTAAATAACCCACAAATAATAAGGACATGCACTAGTGGTGATATGACGAACGGGAACATGAGTTATGCACCTCAGTATGGCTTTAGATGTGGGATTTAATCTCCGGAATTATCCAAGTAACTTACTTGAGATGTGGGATTTATCTCCGAAATTATCCAGGTAAATTACCTGCGATGTGAGATATATCTCCGGAATTATCCAAGTGGTTGCTTGAGATGTGGGGTTGATCTCCGGAATTATCAAAGTCGAGGCGACGCACATGGGGTATTCATGTGATGATGTGTCAATGTTTAGATGTGGGATGATCTCCGGAATTATCCAGGAAAATTACCTGAGATGTGGGATCTATCTCCGGAATTATCAAGCATGGGTTAATTCTCACAGTTTATCTTTATCTCGTAGTAGTCATCGTGATAGGATTAGTTACATAGCGGGGGATTGAACCCTATGAAGTGAAGACGTTAAGGGCTTGCACCGAACCTATGTAGAGTGGGATGCATAGACTTCGACAAGTATGCATTAGAGAGTCCACATATAGAATTTGTATTTTCTTGACTTAGTTTTGTGCATGTGGTTTTCCTGTTTTCTACACTTGACACTTGGTTTAGTATCACTTGTTGTTGCATTTCCTGCTACCTCGTACTTTATGTATTTTTGGTTCACTATATGTTACTTATGAATCCTTACCTAATGTTCATTTATGTTGTTTGTTTGATTTTATGTCACTCACACCATTTATGGCTAATCCCTTTAGTTTTGGGGGTTAGGGATCATCTCTAGCCTCATGTGATGCAGGTTGTTGCTTAGAGTTGGAGGTTAGATGCTTGAGTTGGTTTTTGAGAAAAGTGATTTAATAAGAGTTTTGTGTAAAATTGTAAAAGCAGATTTGAGATAGTTTTGTGTTGTAAATAAAAAGAAAATTTGGAGTTGAGATGTTTTAATTTCCGCTGTGCTATGTAAGTGATTGTTGTAATAAAAGTTGAAAATTTTAGTGGTGTTGGTTGTGTTTAATATTAAATTGAAGTGGATGCTGGGATTGTGCCACGTATTTTCTAAGATATTATATTAGAAATTCGGGGCGCTACATCCACAGTCGCATCGATAGTAAAACATTAGGAGCAAAAACAAATTACCAGCACGAGCGAAGATAGTTGCAGACAAACATTTGATAATTTAGACTCGGTTGTGATTAGGGTGTTTGGCAAGTAGTGTTTGGAGGGAAAAGTGAGAAACTCCTTATATCTCAAATCAAATTTTTGGAGCAGGTCATGCTCAAGAATCCTTGAATCCCCGCTTTCATTTCCGACGCCATCGCCCTTTGCCAAACACACCCATAGGGTAAATAGTTGCAATCCAGCTATATACATCACACTGATTCTGTATATGCAATGATGGAAATGACCTGTTTACAGGTGCATAAATAGTAAAAGATAAATAGAAAAATACAAATTAGCAGGTCACATGGAGTGGCAAGGTACAGGTGTTGAAATATAGAAAGAACAAATCTGTATAATTATGTTTTCTATAGATTAGGAAACAGATTCCCTCAAATCTCTCATATCCTTAGTTTTCTCCTAAATCTATTGTACCTCTTCTCCAAGAATGCAATGTGTATATAAAGAGATGCACAATAGATGAATAATAACAAGAAAATATGTTTTTTTTCTCCAAATCTGATTTCAATAATTTCAAAATGGTATCAGAGCCTAAAAATATTCTGGGCTAGGTGAAGAAGAAGAAGAAGATCCATATTCTTCTTCCTGTTGATTCTGAAACCCCCACCAACGATCCTAATCCCCGTCAAAGATCCTAATCCCGTCGAAGACCCATCTCCCGTCGATCCTGTTCCCCATCGTCCTCCAGATCCCAATTCCGCTCTTTTTTTGTTCAAGAGGACAACTGTTGTCGTCGAGACCGTCGTTGTTGTCCTTGCACTGATCTGCCACCACTATTGTGTCTCTCCCATTGTTGCTTCATCACGCTGTCGCCACGGATACTCCAGGCCATCGACAAGAGATATCGATCTTCGAAGTGATTTTGCCAGAATCTGTCTCCGTCCCCGACTTCTGCCACCGCCGCCGCTGTCTACGGCATCGCCGCAGACCACCGGTACCCAAACACCCCGTCGTAAACACCTTCTCCATCATGAAGTGATTTCATGCGACCTTCTCCTTCTTCCCGACCGCAACCAGTATGGGATCAGTCAGATCCAATTTTCTTAGTGGCTGATTTAGGTGTTCTGTGTTCGGGCTTGTAGAAGGAATCAAGGTTGGACTTTGTTTGACTCAGATTTGACTCCAAAACAGAATCTTATTGGTTGAGATCTGGTGTTGTGTGTTCGGGGTCTGGGATCAGATCCTTGGTGGGGTCGTTTTTTACTCTCACCCACCTGTAGTGAAGCCTCATTTTTCGATCTAGTATTGGTATTTGGTGTAATACTATGTACTGTTTGCCACAGGCTACCATATCTCACAAGTTAGTTGTATAAGGTTCTGTGTTTGTAACAACACCACGGGACCAAAACTACCGTATGAGTTAAGGAAGTGTACTCATTATGGCAAGATCGGTCACACAAAAGCTCATTGTTATGAGATTATCGGCTACCCGGAGAACTGAGATCATAGCAGGGATTCTAGGAAGAATAATTGCAACCAATTCACTATCATTGTTAGAGTTGCCGATAGAGCTGAAAATTGTTGGACATGCCTATACATTAGTTACTGCTGCAAGTGACGATGGTAAGGTCTTTAATATTTCTATCTCTGTTATGAATAATGCATGGATAATTGATTCAGGTGCTACCGAACATATAACTTTTGATTCTAGACTAGTCTAAACCTTACAACCATCCACTAAATCCAAAGTGTCCATTGCTAATGAAGATCCTGCCACCATTACTGGCAAGGGTTCCATATCTCTCGCAAAAAACATAACCTTAGATACTCCGTTAATTGTATCATCCTTGAATTTTTAACCTATTATCTGTTGCTCAAATAACTACTGTCTTACATTATATTGTGGTTTTTTTGCTCTCCCATTGTGTGTTTAAGGATATTCGGATTGGCAAGAAGATTGGTTATGGGGTTCGACACTGGAAGCTCAATTACCTGGATTTAGAATCTCAAAGTTCAAGCACGTTGACTCAAGCTGCTGCTTTACCTTTGGATGTAATGAAGGCCACGAACTGCCCCACCTTTCTGACCCGGTAGTGAGGAGTTGACTTCCGGAATCAGTAGTATGGGAATTTCATACATAAAGTCATTCGCTCATCCTTCTCCTCGTCGGGAAACCTTTCGCTAGTCTGGTGGTAGCGCTTTTATTGAGAGCGGTCTGATAGCAAGCAGTATGGAGGCAAACCATTGGCAATGTGTCATCTGTGGAAGGACCCGAGGGGGAGAAGAAGAAATTAGATATTTGGCTTTTGCATCAACGTCTCGGGCATGCTTCTTTTGGTTATTTGAATAAATTATTTCCAAGTTTATTTTCGAAGTTGGATATTTCTACCTTTCGGTGTGATGTGTGTGAATTCGCAAAAAGTCACCGTGTCTCTTTTCCTCCAAATCTAAGTAAAAGCTCCTTTCTTATTTATGATTATTCATTCCGATCTTTGAGGTCCATAAAAAATACTACTTTTGGAGGAGCAAAATGGTTTGTGATATTTATTGATGACTGTACTTGTATGACTTGGATTTGTTTGATGAAGTCTAAAAGTGAAGTTAGTGGTTTATTTTAGAAATTTCACAAGTGGACTATGATGCAGTATAAAGAGCAGATTCAAGTTCTTAGGAGTGATAATGGCGGCGAGTACCTGAGTTCAGATCTGCAATAATATTTGGTAGAACACGGGATTGTTCACCAGACCACATGCTCATATACACCTCAACAGAATGGGGCTGTAGACAGAAAAAATAGACACTTGCTCGAGGTGATCTGTGCTTTCCCTATTCAGAGCAATATGCCACTCATGTATTGGGGGGAAGCTCTTGCTTCTGCTGTATACTTAATCAACCGAGTTTTCTCTAATATCCTAAATTTCATCACGTCATTTCAGGCATTATCTGAAGCTGTGAATGCACCAACAGTTGTCAACTTGCCACCTCGTATATTTGGGTGTGTTGCATTTGTCCACCTTTATCAACACGAGCGAAATAAGTTAACTCATCGAGTTGTGTGATGTATTTTCGTGGGATATGCAAAAGATAAGAAAGGGTATCGGTGCTATCATCCACCATCTCAAAGGATATTTGTGACTATGGATATTGTGTTCCATGAAAATGAGATATTTTTTTCTCTGAGACTGAACTTCAGGGAGAGTACCAAAGTGAAGTTCAGACTCTTGCTTATGATGAAGTGGTTACCATTCAGACTAAACAATTAGATACAAGGGGTGAAAATCTGGGTGTAAGTAGTGACGAAGGTAAAATTTTGGATGTAAGTAGTGACGATCACTCGAATGATGCAAGTAGTGATGATCACTTGAATGAAGATTTGGTTGAGGGAGAAGACCTCCAAGAGGAACTACAATCGGTGCCGAACCTCCTCGAAGATAAGCCGTCAGGATTCATGCCATCACTAGTGTCCTCTCCACCACTATAGTACCGTCAGAACCCCAAAACCAATCATTGTCGTTCTTCGAAGCTCCAAGAAAAGAACTTCCAAATCGTACTACTAGAGGTATCCCCAAACCCACTTATAAGCCTGATCCCACTAGTAATGTCAAGTATCCCATGAGTCATTATGTGTTCACTCACCGATTATCTGAATCAAATAAGTCATTTGTGAATCAATTATCTGTTGTATCTATTCCTAACAGTGTGCAGGAATCCTTAGCCGACCCAAGGTGGAAAACAGCTATGGATGAGGAGATGAAGTCCTTGAAAAAGAATGAGACTTGGAAGATATTCGAACTGCCAGCTGGAAAGAAGCCAGTAGGATGCAAATAGATTTATACGGCAAAATATAAGTCTAATGGTTCAATAGAGCGATATAAGGCAAGGTTGGTTGCCAAAGGGTACACCTAAACTTATGGAATTGATTATGATAAAATTTTTGCACATGTGGCAAAGTTTAACACAGTTCAAGTTCTACTGTCACTTACTGTAAATCTTGACTGGCCGTTACGATAATTTGTTGTGAGGAATATTTTTTTGCATGGAAAATTGACAGAAGAGTTTTACATGGATCTACCACCAGGATCAAACAGACCCGCCAACATAGTAATAAAGTGTGTCGTTTGAAGAAAGCATTGTATGATCTCAAGCAGTCGCCAAGAGCTTGGTTTGGGAGATTTACTAAATCAATGAGGACATTCGGATATTGTCAGAGTAAGATCATACCCTGTTCCTAAAAAGGAAAGAAGGTAAAATTATGGCTCTAAATATTTATGTGGATGATATGATAATAACTGGAGATGATCATGAGGAGAGAAATGCACTACAGAGTTACTTGTCACAAGAGTTCGAAATGATGGATCTTAGCCTTTTGAAATATTTTCTTAGTATTGAAGTTTCTCGTTCTAGAAAGGGTATATTTCTGTCTCAAAGAAAGTATGTTATTGATTTGTTGAAAGAAACAGGAATGTCTGCTTGTCGGCCTATTGATACACCATTAGAAGAAGGCGTGAAACTTTGCAATAGTCCAGATCAGGTACCGTGTGATAAGAAAAGATATCAGAGATTGGTAGGACGGCTGATGTATCTTGCACATACGCTGCCAGATTTGTCATATGCCTTAAGTATAGTGAGTAAGTTTATGCATGCACCTCGAGAACAACACATGGATACCGTAATGAGAATTCTGAGATATATAAAGTTTTTTCTAGTAAGAAAGGTCTTGTTTGCGAAACATAGTCACTTGAAGGTTGAGGCATATACTGATGCCGCTTGGGTGGCATAATTTGTTGATAGATGCTCCACTTCAGAATACTTTTACCTTTGTTGGAGAAAATTTAGATACACGGAGAAGCAAAAAAGCAAAATGTCGTTGCATGCTCTAGTGCAGAGGCTGAGTATCGTGGAATAGCATTAAGTATAATTGAAGTTTTATGGCTAAAACTTTTGTTACAGGATTTACGATGTGATCCGAACGAGCCTATTAAGGTGTTTTGTGATAGTCAAGTGGCATGTGATATTGCTGTCAATCCAGTTCAACATGATAGGAAGAAACATGTAGAGGTGGATAAATTCTTCATCAAGGAAAAATTAGATGAGAAAATTATTGAGATATCTAAGGTGAAGTTAGAAGATCAACTTGCGGATATTCGTACAAAGAAAGTTTCGAATTGGTTCTTCTTGAAATTTGTGGACAAGTTGGGCATGTTCAATATTATGGACCAACATGAGGGGAAGTGTTGAAATATAGTAAGAATAAATCTATATATTCTGTTTTCTACAGGTTAGGAAACAAATTCCCTCAAATCTCTGATCTCCTTAATCTTCTCCTAAATCTATTGTACCCTTTCTCTAAGAATGTAATGTGTATATAAAGAGATGCACAGTAGAAGAATAATAACAAGAAAATATGTTTTTCCCCCAAATCTGATTTCAATAATTTCAATAACAGGTTGATAGTTCAATACGGTGTATGTGGTCTACACCATCTCTCATCAGGTACCAACTTAATGGTGGCCCAGAGAGGCACAGGTTTTTGATGCAGTACAAATATCTTATGGTCTATATAGCCAGGATCACATTGTATCTGCTAAATCTATATGCAGGAATTCCTTCCTGAAAAATAAGCATGGAGAAAGTTTTTAACTACGAAGTGAATTTCTTTACCAACTTTTACAATGAAAATTGAACCGATACTTTTTGTTGGACGAAACATATCCTCAGTTTCTGATAGGAAAAACATGTTACAAGCTGGAACTGTAATACTGGCAAAATTGAAAGAAATCTCTAATCTCTAATATTATAATGGGAGAATTGGGGTTGTGAAATTTGTAGACAACCCAACTTACGCACATCGCCCGTACAAATTAAAACCCCCAATTTAGTCCCCCAATTAAGGAAAAGAACGTGCATCACACGTGCAGATTAAATCTCCCAATTTTAGTAAAATATAAATTGTACCTATCATGATTAATTTGTGAAAGCAAGAGATTAATTAAAAGGAATGTGCATTGCATGTACATATTAGTAGTATCAGTAAATTATAAAGAGCAGGACAGTGTTGGGTTTGTCATGTCTCTCAAGATCCTCAAAGTCTATATAAACTCGGTAAGATATTACTTGCAAAATTTATTTTGACTATAAGGCAAACCTACACCTTTGTTATTCAGGTATCAATTATACCCCGATTAAATGTCTCGAGTCTTCTATCATACAAAACCTACGCTACCTACCATGTCTTAAGATGGATAAATTTGTAACACACGATCATCGTTCTTGAAGAACTAGAGCGTGTCAAAATAAAATGAGGAATTATGTGAATAACATTATATGCCAGATTCAGAATCCAAACTTAGTCTAAATTCTTCAATTGAGTATTGTGATTTTGTTGTTTTACGTCTTAAAATTTGAAGATGTAATCAATAATCATATGTCAAATAATTCATTTGCATACATCTTATAATCAACCAAGTTTGTCCTATATTTTGTTCTCCATGTTTTATCATTTCAGGAGGAATCATCAAATGGTCAGGAGTGGAGGAAACTCAGGGAAAGCATAGTTAAGAAATGTGTATATTTATGATATCAACCTCTACAGTCTCTTTTAAGCTACACTTCTGTAAACGCAGAAATAAAGTAGTTGCATCCATCCTTATTTATTCTTTACTATAGGGAGGAATATGCATTTCGGGTATGCTGTCTAATTTCACCAAAAGTGGTTGGATTTGGAACGTATATACATAAATAGTCTCTTAATCTGCATGGCTATGACTATGAAATTTCCCTATTTGAACAGAAGGCATCACTTTATATATTCGTACCTAGCTAATTGTCTTCTGGCTCTTCATAGTTCATATCATATCATAAATAAAGCCATAATTTTTGGGATCAAGTTGGTGTTAGCCAAAAGATGGTAGACAGCTAGCTCTTGAGTGCTATGATTGCTAATATGCTCAAATCAATCATGGCTATATAGAGAACAAAAATAGGGGAAAACAACAACTAGATAAACAAAATATGAACCAGAAACAAAAAAAAACCTAAACAGAACAAGCACAAGAAAGACGAAACAGCTGCCATTGAGTTGTAGATCATACTGAAAGTGGTATGAGATGGGTAAAGAGGAGTCTCAGGTTCAAGACTAGGTTATGACGTAGCCCTTTATTCAAAACAAAAAAAAAGTGGTGAAAAGTTGCAAATAGTAATAATGATGCAATCACTAAATCTTGTGCACGTTCTCCTTTCCCAGTATATTCTAAAGGTTTGTGTAATATATAGTGGATAGGATCTGCACAAATTTAGTTACCATAGCATCTGACTCAATAATAGGATTAATCTTCTCCAGTTATATGGCACATGGATTCTGTACTTGCAATGATGGAGATGGCCTACTCACGGTAACATAAACAGTAAAAGATAAAGATGAAAAACAAATTAGCAGCAGGCATGCAGAATTGGAGATGCAGGGTGTATGTAGGTAGATTTTTCAACATGGTTTTTGTGGTCAGGACTCTCTCTCATCAGCTACCAACTTTACAGTGGCCCAGAGCTACAGAGGTTTTGGTGATGCAGTATTTAAAATTTGTGGCCTATGGACTGATTTTTGTACTGCGGAAGTTTTTGACTATGAAATGAATGTCTTAAGCTACTTTTATGATGGAAAATCAAATATTCGCTATTACCCGCACTTTTCGTTGTAAAGAAACATGTCTTCAGTTTGGGATAGAGAAAACATGTTTCGAGTTTTATCCTGCAAAACAATGAAAGAAATACTAGTCAGTTATTAGAAGGAGGACAGTGATGGATTTGTTCTCTTTTTTCTAAGATCCTTAGAGCCCATACGCTCTCGCATGATACTACTACTGGTAGGCTGAGGATCTGCTAATGTACATGTGGAAGAATTGCTTCCTCAAAAATATGTACTGCGAAAGTTTTTGTTAATAAAAATGGTAAACCTGAGTACACCAAATGAACCTTTTGAGAATGGCTGGCTATGGAGTTGATCTGCAACAAGAAGAAAGTGAAAAGTGGCTCGAAGCGTGCGTTGCACTTCCTTTAAGAAACTATTTGGCCGATTCTGAAGATGAATCGTTGATCACCAAACACTTCTCCCGGGATACAACGAGTTTATGTCTACAGTGCAACATAATGCTCCAATAGCAGCACGTACCAACTTGCACCACCCAAATTAAAGCAAAAGACCGCTCAAGAAAAAAATAGACTAGAAGAAGAGGAAGGACTGGTTTGTTTTTCTGTATTTTTTATTTCTTCAAAAAATGATACCTCTTCATAACCCGTAACCATGAATGAATAAATAGCGTATGCATTTAATAAAAAACGGCTACATAATAAAGATCATTTAAATCTTGAAATAGCTATAACATAAAGCCCATTTATCTCTTCAAACAGTCATATTATTAATTGAATTGCAGATGGGGGGTGTATGTAGGTAAATTTTTCAAAATGATTTTTGTGGTCAGTACTATCTCTCATCATCTACCAACTTTCCAGTGGCCCAGAGCTACAGAGGTTTTGGTATTTGTGGCCTATGGACTGATTTTTGTACTGCGGAAGTTTTTTACCATGAAATGAATATCTTAAGCTACTAATATGATTCGCTATTTTCCTCAAAAAAAAAAAAATGATTCGCTATTACCCGCACTTTTCGTTCTAAAGAAACATGTCTTCAGTTTCGGATAGAGAAAACATGTTTCCAGTTTAGGACTGTTATCCTGCAAAACATTGAAAGAAATACTAGTCAGTTATTAGGAGGACAGTGATGGATTTGTTCTCTCTTTTTTAAGATCCTTAGAGCCCATATGCTCTCGCATGATACTACTACTGGTAGCCTCAGGATCTGCTAAATGCATGTGGAAGAATTGCTTCCTCAAAAATATGTACTGTGGAAGTTTTTGTTAATAAAAATGGGTAAACCTGAGTGCACCAAGAATGGCTCTAGAGTTGATCTACAACAGGAATAAAGTGAAAAGTGGCTCGAGGCGTGAGTTGCACTTTTTTTTAAGAAATTATTTGGCTGATTCTAGAGATGAATTATTGATCACCAAACACTCCTCCCGGGATACAACAAGGTTCTGTCTATAGTGCTGCCTAATGCTCTAATAGCAGCCCGTACCAACTTGCACCACCCAAATCAAAACAAAAGACCGCCCAAGAAAAAAATAGACTAGAAGAGGAAGGACTCTTTTGTTTTCCTGAAATGTAGGAATTGAACCTCCAACCTCACGTGAACTCAAAACTTTAACCGTTGGGCCATAAGACAATGTTGTGAACAAAAGAAGTGTTTTGAATGTATACTCAATTCCAACAGTTTTTGACTATGAAGTGAATTTATTAAGCTACCTCAAAAATGATCATCATCCCTGCAAATCTGGAGTGTGATAGAAAATTTTGTCTTTATAACAAGGAATCACATGTGAATAATGTCAGCTGAAACACATTCTATCTGAGACAACAGTTTGTTTTGCGCATCATTCTTACTCAAAACAATCTTTCTCAGTACTTGATTGAACAAGCCATGATGCCAAACATGTAGGTTTAGCCAAATGTTTCTACTGACTCATCATAAACCTTCTGAGACATGGTGACAGAATTTCTACACAAACAATAGTTTTTAACAATTACACACTTTCTCATATTTTATAGTTATAGAGATCAGGCATAGACGTGGTGACAGAATTTCTATAAACAATGGTTTTAACTTCTCTCTTTAACTTAGAGGAATTTTAAGAACAGTTTCATTCAATGTAACAATCCCTAAGTTACCTCAAGCATTCCTCAGAACTCACTATAACATACTAAAGGAGTAGGAGAAGATGCATCCTTGATCAGAAACAGACCTCGTTTGACAGATCATAGAGTTTACTGGCTTGCTTTAATGGGGAGGTAGACACCTTCTGCAGCTAACCAGAGGTTGTGAGGTCTCGTCTCCCTAATACCACACACCTGCCAGAGTTCCACAATGACACGAGTAGGCAAAAAATAGCAGTAAAAAAAAAACAAGGGAAAACTGCATCGACTCCCACAACCTAGCTTTCTTTCCGACCTACTTGGTTTCAAATTTGAGGATACACCCTTGTTCACCAATTCGCAAAATAGATACAAATGGAAAACCTGACTGAGGATCTTGTTGAGTTATTCGATGCAATCAACACAAACTACCAAGCACATATGAGATCATACCAAACACACCAAAACACACACAAGTTTGTCCCGGTTGGGGCTTTCGCCTTAATCCGGAGGAGAAGAAACCCGAGATATTATTCAACTAGAGAAGATACAAGAATATTACAATTCTCACTACGACCCTCTCTCAAGCCTTACCAGCAAGTACTAGTTGTTTACAATTGGAGAAACTTTCAAATCCGCCTTCAATGAAGTACTCTCTCTCTCTCTAGGCTCTCAATGGAGGCCAATAACAACAATATATAGAGATCTAGAGAAACCATAGTTTGATATCATGATACAATAACCATTGGATATTCCTAAAGAGATAACCCTACGATAAGAGCCGTACGATCTGACTTGAAAAGCAAGTTGGGCTTCTCACGAATCACCATAACCCGACCCAAATAATCCATCAGTACTGCGTTCGGTCGACCGCACCCCAAGGGCGGTCGACCGTCCCCTCTCGAGAACTCCTGCAAAGTAGGGCGGTTGACCACACCCCAGGGTTGGTCGACCGCAACCTGCTGCTGCTACTGTTACCGACTATTTTTCCTTGCTTCAACTTCGTCTCCGATCGTCTCGATTCCTCCATCATCTCATCGTCTTCTTATCCAACATAGTATGCAAGAGATAAACCCAACAATATCCACCTTAGATTGCATACTCATGAATCCACACCTGTGTGATTTAAAAACTTCTAGACTCTTTTCCTTCTATTCTTGCAAACAACTCGTTTCGATGGCTTCCTCTGCTAGTTAAATATATCTCTGCATGTTTTTCTTCAGCTGTATACCCCCCTCAAGGGCACAGGTGCCACCCTCCACACGAACTCCACCTACCTCAAGGCTCTCTCCACCTTTCGACGATATTCGAACGTCGCAGTCTCGCTCGAATGATTCTAGTGACGGCATACTAGATGGTGCTTTAGGAACAATGGGCTTCGAAACACTTACGCAAGTTTTTTTGTTCCTCCAAAGTTGGTAGAGGTTGTGCTAACCATGCTCAATCCCCCTCTCACCCTTCATCATCATACGATAACTTTCCCAAATTGATCGAACTTCACCTGGATCTATGTACCTGCAGTCCCAAGCTTCTAGAGTTCTCATGGATATAAGGCTCCGCTTCATCAAAGGAATATACATGCCCTTCTCTAGTGTGTATCCCCTTCCGTCTATCATCTTCGACTCATTTGTTTTCTCGCCCCTTAGTTTACAAGTCCTGTCAATCTTCGTTCTCACACAACGTCATTAGGCAAACTTGTAAGTAGAAACCATTACTTCACAAATCTTATCAACCTTCGTTTTCATACAACGACATGATGCAAACTTGTAAGTAGAAACCATCTCCCTCTCAGAGCAAACTTGAGAAGAACTAACTGAATCAAAAGAACAACCTAAATTCATATCTAAAGGACTTGAAACAAAAGCATTGTTTAAGCCATCACCTGATTCAGCAGCACTAGATTTGGTGCCCCTCTGACTTAACCGCTTACAACAGTCTCTCATGTAATACTCAATCTCTTTGCACTGGTGACCGCGGACCTTATCCCTACATACACTTTCACTTCCATTCGAATTACAATCCCCTTCAAGCAACTCACAGAAGTTGACGCCGATTTCTGACTCTCCTTCCTAAGTGCATCCTCCTCCAATCCCTTAATCATACCTGCTATGAAAAACTTCTCTTTGGTAGATTTCTCATCTAGCACGGTTATCATATTGGATGGATTTGATGGTGAATATATCAAGTTGGAAACCATTAGATCATCTGCATTGAATGTCCTCGGTTCAGATAACTCCATATTGACTCCACTACATGATCTAGAAGAGTGGTACTTTCCTTCATTGAGAAATCCCACAACTTTCCTTTCTGATGCATCCGATCCTATAATGACGATCCCGAGTGGTCAGCTCTGAATCTTGCCCAAAGACTCGCCGTGCTTCTTCTGTACCTGACTTCGCTCATCGAATACATACGGATTAAACCCAAGACTTCTAAATAAATCTCCTCCCAATTCTCTTGCTTTGTGCTGATTGGTCTCCCTTTATCTCCTTCTAGGACTAGATCCAAGTCCTGTTGAACCAATGCTTCATGCATATCCAACTTCAAGAGATCAAAGTTGATCTTGCCTTTGAACCGCTTGATCTTCATGATCTGATCTGCCATCTTCTCCAAGGAACTCGAACAAATTCTTGAACCCGAAGCTCTGATACCAATTGTTAGGATTTCTTAGGAAAACCAGACCGAGGATCTTGTTGAGTTATTTGATGCAATCAACATAAACTACCAAACACATATGAGATCATACCAAACACACCAAAAAACACACAAGTTTGTCCCGGTTGGGGCTTTCGCCTTAATCCGGGGGAGAAGAAACTCGAGATGTTATTCAATTAGAGAAGATACAAGAATATTACAATTATCACCACGATCTTTTCTCAAGCCTCACCAGCTGTTGGTGTATGCCCTAGATGCCAGTTGTATATTGACATTACTAGTTTACATTGCATTATGATATTTATTTCATATATGAGGCTTTTTATTTATTGTGTTATTTATTGTGATTAAATGAGCATAATAAATTTCTTAGAATAGTAGGTTCAATACCATGGGATATCAAGTGCATGACTTTATTGTATGATCCTATTGGTTGTAATCAGAACACTATTTTTAAATGTCCCTAGTCAACTATTATTGTGAATTAGGACAACAATAATGCATAGAAACTAGTATGTGCGTAGACTAATGACCATATCTCACAGGTCATGGATATGAGATATCAAGTCTTCACATGGGTACATATTAGAGTAATAATGTACTGGACTGACCCACCATAAGAATGCTACATGGATCGTCACGTGAGTGTCATAAGCGGTTCTCACAGTGACTGTGGTGTATGTAGTCATTTGACATGAAGTCACTATAGTTTCCTACATGACAAGTTATATATTTTAATGTCGTCAAACGTTGCCTATAATACGATGATTATAAAGTCAACTATTGAATATACTACAAATTATGCGGAGGGATGTGAGTGACTTAGATAGGATTTGTCCCTCTTACATAATAAGAGAGATATCTATGGGCCCCTTGATTGAGTAAGACTACAAAATGCATGACCATACTGAAATGAGTCAGTATGAGATATTGAGCTCATTTGTTTTAGTAAGTCTACTCGGAGATCAAGAAACCAAAGATTGAACTATACAAGAGTGACACGCTCTATGCCTTGTGATCAATTAAGATATTTCGACAAAGGGACTAGACTATACGGTAACATTCCTCAAGGATAGGTTATGTCTAATCACTGATATTCTCGTTACTTGAGTAGCAGTGATGTATTGCTACATACCACTCACTGTTTATAATACTAGAATATGATTTTAGTATTACTGTCAATGTAACGAGAACCTACATGGTCACACACTTAGAATGAAACGAAATTGGAATTTAAATTCATAAGATGAATTTAATTGGGAATCCAAGTAAGACTTGGACACCTGACATCGGTTGGATATTTAATTAGATTAAATGGGCTGACTAAAGTTCAGAGGCCCACACATAAATCTGACCCTGGTCGGATTGTAAGCCTAACGACCTCATTACTCTCTTAGAATTTATTTTCTGCAGGTATATATATGATACATATCTGTGGAAAATGGACATACGAGAAAATCCTAGCCGTCATAGAAATTGTGAGAGAGAGATCGTGAGGAACAACCTCATCCCGCAGCTAGCACCGCGGCATGAGGAAAGCTTGGTTTTGAACTGTTTGTGTGGATACCTTAGAGGCACCTCAAAATTACAGTGGTGTGATCGACATATCTTGGAGACATCAGATTCATCCATAAGGTATAATTCTTAAACACGATTTATGGTTTTCGCATGGATCTATGGCTAGGTTTCAATTATTTTTGTAATTTTTCACTGTGTATTCAATCTGTGTTTACCATTGAAACCTAACAGTGGTATTAGAGCCACTTGCGAAACCATAATTCGGTTATGAAAGATATGTGACTATTTGTGATATGTTCGCACTTTTGGTAGAAAGATTCATATGAGATATAATTTTTCTTTGCAACAGTTACAATAGAAGGATTCGTTTATGTAATGGTTGTTAACACAGATACCACAATAGGGTAGCCATTGGTTTGGAACCATTGAAAACCCTAGAAAGATTTGATTTGCAGTGACATTAGGGTTTTCTAAAGCATGAATAGTTCATGTACCTGTGTCGTCTGCAGTGGCGTTAGGGTTTCTTAAAACATAAAAAGTTCATGCTCTGGCGGGACCCCCGTGACGGCTCTGCGTAGGGCAATAATGATTCCCCAAAAACCAATCATTTTTAAATAAACTAAATAAAATCATAACAACATATTCTTTGATTATTATGTTATGTGATGCATGGTGCATGGTTGTGGCCTTAGTTATGTGATGCTTGGTTCTGTTCTGTGATGAATGGTTTATATTCTGTGATGTATTTTGGTATTTTGAATATGGCCTGTGTGTCGTGCCTTTCTCTCTACATTCTCGATGTAATCTTTTCTCTCTACACTCCAATTATACATTCTTTCTTTATATGTAAATGTAATCTCACTGAGGAGAAAAAGAATTGACAACCATACAAGGACAAGATTGAGAAACTGCTTGGAGAATACGGTATAATCTCTTTATTCAGTTTTTGATACTTTCATTGGCTTGAGAGAATCAGTGTGTTAGGGCCACAACCATGTCACATAAATTTTATGCTTTTAATTTTGTATGAGATGCATTGTCGTAATGGATGATGAATGGTGAGATCAATTAATTAAATAACAAAAAAAAAAACCCTCAAAGTAAATATTAAGTTGCAATAAGATGCCTTCCCATGCATGGCACTTGTCTAGGCTAGAAACGATTAAGTGTAGATCTGCCAAAGCAGGGTGCCTTTATCTATCCTAGTGAGACATGATGGGATAAAAGTAATATTCAATTGCCAACCATTGGGTATGACTTAACTAAACTATTTCAATAGGATTGAATGTTTAGAGGCATAGAGTTGGGTTTTAGTCTATAAGATAGATTAGAGTAAGTGTTATTCACCTAACTATCCAAGAGTTGCATATGATGTAATTAGGAAATGTTCCCTACCTAAATAACTGAATTTTGGGTGATCAACCAAAGCTGACTCAGAACTAGGTGAAATATTGATCTTGGCCTACTAGAAAATCTTACGATGGGATTTTCCGACTCAATTAGGAGGGTCGTTGATTTGAATAAAATAGTAGGATGTATATTTAATAAAAGACATTTTTAAAATATTTCAATGTCATGATACATACTCTGCATATATTTCTGTTGATGGTTAAATATTTCTTACTTTCGATATTTCTGTGAAATAATATTTATTTTGCATATTTCTATTGATAGATTACCATGTCATCCAACACATCAAATAACCTATCATTGTGATCCGTCCTTGAGAAGGGCAAACTGTCTGGGATAAATTTTCTAGACTGGTACTGGAACCTAAGGATAGTCATTAGGCATGAGAAAAAGCTGTATATTATAGAGCAGTCTGTTTCTAAACCACCCACTGCAAGTGCCCCTCATACCGAAAATGATGCTCATAAGAAACATCAAGATGATGCCTTGGACGTTGGATGTCTCATGCTAGCCACCATAAACTCTAAGCTTCAGAAGCAACATGAGAACATTGATGCCTACGATATGATCGTACACCTCAAGAGGCTCTACCAAGAGCAGGCTAGACATGGGTAGTTTGAAGTCTCAAAGGTATTGTTTCAGTGCAAACTGACAGAAGGAAGCCCTGTTGGAACTCATGTGCTCAAGATAATTGGGTACATAGAGAACCTTGAAAGACTTGGTTTTCCTTTAGGTCAAGAGTTGGCCACTGACTTGGTCCTGCAATCGTTGTCGGAAAGTTATAGTCAATTCGTCATGAACTATAATATGAATGAGATTGACAAACCGTTGCCAGAACTGCTGAGCAGAAAATTACTAAGGAAAAGACCATTTTGATGGTTCAATAGGCCAAAGGTAAGGACAAGGGCAAAAAGCACATTAAGAAACCCAAGGGCAAGGGGAAGGACAAGGGCAATTCCAAGCCCAGCACTTCTGCCTTGAAACTTAAGGGTTGGTGGCCAAGGAGGGCACATGCTTTCATTGTCGTGAGACCGACATTGAAAGAGGAACTGCCATAAGCACCCGGAAGAGCTTAAGAAGAAGAAAGGAATTGAGACTTCCACTACAGGTATTTTTGTTATAGAAGTCAATTTATCTACTTCTTCATCTTGGGTATTGGATACTGGATGTGGGGTCTCACATTTGTGTAAATGTGCAGGATCTCAAAAGGAGTAGACCATTGGCTAAGGCCAAAGTTGACCTACGAATTGGAAATGGAACAAAAGTTACTACTTTGGCTGTAGGAACTTGTCATTTATTATTGCCCATTGGGCTTATTATTGAGTTAGAGAACTGTTATTTTGTGCCTGCTATTAGTAGGAATATTATTTCTATTTCTTGTTTGGACAAGAATGATTTTTCATTTATAATAAAGGACAAAAGTTGTTTTATTTATTTGAATGATATTTTTTATGACAGTACACAATTGAGTAATGGACTTTATATTCTCGACCTCGAAATGCCCGTCTATAATATAAATACTAAAAGGTTCTAGTCAAATGATACGAACCCAACTTATCTCTAGCATTGTCGTTTGGGCCACATAAATGAGAACCGCATATCCAAACTCCATAAAGATGGATTCTTGGACTCATTTGATTTTGATCTTTTAGGTCTCATACATAGTAATGTCTGCGGACCTTTCAACACATTAGCTAGAGGAGGTTTTCAGTACTTCATTACATTTACTGATGATTTCAGTAGATATGGGATTGTGTATCTTATGAAACACAAATCAGAATCATTTGAAAAGTTAAAAGAATTGAAGAACGAGGTACAAAACCAACTTGGTAAAAGTATTAAAGTCCTTCGATTAGGTCGAGGAGGTGAGTACTTAAGCCAAAATTTTGATGACCATCTAAAAGAGTGTGGGATAATATCTCAACTCACTCCTCCTGGAAAACCGTAATGGAATGTTGTCTCTGAGAGGAAAAACCGGACCTTCTTAGACATGGTCCGATCCATGATGAGTCATGCAGATCTTCCTAGCTCCTTCTGGGGACATGCTCTATTAACAGCTACTTTCACACTTAACCGTGTTTCATCTAAAATGGTTTAAGAGACACCATATGAGATATGGACTGGAAGACGTCCTAGTGTGTCCGTCATGAAGATTTGGGGTTGTGAGGCCTATGTAAGGCGTCAAGTCCCTGATAAACTTGGTCTCAAATCTGATATCCCAAGGCATAGGTTATTTCTATAATCCGACCGAAGGCAAATTGTTTGTCGCACGGACTGCTGTGTTCCTAGAGAGAAAATATGTCTCCAAAAGAACTAGTGGGAGAACAATAGAACTTAAAAAAATTCAAAACTTTGCAAGGTAGCAGCAAACCAATAGTGCAAATGGAGTAGACTCCACAAATTGTTGTAGAACAAATACTTGCACAAGTAGCACAAGGCCTACGTAAGTCTAGTAGGATACCTTATCATTCCGAGAGATATGGATTTCTCATGACTCAACAGGGTGATGTGCTCATGGATCAAGATGAGCCTACGACTTATGAGGAAGCTGTAAAAGGCTCAGATTCTGAGAAATGGATTGAGGCCATGAGATGTGAGATGGAATCCATGTATATTAACCAATTATGGACCTTGGTAGACCCACCTGAAGGGGTAAAACCTATTGGGTACAAATGGGTATTCAAGAAGAAAACTGATATGGATGGTAACGTGTATACCTTTAAGGGGCGGTTGGTGGCTAAAGGTTTCAAGCAAGTTCATAGTGTAGACTATGATGAGACCTTTCCCCCGTTGTCCTGCTTAAATCCATTCAGATCTTGCTTGCTATTGTAGCATATCACGATTACAAAATCTGGCAGATGGATGTTAAAACTGCTTTCCTAAATACAAATCTTCTCGAGGATGTGTGCATGACACAGCCTGAGGGTTTTGTCACTCCAAAAGGATGCTGGGAAGGTGTGTAAACCGCAACGATCCATTTCTGAATTAAAGCAAGCTTCTAGAAGCTAGAATCTTCGTTTCGATGATGTAATCAAAGAGTTTGGTTTCATCAAGAATGAAGATGAACCTTGTGTCTACAAGAATGCTAGTGGGAGCACAGTAGTATTTCTGGTATTGTATGTAGATGACATACTACTCATTGGAAATGATATCCCTACCTTACAGTCTGTAAAGACTTGGCTAGGAAAATAATTTTCCATGAAGGACTTGGGTGAAGCAACATATGCATTAGGTATCAAGATCTATAGAGATAGATCAAGGAGACTGCTTGGCCTGAGTCAGAGTACATATATAGACAAAGTATTGAAACGCTTCAATATGCAAGAGTCCAAGAAAGGATTTATCCCGATATCACATGGTGTAAGCCTGTAAGGCTCAATGTCCTTCCACTCAAGATGAGAGAGACCGCATGACTAAGATTCCATATGTATCTGCAATTGGATCTATCATGTATGCCATGTTATGTACTCGTCCAGATGTCTCATATGCTTTGAGCATGATGAACAGGTACCAGTCAGATCCCGGTGATAGTCACTAGACTGCTATCAAGAACATCCTTAAGTACTTAAGAAGGACTAAGGATTTGTTCATGGTATATAGAGCCGAGGAAGAGCATGTTGTATAGGGTTACACTGATGCTAGCTTCCAATCCGATAAGGACGACTCCAAATCGTAACCAGGTTTTGTGTTTTGCCTAAACGGTGGAGCTGTGAGCTGGAAGAGTTTTAAGCAAGTGATAGTAGCCAATTCCACCATAGAGGCTGAGTATATTGTTACCTCCAATGCAGCAAAGGAGGCCGTTTGGATCAAAAAATTCATCACTGAACTTGGCGTGGTTCCTAGCATTGTGGACCCTCTGGACCACTATTATGATAACAATGGGGCCATTGCACAAGCTAAGGAGTCCAGATCTCACCAGCGATCCAAACATATACTTAGGCACTTCCATCTCATTCGAGAGGTCATCGATAGAGGAGATGTGAAGATATGCAAAGTACCAACAGATGATAACATCACTGACCCACTTACAAAGCCCCTTGCACAACGAAAGCATGAGGGTCACACTAGGTCTATTGTCATTATATTTATGTCTTATTGGCTCTAGTGCAAGTGGGTGATTGTTGGTGTATGCCCTAGAGGCCAGTTGTGAATTGACATTACTAGTTTACATTGTATTATGACATTTATTTCATATATGAGGCTTTTCATTTATTGTGTTATTTATTAAGATTAAATGAGCATAATAAAGTCCTTAGAATAGTAGGTTCAACACCATGGGATATCAAGTGCATGACTTGATTATGAGATCATATTAGTTGTAATCAGAACACTATTCTTAAATATTCCTAGTCAAGTATTATTGTGAATTAGGACAACAATAATGCATAAAAACTAGTATGTGTGTAGACTGATGACCATATCTCACGGGTCATGGATATGAGATATCAAGTCTTTACATGGGTACATAATAGAGTAATAATGTACTGGACTGACCCACCATGAGAACGCTGCATGGATCGTTATGTGAGTGTTATAAGCGGTTCTCACAGTGACCATGTTGTGTCTAATTTTTTGACTTGAAGTCACTACGGTTCCCTACATGAGAAGTTATATATTTTAATGTCGTTAAACGTTACCTGTAATAAGATGATTATAAAGTCAACTATTGGATATACTACAAATCATGCGAAGGAATGTGAGTAACTCAGATATGATTTGTTCCTCTTACATAACAGTAGAGATATCTATGGGCCCATTGATTGAGTGAGATTACAAAATGCATGGCCATGCTCAATTGAGTCAATATGAGATATTAAGCTCATTTGTTTTAGTAAGTCTACTCGGAGATCAAGAAACCAAGGATTGAACTATATAAGGGTGACACACTCTTTGCCTTGTGGTCAATTAAGATATTTCGACAAAGGAACTAGACTACATAGTAACATTGGTCACGGATAAGTTGTATCTGATCACTGACATTCCCGTTACTTGAGTATCAGTGATGTATTGATAGATACCGCTCACTGTTTGTAATACTAGAAAATGATTTTAGTATTACTGTCAACGTAACGAGAACCTACAGGGTCACACACTTAGAATGGATGGAAATTGAGATTTAAATTCATAAGATGAATTTAATTGAGAATCCAAGTAAGACTTGAACACCTGACATCGATTGGACATTTAATTACATTAAATGGGCTGACTAAAGTTTAGAGGTCCACACACGAATCTGATCCAGGTCGGATTGTGAGCCCAATGATCTCATTACTCTCTTAGGGTTAATTTTCTGCAGCTATGTATATGATACATATCTGTGAAAAAGGGACATACGAGAAAACCCTAATCGTCACAGAAATTGTGAGAGAGAGATCGTGAGGAACAGCCTCATCCCGCAGCTAGCACCGCGGCGTGAGGAAAGCTTGGTTTTGATCCGTTCGTGTGGACACCTTAGAGGCACCGCAATATTGCAATGCTATGATCGACATATCTTGGAGACAGCAGATCCATCCACAAGGTATAATTCATAAACACGATTTATGATTTTCGCATGGATTCATAGCTAGGTTTCAATTATTTTACAATTGGAGAAACTCTCAAACTCCGCCTTCAATGAAGTATTCTCTCTCTCTTGGCTCTCAATGGAGGCCAATAACAACAATATATAAAAATCTAGAGAAACCCTAGTTTGATATTTTGATACAATAATCATTGGATATTCCTGAAGAGATAACCCTACGATAAGAACCGTACGATCTGACTTGAAGAGCAGGTTGGGCTTTTCACGAATCACCAAGACCCGACCCAAATAATCCATCAGCGCTGCGTTCGGTCGACCGCACCCCAAAGTCGGTTGAACGTTCCCCTCTCGAGAACTCCTGCATAGCAGGGCGGTCGACCGCACCATAGGGTCGGTCGACCGCATCCTGCTGCTACTGCTGCTGACTATTTTTCCTTGCTTGTACCTCGTCTCCAATCGTCTTATTTAACATAGTGTGCAAGACATAAACCCAACAAATGCCGCATGAATAAGTTGTATACAATAGTTTTACCGGCTTGTTTATGTGTCAATTGGAAGGATGTAAAACTACATAAATTCTTAAAGTAGGTGGCATGAACATGATTATGAAACAAAATCGGTTTGAACAAAAATTTGTTTCAAAGTATGACCACAGAAGCAATTCTTCCCAAAAACACCAGGGTGCAATTAACATTTGGGTTCTAGAGGTGCTAGAGAGAATGTTTAGTAACTGAAGAGCTTTACTATGGGAGCAAAGATTGCTACAAGAGGATACAATGCCGATGACATGGTACCACACCATTTTTATCTACTAGGTGTGTTGATGCTTGTACAGGAAATATTTCTCTTGAACAATATTATGGTCTAAGATGTAAAGCCAACTATACTGTTGGAATTATTTTCCCATTTCTGTGAAAGTTAGCGCCTTAAAAAGGGTTGGTAGGAATTAGAGATATAATAATTTCCATGATGATTAACAGTGAATAAATCTATGTTTAGCAGGGAGATTTACAAGATAACGAATTTATGATCTAGGGATCTAGGTGAGTTTACCGAGAAGGCAGCATAAAATCCAAACCCAGCCTAAGCCAATCCAAATAGAATTTTTTTCCACTGACTCTTTTTCAAATATTGACCAATCTAACCAACTTTCAAAAATATTTACCCAATTTTGAACACGTCAGCATTAACTGCTATTGAAAATAACGATATAGGTTATTTATATGCCGCTATTTCCAATAGTAGCATCTTTAAAAAAAAATTTCACATGCCACTAGTTTGAGTAATGGCATCAATTAACTTCTTCCCCTTCGTGTACTACCTGACATTGGAAAAAATGGCATGTGTGAGAAAATCTTATAGCTGATATCGCTATCCCCAACAACGGCATTCACATTGTTGATGTCGTTGTTGGGGATAGCGGCATCAGCTATAATAATGGTTACATATAAATAGTGGTCCCCTCTTCTCATTCCCCTTTCACTTAGATCTATCTCTCTCCCTCTCGCTCCCAAAATCCTAAAACCCTAGATGCCGCTATTGAAAATCATCTCACTCTCATCTTTCATATCCTAAACAAATTCACAAAATACTCATCCTTAAACCCTGATTGTCAACACCTCCTCTCCCTCGTTCACTTGGATTTTTGCGCAATTTTTTCTACAGATCACCTCTGTCTCGAAATTGTAGTAGGTATTTGGAAACCCTTAATTCCTTTGAAAATATTCACTTTGTTGATTGAGATTTATATTCAGGGTGTAGTATATGAGAAGTTGTGGAGATTGATATGAGTTGTAGTATCCTATGGATGAGAATAGATTTTGGTGGTGGGAGAATTGACAATGTAGTATATTAGATGTTGGAGAAATTTGTATAAACTAGAATTGAATTGCTATCTTTGTAACAGTTAATAAGATTTATGTTTATGTATGAATGGATGTTGATATGAGATGTGCTTATTTATAAATATGTAGTGTATAGAGATGTTGTGGTGGGGATTATTCTATGTGCAAATAGTTTGATACGAGTATTGAGACTTTTTTGTTAGCTTGACTCAAACGTTATTAATGTTGACACATGGTTTATTAATTTAAATTTCATGACACATGATTAATTAAACTAGTTATCTTGATACATCGTTTATTAATTTTGTTCATGGCACATTGTTTATTCATGTTGACAGAGAAATGGATGTCGGCTAACCATCTTCTTCGTGTGCAGTAGGTGCATCATCTTCTGCCACACATGGAGATCCGGGTCCACTAGACCCAACCCTCCTATATTTGCAAGAAGAGCATAGGTCTCAAGCGGTGTGGAAGGAAGAGGAAAAGAATATGACTTTCCGAATGCACACAACTTTACCGGCCGACCCACGTATACACAACTACTCGGCAAATGCCGGCTTCCATAGAATGTTGATGTTGACAAAAGTAAAATGCGACCATGCATTACTTACCGCTCTTGTCGAGTGATAGAGGCCAGAGAGACACACGTTCCACCTACCCGTTGGCGAGATGATAGTGACCCTACAAAATATAGCCATTATATCGGGACTTCCAATCGATGGGGTGGTCGTGACTGATAACATCTTGTTTAATAAAGTTATGTTAGTCAAAGATTATCTTGCGAGAGAGGTTGAAGAGGATGAGAAAGGTGTTTTCGTCAGAGAATCAATCCGGCGTTCTTGGCTCTATCAAGAGTTCAACAATAGTTTGGGAGATGAACCGACCAACTTCCAAGTGCAATGTTACACTCGTGCTTATTTAATTAGTATGGTTGATGGTGTTCTCATGTCGAATTCTTCGGGTGATGTCATCCATCTAATGTGTACCTTCCCTTGATTGTCAATATACATAGGGTAGACCGTTATAGTTAGGGAAGTACGGCATAGGCTTCTCTATACTGTGCTTTGTGCAACTGTGCAATGAGGTCGATTTAAATGACCAGGCCGATGGGAATATTACAGATTTGGTGTTGCGAACGAATACATCTTGGCCATCCCCAAATAACGACTCTTTCAAATGCATGGATAGTGGTTGAGTAGAAAGTAGTGTTGAGGGTTCCTTTAGGGGTCTATTGGACCGGCCGCCACACGTGGAGAAATAACCCATGTGGAGTGTTGATGTATTATTGGGATGAGTACGTCAATTGAACATCGCACACGCCCGAAAGGCTACAACAGCTATCCCCATTGTGCACAACAAACAATCAGCTTTAGTTGACATGAGCTCCACTTATAAATTTCAACATCATGGAGTTATATTACCCCGATCAAGTCCTCCAAGAATTCAATGCACAACAAAGAATCCCGGAGAACCAGATGTACGATCGAAGACTACACAGTATTACCGGTTAAGGTCAATTGCTGACTATGGATTAGGCAGATCACCATCACTCTTAAGTCACAATGTGGAATAAGAGAAAGTATGATTTGGTGCTTGAAGGGATCGTACCATACGATGGGTCTTTGCAAGAAGCTTATATGGCATGGTACCGTCGTGTTACATGTTTGTTTATTGCCCCACCATCAGCTATCCCGACAAGTATCAAAATACCGATCCCGAAGCACCAAGTCGAACCACAACCGGCACATTCTACTTCGCAACTGATGTATCAACCAAAGGCCTCCTCGTACCGACTAATGATAAATTTATGATTTTGTTAATAATTATTAATTAAAAATCTTCCTACAGATTTTTCTGATACTTGTTTAACATAATTTAGTTTACTTCCATTATTATATTTTATTGTTGTGGTAGATTGACAACACATGAGATATTGCGTGGAAATGTGCTCGTGTGTTAAAAAGCAATGCATCGAAAGCTTGTAAGGAAATAGTGCGAGAAATCCTCCATCCGTGTTGGTTGTTACATAAAGAGGTTGAAGACGGCCTGACATTGGCTACTCTTTTAGAACCAACACAAGTTACAACTCAACCTCCCCCACCACCTACAAGATGAGCACAACCTCCCCCACCACCACCAAGACAAGCTCAATCTTCCTCACCACCACCAAGACAAACCCAATCAAGACAAACAGATTCCTAGGGCGACATTTCATCCTACGTAGACTCGCATAGACTATGAGTTTCGGTCCAGTCGGTGCCGACCAATAAGATTCGTCTTGGATAAGATAAAAAATTAGTACCCACGTTAGTGCTAATGAACTTGTAGAGTAAAATGAATCAATGTAAGGTTGATAATCAATTACACGGGAGGCACAAGCCGCCAATACATGAGAACATGGAATGTGGTAGAGCTATAATTTTCCACAAGTACACGTACGGCTACCGAGGTTAACAATGTGCCAATGTCCACCCTTTTGGTGTCTATTATCCATTCAAATGCCGGTTTTAACTTCGAAAACACCAGGCCAGTTATGAAACATTATAGTCTCATGCAAATTTGATTTCTCACGTTGTAAATCGATAATTTCTTGAACACGTGGTGCCCACAACTTTCCTTCACTAATAAGGGTCTGTGCCGTTTCACGATGATCAGTAAAGTAGAAGTTGAGACAGAAGAATATCATCTCCACAATTGCCGTGACGGACAAGTTACGGACACCTTAAAACTGAATTGAACACTTCTGATAGTTTTGTAGTCATTATACCATATTGACGACCTCCATTGGTGGAAAGTGTCAACTTCTCAATTGGCTTCTCCTTCAACTAATTAACCCCATCAACATTAGCCTCTTCAAGCTGTGCAATCTTTACTTCAAACATCTTAGGCTGACTTTGACACGCGATCACCTTGAGCTTATTCATCAAATACTTCCTACCAATTTTTTTTTATTTTTAAAATTAGTAGCAAAATGATGCATATAATAATGATGATATGAAAGTGGCTCCTTCCATGTTCCATACTCATTGTCCATTGCCAAAAAAATGCCTGCACGATGATCAGAAATGACACATGCACGGTCTGTGACAAAGCAACAAATACAACTCATGAACCATGTCCATATTTCTATGCTCTGTCCATCAACTATTACAAATGCAAATGGAAATAACCTACTATTTGCATCAAGTGAAATAGATATCAACAAACAACCTTTTCATTTTCCATACAAATGTATTTCGTCTACACTTATAACTGATTTGCATGTCTTAAACCCCTCAATTGAGGGGCCGAATACCCAAAAGACCCCCTTGAATGTTTCATCGGCAGGACCGAACACAACCTTGGCCCAATGGACGATCATTCCTGGATTTGAATCTTGAATTACTGTGAGAAGAGAAGGCAGTTTAGTGTAAGCTTCTTCAAAGGAATCATACAACCGCTCAATTGCTTTATGTTTCGCCTTCCAAGCTTTCCTGTACGAAATAGTGTAATTGAATTGAAGCTTGACTATCTTAATTATGGTCCTTGGTGTTACTTCTAGTTGTGCCTTCACAACATTCAATATCATCGTACATACAATCTTAGAATCAGTTTTACTATAATCTTGATTCAATATTGGATTCACACATGTATGCGGACCTTCAATGATCTTCACCACGAAAAAAATTACCCTTTTGGAACAATTGCATGTAATCGTCATGGACAATCCACTTCATTTACGAGCTCCGAATTTTCTGCAATCTCCTCGGGTGTGTGTTTGATCGGTGCGTATTTACATTTGACATAGTATAACTTGGGGTCAATTTCACCGTCACGAATTCTCGATGGTTCTTCACGGAGTACATTTTAACTTGATGTTGTATACTATCTTCAGTTGGAAAATTTTGAGCAATGGAGAGTTCATCCGTATTCAAAGAGCCAACGAAAGACTGTGGATGTTCATGTACGGTTGCATGGGTCATCCATTCACTCGACTGAGCCTCATGTACAGATGCACTAATGGATTGGCGACACCACATTGTTAACATGTACATTAACGTTCAACATTATTAACCGGACCTTCTCCGACATCCTCCTCCTCCTTAACTTCAAGCCCTTGATCCTCATCTTCTTCCTCTTCTACCAAATCGTTATTAACAATGGCATTGTCAAAGTCTTGCATGACCATGTCGGTGTGGAGAATACTTTGTGTCGAGATGAAATAATGTGCCGGCTCATATTCTGTGGTAATATGTTCTGTTGGAGTTGTGCTAATGTCTTCTTGTATATTTGGTATCCTTGCATGTAACTCGATAGATGGTTCCAAACTCCTAACGAAGCTTCGACTTGAAAAAATAACTAGCATAGTGTTTGGAAACTTAATTTGCTCAATATATAAATCCAATGCAGTCTAACTACAATTTGGATCAAGTGTCCTGGCAATTATGGACCTAGTGCATTATCATTATCTACGGGCACTACCATGAAATATTATCTTTCTCCTTTACCAGTAGCATAACGGTCTTTGATTTTGACACTCCATTCACCTTTATCCCAATTCGTAATTTCAAATATCTTATCTATTAGTTGTGAGTATATAAAGTTACGGGGAGCCCAAATAATGACCAGTTCAACATCGCTATAACAATATCCAATCTTCGGATCTCGAATTATTTCACCTCCAAAATATAACCAAATAGGTATAACTTAATTCATACCTAAATATAAAGGGACACATATTCAAGTCATTAACTACTCACAAGTATAACATATGCATACATATAAAACATATGGTTATAAAAATACCTTTAAATTAGACCGTCACTTGAATTGTTTAAGAATACCTCGTGGATGAAGAATGAGATGACCCAATACAATGTTGGAGATTTTCATAATGGGGGATTTGAATTTTGGTGAGAGAGGGAGAGGGATGTAGGAGATATGAAATTTGAAATGAAACAATCACTTGGATTTTGGGTTTTAGGGTTTTGTGTTCGGGGGGGGGGGGGGGGGGGGGGGGGGGGGGGGGTGGGGGAAGATCTGAAGTGAAAGGGGAAGGAAATGAGGGGGCCCCTATTTATATGTAACCGCTATTATAGTTGATACGGCTATCCCCAACAACGACATTAGTAATGCAAATATTGTTCTTGGGGATAGAGCATCAGCTATAAGATTTTCTCACACTTGCAATTTTTTTTCAAGTCAGAGAGTACACGATTGTGAAGAAGTTAATTGATGCCGTTACTCAAAATAATGACATGTGAAATTTTCATTTTAGAGATGAAGCTATTGCAAATAATGACATATAAATAACCTATGTCGTTATTTTTAATAGCAGTATTAAATACTGACATGTCCGAAATTAGGTCAGTTGGATAAATATTTTTGGAAGTGGATCAGATTGGTTAATATTTTGAAAAAATTGGTATGTATGAAAAAAAAAAGTCATCCAAATATCTACAAGTTATTTGGCTTGACTGCGACTTCGGTCAACTAATAATTGAACCAAAAGGCAGCACTAAAACTAAATGGAATTTTTCCCCCAAACTGTCCCACTTTTTGAAAGTTTTTCCTAAACTGCCCTATTTTTTTAAAAAAATTTCCTAACTGCCTCACTCGGTCTTTGAAAGACCAAATTTAGTTAAAACTAACACGGTTTTTCGAAGAACAAATGTTAGTCTTTAATTTTTCAAAGTCTAACACTCGGTCTTTCAAAGACCGAGTTAGTTTTAACTAAACTCGGTCTTTCAAAGACCGAGTTTATCATTTTGGTAAATACTTTCGAAAGTGAGTCAGTTTGGTAAATGCTTTCGAAAGGTGGGTCATTTTGGTAACAAGTTTTAGGAAGAGTAATAATAACACATCTACATCAGCACTTTTGAGATGGCTTGGCCCATCAAGAATTAAAATTGAAAGTCACTCTTCTTCCTTCTGTGGAGTACCTGAAAGATTTTAAAATAGGTTTGGACAAATAATCCGATGAACCATGATCAAGTAATGTCCCTCCACGTATTATCTCCTTGAAATTCATGATTGTATAACTCACTTGTTCCCTGTAGTGTTACTCCATTTGTTAGTGGAGGTTTGCTTCTAAAAAATATAGATGTTAAAAGCAATAGTACAAAAGTAGAAGTCATCTTTACACAATAAAAATAAATAAATAATAATGATATAATGAATAGGATATATGTTTCGTTGCTTGACCAAACAATCCACGTTCTCAGCAATGCCAATGCAATTGCCTTCTTTGGAGTGATAGCCGTCACATCATAGCTCGTCAACACTTCCACGAAACTGTTTAAATTTTGTATTATATATGACAATATGACATTATCGTTCAATCTGGTCATGCATGCAAAGCTTCTCATAATCTCTTTATGGCCTTCAGGATTATCATGAAATCCATGTATTCTTCAAGGACGTTCCCTTTTATTTATAGCTGCGTTTGTCACTTTTTGTTGTTTTTTTTATCCAGTTAACACGACAATAACCTTAAGATAGAAAATATTATTTGGATATCAGACACTGGAAAACCATTGTTTAGGATTCTCTTTCATACGATCAATCTTATCAAATATGCATAAAAAATGGAAGTCTATGATCAATTTTATCAAAGCAAAATTCATTACGATCAAGCCACAATCCCCACAAGATTGCAGCTATAGTAATATCCCACGATTCTCTATTCTCTTTCTTAATTTTATTTATTCTGTAAACTCCCCAAACATCTGAACACGACCTAGGACAGTCTGAACTCCCCAGACACCCCAGACAGCTATATTAGTAGATCTGTATGCGATCTTTAAGATGTAACTCTAATCTTAATATTTTCACCCAAAAAAAAAAACTAGAATCTTACATTTTGCTATAGGTTATTCATAGAGTTGGATTTTACTGGAACCTAACTCGTAAATATAGAGTTAATAACTCACTTAAAACATTTTCAGACCTGCCTCATCATGACCCAAAATTTTCCTAAAATTCCAATTGTTCAATGTTATATGCTCCGCAAAATCTATTTCCATATAAAAATTTAAGAATTTTATACAAGTGATAGCAAATTATGTAATTTTGGATCGATTTATATGTTGAGCGTTGAATTTATGGTTTGACAAAGTTATGAACATTTATTTTTGATTAATTCTCATGACGTTGATAACATCTAAGATTGAATTTTCAATTTTAATGCTCAATCAGTCATTTTCATTTTCATTACTAAAATGACCCACTTTTTAAAAGTATTTACCAAACTGACCCACTTTCGAAAGTATTTACCAAAAAGATACACTCGGTCTTTGAAAGACCGAGTTTAGTTAAAACTAACTCGTTCTTTGAAAGACCAAGTGTTAGACTTCGAAAAATCAAAGACTAATACTCGGTCTTCGAAAAACCGTGTTAATTTTAACTAAATTCGGTCTTTCAAAGACCGAGTGAGGTAGTTCAGGAATAAAAAAAAAGTAGGACAGTTTGAAAAAAACTTTGAAAAAGTGGGATAGTTTAGGAAAAAATTCAACCAAATGAGAGAACTGTCCATAGCCCACCGACACAATTTCAGACTTTCAGTTAAATATTTCACCTTAATCGATTTGAATTCAAATTATGCTCTTACGTTATACCTCATATCCTTTCATAATATTAATTAACACGTCTTTACTATTGGTAAGTAAACAAACAATGGTATTCTATTTGTCCTTAAAGAGGAAACAAGAGACGAGACTTGAGGCCCTCCATGCTCTCCTCTCGGTCCAACGATGGTCCTGGACTCAATAAACGAAGGGAAGTTTTTTAAAGAATATTGTTACTTCTTTTTTCTATACAAGAGTAACTAGTTTACGTGAATTCTTTGGAGGAACAATAAAAAACCTGTTCTTTTGACTTCTATCGGTGTTGATTGCTTTTGACTGCGATTGATTTGACGATCTGACTCGTTTGCGCTGTAGGATTTGATTCGTTTGGTGACGACCGCCTCCTCTTACCTGCAAAAAGTCTGAGACACCGGAGTTGATCTCGGCGACAGACCCTCCGACGCTCAAGTAAGAAATTAAGAAAACTATTAAAGAGCTTCTGTGGATAAAATACCGATTACCTGTCATTGGTGGAGATAGGGGAAATTTATAGTCACCTTTGTAAACAGATTAGAGATAATCATTTACCTCTAATCCCTGGTATTTTTGGATCAGACATTGATTTTAAATTCCTTCATGATAAGATAATCGGTTTAAACCATCTTTTAAGGATAATCATGAATTTAAATGACTCTTTAAATGATCTGAGTTTATTTATAATGGGCTGTCATCATAACCCAGTAATGCAGATCTGTTTTGGGTTATTGATCTTGAAAAAAAGACCCAATTTCTGTTTACAGACTTGTTTATAACGGAAATTACCGTTTTACCTCTGAGAGCTTTAAGATTCGTACCCGATTTGAACGGTCCTGATTTAGTTCTAATTTTAGCCATATCACAAGCTCCCCACTCCCGAAGACTGAGTTTCACAACCTTTGAGAAGTAGTCTGCCCGTTTTTAATGACTAGTAGAATTTATTGGAGTTCACGGGGACGCTTGAATCTCACCCGGGGTGTAATAGTACTTTACTCAGTTTGTAAAAGTACTCATAATTATTTTAAAGTCTTCCTACAATTGTTGATTTTTTTTTCAATTTTTAATTATTTTTTTGAATTTTTTTTAATGAGTTTTCGAATTTAAATAATTAATTTTTTAAAAAAATAATTAATTATTCTAAATTAATAATTATTTTTTCAGAATTTAGAAAATATTTTTTTCGAATTAATAATTATTTTTAGAATTTTTAATTAATTTTTAGAATTTTTAACTATTTTTTCGAAATTTTTAAATAATTAATTTGATTTAATAATTAAATATATAAATTAATTAAATACCTAATGACGTGACACAATCTGGAGCATTGATTGTGACTGGCTCGAAAATCACTAAGTTCGAACGGTCAGAGCGTTGATCTTGATACGTGTCCGTTGATCGTTGATTGTTGACCGTTTTACGTGATTTTGCGATCGGGGGCACCTTTGCTCGGAGCCCGCCACCGAACTTAAAAGTGGTTCGGCTGGGTGATATGTCCCGTTGACTATTGTCCGGTCAACGATTTTGAATAATTTCACGATCGGGGACACGTTTGCTCGGAGCCTGACACCGAACGTTGAAGGTGGTTCTGTAGCGCCCCGAATTTCTAATATAGTATCTTAGAAAATACGTGGCACAATCCCAGCATCAACTTCAATGTAACAGTACACATAGCCCAAAAATACAAATAATTTTATTCCAAACTTTTATTACAATAATCATTTTCAAAACACAGCGGAAATACAAACACCTTGAATTATAACTATTCTTTTATAACACAAATTTGCACAAGGCTTTATTACATCAGTTTTAATCTCCAAACTATCTCAAGCATCCAACCTCCAAACTCTAAGCAATTACCTGTAACACATGAGGCTAGAGATGATCCATAACCCCCAAAACTAAAGGGGTCAGCCATAAATGGTGTGAGTGACATAAAAACAAACAACATAATTTAATCGTAAAACATAAAGTTATCAACAACATGTATTAACCACAATGATAAATGACTGAGGAATAACAAAGATGTAAAGCATGCAAACATCAGAGAATGAAAACAACAAGTGCATCTAGTCTAAGTGTCAAGAGTAGGAAAACTGGAAAACATATGCATAAAACCAAATCAAGACAACACAAATTCTATATGCGGACTCTCTAATGCGTACTTATCGAAGTCTATGCATCTCATTCTACATAGGTTCGGTGCAAGCCCTTAACGTCTCCACATTATAGGGTTCAATCCCCGCTATGCAACTAATCCTAACACGATGACTACTACGAGATAAAGATAAACTGTGAGTACTAGCCCTTGCTCCCATAATTCCGGAGATCAATCCCACACCGCAAGTAACTACTTGGATAATTCCGGAGATATATCCCACACCGCAGGTAACTTACCTGAGATAATTCCGGAGATACATTCCACACCCAAAGTAAGATACTTGGATAATTCTGGAGATTAGATCCCACACCGAAACAATGACCCTCATCACATGAATACCCAATGTG
Organism: Hemerocallis citrina; assembly: GCA_017893485.1. NCBI lineage: Eukaryota > Viridiplantae > Streptophyta > Magnoliopsida > Asparagales > Asphodelaceae > Hemerocallis > Hemerocallis citrina. The sequence continues at coordinate 9,988,631 of CM030365.1, read as the reverse complement.
CGTCGCCTCGACTCCGATAATTCCGGAGATCAATCCCACACCGCAAGTAACTACTTGGATAATTCCAGAGATATATCCCACACCGCAGGTAACTTACCTGAGATAATTCCGGAGATACATCCCACACCCAAAGTAAGATACTTGGATAATTCCGGAAATTAGATCCCACACCGAAAGCCATACTGAGGTGCATAACCCATGTTCCCGTTCATCATATCACCACTAGTACCCGTCCTTATCATTTTTGGGTTATTTAATTACTTAACGAATCTCCTAGAGTCGATGTACCCTACCGGTCTGTTGCCGCTAAATTTGGTGTGGGGGCAAACAGATAGAACTTGTGGATTCTTAGGGAAACTGAATAGAAAACCTGTGTACCTGTTCCGTCGGGCCTCGATCGTCGTTCCCGCCGTGCACCTGTAAAAAGTGCGAGACACCGGGGTTGTTCCCGGCGACGCACCCTCCGACGCTCAAGTCAGTAATCTAGGAAGACTATGAATGAGCATAAAAACTGGTGAAAGATTGATTACCTCTTAATGGAGATGGACGGGGGGTATTTATAGGCGTCTCAGGGAACAGATCGGGAATGTAATCCTGGTGATTTGATAAGGAATCTTCCCCATAATCAGATGAGGAATGTAATCTGATGAGGTATATTCCCCGTAATCAGATAAGGAATTTTATCCCCAAATCCCGGTGAAAAGATAGATATATATCTGGGCCGTTGATCAAGATTAATCAGGGACCCTGATTTTATCTCGCTGGATTGGGTGTGCAGCAGGTTAAAACCCGCACCCTCTTGTTGGTGGGTCCGTTCGTAGGTTACTGGGTTCTTGGGGAGAAGACCCAACACCTATTTCGGTTCCTCTTGTAGGCAAAATCACCATTTTACCCCCACGTCTCAAGATTCGTACTCAATTTGGACGGTTCCGATTTAACCCCATTTTTAGCCATATCACGAGCCCCCCACTCCTAAAGACTGAGCTTGATCAGCCTTTGAGGAGTAGTTTGACTGTTTAATGGCTGGCGGAGTTATATCGGAGTTCAAATGGAGGGTTGTGAATCCGGAGGAGGCAGTGAGGTGATTTGCCAAGTGGATTGAGCTCCGAGTTGCTCATGAGCTCTGATGGTCATGTGGCATTTTTGCAGGGATATCCTCTTTACCCTAGCGAAGCGTCAATTCGTCATTCGGAGGTCTCATACGTTTGTATCGCGCCTTAGACTCTCCCCAGGGCTCGCCGACTAGGAGGCCAAGGTCCATATGCAGTTCGGCAAGCTTTTCCGGAGAGAAAAGCGAGTTCGGCATAGCTGCGAGCGCTAGGAGTGGGTCTGGCGATCTGCCGAACTTGTTCTTTACCCCGTAACGAGGTCGGTGTCACGAACGCTCGGCAGTGAGTGCCGAGCTTGATTTTTACCCCGTAACAGGGTCGGTGTCACGAACGCTCGGCAGTGAGTGCCGAACTTGTTCTTTACCCCGTAACAGGGTCGGTGTCACGAACGCTCGGCAGTGAGTGCCGAGCTTGATTTTTACCCTGTAACAGGGTCGGTGTCACGAACGCTCGGCAGTGAGTGCCGAACTTGATTTTTACCCCGTAACAGGGTCGGTGTCACGAACGCTCGGCAGTGAGTGCCGAGCTTGACCTTTATCCCGTAACAGGGTCGGTGTCACGAACGCTCGGTAGTGAGTGCCGAACCTGATGTTTACCCCGTAACAGGGTCGGTGTCACGAACGCTCGGCAGTGAGTGCCGAAGTTGTTCTTTACCCCGTAACAGGGTCGGTGTCACGAACGCTCGACAGTGAGTGCTGAGCTTGATTTTTACCCCGTAACAGGGTCGGTGTCACGAACGCTCGGCAGTGAGTGCCGAGCTTGATTTTTACCCCGTAACAGGGTCGGTGTCACGAACGCTCGGCAGTGAGTGCCGAAGTTGATTTTTACCCCGTAACAGGGTCGGTGTCACGAACGCTCGGCAGTGAGTGCCGAGCTTGATGTTTACCCCGTAACAGGGTCGGTGTCACGAACGCTCGGCAGTGAGTGCCAAAGTTGTTCTTTACCCCGTAACAGGGTCTGTGTCACGAACGCTTGACAGTGAGTGCCGAGCTTGATTTTTATCCCGTAACAGGGTCGGTGTCACGAACGCTCGGCAGTGAGTGCCGAGCTTGATTTTTACCCCGTAACAGGGTCGGTGTCACGAACGCTCGGCAGTGAGTGCCGAAGTTGATTTTTACCCCGTAACAGGGTCGGTGTCACGAACGCTGGGCAGTGAGTGCCGAGCTTGATGTTTACCCCGTAACAGGGTCGGTGTCACGAACGCTCGGCAGTGGGTGCCGAAGTTGTTCTTTACCCCGTAACAGGGTCGGTGTCACGAACGCTCGACAGTGGGTGCCGAAGTTGTTCTTTACTCCGTAACAGGGTCGGTGTCACGAATGCTCGGCAGTGAGTGCCGAAGTTGATGTTTACCCCGTAACAGGGTCGGTGTCACGAACGCTCGGCAGTGAGTGCCGAGCTTGACTTTTACCCTGTAACAGGGTCGGTGTCACGAACGCTCGACAGTGAGTGCCGAAGTTGATTTTTACCCCGTAACAGGGTCGGTGTCACGAACGCTCGGCAGTGAGTGCCGAACTCCCAGACTTGTCGTTTTTGGGAGTTTGTCTTTTCTGTGCGCCATTTGAACCTCTGACACCTCTGACAACTCTGACAACTCTGACAACCCTGACAGATGGGACGTTCATTAATTGCAGTGACCTCTGGGGTTCTATCAGATGGGATGCGCATTAAATTCAACTCATGATTCGTTGCAGTTAGCGAGGTGACGATTGGGATCGCTCCGCCGCTTGGTTTAGATGGGCCGGTCGTACGAGCCCATTAGCCTCGTTGGGAGTGCCCCCCTTCTATAAATCCTCACCCCCCCTCTCATTTCTCATTTCTCCTCTCATTTGCTCAGGCGTTTTCTTGTGTTTCAGGCGAGTTTTTCCGGTGACCGGCGTTTGACTCAGGCGAAGTTTTTCGGCAGCTCTCTCCTTCAAGGTAATTTATAAATTATGTCTATAGCTTCTGTCTCAGATGAAGTCTCTTGGTCCGAGCCCTCCCTTGAAGGCGCCGAGGCCTCGACTCCGACTCCAACCAAGGGCAAGGTGTTCGGCAAGGATTCAATTGTCGAGGATCCGAAGAGGATGGGGGAGTTCGGACAGCTGCCAGGTCCGCTGGCGGGGCTACACAGGGTCAGGCAGCTCCCGAAGGACCAGGCCGAGCGAATCGTCCATGGGAGGGAGAGGTCCTTCGAGGAGAACGAAGTGAGGGAGACGACGGAGGCGGACGACGCGGCGTCGATCCTGCGCGAGGAGGAATTGGCTGCGGTCCGGGACTCTTTTTTCATCCCGGAGGAGTACGAAATCATTCTGCCGGGCCCCGGGGTTAGGGCTAATTCGCCGCTGCCAGTGACCATGTGTTGCTGGCCGGTCGATGCCTTTATCGCCGGTGCTCGGCTACCTCTCCACGCGTTCGCTGTTACCGTGGTGAGCTGGTACGGGGTCTGCCCCATTCAGCTCATGCCGAACGCGTGGCGAGCGATTAATGGCTTCGTTCTCCACTACCAGGCCGCAGGGATCGAGCCGCAGCTGAACGTGCTTCGGACGATATACCGGCTCCACCAAGGGAACAAGTCGGAGTACCGGTATTATCTGACTCCGAGGCACGGCGGCAGGCTCGTCGTCTGCCCCGACTCTATCAAGCACTGGCGAGAGAAGTGGTTCGTCGTGCGGAGTTGAGAGGCCTGGCTGATCCCCACTAATTGGGCAGAAGGGGTGCCCAAGAGGGCGACGGCGCTGCCGAGGCTTACAGTAGAAGAAGAAGAGGCGGTCCGGACCCTCCTTGACCGGCCGAAGTATGATTGGAAGGATTTGACGGAGGACGTTCTCTACAGGGGAGGGCTCTGCCGCGTAGATCCTAGTACGCGACTCTCGTCAAGTTCTTTTTTCCGTACTTGCTGCCTTGTTGTTTTTTGTGCTAATCATTTTTTGCTTTCGATGCAGAATCCATGGACTACGAGGCGGTGTTGGCGCTCAGGGCGGGGCTCGCCAGCAAGGCGCCGAAGAAGCGCAAGAGGGTCGCGTCGAAGCTGCCCTCGACCTCGAAGGTGCCGAGGATTGCGGCCCCCGTCCAGGCCGTGGAGATTGTCGACGACCCGGTCGTTGCCGTGGCGGGGACTTCGGCTCCTGCACCTGTGGGGGAGTTCCCCATCGCCGCCGCCCTCGCCATGTCGACCCCGCCGCTGACCGTGGCAGGCGAGGAGCTCCTGACGGAGGAGCACAAGCGGATCCATATCCCGGACTGGCAAGTCCGGAGGCACGATGGGTTCCTCGGGAACTCGTTGGCGAGCATGCAGGCCGTCAAGCATCTCGCCACCCCGAAGGACCGCGCTGCCATGGACGCGGGGAGAGAAGGCGACGACGTGATCGAGATCGCTCGTTCGGCGGTATCGGTAAGTTCCGAGTCCCTTTCGTTCGTTTCATCCCTTCGAATCACAAAATTTTTTCTAAGTCTTTCAGTTTTTTTTCTTTTCTTTTTTTTTTTTTTTTTTTTGCTGTAGTTCGTCGTCCATTTCGGCCACCTCACCGAGAGGCTGACCGCTCTAGAGAAGGAGCTGAAGCAGGAGTCCGACCAGGCTCGGAACGAGAAGGCTCGGATGTCGAACCAGCTCGACAAGCTCCGAGTCGAGCATGAGGGTCGGTCGGCGAGGATCCAGCATCTCGAGGCCGAAGTGAAGAGGCTGGAGGACGAGCTGCTTCGGGAGAAGGAGGGGTCGGCCAGCCAATTGGTCGAGGCCGAGGCGAAGCAGGCGGCGGCCGTGAAGGCGGCGGAGGACGCAACCCTGGAGAAGGCCCAGGGGTACCTCGCGCAGAACATGGCGAAGGCCTTCGCCACCGCCCTCGACCGGGTGCGAGAAGCATACCCCGGGGTGGACGTCTCGGGATGGCGGCTCTTCCCCGGACACGTCGAGGGCTTCGACCCCGAGTCCGAAGGGGAAGAGGAAGAGGAGGAGGGCGACGCTGATGCCGACGCCGGGGTTACTGGCGAAGTCCCCAGCACCACGACCACTCCGCTGGCGGCGGCGTCTCCTTCGGCAAAGTTAACGCCTACTCCGCCTCGTCGCCGGGGAAAGAGGTCGGGCCCTGAATCCGCCTTTCGCTTTGTTGTTTTTGCTTTTTTGTTTTTCCTTTCGAACTTTGTAATGCCTAATAGCGGACTGGCCACCGCTTCTTTTGACGTTAATGAAAAGAAAATTTTTGCAAGTGTCGATGTTCGGAAGTTTTTGTCTTATGCCCCCTCTTTTGCCGAACTGTCACCTCTTGTTTTTAGAGAAGAAAATTTTTCCAAGTGCGGTGCTTCGGCCATGTTCGAAGTTTTTGCTGATTACTCCGATCTCTTTGCAGCTTATGGTGATCGCCCAAGACGTCGAGCTTTCTCGCCCGGACGAGGAAGTTCCAGCCGAGGCCGACCTAGGGGCGACGAGGCTGTGTCTGGCTCGGTGTAGAGAGAGACTTTATGAGGTCGAGCTCGGATTGCGCCGAGCTGAAAGCGAGAGGAAGCATCTCCAACTCGTTCTTGGCCGGCGAGATATCGAGATTCGTCGTTTGGAAAGCAGAATCGCCGAGCTTATACCCGAAGGTGAACATTTGCCAACTGATTTCAGTAATGAGATTCAAGTTCAGTGCATTCGTCATAACTTGTCCAAAATAACAGCGGAGAAGAACGAGTTGCTTTCCGAGATACAGCATCTACAGTCCGTAGAGGCGAAGCTTCGGAGTGAGGGCGAGGGGCTGACGGCCGAAGTGGCCAAGTTGACGACCGAACGAGTTGAGTTGACTGCCGAAGTCGAAGCGCTGAAGAGAGCGACGGTGGATAAGAGCATCGAGGTCACCCACCTTCGGCGCCTCATCGCTAGCCGATCTGGAGTGCCGGACTCCGCGATACCCCCACGTTTCGAAGTCGACGTCAAAGACGACTCGTTGCGGGACAGGATCTCGGAGCTGGAGGCAGAAGTGGCCCGTCTTAAGCCGTATTCAGGGCCGATCAATGAAGCACGTCGTGCACTCGTGCTGAGAGTGAGCGGGGCATTACCTTCTATGAGATGGCGACCCGTCAGCGGATCGGCCAACCTAGCCCGGGGGACGCGCAGAGCTCGGTGGCCATTTCATCGAGCGGGGCGTCCGTCGGAGTGGCTACTAGGAGTGGTGCCGAGGATACGTCCCAATTTGCCGGATTGGGGTCGTGCTCCGGGGACAAGCGTCGTCACTCTCGAGTGTCCTTGAAGCGGAACACTCCGGCTCCAAAGAAGCGCTGAAGTGGTCGACTCCGCGAGTTTTTGCTTATTTTTTGTTTTTCGCTAAGTGCAATAAGTCGGCATTGTAACTTTTCTTTGACGAGTTGTGTTCCTGCTGTGTTTGCCTTTGTATCGCATCTGTTTCATCAATAAACGTGTTATTGCCGAACTTGTGTGTTTTATTCTTGTGACTGTTGTCTGCCGTGCCGTAGCTTCTAAAGTGTCGGACTCCGAATGGCGAGCTTCTCTTAGTTCGTTTAGGAGCGAACTCGCGAAGTAGCATTGAGCCAAGTTCTTGACTTCGGCGTCCTTGGTTGATTAGGTTAGGGTCGTCGGAGCGTTTTAGAATGGCGAACTACACCTAGCTCGCTTTAGGGGCGAGCTTGCAGAGCAGAGTCGCACCAAGTGTTTTTTTTCCGAACCATTATCAATTTAAGGGGTGTGGGAGCAATTTCGAATGGAGAACTACACCTAGCTCGCTTAGGAGCGAGCTTGCGGAGTAGAATCGAGCCAAGCGTTGGACTCCGAACCATTCAACGGCTGTGGGAGCAGTTTCGAATGGCAAGCTACTTCTAGCTCGCTTAGGAGCGAACTCGCGAAGTAGAATCGAGCCAAGTGTTGGACTCCGGAACCATTGTGAATTTTAAGGGGTGTGGGAGCAATTTCGAATGGCGAACTACACCTAACTCGCTTAGGAGCGAGCTTGCGGAGTAGAATCGAGCCAGGTGTTGGACTCCGAACCATTCAACGGCTGTGGGAGCAGTTTCGAATGGCGAGCTACTTCTAGCTCGCTTAGGAGCGAACTCGCAAAGTAGAATCGAGCCAAGTGTTGGACTCCGGAACCATTGTGAGATTAAAGAGTTAAAAAGCAGAGAGATGTAATAGTAGTGAAAACATGAAGAAACTTCATTTATTAATATCTAATGATCGGCTGCTTCTAAAGTTGCTAGCCGTTATTACAATGAAAAAACAAAAGGAAAAGTCACTACTAGTAAAAGGAAGGGAACGGTTCGACATCTCGAGTTACTTAGAGAGACGTAGTTGCCTTCTCTTGGTATTTCAAAAGATGGTCGGCGTTCCATGTCCTGGGAATTTCTCTGCCTTCGAGATCTTCTAGCTTGTACGTGCCGGGGCGGATTACTTTCGAGATCTTATACGGTCCCTCCCAGTTCGGGGCCAGCTTGCTTTTCTGTCCGGGGAACGAGATGGCCAATTTCCGGAGGACTAAATCCCCTTCTTTGAGGTCCGTTGGGCGGACTCTTTTGTTGTATGCTAGCTCGATCCTTCTTCGGTAAGCTTGCTGGCGTATGGCAGCTCTCTCTCGGATTTTGTCTATCAGATCTAGGCTTGCTCTGAGCCCTCTAGCATTCTGCTCTTCTTCATAAGCGATCAGGCGAGGAGAGGGTATCCCGACTTCTAGGGGGATGATGGCCTCGGCCCCATAGGTGAGATTAAATGGGCTCTCGGCTGTTGGGGTCCGCTTGGTGGTGCGGTGATTCCAGAGCATGTTCGGCAGCTGATCGACCCATAGTCCTTTGGAACACTTGTCTAATCTCTTCTTGATGCCTGAAAGAATCTGTCGGTTGGCATTCTCAGCCTGGCCATTCGACTGAGGATGGGAGACGGAGGAGAATCGGTGTTGTATGGAGAGGTCCTCACACAAAGCTCGGAAGGCGGCTCCAGTGAACTGTGTCCCGTTATCCGTGACTATGACTCGGGGAACGCCGAACCGGCAAATCACATTTTTCCAGAAGAATTGAACGACTCTATGCTCGGTGATTGTAGCCAGGGGCTCGACTTCTATCCATTTAGAGAAGTAGTCGACTGCCACGACTAGGAACTTTAGCTGTCCGGGAGCTGGCGGAAACGGTCCTAGTAAATCCATCCCCCACATGGCGAAGGGGATCGGACTTGTGGAAGGCGTCGGATGTCTGCATACTTTTGACAGGAGCTGCATTGCCGAACGTGTCGTTCGGCGTCCCGTAAGAGAGTGGGCCAGTAATACCCGTAGTTCAATACTTTGCGCGCTAGAGCTCTTGACCCCGAGTGAGCTCCGCCGATGCCCTCGTGGAGCTCTTGCAGGGCGTAGTCGGCCTGCCTGGGGGAGAGGCACCTTAGGTAAGGCCGACCGTCCACCTGGGTGAATGAGCATTTATATAAGATGCCTTCGATTAAAGCAAAACGCTCGGCTCGGGTCCTGATTCTTCTTGCTTCCCTCGGATCTTCGGGGAGGAGTCCGTCCTTTAAGAATTCGACGATGGGTTTCATCCAGTTGTCTTCGAGTAGGACAGGCAATGTTTCAACGGAGTCTGGCGCTTCGTCCTCTATGCTTGGCTTCAAGAGGACTTCTATCAATACGGTCTGTTCAAGACCTTGAAGGGAAGAGGAGGCTAATTTCGATAGGGTGTCGGCCTGAGCATTTTCTTCTCGAGGGATCCTTCGGATGAGGGCCTCCTCGAACAGCGCCATGAGGCTCTTGACTTTAGCCAGGTATTTAACCATTCTGTCATCGCGGGCTTCATACTCGCCGAGGACCTGGTTGACAACCAACTGAGAGTCGCTGAAGATCTGTAGCCGCTGTACCCCTGCATTTCGAGCCATTCTGAGACCGGCTATTAATGCCTCATATTCGGCCTCGTTGTTCGAGGCTTTGAAATTTATACGGAGGGAGTATTGGAGGATGAAGTCATCTGGGCCTGCCAGGATGACTCCTGCCCCGCTTCCCTCATTACAAGAAGACCCGTCAACATAGATCGACCAAACCGGCGGCCCCTTTGCTGTTTGGCAGGGCTCAGAGATTGTACTTTCAACTATGAAATCGGCCAGCGCCTGAGCCTTGATTGCGTTCCGAGGCTGATAAGTTATATCATGTTGGCTCAGCTCGATCGACCACTTCATGAGGCGACCGGAAGTCTCAGGCTTGTGAAGGACCTGTTTCAGCGGCTGGTCGGTAAGGACGACCACCGAATGGGACTGAAAGTAGGGTCGAAGCTTTCTTGCGGCCATTACCAGGGCACAGGCCATTTTCTCAATCTTCGGGTACCGGAGCTCGGCGTCCCGGAGGACTTTGCTGACGTAGTAAATGGGCTTCTGAGCCCTTTCTTCTTCTCTGACTAAGACCGCACTAAGCGTCTGTTCGGAAGCTGCCAGGTAGAGATAGAGTGATTCGCCAGGTATCGGTTTGCTGAGCAGAGGTGGATTGACGAGGTAGGCTTTAAGCTGGTCGAAGGAGTCTTGTTGCTGTTGTCCCCACTCGAATCCTTTAGCCCCCCTGAGGGCTTTGAAGAACGGGAGACACTTCTCCCCGGACTTCGACAGAAAGCGCCCTATGGCAGCTAGGCGACCGGTCAATCTCTGAACTTCTTTGACATTTCTGGGAGGGGCCATGTCTAATATGGCCTTGATCTTTTCCGGATTTGCTTCAATCCCTCGTTGGCTAACCATGAAGCCGAGGAACTTCCCTGATGAGACGCCGAACGCACACTTGTTCGGGTTGAGTCTCATATTGTGCTTTCTTAGGACGTCGAAGGCTTCCTGAAGGTCGGCCACATGATCAACACCTCAGACGCTCTTTACAAGCATATCATCGACGTACACTTCCATGTTTCGGCCGATCTGGGCCTGGAAGACCTTGTTGACTAGGCGTTGGTATGTTGCACCGGCGTTCTTGAGACCGAACGGCATGACCCTGTAACAATAAAGGCCCTGGTCGGTAACAAATGATGTCTTCGGGATGTCTGGAGGGAACATCCTTATCTGATTGTAACCTGAGAAGGCATCCATGAAGCTGAGGAGCTCATGTCCCGAGGTTGCGTCAATCAGAGTGTCGATGCTCGGTAGAGGGAAAGGGTCTTTGGGGCAGGCTTTGTTGAGGTCGGTGAAATCAATACAAATTCTCCACGTCCCATTGGACTTCTTCACCATTACTACGTTAGACAACCACTCCGGGTAGTTTACCTCCTGTATGAATCAGGCTTTCAACAGCTTATCTACCTCCTCTTTGATAGCGAGCTGACGCTCGGGGGCGAACTTGCGCCTCTTCTGCTGAACCGGTTTGGACCCCGGATCAACGCTTAAGCGGTGGACTAGGAGTTCTTCGGAGATACCGGGCATGTCTGCTGCGGACCATGCGAAGAGGTCTTGATTGGTTCGGATGCATTTCACAATATCTGAGTATAGGGCGGACGGGAGGGTCTTGCTTACGAAGAACTTGCGGGTCGGCTCTTGTTCAAAGAAGAGCACCTCCTCCAGTTCGTCAACTGGCTCGGAGGTCGGTCTTGCAGAATCTTGGGGAATCTCCAGGGTCTCTAAGGAGAGGACGGGCCCAAGGGTTGAGGTCATGTAGCACTTCCGGGCCTGCTCCTGATTTCCCCTTACTTCCCCGACCCCGGATCGGGTGGGAAACTTCATCTTCAGATGGTATGCTGAGGGAACAGCTTCCAGAGCTGTGAGGCCAGGCCGGCCCAAAATGACGTTGTAGGCCGCGGGAACATCCACCACCATGAAGTCCATTGGCTCTGTCCTGGTGGTAGGAGTTTGGCCGGCAGTTACATCGAGGGTGATCACCCCTTCAATAGTTACCGGAACCCCCGTGAACCCATGGAGAGTGTAACCGGCGGGCTTGAGTCTGTCTCTGGAGAGCTTTAGGCCTTTAAAAGCGGAGAGGAAGAGGATGTTGACGGAGCTGCCGTTGTCTACTAAGATCCTCTCCACTTTGAAGTTCGCCATGTGGAGGCTAATGACGAGGGCGTCACAATGTGAGATACGGACCTTCTCGAGATCTTCGTCGGAGAAGGTGACTGGCACTCCGAGGCCTTTGGGAGGAGGTGTGGCTCGGACTGAATTGACCTCTCTGATAAATGCTTTCCGAGAGGAGTTCGAGGAGCCCCCCATTGGACCCCCATGGATGAGGTGGAGGACTCGCTCTTCCTCGAAGTCTGGCGTCTCTTCCCTTTCCGGGCGCTTGTTAGCCCCCCGAGGCGGGGGAGGAAGCTCGGCTCGGTCCTTTCTTACAAACTTCGTTAGTTGCCCCCTCTGGATAAGGGCTTCGATCTCGTTCCTCAGAGCACGGCAGTCGTTGGTGTCATGCCCATGGTCCCGGTGATAGCGGCACCATTTCTCTCTATCTCTTCTCTTGGCGAGGGTGTTCATCTTTGGAGCCGGAGGCAAGACCCCGTCTTTTTCTACTTCCATGAAAATGGCTGAGATGTTATCGTTGAGGGGAGTGAACTTCTCAAACCTAGGGGGAGGTCGGTGCTGGCCGGCATTATCCTTCTGGAGCTTCTTGGCTCCTTCTTCTTTCGTTCCCTTCCTTTTAAACCCGGAGGCAGGCACCTCCCAGTTGGGTTGTTGCTCAGCCTCTTCGGCCCGAATGTACTTTTCTGTGCGAAGGAGGAGGTCAGAAAAGTCCTGTGGTGGCTTCTTGGCGAGGGAGGAGCGGAGGTTGGAATTGAGGATATTGGATTGGAACGCTGCGGTTGCAACCGACTGGTCGAGGGAGGCGACGGTTCTGGCTTCAGCTGTGAATCTCTTCACGTAGTCCCTCAGTTTCTCCCCCTTCTGCTGACGGAGGTGCAATAGTGAGATGCTGGTCTTCTCAGTTCTTCGGCTGCTGACAAAGTGGGTGATGAAGAGGGTTTCGAACTGCTCGAAGGAGAATATTGACGCTGGGGCAAGGCGAGAGTACCATTCTCGAGCCGGGCCTTTGAGAGTCGCGGGGAATGTTTTGCAGAGGAGGGCATCGGAAGCTTGATGGAGGAGCATTAAAGTCTTAAAGCTTTCGATGTGATCAACTGGATCGGTCTCCCCGATGTAATTCTCGAACTGGGGAGGTTTGAAACCGAACGGCACAGGGGCATCCACTATGGTCCGGGAGAATGGGGGTCGGCTAGGACGTAGGGCCCTCCCCCTGAGCTCCTCTTCTCGGTTTATCTGACCCAGGAGCTTTTCCACCTCGTTAAGACGGCGGTTCATGGTGTCATCTCTCCGACGGTAATCTGCCGAGCCACGGGACTCGTCTTCGTATGAGGGGGAGCGAGGGCTGCGGCGATGGTAACTTCGAGAACGGCGAGGACTTGGGGTGCGCCTGGAGTTGGTAGGAGCGGGTCGAGGAGAGGGGGACCGTCGGCGAGGGCTTCGGACCGGAGGAGGGGATGGGAGCTTCGGTTCAACAGGATTCTGACGGAGGTTGAGGGCCTGCAGGACGGTCGCTTGGAACTGCTGGAACTCGGCACGGGTGATTGGTGCGTCATTGTTCCGGGGCTGTTGCCGACCTGCAGGAGAGTGCCTCCTTCGGTGATGATCGGGGGAGTCCTTCCTCCCTCTTCGGATGGGGGACCTCCTGTACTCTCGGCGAAGAGGGGATCGCTCTTGCTGGCGGGAGGCTTCCTCCCGAGCCCGCTTTTCATCCAGATGACGACGGAGGTCATCATCCTCCGGGCGTTTGGGGGGGACATTGTGGTGACCAGAGGCTCGGGGATGATGGGAGGCCATAGAGGCACTGGAGGCGTTGTGGATGGAGAGGTTCTCTTGGTGAAGAGGCTGTTTCTGAGGGTTAGGACCCTTTGGATCGGGAGGTGGAAGGTTCCGTTGGAGCGGTTCTTCCATGGTAGGAGGAAGTTGCCCTTGTTGTTAAGCGGGATCAGGAAGGACTTCTTGCTGGTCAGGGTTGGGTACTTGATTAGACCCTCTTGACTTAACTTTGCGAGGCGGCATGGCTGGAGAAGACCTGTTCACCGGGAAGAGGAGAGGTCTCTATTCGTTAGTTTCCCACAGACGGCGCCAATCTGTTGCCGCTAAATTTGGTGTGGGGGCAAACAGATAGAACTTGTGGATTCTTAGGGAAACTGAATAGAAAACCTGTGTACCTGTTCCGTCGGGCCTCGATCGTCGTTCCCGCCGTGCACCTGCAAAAAGTGCGAGACACCGGGGTTGTTCCCGGCGACGCACCCTCCGACGCTCAAGTCAGTACTCTAGGAAGACTATGAATGAGCGTAAAAACTGGTGAAAGATTGATTACCTCTTAATGGAGATGGACGGGGGGTATTTATAGGCATCTCAGGGAACAGATCGGGAATGTAATCCTGGTGATTTGATAAGGAATCTTCCCCATAATCAGATGAGGAATGTAATCTGATGAGGTATATTCCCCGTAATCAGATAAGGAATTTTATCCCCAAATCCCGGTGAAAAGATAGATGTATATCTGGGCCGTTGATCAAGATTAATCAGGGACCCTGATTTTATCTCGCTGGATTGGGTGTGCAGCAGGTTAAAACCCGCACCCTCTTGTTGGTGGGTCCATTCGTAGGTTACTGGGTTCTTGGGGAGAAGACCCAACACCTATTTCGGTTCCTCTTGTAGGCAAAATCACCATTTTACCCCCACGTCTCAAGATTCGTACTCAATTCGGACGGTTCCGATTTAACCCCATTTTTAGCCATATCACGGTCTTTACTCAATATCTGAACAACTAAATGCCTCAACAGGCCCAAACACAATTAACTCAACACCGGTATGCCAGGGTCACCAACATCCTCTAGAGACTCAACTCAACTATCTCAACCAAACTCACATCTGAAACTGCTCAACTTAACCTCTTGAAATCATATGTTAAAATAGAAGATATGGTATAGCTTAAAACATTTGAAGAATAAATCATTTGAAGGAAACATTCAAACTTATGAGAACACATCAGCACCAGCCGACTAATACTGAAGTAAGTCGACTGTCCAGAGGGGAAATTCCATGATTTTAAGAAAATAAGTTAAGTAATATAAGTCGACTTAAGAAAGTCATAAGTCGACTTACCAGAGAATATAAGTTGACTTATAAAAGTCATGAGTCGACTTAGTAGAGAGTATAAGTCGACTTAACAGAGAGTATAAGTCGACTTAACAAGTCATAAGTCGACTTACCAGAGAAAAATCTACGATAACTTTGATAAATAAATTCTAAGTGTGCCAGTCAACTGAAAAGGGTCTAAGTCGACTGTCAAGAATGAATTTTCAAGAAAACTGAAGATCATAGCAGCCGGGTCGTACCAGTCGACTGAAAGGTCATGCCAGTCGACTGTCGGCCTACAGACTGCATAGTTTAGGTTGTGCATATGTCGAAACTAGGGTTTTTAAGAATCAGTCATGTATCAAAATAACTTTGTTTTATTTTCCAAATCTTATTAATACCAAAATAATTAGATTTAAACTTAGTATTTGAGAAATCCAAGTTCAAACAACATATTTTACATAAATCAAAATTCCCAAATTTAAATCCTCATAACTCAAATCCTCAAAACCTGGTCCTCTAGACCATTGATCATTCACAAACTTTCCCAACTAAATCTCAACTATTCTCTATAATTGATCCATGATCAAAACCAATTTAGCCTCAACATGGTCAAGTTGTTTTTATCCAACTCACCAGTAATCCAAAAATCTCATCTTTAATTTAATTAATATATGGCATCTATCAAACACGATCAAATCAACAATAATCCAATATTTTAATAAAATGTAATCTAGCAGTAGTAGTCGACTGCTTCGAATCACCAGTCGACTGTTCACAACGGGAATCTAACATTATTAGCCCACTAACAATTTATATTAGGTTCTCAACAGATCTAACATCTTTCATATGCAGATATCTAGGGTTCTTCCTGGAGATCCAATTTTTCATCCATTCATACATACACATATTCAACATCCAATAAATCTAAACATTCATATTGTTCTCATATGATGTATACAAATCCAAGAGAAACAAACAAAACAACCAAACAATTATATCTACTCATCTACAACATACACAACAAAATAAACCAAACAATGTCACTCACCTTAGGAATGAAGAGATCCAACACAAAAGCCTCTCTTTTTGTGAAATCCAAAATCCTCCTCTTCAATCACCAAAAAAATAAAAGTATAATAAAACTTGTGTTGTGCAGTGAATGACGACTGCACACCCTCCTTTATACAGGTCGGGTTTGAAAGGAATTAGGGTTTTGAAGTACTTTTGCAAAATAGTCCTTTTTCAATTTATTACTTCACATATATAACCTTTCTTAGTTAAAATAAGTTAACTAAATCAAAACCAAATCAAATCTTCTTATCACTGAGTTGTCCAGCAATCCATCACAGCCCAGTAAATAAGAAAAATCTGGATTTACAACTCAGGGTGGCGATTTTGCACAAAAGTCCTCCCTTTTGTAATATTTGCAAACATATCATAAAATATTCATAAAAATTCAGAAAAATCAGAAATAATATCTAATAATACATATTATATTTTTCAATCAAAATATATGACTTTTACCTTCCAGAAAAATATTTGCATAAGATTCTACATAAATTTCATATTTGCAAAAACACCCTTTTTGTTTAAATCTTCACCAAATCGACTTTAAATCAAATCTAGATATATTTAAAATTAAATGATAACCATGGAAAACCAAAATATCAGTAAAAACGAATTTTCATAATTTATTTAAGATCCAAACGGTTTTTTACATAAAAGCCCCTCTCTTTCAAGATATTTATAAAAATAGTTTTTTTATTCAGAAAAATCCAATATACTCCATTATAATTAAGAGAATTTACTAAAAATATAAAATTGATTATTTACACCAAAAATATTTGCACGTGTTTCGCACGTGTAAAAGATAAATCTTTAGAAAATATTTATTAAATCTCCAGAAAATCATTTTAATTTATTTTTAAATATTTAAAATAATATTTGAAAATACGGGGTTCTACAGGTTCGGCTGGGCGACACGTGTCCAGTTAACCGTTGACCATTGAATGTTCAATGATTTTGCATGATTTCACGATCGGGGACACGTTTGCTCGGAGCCTACTGCCGAACGTTGAAGGTGGTTCGACTGGGCGACACGTGTCCCGTTGACCGTTGACCATTGACCGGTCAATGATTTTTCGTGATTTCACGATTGAGGACATGTTTGCTCGGGGCCTACCACCGAACGTTGAAGATGGTTCTACTGGGCGAAAAGTGTCCTGTTGACCGTTGAGACCGTTGACAGTTGACCATTGATTGTTGACCGATTAACGATTTTGCGAGATTTAACGATTGGGGACACGTTTACTCAGAGCCTGGCATTAAACATTGAAGGTGGTTCGGCTGGGCGATACGTGTCCCGTTGACCATTGATCGTTGACCATTGACCAGTCAACAATCTTGTGCGATTTCACGATCGGGGACACGTTTGATCGGAGCCTGCCACCGAACATTGAAGGTGGTTCGGCTGGGCGACACTTGTTCCGTTGACCTTTAACCGTTGACCGGTCAACGATTTTGTGTGATTTCACGATCGCGGATACATTTGCTCGGAGCCTACCATCGAACGTTGAAGGTGGTTCGGCTGGGCAACACGTGTCCCGTTGATTAACCAGTCAATGATTTTGAGTGATTTCACGATCGGTGACATGTTTGCTCGGAGCCTGCCGCCGAACGTTGAAGGTTGTTCGGCTGGGAAACACGTGTCTCGTTGAATGTGTCTGTTGATCGTCAACGATTTTGAGCGATTTTACGATCGGGGACATGTTTGCTTGGAGCCTGCCACCAAATGTTGAAGGTGGTTCAGCTGGGCGACACGTGACTCGTTGACCGTTGACTGTTGACAGGTTAAAGATTTTGTGCGGCTTCACGACCGGAGACACGTTTGCTCGGAGCCTGCAACCGAACGTTGAAGGTGATTCGACTGAGTGACACGTGTCCCGTTGACCGTTGACCATTGAACGATTTTGCATGATTTCACGATCGGGGACATGTTTGCTCGGAGCCTACCACCGAACATTGAAGGGAGTTCGACTGGGCAACATGTGTCTCATTGACCGTTGACCAGTCAACGATTTTGCACGATTTCACGATCAGGAACACGTTCGCTCGGAGCCTACCACCGAATGTTGAAGGTTGTTCGGCTGGGCAACACGTGTCTCGTTGACCGTTGACCGGTCAATGATTTTGTGGCGTTGTTTGATTTTCCTGCTCGTTTGAGTTTTTTGTCGTTTAGTCTTCGTGGTCGTTGGACTTCTTGGTATTTTGGGCTTTATATGGAAAACCACTTCCTACTATTCTATCCTATGTGCCTAAGTCTGCAAGAGTTCAAGCATTGGAGGATAACTTAATTTCCAGGGATATGGTATTGCAGTTGCTTAAGGATAATTTGGTAAAGGCTCAGAGTCGTATGCAGGTTCAAGCTATTATGCATAGGACTGAGGAGTTTGGGGTGGGCAATTGGGTGTTTTTGAAACTTCAACCATAAAGACAGTTGTGTGCGTGTGTGTGGGGAGGGGGGGGGGGTGCATTCATAAGCTTTCTTCTTTATATTACGGGCCCTATGAGGTGCTGGCAAGGGTGGGAGCTATAGCTTACAATCTTAAGTTGCCTGCAGAGTCTAGAATTCATGATGTGTTCCATAAATCCCAATTGAAGACTCATGTCAATCGTGGAACTAACTCTGCGGTGTTGTCTACTACTCAACCTTCATACTTTGTTGATGAAGCTCCTTAACCTGCTGTTATTTTGGATCGACGTATGGTTCCAAAAGGGGGAATTGCAATGTTAGAGGTCTTGGTACAATGAGGCAACTTGGGAGAATTATTAGGACTTGTACTGGCGATTCCCGGAGTTCCATTCCCTCATGGAATCTTCTTTCCATAGTGGGAGTATTGATCTAGCCCTTAGATCTAACCAATGTGTAGGCAGTCAACGGGCGGAAGCAAGGGGAGACGCACCTACAGCTTGAAGAAAATGTAAATATAGTTTGCGTGTCAGTCCTGAGTTGTACATATCAGTCTCTGGTCATTTTCTTTCTTTGATGGGTTTTATTGTAAAAGTGTATGGAAGTTTGCACAAAAGTCCAACAGTCTGTTGTAACTGTCCAACGACTTGTCCAAATACGTGCAATGCGTGTATTTTGTTCCTGTATAAATATAGAACCTTGTAACTGAGTTCGGTGTGAATAAAGATAGTTTTTTCTCTGTTCATCTTCTTCCTCTTCTTGTGTCTTCGTCGTTGCAGCTCGCACGTGGATTGATGTCGATGGTTGGCCTAGAACGCAGCAACCCTAATCCGAAGAAGATGAAGAAGGAGAGGGTGAAGCAGGAGCAGGACATGAGATCAAGAAACCATTTTGTTGCCAAAAGGGGAAACTAGGGTTAAGGTTTTGGGGAGAAGATGATGCTGAAATTTTGGGCAATGAGGAGATCGAATTTTGAAGAAGCGTTTTCTTCTTGCATTTTTTTCTTTTTCTGGGTTTGGTGTGTTCGATTTTAGTGAGGTTTTATAGTTGGTATGGCACGTGGTGACAACCAATGGGACAGTGACAAGTGGAAGTATTGCTGACGTGTGAGAAGTTGATTGGTGGAAGTTAGCTGGTCACGCCGATTGAATTTTTCGAGCACACAAAGGCTTTTGAAAGTCCACTTTACATTTAGGGGGCGTCTAGTACGCGGTTGGAAGATTCTTGTAAATCAGAGATTTTTAGAAAATGTTAGAGTGGAGATAAAGATTTTTCGAAAATGTTGAATTAGTATGATTAGCATAATACATTGCATTCTTAAAAATTCTTTATTATTGTAATTTTTTTATATATAGTTTTTATATAGTTTGTTCTGGAAATCTCATGGAAATCCTTAAATTCTATGATTTTATGTGAGAATGGAAATATTTCCCATGTTATGAATCTTGTAGAATTCATCATTCATTCCAAAATATACTTACTGCTTACCAAACAAGGTAATTGATACATGATATGGCTAAAAAAGGGGTTAAATCAGAACCGTCCAAATCAGGAACGAATCTTAAAGCTTAGGGGTAAAATGATAATTTTACCTACTACTGGGCTTGAAGCGGGTACTGGGTCTCTCTCCCAAAAGATCCAATAACCCACGAACGGGTCCACCTCAACCGGGTGCGGGTTTCAACCCGCTGCGAACCTGGTCAACTAGGATAGAATTAGGGTTTCTGATTAATCCTAATCAACGGCCCTGATTCATATCTATCCTTTCACTGGGAATTAGAGATTACATTCCTTATCTGTACACAGGGATTACATGCCTAATATGATCCCAGCGGCGCCTATAAATACCCCTCATCCATCTCCATTAAGAGGTAATCAATCTTTTGCCAATTTACGCTCTTTCATAATCATCCCTGATTACTGACTTGAGCGTCGGAGGGTGCGTTGCCAGGAACAACCCCGGTGTCTCGCACTTTTTGCAGGTGAACGGCGCGAGTCAACGGTCAAACTCCGGCGGATCAGGTAACAGGTTTGCTATTCAAAGTTTTCCAAGAATCCACAAATACTATCTGTTTACCCCCACACCAGATTAGCGGTAACAGATTGGCGCCGTCTGTGGAAAACTAACGAATAGCAACCTCCCCTCTTCCCGTTGAACAGATCTTCTCCAGCCATGCCTCCCAGGAAAGCAAGATCCAGAGGGTCAAACCGAGGGCCCAACCCCGATCAGCAACAAGAAATCCCCATCCAACCCGCTCCGCAGCAGGGGCAACTTCCTCCCCTAGCAGAAGACCCACTCCAACAGGACCTGCCTCCTCCGCAGAATCAACAACCTCCTAAGGATCCGAATCTGCGGAAACAACCTCTCCACCAGGACCATGTCTCAATCCACAATGCCTCTACGGACTCTATGGCCTCCCACAATCCCCAAGCTTCCAACTTCCGCCAAAAAGTCCCCGATCGGCAGAAGGATGAGGATCTTCGCCACCGTCTGGATGAAAAGCGGACCCGAGAGGGAGTCTCCTGCCAACAACGTCCGGATGAGCGACTTCCTCACCGCCGAGACTACAGAAGGTCCCCTATCCGAAGGGGGCGGAGTGAGTCCCCCGAGCATCACAGAAGAAGACCACACTCCCCTGCCGGTCGGCAACATCCTAGGAACGATGAGGCACCCATCACCCGTGCCGAGTTCCAGCAGTTCCAGGCAACCGTCCTACAGGCTCTCAACCTTCGTCCCAATAACACTAATGCTCCAAGGATCCCCACTCCTCCTCAGGACCAAAGTCCTCGCCAGCAGTCCTTAACTCCTCCACAAGCTCCTAGCAACCCCTGCTATGTGCCCAGTCCTCGCCGCTCCAGGAGCTACCGTCGTCGTAGCCCCCACTCTCCCTCGTATGAAGACCAGTCTAGAGGCTCGCCAGATTACCGTCGAAGGGATGATGCAGTCTATCGCCGTCTCCATGAGATGGAAAGGCGCTTGGGTCAGTTAGACCGAGAAGAAGAGCTTAGAGGAAGGACCCTTCGTCCTAGTAGACCTCCTTTCTCTCGAACCATAATGGATGCACCCGTACCGATCGGCTTTAAGCCTCCTCAGTTCGAGACCTATTCCGGGGAGACTGACCCCGTTGATCACATCGAAAGCTTCAAGACCCTCATGCTCATCCATCAAGCTTCCGATGCCCTACTATGCAAGACCTTTCCCGCAACTCTTATGGGTCCGGCTCGAGAATGGTACTCTCGCCTTGTCCCATCCTCAATATTCTCCTTCGAGCAATTTGAGACCCTCTTCGTCACCCACTTCGTGAGTAGCCGCAGAACTGAGAATACCAGCATTTCGCTACTCTACCTCAACCAGAAGAAGGGTGAGAAGTTGAGAGACTATGTGAAGAGATTCACAGCTGAAGCCAGGTCCATAGCATCCCTCGACCAGTTGGTCGCCGCAGCAGCTTTTCAATCCAATGTCCTCAACTCCAGCCTCCGCTCCTCCCTCGCCAAGAAGCCCCCACAGAACTTCTCTGACCTCCTCCTCCGGAGTGAAAAGTATATTCGGGCCGAAGAAGCTGAGCACCGCCCCAACATGGAGGGGTCTTCCTCCGGGTTTAAGAGAAAGGGAACAGAGGAGGAAGGGGCCAAGAAGCTTCAGAAGGATAATGGCGGCCAGCGCCGACCTCCCTCCAGATTTGAAAAATTTACTCCTCTCACCACCAATGCCTCTACCATTCTAATGGAAGTTGAGAAGGAAGGGATCATACCTCTTGCTCCGAGGATGAACACCTCCGCCAAGAAAAGGGACAAAGAGAAGTGGTGCCGTTATCATCGGGACCATGGGCACGATACCAATGATTGTCGGGCCCTGAAGAATGAGATAGAAGCCCTCATCCAGAGGGGGCAGCTGACCAAGTTCGTGAGAAAGGACCGAGCCGACCTTCCTCCCCCGCCTCGGGGGGCTAATAAGCGTCCTGAACGCGATGAAACGCCCGACTTCGAAGAGGAGCGTGTTCTACACCTCATTCATGGGGGCCCAATAGGGGGCTCCTCAAACTCCTCTCGAAAGGCATTCATTAGGGAAGTTAATTCGGTTCGCGCCACCCCTCCTCCTAAAGGCCTCGGAGTGCCCGTCACATTTTCAGATGAAGACCTCGAGGGCGTCCGAACCCCTCACTGTGACGCACTCGTCATCAACCTCCACATGGCAAACTTCAAAGTGGAGAGGATCCTAGTGGACAATGGTAGCTCTGTTAACATCCTCTTCCTCGTTGCTTTTAAAGGCCTCAAACTCTCCCGAGATAGACTCAAGCCCGCCGGCTACACGCTCCATGGGTTCACGGGAGTGCCAGTGACTATCGAAGGGATGATCACCCTCGACGTAACCGCTGGCAGAACTCCTACCACCCGAACGGAGTCCATGGATTTTATGGTCGTGGATGTCCCTGCAGCCTACAACGTCATTTTGGGTCGGCCCGGCCTCGCTGCCCTTGAAGCAGTCCCATCCGCCTATCACCTCAAGATGAAGTTTCCCACTCGGGCCGGAGTAGGGGAAGTGAAAGGCAATCAGGAAACAGCCCGTAAGTACTATATGACCTCTACCCTCGGTCCAGTCCTCTTCCTAGAAACTCTAGAAATCCCCCAAGATGTCGCCCGACCAACATCTGAGCTGGTGGATGAGTTGGAGGAAGTGCTCTTCTCTGAGCAGGACCCAAGCCGAAAGTTCTTTGTTAGCAAGACCCTCCCATCCGCCCTATGCTCAGACATAGTCCAGTGCATCCGAAGGAACCGAGACCTCTTTGCTTGGTCAGCTGCAGACATGCCTGGAATTTTCGAAGAGCTCTTGGTCCACCACCTCAGCGTTGCTCCGAGGTCCAAACCGGTTCAACAGAAGAGGTACAAGTTCGCACCCGAGCGTCAGTTAGCTATAAAAGAGGAGGTGGACAAGCTCTTGAAGGCCCGATTCATACAAGAGGTGAACTATCCCGAGTGGTTGTCGAATGTACTAATGGTGAAGAAGTCCAATGGGACTTGGAGGATATGTATCGATTTTACCGATCTTAACAAGGCCTGCCCCAAAGATCCCTTCCCTCTTCCGTGTATTGACACTCTGATTGATGCCACCTCGGGACATGAACTCCTCAGCTTCATGGACGCCTTCTCAGGCTACAACCAGATTCGGATGTTCCCTCCGGACATCCCGAAGACCTAATTCGTGACCGACCAGGGCCTCTACTGCTACAGGGTTATACCCTTCGGTTTGAAGAATGCAGGCACAACATACCAACGCCTCGTCAACAAGGTTTTCCAAGCTCAAATCGGCCAGAATATGGAGGTGTATGTTGACGACATGCTCGTAAAAAGCATCCGAGGAGCCGATCATGTGACTGACCTACAGGAGGCGTTTGATGTTTTGAGAAAGCACAACATAAGACTTAATCCGAACAAGTGTGCGTTCGGTGTCTCGTCAGAAAAGTTTCTCGACTTCATGGTCAGCCAATGAGGAATTGAAGCTAACCCTGAGAAAATCAAGGCCATATTAGACATGGTCCTTCCCAAGAATGTTAAGAAAGTTCAGAGGTTAACAGGCCGCCTAGCCGCCAGAGGGCATTTTCTCTCGAAGTCAGGGGAGAAATGCCTCCCCTTCTTCAAGGCCCTCAGGGGGGCTAAAGGTTTTGAATGGGGGTAGCAACAACAGGAGTCGTTCGACCAACTCAAGGCTTACCTCATCAACCCCCCCTCTCCTCAGCAAACCCATTCCTGGTGAACCCATCTACCTCTACCTGGCAGCCTCCAAACAGACCCTCAGCGCCGTTTTAGTAAGGGAAGAAGACCGAGATCAAAAGCCCAGCTACTGTGTGAGCAAAGTACTTTAGGATGCTGAGCTCCGCTACCCGACGATAGAAAAGATGGCTTATGCCCTGGTGATGACCGCGAGAAAGCTTCGCCCGTATTTTCAGTCCCATTCGGTGGTCGTTCTTACCGACCAACCGCTGAAGCAAGTGCTCCACAAGCCGGAGACCTCCGGTCGTCTTATAAAGTGGTCTATCGAGCTAAGCCAGCATGATATAACTTATCAGCCTCGGACCGCGATCAAGGCTTAGGCCTTAGCAGAGTTCATAGTTGAAAATACCATCCCCGAGTTCAGCCAAGCAATGAAGGGACCACCTGTCTGGTCGGTTTATGTGGATGGATCCTCCTGCAATGAGGGAAGCAGAGCCGGGGTCATTCTGGCGGGACCAGATGACTTCATCCTTCAATACTCCCTCCGTATCAACTTCAAGGCCTCGAACAACAAAGCTGAATACGAGGCACTCATAGTCGGCCTTGGAATGGCTCGCAATGCAGGGGCACAGCGCCTCCAGATCTTTAGCGACTCTCAGCTAGTCGTAAATCAGGTCCTCGGCGAGTATGAAGCACGTGATGACAGGATGGTTAAATACTTAGCCAAGGTCAGGAGCCTAATGACACTGTTTGAAGAAGCCCTCATCCAACGAATACCCCGGGAAGAAAATGCTCAGGCCGATGCCCTCTCCAAACTAGCCTCTTCCTCCCTTCAAGGTCTCGAGCAGACCGTCTTGATAGAGGCTCTCCTGAAGCCAAGTATAGAGGATGAAAATTCCGACTCTATAGAGTTGCTGCCTGTCCTGCTTGAAGATAACTGGATGAAATCCCTCGTCGAATTCTTAAGGGACGGACTCTTCCCCGAGGATCCCAAGGAAGCTCGAAGAGTGAGAACCCGAGCCGAGCGTTACACACTGATTGGAGGAATCCTATATAAATGCTCCTTCACACAGGTAGACGGCAGGCCGTACCTGAGATGCCTCTCCCCCGGGCAAGCAAACTACGCCCTGCAAGAACTTCATGAGGGCATCGACGGGGCACATTTGGAGTCCAGATCTCTAGCCCGCAAAGTGTTGAATTACGGATATTTCTGGCCCACTCTCCTACGAGACGCCGAACGGTACGTTCGGCAATGCAGCTCTTGTCAGAAGTACTCCAACATCCGACGCCTTCCACAAGTTCCACTCACTTCCCTATCAAGTCCAATCCCCTTTGCAATGTGGGGGATGAATTTACTAGGGCTATTTCCACCAGCTCCCGGCCAGTTCAAATTCTTAGTCGTGGCAATCGACTACTTCTCAAAATGGATAGAGGCCGAGCCCTTGGCCATGATCACCGAGAACAAGGTTGTTCAGTTCTTTTGGAAGAGCGTAATCTGCCGATTCGGCGTCCCTCGGGTTCTGATAACAGACAACGGAACCCAGTTCACCGGGGCTGCCTTCCGAGCTCTATGTGAAGACCTTGCCATCCAACACCGATTCTCCTCCGTTTCTCATACCCAGTCGAATGGCCAAGTCAATAATGCTAACCGACAGGTCCTCTCCGGCATTAAGAAGAGTTTGGATAAATATTCCAAAGGCTTATGGATCGATCAGCTTCCCAACGTGCTGTGGAACTACCGCACCACAAAACGGACCCCCACAAGAGAGTCTCCGTTCAATTACACCTATGGGTCTGAAGCTATGATCCCCCTAGAAGTTGGTATATCCTCTCATCGTCTAATGGCTTATGAAGAAGAACAGAATGCCAGAGAGCTCCGAGCAAATCTGGACCTAATTGATGAGATCCGAGAAAGAGCTGCCATCCGTCAACAAAGCTACCGAAAAAGGATCGAGTCGGCATACAATAAGAAAGTCCGTCCCACCAACCTCAAAGAAGGGGACTTGGTCCTCATAAAGTTAGCCATCTCCTTTCCTGGTCAAAAGAGTAAACTGGCACCAAATTGGGAGGGACCTTACAAGATCGCCAAAGTAGTCCGGCCCGGGATATACAGACTAGAAGACCTCAAAGGCAGAGAGATCCCCAGGACTTGGAATGCCGACCATCTTCTAAAATACCAAGAGAGAGAGCGCCAACGCCTCTCTAAGTATACGGGGATGTCGAACCGTTCCTTTCCTATTACTTGTATTGTTTTTCTTTTATTTCTCTCTTGTAATAACGGCTTGCAACTTTAGAAGCGGCCGACCATTAGTCATCAATAAAGAAAGCTTTTTCATATTTTACTCTTGTGAAAATTGTTTACATCTCTCTGCTTTTACTCTTCACCCTAACGATGGTTCAGAGTCTAACACTTGGCTCGATTCTACTTCGCAAGTTCGCTCTTAAGGTAGCTAGAAGTAGGTCACCATTCGGAATTGCTCCCACAACCGTTGAACTACTCTAACGACGAGTTCGGAGTCCAACACTTGGCTCGATTCTACTTCACAAGTTCGCTCTTAAGCGAGCTACAAGTAGGTCGCCATTCGGAATTGCTCCCACAATCGTTGAACTACTCTAACGACGAGTTCGGAGTCCAACACTTGGCTCAATTCTACTTCGCAAGTTCGCTCTTAAACAAGCTAGAAGTAGGTCGCCATTCGGAATTGCTCCCACAACCGTTGAACTACTCTAACGACGAGTTCGGAGTCCAACACTTGGCTCGATTCTACTTCGCAAGTTCGCTCTTAAGTGAGCTAGAAGTAGGTCGCCATTCGGAATTGCTCCCACAACCGTTGAACTACTCTAACGACGAGTTCGGAGCCCAACACTTGGTTTGACTTCGCCAAGCAAGACTGCTCTTAAGCAAGCCAGGAGTGAGCAGCCTCGCACCTGTATCCCTATGCGGATGATGAAGTGATCGGCGGCGAAAGCGTTTAGAAAATGGATGAGTTAGATCCAGCGGGGAGATGGGCAGAGCGGGGGGCAAGATATTAATAGAGTACAAAACTTATCTTCAAGCTTTACCTTATTCTGATCGTTCAGAGGGCGATCGCGGAGTCGCTGAATGAAGTCCTCCGTTTCTTTCGGAGGTATTTCACTAGTTATTGTCTTTGTTTTGTAATCACTGTGAACTTGAGGACAAAGTAGACAAAGTGGATTCAGAAAGAGAAGAACGGACCGGTATTTTTCTCTATCGAATAGAACAGGAAGAGGCGCCCGAAGGAAGGAGGTTTTCCTTCCCACTGGGGATTCCGCTGAAAACGCGTCAAGCTATCGCTTTGGGTCGAAGCACTAAAAGAAAAAGGACCGGGAAACGCGGCGTCGGATTTTGAGTAGTTGTCAAAAGTTGGAGGAGTTATACTTATCAATTTGTCAGCCATCACAGCACTCAAACATCGGAAACAAAACAAACTTTTTTATTAAGGGCCCGGACCAAGCCGACACTACAACAAGATTTTTACAATAATTTGAAGATAATACAACTTATTCAGTGCTTCTTTGGAAGGGGAACGCTTCAGTTCAGAGACACGCGAGGGCGACGTCGCCTCACTTCTGAGCTCGACTCTAGACCTACGAAGCGAGATCCCCCCTCGTCGCTAGTTCTAGCGGTGGCCCCAACCGAGGCTCCACTGGACGAAATAGCTACGGCACTCTGAGCATCTGCTGGGCTTCACCTAACAGCAGGCAAGCGAGTCGCGAGTTCGTAAAAAGTGATCCCTCTTTTGCTCTCCTCGCGAGTACACGACGTGCTGCGAACATTGGCCCTTACAAGCTGAGGTTTTAGCGAAGCAATCTCCTCCTCCAGCTCGATGATCCTGTCTCTGAGAATCTCGTCCGCTGCCGATGTTTTGAGACGAGGAAGTTTAGACGAGCCTGCGACGTTAGTACTATCGGCCACTACGCGACGAAGATGAGTCACTTCGATACCTCTATCGATCGTGATCCTCCTCAATTTGTCGATTCTGGCCAACAATTCTTCGCTCTCGGACATCAACATCCCCACCTTCGAAGCTAACTCCTCTTCTTCGGCCGAGTGTTCTCTTGCCGTCACCTCCAATTGGCGAATCTCCGCGAGCAGTTCACTGTTTCTTTCTTCGACATCAAAAAGACCCTTACGGATCAACTCTACCTCGCCTTCGAGAGGCGTCTTTCGCGACTGCTTCAGCAGTTGCCTTAACTCGCTTAAATACCCTCTCACCGTTGCTTTGATTTCTTCCAAATTCAAGAAGTCATAAAACGCTTTGTTCCGATTGCGAGAAAGAGCCTCCTTCGTTTTCTCTAACTCAGTGCGGAGGTAGGAGACCTCAGTAATTGGACCGAACTCAACCTGAAAAGCGGAGAAATATCAAGAGAAATCTTCGACACTTAGGGACGCAATCCGAGCAAAAAGAGTTAAACATTTTTGTAAAAGTTTCATAATCCTCAGCCAAAACCCAACAAAAGTTTTCATTGAAATCCAAGAGTTTACAAAAGGCGGTGGCCAGTCCGCAGTTAGGCGTTACAAAAAAGAAGAAAAGAAAAACAGAGCAGAAGACGACAAAGTCAAGGGTCGACCTCGTCAACGGTCGGCACGGTTACAATTGCACGACCAGCACCACCCTCGTCCTCGGCACTTTCGCCCTCCGGCCTGGGCGCGAGCACGGACAAGGGCATCTCTTCCTCGCCCTCCATAGAGTCGTAGAAATAGTAGTCCGAGACGTCAAACCCGGGGTTCCGAACGACGATGTGCTTCAGGGCTCGGCCATACGCCTCCTCCATGTTCGACAACATGTGAGCTTCGGCCTCGTCCCGGACTGCCTTCTCTGCGGCTGCCACCTTCGATTCTTGCTCGGTCAGGGCCACCTCTGACGCCTTCCGAGCTTCCGACAGCTCCCCTTCAAGCCGAGCCCTGTCCTTCTCAATGGCTTCGACCTTGGAGGCCTCAGCGGCCGAGCTCCTCAGTGCCTCGGCAAGCTGAGCCTTCAAGCTCACGACTTCGGCCTCGAGCGAAGTAGAACGCAGCTGCTCGGCCTCCAGCTCCCTTACCGCTCTAGTCCGTTCCGACCATTCGCGGTCGTTCAAAATTGTCATCTCCTTCTCCTTGCTCTCGAATTCCTCAAGCAAATAGTTGAAGTGACAAAGTGTCTACAGACAACAGAAGAAACTGTCAAAACCGAGCACAAAAACTTAGAAAAATTATCAAGAAAGTGATTCACTACTTACCGACATAGTATTCCGAGCAATCTGCATCGCAGCGTCACCAACTTCACGTGCCTTCAATGCCGCTCGGTCTTTGGGGGTCGGCAGGTGCTTCACCGCCTGCATACAAATGTTTCCGTCCCCCAAAAATTTGTCGACCTTCATCACCCTCCAGTCGGGGATGAAGATGCGCTTGTGCTCCTCGGTCAAAATCCGCTCTGCCTCGGCTGTAAGTGGTGGAACGCCGAGAGCCAGCAGCGCGCCGATGTTGAACGCTTCGCCAGAAGACCCCGGAGCATCTCCTTGCACTGGCGGAGGCGGCGCATCCGAGGTAGGTTTGACGGTCGGCGTGATAGGGCCTTGCTCGGCCTCGGCATGGGAAACCTCAATTACCGGGCATTCAGGTGTCGGAGAAGCCGAGGGTACCTTGGGCGCTCGGCTGCCTTGAGGTCCGGACACGGTCCTCTTCCTTTTTCTCGTCTCCTACTCCCTAGCCGCTCTGGCCTTTGCCATCAAAACTTTGTAATCCATGCCGGGGGATTCTGCACAAACCGGGCGAAAAGAGTTAGAAATTTTTTTAGAAAACTTCAACGACAAAACTGGAATAGAAGAGGCGTACTAGGGTCGATCGGACTGAGACCCCCTCGGAATAATGCCTCCTTCGTAATATCCTTCCAACTAAGTGTCGGAAGAGCGAGCAACTTCTCCACGACATCCGCCTCCTCATTGCTGAGCACGGGCTCTTTCTTCACCCGCTTCGGTAGGCCGTCCTTCGACCACACAGTCGGTATCTCCCACGGCTTGGGAGCTCGGACGAGGAAGTACTTTTCCTTCCAATGCTTGATCGAGTCCGGATTTTCGATCAACTTCACGCCCCTCCTCGGCGAGAGGTAATACCTTTGCTCATTCTTGCTGGGTTGGCAAGGCCGGTAAAGGCTCCGAAGGATGAACATATTCGGCTCGACGCCGACCTCCTGACACTGAAGAATGAACGGCATCACATGCCGCCAGGTATTCGGCATCAACTGAGCCGGACACACGCCGTACCACTGCAGCACCTCGACCACAAAGGGGTGCAGCGGCAGATGTAGTCCGGCATTCAGTGAATCGACGGGAAAAACACAAACATCAGCCGAGGACGAGGTACACGCTCGGAAGCCAGGACCAGGAAGCAGAAGTCCGTACTCTGCTGGGATTTGGAACCCACTCCGGATCCGATGCAGATCCACCTCGGTTAGGACCGAAGAGATATGGTCCACCTCAGATATTTCCCTCGGCTCGTTCTCCTCGACTGACTTTGCGGTGCCCTGTGTCACCTTCTCCAATAATTCTTCAGAATAGCTCCGCACGCCGCCGACGCTCGACAAAACGCTCGGCTGCCGGCCCAGCTCCCCTGCCGTCTTCGGATGCTCAATAATCGTCTCCACACCCTTGCCCTTGGAAGAACGGACCTCAACCTCCTGTAGAGGCTCGGCAATCTCCCCTTCTGTGTTCGGTCGGATCAAAGTCTCTTCGGTCGGCTCCACGACCCTCTTCCCTTTGTCTTTGCTCGGCCTGACTTCTTGGTCGACGCCAGCGCCCGAGGAGGGGGTCTCGTCCATGGAAGAAATCTTAACCATTTTTATAAAGATAGGGATAGATACTGACCTTGAGGTGACTATTACGGCAGAAAAGATCACCGGAGATTAAAACGCCTAGCCGCGACAGCTAGCAGCACCGCTCGAGAGCTAAAGGCTTCGCTTGCAGGTAAAAATCAAGAGTGAGAAAGTGAAAGTGAGAAATGAGGTGAAGTGTTGGGGGGGGGTGAAAACTTATAGTAAAAATGACTTCTCTTGGGCTTTGTAACGTTAGGGCGCGACTTTTGGGCCTCCCTTGAACCGTTACAAAAGCCCAAATGGCTGAGTGATGAGGAGACACAACTATTAGCAAAAGAAGCAACGTTTCAACCTAAGTAAAGCCGCTCGGTGCTCCAAATCCAATGGCTGAGATCGCCCCACGTCCCTCGGACCCAATAGCCGAGCGACAGGCGATCCGAGCTACATCGCTCGGATTCCGAGCAAGTGCCAATCCGAGCTACGAAATGGAGAAAAACAACTTTCTCCTCAAGTTTCGCGCAAGATTTCGATCAGACGGCTCAGATCATGCCAGCGTCACTAAACGACAAGATAGTGTTTTCTTGGAAACCGTGCCAGTCTCAAGATTCGCTTCAAGATCCAACGGCTCAGATCGCTCCACGTTGCTCAATATTCTGAGCCGAACGACTGGCGATCCGAGCCACATGCGCGGGGGACGAGCCGAGCCACTTCGCTCGGATTCCGAGCAAGTGCCCATCCGACCCACAAAAGCTAGGAAAATACTGCCGAGCGATTAGGTCCATCCGATCTTCCAGAAATCCGCGCTCGCTCGAGATCAACGGTTCAATTCGCGCTACGCAATAATTCGGTATTTTATTTATTAAAATCGTTTTATTTACTTTAAAAATTGCAAAAAAATGGTTAAAAATTCGGGAAAATTAATTAAAAATCCTGGAAAATAATTATAAAATCAGGGAAATATTGTTGAAACCCCGAGGAAATAATTATTGCCTAGGACCATTTATTAAGACCCCCGAACAACGAACCGACACTTCGCGAAATTAAGTAAATATTACGAAAAGGTAGATAAAAATCACCAAATGACCAGAGGAGCCCTAGAACAACTTGGGGCGCAACCAACTTAGTAAATAACCATACTACCCCCTGCAAAGATTCAAAACCTTTCATGTAGACTCCGATACAACTCCGCTAGCCATTAAAACAGTGAAACTACTCCTAAAAGGCTGATCAAGCTCAGTCTTCGGGAGTAGGGGGCTCGTGATATGGCTAAAAACGGGGTTAAATCAGAACCGTCCAAATCAGGAACGAATCTTAAAGCTTAGGGGTAAAATGATAATTTTACCTACTACCGGGCCTGAAGCGGGTGCTGGGTCTCTCTCCCAAAAGATCCAATAACCCACGAATGGGTCCACCTCAACCGGGTGCGGGTTTCAACCCGCTGCGAACCCGGTCAACTAGGATAGAATTAGGGTTTCTGATTAATCCTAATCAACGGCCCTGATTCATATCTATCCTTTCACTGGGAATTAGGGATTACATTTCTTATCTGTACACAGGGATTACATGCCTAATCTGATCCCAGCGGCGCCTATAAATATCCCCCATCCATCTCCATTAAGAGGTAATCAATCTTTTGCCAATTTACACTCTTTCATAATCATCCCTGATTACTAATTTGAGCGTCGGAGGGTGCGTCACCGGGAACAACCCCGGTGTCTCGCACTTTTTGTAGATGAACGGCGGGAGTCAACGGTCAAATTTCGGCGGATCAGGTAACAGGTTTGCTATTCAAAGTTTTCCAAGAATCCACAAATACTATCTGTTTACCCTCACACCAGATTTAGCGGTAACAATACAGTTACAAAACTGTATCTAGATAGTTGCGTGTCAGTCCAAATGGTCACTTATCAGTCCCTTAAGAATTTTCTTTCTTTGTTGGGCTTATTTGCAAAACTGTCAGGTCTTTTGTAATAAAGTCCCCTTAAAGAGTTTCCACGGGCAATTTGCGGACTACGTGGTTGTCTACGAATGGAGAAGGCTTTAGTGGAGGGAATCCATTACAATTGCGAAGGCTATATAATCAGAGTTGTAATTGGGTTTTCTTTATGTTATGAATGATATTTGATATTAAGTTTTAGTCCAGTTTCTTCTTCCTTGTTCTCTTTTTGTTCGAATCATGGTCGTCATCGCCAGTACCGTTGAAAGTTGCGACGATCCACCGCCGGGCTGGATCGGATGCGTAACAATGGTATCAGAGCAATCTATCTATCAATGCCTCCCGCCTCTCCACTCTCCGACTTCAACAACCTCGACGAGGTCCCCCTCCTCCACCATCAACACCACCGCCGCCGCCTCCCTTGGCTTCTATCCTCAGTCGATCAACCACAAGCACCTCTCCGGCCTCGACGGAGCCGTCATCAAAAACATCAGCGCTTGCAAGAAACTCTCCACCATCACCCGCACCTCCACTTCGACCACCACTTCTCCCGCATTCTTCTCGTCATCCTCCCCTCAGCGTTCGATGACTCGTCTTCTGCAAAATCCAGCCACCCACCACATGCTCGACAAAATCTCCATGAGAACCAGGAAGTGAACTCTTCAAACGTCAACTCTATATCCTCAAACTCCAATTGCTCACCAGGTATTCGACCAAATGCATCTTGAATTCCTTCCACCCAAGTCGCCCCCGAACCCGTGCTAGAATACTATTGCAATCTTTGTCATGATAATTGTTCCTACAAACGGTACCAATGCAACACTTTGTGAGACTATGATTTGTGCCTCATTTGTTTTGCTCATGAAATATTGGAGTTGGGATTGATTCCATTAGACTTTTTATATAGAGGATGATGAGAAGAAATTTGATGTGCTAGAATATTGGTGCAATCGTTGTTTCGCTAATTGTACCACGAGCACTACTGCTGCAATAAATTTCTCAACTACCTCTTGTGCCCCACTTTTTTTACTAATGGAGAATTTGAATTGGGTTTAACTCCCAGAGACCTTCTTCTTGTAAAGACGTTGGGTAGTTAAGGAGTTTCACCTACTCAAGTTGATACTGTTTCTTAGGATGTAGTTCAAGTGTTAGGAGGTGTGAGAACCCAAATTGATCAAAGTGTAGTGGACAGAACGGAATTAAGTTTGCAGTATGATACTAGGCAAAGTGATTCTAGGTTTCATTTGTGTGATAAAGTGCGAGCTAATACTTCAGGAAGTCATGCTGAGATCAAAGAGTATGGTGGAAGTTCATCTTGTTTACAAAGTACCGTGAAGAAGAAATGTTGGTTCAAGATGAGAATCTACAACTTGAAGTCTATTCTGATCAGAAGCTTGAGAAGAGCCATCAAGTTCAGCTGAGATCATCATCGAATATCATATCTTCAGATGCCAAAGAAGGATATTATATAAAAGAGTGTGGAGAAAACATTTCTACGACTATTTACGACATTCTTGTAGCTATTCTACCTAATGACTGAGTCGTTTTACTGTGTAACATTTTGATAAGAAGGTATTTTGTTTACACAAGAAAAGATTTGGACGAGTGGTATCACTGGTACCAGAATCCAGAATCTTTTCACCACGAGCAGGACATGATTCAGTGGATCGAGAACCTGAGGCCGTGTGCTGAAGCTTTATACATTGTGCTGTTTGAGAATAATAGACATGTGCTTGCTCCTGTAGTTGTCTCAGTTCTTCACGAGGTATTGCTTAGCTCCCCATCTTTGGAAATTGAAATAACCCCTGGAATTCTCCTTGAAGATGTTGCCTATACTGCTGCTGGCAATGTGTATTATGAGCTATCTAATGATCTCAGCTTCAGTGAATGGTTTAGCGGTTCCTTGACTATAGAGCTCTCCAATGACCATCCAAATATGTGCATTATTCTCAAAAGATTGCATTTATACTTGGTCAATAGGTTTCTGAGATTAAAGGGGACAACGAGAAAGCAGGCATACCATGCTTTGATCAGATTGCTTCAAACAACGATATAGCTGTTAAACTTTCTGCTTGTCGATCCCTGTGCTATCTCATCCAGGTTACCAACTTCTTTGAGCAAGATTTCTATGATCTTTTACCTACAGGTTGGAGTTTATGTTTTAAACTTGTGGGAGATTCTCAAGAGTTTGACCCAAAGGCCCAAGTTCTAAATTTGATATCTGTACTGATTGAACATGTTGGAGAGAAGATCCTTCCATTTGCAAATCAGTTGGACTTTTTCTGTGAAACTTGGGAGGAATCTACGGGTGAAAGTTTACTACAGATTCAACTCTTAGCGGCATTGTGTAACTTTATTTGTTCCCTTGGCTCTCAATCATCCATCTGCTACAGTATGCTTCTACATATTAAGAAAGGGGTACTGATGTGGAAAGCACTGACACTCTTAGCCTTTTGAAGGATAGTATTCTGCTATGGGATGCAACACTCTCGCATGCCACTTAAATTGTACTTCCGTTATTGGACCTTTTTCCACATACAGGGTCTATAATGGATATAAGTGTTGAGCACTTGCATCTCTGTAGATATAATTGGAGACTACCTCATTTTTGGTGGCACTGAATTCCTGAGTAGGCAAGCATCAGGTTTAGCTAAACTACTTGATAGCATTGTTAGAAATGTAAATGATTAAGGAATTCTTTCAACTCTTCTTATCATTCATATTGATTTTTGGAGTACTTCAGAAACTTACCATATTCTGCTTGAGTGGAGAAGATGATCATAATCCATCCAAGGCTGTACACACATTTTCTGGAGCGTCAGAGCATGCAAGGACCCTTGAACCTAAAGTGTCAGAACCCCACAAAGTTGACGTGATTGGTCACACCGTTGGAACCCTCGCCTATGCTGTTGGAGAAACTTTTGCAAGGTACATGGCACAGTTTTATCCTCATTTGGAAATGGGTCTTCAAAATTTGAGGAGTATAAGCATTTTATCTTTGACCCGGGAGGACGAAGACACATGCTCGCGTATTTGGAGATGATTTTGGACGGGCCTCTTAATGTTGAAGAAAATCGTTACATTGACCTTGAGGACAAGGGCAAATTAAGGGGGAAGAATTGATACAGTCCCAAATTTGTATCTGAATATTTGCGTGTCAGTCCAAATGGTCACGTATCAGTCCCTCAAGTATTTTCTTTCTTTGTTGGGTTTATTTGCAAAACTATCAGGTCTTTTGTAATAAAGCCCCCTTAAGGAGTTCCCACGGGCAATATGCGGGCTACGTGGTTGTCTACGAGTGGAGAAGGCTTTAGTGGAGGGTGGAGGGACCCGTTACAACTGCGAAGCTAGTTGAGGTGCAGAGGCGTCGGTTTCTACTGTTGCAGTACGTGCATAAAGCACGCCACGCGTCAGCTTGCGGTTGGCTCTCTTGTTGCACGCCTTCTTCTTCCTGTTATATATTCAGAGTCGTAATTGAGTTTGCTTTATGTTATGAATGATATTTGATATTAAGTTTTAGTCCAATTTCTTCTTTCTTGTTCTCTTTTTGTTCGAATCATGGCCACCATCGCCGGCTTCGATGAAAGTTGTGACGATCCACCTCCGGGTTGGATCAGATGCATGATGGTAATCAAGAAGAAAATACAATTTCTCAGTCAATACCGGATTTTCATGACAAAATATGAAAAAGATTGAATTTACTGACAATTAGGGCCTTCATCGAAATATGACCAAGTCAATTTAGAAATTAAAAGAAAAAAAGAAAAAGCAGGTGGATCTTACTGCAAGAACCATATCTTTTATGGTCATCTAAGCCAACTCATTAGTTAAAGCCTGTAGAAAAAGAACAGGATTAAGTCATCAAGTTTCCATTAGTAGGACTTGTCATAGTGTACTGTTGGCTATCAAACTCTACATAGCAGCAATTGAAGAAGCAGAAGCTTCACAATTTTATAGTTTCAAATGCCTTTTTTTGAAAAATCCATCTATATAACTAAAAGGAATTAATTATGTGCTAATGTAGCTATTAATCCTACAAACAGATCAGCTCTTCCTCAATTTATCCTAACACTTAGAATTAATTGGATTATTTTTGGGAGCAGAAATTCTTCTGAATGTTTCTTGTTTTCATTTCAACATGATATTATTTCAACTTGGAAATGGTAAATACATTCTAGAGTGGTATAATACCAGACACATGCATCATTGTGGCACAGTCAATTTCTGCTAGTAAACATAAAAATAGGAATAACCAGTTTCAAACTACCATAATTACAAATAATTAACAATAATTCAAAAGCACATGCATTTCACAAACAAAAATTTCGAAATCCTCAAAGATGAGATGTAGAAAGATTTTGTACCAAATGCATTTCATACAGGTGAGATATGAACTGATCTAAAAAACCAACATGGTTCCCTCTGTACAAGTACAACATTTAATTTCATTGAAGATGGGGACAAAAAAATGCTATGCAAAGTTTCATTATAGCTAACAAACATTCTACTATAACTCTAAACACAAACTAGGTGAATCCTTGCAATTCTTCTCTAAATAGATGCTTCATCCTTGTTTAGTGAAGGTGCCCACTGAGTCTCCTTCCACAAATCTAATTCCATTTCCTTTTCGAGCAGTTTCTTCTCAGCACATTCCAATGCATATTTTAGCTCTGCTATTCTTTCTTGTTGCCTCGCTTCTAGAAGCTCGTGTAACTTCCTCTCGAGCTCCTGTGGACAAACTCCTTGGTAATCAGGGTTCTCGTCAAAGGGTACGTAATCTTCCTCATAATATGTACTGGAGCTTACAAAAGAAGGATCATAGTTGTCGCAGTTATCCTGTGTTTTTCAAGGAAAAAGAAATTTAGGATGTTACTGACCAGTGACCATTCAAAAAAGGGGAAAAAAATGTCCTACACTACAACTACTGATAACCCCACTGCTCCTTGTAAGATTTCCTTATCTGCATCACTTAGTAACAAACCGTGCTCTTTCTGGCAATGTTTGGATTAAGTTTATGACTTAAAAATTTACTCGCAAACTTTTCAACATTAAAATAAGTGTAAGACACAAAAAGGAGGACAAGACTCTCACATAAGAAACACAAACACTTTGACATGCTAGGTATTAGGGGAATGCATAGTTTTCAAACATGCAACTGTTGGACCCTTGAAGCAATCTATCTGTTTTTCAAAATCCATACATTTAGAGTATCTAATCAGGCACATACAAGGCACTTATAAGTGACCTAATTGATAATAAAAGAAAATTCGGGGTCACTTCAAGAAACCTTAAGTGCATGTCCAAGTGTGAAGATTATGAACCATCACAATAACTATTGACCAATGAGAACACACAATTGTTGTGCTAAAAACAGAGACTTCTCTTATAGTTCATCCAGAATACACTTTGGAACAATTACCATCACTGCAAGCTAACTGCTAAACCGAACTCCTAACGTGCAATTTTCGTTTATGCTAATCTTATTTTAGTCATTTTCTAAACGGTGCACACGAAGTTGTAAAATTACCAAGTAATTTGATCCTTAACCTATTCGATTAAGTGAGAGTATACCTCGACCCCATCTCGAAATGTTGATGAACTTTCTCCTTCCCAGTTGTGTTGCAAGCGTTCGAGTTCAACCTCAAGCTCAGCTTCCATTTGACCCCTGCTTACTTCTCTTGAATTTTCAAAAGCTATGGCATATTCTGACTCTCTATCAAATTCAACACCGCATTTAGCTTCATCCAGAACATTATGTGCATTGTAAGTAGGCATAGGATTGGTATTTCTTGTACTCATATCCCCAAAACAACGAGAGGGAGTATATGAAATATTATTGTTTGACTGTAAGAAGCTACCACTCGTATGCTTTCTTTGAACTTCACCTCTAATTTCTTTAAGCAACATCTCCATCTGTTCTCGCACCTCTACCATTTTATTAAATTCAGCTGAACTCCTGGCAAGGAGGAAAGCGAGACCGACTCCCATTCCTAGGTTAAATGAAAAGTCCTGCTTCCTTCCTGCAATATTTGATTCCAATTAGGAACTAAGAGCATCCACAGTCGTGGTTTGCTAAAAAATGGGTAAATGCATATTATAGATATAGTAAAGTGAGTTTGCTGCAGTCGTAAATTGCTATAATATAGCAAAAAAAAGAACGGAAGGATCTTCGAGATCCGTCCCACGTTTTTTAAATATTTTTTTCGATTTTTTTACTAATTAATACGATTTTTTTAGTTGAATTTTTTTTAATGCCCCCCCCCCCCCCCCCCCCCCCCCCCCCACTGGACGGATCTTGAAGATACGTCCAAGGGGAGGGGGTATTTTTTTAGTTGAATTTATTTTGTATTTTAATACAAAATAATTTTTTTTAGGAGAGCGACGGACTTTGAAGATCCGTCTGATAAATATTTTTTTTTTTAAAGGGAAGGACTGTGTAGTTCCGTCTCCGTCTGAGAATAAAAACAAAAAATTTTTTAGTTGGACGGATCTTGAAGATCAGTCCTGTATAATATGCATTTTTCTTATATCCGCTCTCATATATAGCCATCTACTGTTGCGAAATCGTCAAAATATGCATAAATAGCAAACAACTGCAGCGTTTCGTTTGCTATGAAATGCATATTTTGGATAAATAGCAAATGACTCTGGATGCTCTAACATAAAGATAAGATAAACTAGAAAACTAAATAAAGGTTTGCAACAAGAGAAGGAAAAAAATAAAAATCACCACTATATAGCTTGAAGAGCCCTTAGTTTAGCTAATTAAATGCTTCAATCAGCCATCGATCAACATAAGATTTGCTCTTAAAGTTGGTTATGTACTACAAATATCACCCAGGACTCCCTATTACACATCTGTCATCCTTTATGTCCTGCATGAATCATGATATTTGCTATATTTTTAGTATCACAATTAGTTGTAGGTTAAGTACAAATTTAACAAGCCTCTATAGGCTCTACACATGCAATTTAACAAGCCACTATCCATGTGGTCTGGGCTGCACATACAACGAAGTCCAATACTGCCCCAGTGAGAACAACTGATTGGATGGAAGTTAAATGAACAAAAACTATAACCCAAAACTTAAAGCAGATCCAAACGAACTTAGGTTGAAGCTATTAATAATGATTTGAACATATGTGGAACAAGAGCATTCCATCATTATCAACCAACATCACAAAAATTCTTCTACTTTTGAAGGGAACACATTACAAGTCCTTATAACCCAAACTATTAGTAAATCGTGTGGTCCTTTATTTATAGTTTCAATCAGATATAATTCGGCCCCAAAATTTAACAACACAATAACACCTTCATTAATCTCACTAATCCAAAACCTCCAAGAATAATAAATTTTCATCAAAATTATAATGCCATAACAAAAAAGGTTCATTTTTTTAAAGATAAAGTGCGTAAAAAAACTCCCAAAAAACCATAATCTCACCAAAGTCAACGGAAAGCTCCGAGCTTTGAAACGAATCGGTCGCCGGCGCGACCGCCGTCATCTCCACTGAGCTCGCCTGCGAATCCGAAACACGACAGTCCATACCCGAATCCGAACCCCCTTCCTTCTTTTTCCTCGTCTTCTTTCCAAACTTCGGAAGCCAACGAGTAATTAAACACGAAATCGAGAACGGCGAATCGGCGTTCTCCATCTTCCTCTTACAACTGATATTCTCACCCCCGTCTTCCTCCTCCTCGTCGCACTCGTTGAGCACGTCGGCAATCCGCATACTCTCCAAAATTCTGCGATTTTTTTTCCAATTTTTTGAACGGCCGCCTCGAAAAAGAACGCACATTCGAAGAGCATATAAACGACGACAGGGATCAGCTAATCATCATTTCGTGGGTTAAACCAAAAAAATAATCGGGATTAGGGGGCCACTTAATCCCTTAGTTTAGTGAAGAGGATCCCGGATTCCTTTCGTGGGGCCCACCGGATAATTTTTGTTTAGTTGGTTAATGGTGGTGATTAGGAACGCTAATGACGAAACGTGAGAGGGATGGGGCACCGAATTGGGGGATTTTAATAATTAATTAGTAGTTTACAAGGAGGTTTGTTTGTTTGTTTGGGTTGGTATTTGAATGGGAGGCAGGTGGACCCACTTGACCCGAAGTTTGAGCAGGTCTCGTTTTGTCGGCGTTGAGGCAGTGGATCAACTGTTGATTCGGAATGGACGCGAATCTTGAAGCAACTTTTTTTTTTACCTTTTCAGAAACAGTGACGTGAGAGCTGTACGCTGGTTCGCAGAGTAGCAACGCTGTTCAGTTTATGACGTGCGTCAGAAAAAAAAAAGGAAGAAGAAGAAAATCCTAAAGAGTAAAATTTTTCAACTTTCTTTAAGAATTGAAGGCCCAGTAGGCCGATCGTAAAAACTTATGGGATCTTGAATAGGCCCAGTTGGTGGTGGACCGAGCTAGTACAGCTCTGATCTTAAGAGGCATTTTGGGCAGCTTTGAAGGTGACGCGTTGTACTCGATGGACCCTTTTGTCTTGAGGGGACTCCCCCGATTTATGGTGGATCAGTTAGTGCAAAGAGTATTCGTAGTCGGCTATGATTAAATGCCAAAAACAAAAAATAAAACAAAAACAAAAGTAGTGTAAAGAGCTGATGTAGGAAAGGGACATATCTGAGTTTCAGGAGAGCCCTACACAACTTCTCAAATGCGATATTTTGTAAGTTGACAAAATAAAATTGATAATTATTTAAATAGAAACAAACTTAGAGTCTACGCATTTTACATGAAATTCCTCGTGACAAAAAAAAAACTCGGACAAACTCTAAGAAAGAAGCGGCAGCGATTTTATTCTCAATTGTATGTTATCTGAGAGGATGAAAATGATAAATGAGATAATTAAGGAGGAATAGAACAAAAAAATTATGTTCAAAACATACAAGCAAACACACTTTGAGTTTGTGTACATTAAGAGAAAATATTGAGCTGACAAGATTGAAATATATGGATGTTGCCGCTGGATCCTGGTGTGGGGGCAATAGATGAGATTTG
The DNA here is from genome assembly GCA_017893485.1 of Hemerocallis citrina. NCBI lineage: Eukaryota > Viridiplantae > Streptophyta > Magnoliopsida > Asparagales > Asphodelaceae > Hemerocallis > Hemerocallis citrina. The sequence goes on along the minus strand of CM030365.1, from coordinate 9,947,586 downwards.
TAGGTTCGTGAGGAACTCACACAGGTTGACCCCTTTCTTCTTCCTTGCTGATTTGTTGACCCCTTGGTACTCCCTTGCAACCTGCGCAAACGTTCGAGACACCGGGATGGATCCCGACGACGAACCCTCCAACACTCAAGTCAATACACAGAAAAAGTGAAGAGAATAGCTCAAGTGTGCAAAGAGTGATCACCTTTTTAGTAGAAGGTAGGGGGGGTTTTATAGTCGCCATGGAGATCCTTTTTAGGATAAGGATCAATCCCTACTTCCCAGTGTGGCCGGTTGGGGTTGGTTATAACCGTCCCCTTAAGATAGGGATAGGCCAGGATCTGCTCCTATCCTGTTGATCTGGTCCCTAACGTGTTGAGACCCGTTCTTTGCCTAACATATCCGTTTATGGGCTAGCGAGTTCAAGATGAGAGACCCTGCGTCCAAGTTGGACCCGTTTGTAGGTGAAATTACCATCTCGTCCCTGAGACCTTAACATTCATGTCCATTCTGAACGGTTCCGATTTAACCCCATTTTTAGCCATATCACGAGTCCCCCACTCCCTAAAATTGTGTGTTACAGCCTTGTGGGAGTAATTTTGTTGTTTTAATGGCGTATAGGGTTTTATCGGAGCTCTCATTCTGGTCTTGTGAAAAATCTAATTCTTAAATTATGTAGAAATATAGATCGTTCTCAATGTCGAAACTATGGACAAAGAACATGAAATAAGACCAAAAATGCATTTTTATAAGGCAAATAATGGTTTTAAAATTACTGGTTTACTGCAATTTCATATAGATTAAAATCTGAAAGTTTCGAGTTCAAAAGAGAAGAAAAAGAAACAAAATCGTTTTGAGAAGTGGTAAAATTAGAAATGAACAGAGAACTGAGTTATAAACGACCCAACTCAAATTGTGACAATCTGGCCCCTTAGACCATTCGGTCGTAGAGTGTTTCAGTCGCTACAGTGCGGGGGTAGGTTGTCTATGGTCTCGGGTTCGATTCCGAGTAGGAACTTTACTTTTTTTATTTTCGAAAAAAATCCCGAACGCCAAAATTAATACACATGGGTTAAAACCCAGTACTTGACCCCTCTGTGGCTTGGCACAGTGGTCTTGGACGTTGTCCTTTGGGCCGCTGGTTGTGGGTTCGAATCCAGGTGTGGGCTTTGGTTTTGGTTTATAAAGTGGCTTTTTTTAAGGAAAATACTAGTACTTGGAGTTATTTAAATTGGAAAAAAAATATGGGAAAATTCCTATAATTATTTAGACTTTATGAAATAAATTTTTCTATAACTTGTGCTGAAATGTAATTGAAAATTTGGGACTATTTTTCTCGAAAGGACTTGTTTAATTTTGAGAACGAAAATAAATGAGTTGTTTGAGGAAATTCGAAATGAGACTTAGAAATGAGAAATTGTGACTTGTGAAATAAAAGTATGGATTTTTGAAAATAGTATGGGTTTAAAGTAAGATTAAGAGAATTACGTGTGGAAAGCACAAATGGTTGAATGTGACTAGTTAGGAAATTTGAATTATTTTGGTTATGCATGATAGTGTACATGAAATTAAAAGTGAATGTTCGATAAGTTATGAAAGATCATATGAATACGAATACATGAATGCTATGAACATGAAATTAGAATTTTTGTTAATCATGAAAAAGAACTTATGAGTATGAAAGAACTCAGTGTTGTGATTATGAGTTGAAATTAAGAACTGGGGGGTAGCTAAGCCTCATACCGGTAATAAAAGAAATGTTGATATGATATTTGAGGTGAAAGACCAGGTTTGGGTCAAATGCGTTGATTGATGGTTAAGACCGGTATAGAGAAAAGAGTTAATCCTAGAAATTGATTTTTGTTCATGATTCATTAAATTAAGGACTAGTTACATAGAGAAGACGTGATAAAAGTAAGAGAAAAACACAAGTATGAGAGCCTCGAGTCTACGGTGTGAGAGTGATTCATAGGTTTCCTACTTGATGAGTCAAGTCTTGGTGTGGACACTACTCCGGAATTATCGGGATCGTGGCGACGCTTGTGAGATATTTGATTGACTACGGGTGGTGCCATGGTTCATGACGGAGGCTGAATTGACCATAGGCTCTGCATGATGCATCATGTCACGACATGAGATTCCCCTCCAGATTGTCTGGACATGGGCTTGTAACTTATAGAACATCTAGGATACTTACCGTAGTTACAGTAGTAGATTAAGTCATGGCGATGGATCGAACCCTACAAGTTGAAGAACGATTAAGGGCTTGCCCTCGGAGCTATGTAGTATGGGATGCATAGAATCCGAACAAGTGTGCATTAGTATCATCTAATAATAATAATAATAATAAATTGCATTAAGGACTAGGCGCACAGTCACGACACGACATCAATAGGATAGTCCCCTTAGCTTTGTTTGTGAACAAGTTTGTGGTCTGTTAAGCATTGAGAATCTTTATACTGTTTCGGCATAGAGAGGATGGTCGTTTATAATATCTCGTCAGTTGAATGAACTGACGTGCCCACAGTCTTTATGCAGGGTAAAGGAATTGACAAAGAGTAACGTATGCAAGCAGCGTAAAGAATGTTTCAAGTATTGTATATTTATTTATGTAAATGTTGTAAATTGCTTCCGCTATTTAAAGTGTAAATGTAAATGTAACTCTGATGTAAAGTAAAGTTTTAATTTCCTTGTAAAATTGTACGAAGAGAAGTGTAAAGATCCTGTGGAACTTCGAATTCAGTTGGATTTGGAATTCGGGGTGTTACATCAGGAGTGTGGGGGTGTTACATCAGGAGTGGCCTCTTTGATCTTGTCAAAGGACTCCTGTTGTTGCTGTCCCCATTCCAAGCCTTTAGCCCCTCGAGGGCTTTGAAGAAGGGAAGATACTTTTCCCCGGACTTGGAGAGGAATCGCCCGATCGCGGCGAGGCGCTCCGTGAGCCTCTGCACTTCTTTGACATTGGAGGGGGGAGCCATTTTGAGAATGGCTTGGATCTTTTTGGGGTTGGCCTCTATGCCCCTCTGGCTGACCATAAATCCCAAAAATTTGCCCGATGAGACACCGAACGCATACTTGTTCGGGTTTAGTCTCACATTGTGCCTCCTGAGCACCCCGAAGGCTTCTTGAAGGTCGAGAGTGTGCTCTTGCCCCCGGGTGCTCTTGACTAACATGATGTCTACATAGATTTTCTTGTTTCGGCCAATTTGGTCTGGAAAGACCTTGTTCACAATGCGCTGATAGGTAGCTCCCGCATTTTTCAAGTCGATGGGCATAACACGGTAGCAATAGAGGCCTTGGTCCGTCACGAACGAGGTCTTTGGGATGTCGGGAGGGAACATCCTGATTTGGCTGGATCCCGAGAAGGCATCCATAAAACTGAGGAGTTCGTGCCCAGAAGTCACATCGATCAAGGCGTCGATGCTGGAAAGAGGAAAGGGATCCTTCGAGCATGCCTTGTTGAGATCAGTGAAGTCAATTCATATTCTCCATCTCCCATTGGCCTTCTTGACCATTACCACATTGGAGAGCCACTCAGGGTAAATTCACCTCCTGAATAAAGCAGGCGTTGAGGAGTTTCTCAACCTCTTCCTTGATCGCTTGTTGCCTCTCGGGGGCAGACTTCCGCCTCTTCTGCTGGACAGGCTTCACCCCAAGGGTGACGCTCAGATGGTGCATTGAGAGCTCCTCTGAGATCCCGGGCATGTCTGCCGCCATCCAAGCGAAGAGGTCGCGATTCTCCTGTATGCACGGGGAGATGTCTTGCTTAATGGAGGGGGAGAGAGCCTTGCTGACGCGGAATGTCTTAGTGGTGTCTTCTTCGAAGAAGGCCACTTCCTCCAACTCGTCCATGGGCTTGGAAATAGTCTGACCGCCTTCCTGGGGCAGTTTGAGTGCTTCCAAAGAGAGAACTGGACCCCCCATCGAGGTTATGTAGCAGTTCCGAGCTGCCTCTTGGCTTCCCCTCACCTCTCCCACTCCAGAGGGGGTGGGGAACTTCATCTTCATGTGGTAGGCTGAAGGAATGGCTTGAAGAGCGGCCAAACCTGGTCTACCCAGGATAACATTATAGGCGGTCTTGATGTTGACCACCATAAAGTCCATTTGCTCCGTGCGAGTTGTCGGGCCTTTCTAGCAGTTACATCGAGGGTTATAATTCCCGACCGTAACCGGGACCCCGGTGAACCCATGGAGAGTGTAGCCTACGGGCTTGAGCTGGTCCCTGGACAGCGGGAGACCTTTGAAGACCTCCTAGAAAAGGATGTTGACGGATTTTTCGTTATCTACCAAGACGCGACGAACTTCGAAGTTTGCCATGCGGAGATTGATGACGAGGGCATCGTAGTGGGGCGTGCAGACGCCCTCCAGGTCCCTATCGGAGAACGTCACCGGGACTCCGAGGCCCTTTGGGGGAGGATGGCTCTGCACGGAGTTAACTTCCCTTATGAAGGCTTTTCGAGAGGAGTTGGAATCTCCCCCCATTGGGCCCCCGTGTATGAGGTGCAAGATGCCCTATATTTCGGCCTCCAGAGTCTCCGTACGCTGCTCATTTTGCCTGTTAGCTCCCCGAGACGGCAGGGGGATCGGCTCGGTCCCTTTTTACGAACCGGTTGAGTTGCCGTCTCTGAATGAGGACCTCGATTTCATCCTTCAAGGCCCGACATTCATCTGTGTCGTGCCTGTGGTCCCGATGGAAACGACACCACTTACTCTGGTCCCTCTTCTTTGCAGCAGTATTCATCCTTGGGGGGGGGGGGGGGTAAGAGGCCATCGTTCCCTATCTCCATGAGGATGGCAGATACACTCGCATTAAGCAGAGTAAATTTCTCAAACCGAGGAGGAGGATGCCACTGACCCCCATTATCTTTTTGGAGCTTCTTAGCTCCTTCTACACCCTTCCGCTTGTTCGCAGAAGATGAGGCCTCGAAGGTGGGGCGGCAAACGGCTTCTTCCGCTCGGATGTACTTCTCGCTCCGGAGTAGGAGCTCTAAGAAGTTCCGAGGGGGCTTCTTAGCGAGGGACGCCCTGAGGTCAGCATTGAGGACGTTGGACTGGAAGTGATGGTGGCGACCGAGGGTTCCAAAGAAGCAATGGACCTGGACTCGGCAGTGAAGCGTTTGACATAATACCTTAGTCGTTCTCCCTTCTTTTGGCTGAGGAACAATAGGGTGTCGCTCGTCTTCTCGGCACGCTGACTGCTCATAAAATGCGTGAGGAAAAGACCCTCGAACTGGTCGAAGGAGTAGATAGATGCCGGCGCAAGCTGAGAGTACCATTTCTGAGTCGGCCCCTTTAGTGTGGCCGGGAAGGTCTTGCAAAGGAGGAAGTCGGATGCGTGGTGGATCATCATGAGAGTTTTGAAACTCTCAATGTGATCTGCGGGGTCCGACTCCCCTATATAGGTCTCGAAATGTGGAGGCTTGAAGTTGTTGGGAACTGGAGCATCCATAATGGTACGGGAGAATGGGGGCCTGCTCGGACGAAGGTCCCTTGCATGTCCCCCCTCGTCTCGGTCGAGCTAGCCGAGGCACCTTTCCATCTCGTGGAGACGGCGGTAGACTGAGTCCTTCCTTCGGTCCTATCTGGCCGAGCCCCGAGACTCGTTCTCATGTCGAGGAGGGCTGGGGCTGCACTGGTGATGGCTCAGAGTAGGAGGCGAACTGACTGAGAGACGGAGGTGACTTGGGGTAGGATGCGAACTACGGGAGCGGTGTGGTGATTAGGAGAAGGGCAACGATGGCTCGCAACCTGCCTAGAACTTTGGGAGCGGCAAGGATGATGAGGAGCCGGTCGAGGACTACGGGAACGACGAGGATGGTAAGGAGCTGGCGGAGGACTGGGAGCCCTACGGCCATTGTTGGGGGCAACATTGAGTATTCGGAGGGCCGCCTCCTGGAATTGCTGGAATTCCACCCTTGTGATGGGGGCCTTTTGCTCATGATGGTCCCGCGGTGCATGGTGACCGTCGGGGAGCAGCTCCGTCTTGGGCGATGTTGGGGCAACTCTCTTTGTCTACGGGGAGAGTTGGACCCCTTCGGTTGGATCAGCATGGTGAACGGTTCCTGTCTTGCTCGCGGCAAGGGTTAAACCCTTGGACCCGCCTCTCCTCCAGATGGGTACGGAGATTGGGCCCGTGCTTGGTCTGCCAATTGTTGATCACGTTCTGCAGATCGTTTGGAGTGGGGGGAGTATAGGAAGCCATGGAATCGGTGTCGGAATTGTGGATGGAGACTCGAACCTGATGGACAGGTTGCTTGTGGCAGCTCCATTGAGAGGGTTCCCCCACTGCAGCCTGGGGTCCCAAGGGCTGCTGGATGGACTGTGGAGCTAGAGAATCAAGCTGCTAGGTTAGTTGGTTGGGATGGGGGAGATCCCTCTGCGGAGGAGGAAGAGATGAGAAGAGGTTGTCCTTCGGTTAGAGTTTGTGGGTCTCTTCTTGGGAGGCATGGCTGGGAGTCACATGGGTTGAAGGAGGAAGACTGATTGCTTATCGAGTGGTTTTCCACAGACGGTGCCAATCTGTTGCCGCTGGATCCTGGTGTGGGGCAATAGATGAGATTTGTAGGTTCGTTAGGAACTCACACAGGTTGACCATTTCTTCTTCCTTACTAATTTGTTGACCCCTTGGTGCTCCCTTAGAACCTGCACAAACGTTCGAGACACTGGGATGGATCCCAGAGACGAACCCTCCGACGCTCAAGTCAATACATAGAAAAAGTGAAGAGAAAGAGCTCAAGTGTGCAAAGAGTGATCACCTTTTTTAGTAGAAGGTAGGAGGGTTTTTATAGTCGCCATGGAGATCCATTTTAGGATAAGGATCAATCCCTACTTTCTGGTTTGGCTGGTTGGGGTTGGTTATAACCATCCCGTTAAGATAGGGACAAGCCAGGATCTGCTCCTATCCTGTTGATCTGGTCCCTAACGGGTTGAGACCCGTTCTTTGCCTAACATATCAGTTTATGGGCTATCGGGTTCAAGATGAGAGACCCGACGCCCAATTCGGACCCGTTTGTAGGTGAAATTACCATCTCGTCCCTGAGACCTTAAGATTCGTGCCCATGCTGAACGGTTCCGATTTAACCACATTTTTAGCCATATCAATGTATAATGTTAATTTGAATGCTTTCATGGATATATTTTGGTTTTATCAAATTGTCCCTTATGATTTTGTTTTTTTTTGAAGGAAACCCTAATATTATTTTCATCAGCAGCTACAAAATTTAGAAAAAAGAGCAAACAAAGCAAACATGTATATGCACTTGAAGATTGCATTATCACAAAGAGAGAAATATGATATATTAGAGAACACAGTCAGAATGAAATGATGATGAATATATGCATATGAGAATACTAGTTGAAAGCTTAAAATGTAGAATAACCATATGCACTTGAAGATTTGGTTAGTAATTTATCATAAATAGGTAAATATGATATATCATATAAATTAGAAAAATATCATAGAGTGGCATGCATGAGCTAAGTGAAAAATAATATAATATTTAACCTTAACATTATTAACACAATGCTCTATCCAAATGAGCTAATAGACCAACTATTGTTTCAAACTTTAGATAATACAATGTAATAGTATCTGAAAATAATTATATTCTTTTTAAACATTGTAAATATTTAAAAAAATATGGGGCCTTATAAAATTGGGGGCCCAAAGTAGTTGTTTGTGCTGCTTTGGCCCAGATTCGCCCATGGATGTAGGCACAATCTATGTGGATGTTCTTAGCTTACTGAGAAGATCAAGGAAATATTTGTCCAACAAACTCTTTTCAAAGAATCTTTTGCGCTTACTTAATGAAAGCAGAAAGATATTCAAGCAGTAATTTTTTTATTGTTACGATTTGTAATATCCTGAATTTTCATATAATTAAATATAAAATTTTAATTTAATTTTACGTGTTTTGCACGTGCAAAATAATGTGTGCTTTGGCCTTAAAATTATTTTAATGTCATGAACAAATATTTCATTTCTCTTTTAAAAGCCTCTTATTAATTATTATAGAGTCCTAGGCCTAATAACTTAATCCTAGCCCACCTAAAATAAATTAAATAAATTAATTAAAAGCCCATAGAATTAGCCCACCTAGCTAGCCCACTAATTAATTCATTTGTTAATTAAACAACTTGTATGGTATACTTTGTCATGTAACAAATTAGTATAACAAATTAATGAACAAATAATTATAGGTGTACATATGGGGGCACGTGCATTGCACATGCACGTGCAAGATGAGAAGGGAGGCCGGCCATGCTTGGAAGAGTGGGGGAGTAGGAAGGTGGTTCTATGCTAATTGGTGATTTTTCTAACTCCCAAATGCATCTTAGCCATTCATCCAAACACATCTCAACCCTTCATTTGACCATGAATTGTGTATAAATAGGCCTCTTTGTCATTCTTTATCCTTTGCACCAAAGATTTTTAGAGAGAAAGAAAAGAAATTGTGTGAGAAAAAGATTGAGTGTGTGTGTCTTTCATTGGAGGCCGGCTAGTCCAAGAAGGAGGGAAGTCCGGATTTTGCACACCTTGGGAAGAAGGCTCGCGGCTAGGATCAAGGAGAAGAGAAGGCAATCGTGCTTTCATGGAGTCTTTCTTTTCCTCAATTCGTTCTTCAAGAGGTGGGCAATTTCTCTACTTCTAATCTAGATTTAATGTTAGTAGGCTAAATTTATGAATATGCTAGAGTAAATGATAAAATTTACCGTGTGATTGCTTAAAGAGACTAGTAGGGAAAAGGAGAAAATCTTGATGGTCAATATAAGAAAATTCGTAGAATGGATTTGAGATTAGTGAATTAAAACTTATCATTGTACCATATCAATATATTTCATGATAGAATATATATTTTAGTGAACCATGCTAGTATGATAATTTTTCTTAGTGAATGGCTTGTGCAAAGAATTGGTAGAATGTAAAATGACCACATGAATTGTTGAATAAAATAATTAGTATATAAAGTTACAATAGATGTCGAATTTTATTTACATTGTATGATAGTTTTATATCGACCTTATTTTCGAAATATGTTGCATTTGGAACTATAAGAGGAGAATTAGTCTCATGTAAAGGATACAATTGATCTAAGAGAAATATTTATGTTAGAAATGAAAATTGCACAAAAACTATGTGAATAAATGTGGGTAACAAGTAGCTAAAGGATTTATTAAGAAAAGAAACTCCAATGTCAGTAAATGCATTAATTGTTCATTTCTCAAAAGAGATAAAAGGAATAATTTTTATTATTGTTGAGAATAGGAATTTTTGTAAATTAATTACTTGCACAATACTGTATTTTTGAAGAAAACTTCATAGAAAAGAATTAGATTTTTGAATGGTACAAACGGATTGAGAAATCGAAATTTTGTAAAGAAAATTTACAAATAGACATAAAGTATAACGTTATTTCAATTTCTCTTCGAAACAGTTAATGGGTTTGGGAGTATTGGCTTTCGGTGTGAGGCCAGGGCGCTGTGAACAGTGCTTGTCTTCATGGGTTCAAGTCTTGAAAGGTTCTATTTTTATTAAATTTGATTTTTTACCCAAATTGCTGAGGACCAGTATATAAGACTTTGGAGTTTTCCTTTAATCGCCAACCACCTTTGGGCTTTTTGGCCTTCGGGTGTGCTCTAAGTTGGTCACTGTAGCACGGCGGGAGGTCTTGGGTTCGAAACCCGGCATCCCCTTTTTAATTCTTTTGATTATTTTTGGTGTTTAAGAGTTTTTAAAGAGCATAAAAAAATTAGGGAAAAATTCTATTATTCTCTAAAATTATTTAGACTTTATAAAATATATTTCAACAATATTTTTACTTATTTTGTGAGAAATGGAAGTGATTTTTATATTAAAATAATGGGATGAAGAACTTGATAATTCTTCTTAAAATACGGCTTTTGTATAATTAAAGAAAGATGAGATTTTGAATGTAAAGAGTTTTGTGTAGAGATAAAATTATGAGATTTCGACACGGAATTGGAGTAAGTCAATAAATAAAATTGGTGTTTTAATATACACAAGTGTGCATGGAAAATAAAATAAAAAGATCATGATGGAATATGGGATTTGTGAGTATAAACACCCAAATTTTGGTGAACATGAAAAGAGATTAAAATCTAGAGTATAGCTAAGTCCTTACACCGGCGTGAATGAATTCTTTGAAGATAAATGTTGTAGAAAAAGACCAAGAATGGGTCGTTGTTATCAATTGATGTTTAAGACCGGTATAGAGGAAATGCTAACTCTAGGATGTTAATTTACTCATGATTCAAATATCTAAGGACAATACTATAGTGAAGATGTGATGAAAGTAAGAAAAAAACACAAGTATGAGGGCCTCGAATTCACGGTGTGAGTTTTCACAGGTTGTCTACATGATGCGTCATGTCATGACGTGAATCCATCTCCGAAATTATCGGGATCGTGGCGACGCTTGTGGGGTGCTTGGTGACTATGTAGTGTCATCGTCCCATGACGGAGGCGAATTGTCCATAGGCTATCTACATGATGCATCATGTCATGACGTGGAATTCCCCTCCAGGCTGTCTGGACATGAGCTCGTAACTCATAAAACATCTAAGAATTTACCGTAGTTACCGTAGTAGTTAAACTCATAACGAGAGATTCAACCCTACAAGATGAAGTATGGTTAAGGGCTTGCCCTCGGATCTATGTTGAATGGGATGCATAGGTTCGAACAAGTGTGCATAATGTCATGAAATATAAATAACTGCATTAATGCTAAGTGCCCTAGCACACACGACATCAATAGGATAGTCCCTCCTTAGTTTTTATTTGTGTATTATGTTGTATTTTATTTCCACTTCGTTAATGTAAACATTGTTGTATAAAAGTTTTTAAAATTCCTTGTAAAATTGTACGAAGTGAAGGGTAAAGATCCTATGGAACTTTGAATTCAGGCTTATTTGGAATTCGGGGTGTTACACGATTAATGATGTGATTTTGGTTTCTTTTATGGATAAATTTTGATTAACCCTACTATAGTTTATTCTTTTGAAAGTTTACCCTACTTAAGTTTTTTTTTTTTTTGTAATTAACCCATGTTGTTGCTTATTTTTGGTGTGGAAGCAAATAGATAGTGAGTTTATATTTGAAGGAAACTACTAAAGATCTAATCTTCGATCATGGCCGTTAAATGTAGTTAGAGCACTCGAAAGTAGATCTGGATCGTTGATTGAACACCATGATCTAAATCCAACAGTTGTTGATGCGGCCGATGGACCTGCAAAATCCTGAAACACCTACGGTGGCCTCGGCGACAGACCATCCAATGCTCAAGTCAGAACTAGAGAGAGAAATTGCAGATTTATTGATTACTGTCACGCCCCACTTCCCATTATACAGAAACACGAGCATGCAACTGAGGCCCAGCGGATGATGGATACATAAGCTGTAACAGTTTAACTCAACAATATTAAATGTAACAATAACCACGCATGTAATAAAATATCACATAAATATGAATAATCCATGAAATGTCACATACATAACCAACATCTGGAAAGCAAATAACTTCGGGTCAATAAAGCCCGGAATACAAAGTACGAAAGTAATACAATGCTGGGAATAAAATAACATGAATAAAATAAATATGACTAGCAATTCTACTCCAATCTTTAGTAGGTCAGTTCTCCAAGTCCTTCAATTTCTCCATCACGATACCTGTAATCTCAGCATCTAGAGATGGGGAAAAATGCGTGTTAGAACAAGCTACGGGCGACAAGTAGTAGCAAGCAGTAAAATAGGAAATAAAGAATTATATAATAAGAGCAAGATTTTGGGACAATATCAGAGTCAATAAATGATAAGCGATAACAAAATCAAATTTCAATAATCAATAATTCAGCAATCGAGAATTAATGTTCAATAACCAATATTCATTACCGGTGTCAATGTTCAGTGTTCATATAATGTCTACAAGTCTTTTATCAATCCTAACTAATGCACGCAATCCTGCGTTTCATACCACAGGTTCGGGTGCATATAATCAAGTGAACGTTTAGACTATAGTGGTGATTTCTATAGGGTCCTGTACTCGGGTCTTACAATATCAATGACCAATGACCGATGACCAATATACGATAAATCGGGATACTGTAGTTAGTAATCCACAATCAATCGATGATCAATATGACCGATAACAATGACCAATATAGCTGTGACCAATATCCCCTTCTGAGTACACTCTCCTATATTGTCCACTACTAAGTCGGCACTTATTCCCCCGACCGGTTATTATTTTATTAACAATCAGTTATGAACATGCAATCAATATGATTAATGAGAACGGTGGTATTAATACAATATTAAGGAGATATCAAGGTTGTGCAATACAAGAAATATACATAGTACAATTCATTAAATATGGAAAATACGAGTTTATATGCAAAACATAACAATATATGGACTCAGTGTACTACAATTTCTATGAGCAAGGTTTTAAGTTTCTGTGTCAGGAACCGGGTCGAAATCTCAGTGCAAACTCTGGCAAATGACATAGCCGTATATTTGAATATTCCATAGTACAATAAATTTACGGTTCAAGTTTTTAATTCAATAACCATGGCACGATAAGATGACTATGAATCAATAGCATGGTACAATAAATAAAACAATGGAGTTCAGTTAGATATGATATTCAATTCGATTACTATTTGCCAGATTTCAAGGAGTGTTTTCTTGAACTATAACAATAAAAATGAGTTCAAGAGACGCTTGCCTGTTAGAAGACGATTCCGAATAACAGCGAATAACAGGATTAGGATCCCGGAGCGACACGTGCACACTACGTGAAAATGAGACATGCAGCAAGAGTGCAGCACCAAAAGCAAAACAATCCGACAGCAACATAAGAAACCAGCAAACGGGCAAAACAGCAAACGCCAGATCCCCACACAGCAACAGCTAACAGAAGATCAACATAGCCAACCTCTCTAAAAAGTAAACAGGGACACACAGCAAACAGCAAGAAGTGGCCAACATCAATGGCAGCGGGGACTTCGTTGTTGGTCGGGGCTGCAAATATGGCGGGGAGGAGAGGGGCTGTCGGCTGCTCAGGAAGCTTAACTGGTCGGCGGGGATAAAGGAGAGCGGGGTGCTCTAGGTACAGTCGGAGGAGCGACGGTGGTAGTGGCAAAAGGCAGGGAGTCGATGGGTTCAATTGAGGATGGCGATGATCGGGATGAAGCTGGTGGTGGTTTTCGAGGAACAGGGCAGCAATGGCAGCTGGAGGAGGAAGGCACTGGTAGCGGTGAGGATGAGGATGAGGGTCAGCGAGGCTGTTTGGTTGGGGCCTGGTCGAGGCTGGTGTTGAGCAGGGGATGCAGGCAGGGACAGGGCGCAGGGTCGCGAGGTGCAGGGTGGTCAGAGGTCAGAGGGAAGCACGTGGGGAAGGCATTCGGAGGTTGACGATGGTGAGAACAGGGGAGAGCTCGAGGGCGGCAATGGTGGGTGCTCGATGAGGACGGTGACCGGTAAGGGGCAGCGACGGGTTCCGATGAGTGCAGTCGAGGGATGGTTGGAGGCGACAGGAGGAGGAGAGGAATGGCGATGGGAACTGGAGGCGGCTGGCGAGGTGGTGAGGAAGACGAGAAGTCGAGGGGGGGTGTTCTGTTAGGTTTTGGAAAATAGAGGTGAGAGAGGGATACGGGGAGAGAGAGTGTGGGGGATGGGCAAGATTATTGTATAATATAATAGTATAATAATAGTGAGTTAGTGGGGGTAGTTATGAGGTAGTGGGATAAGGAGAGAGTTGTGGGGATGTGGGGGTTACGGCAATGTGAAGAGATCTGGGATATTTAGCAGATTAGGGGACTGGGTTAATAGACGTGGGCTTTAGGTTTGGGCTTTACATAATAAAATAATAATTATAGAAAGAATATGAGATTGAGCTCTAAAATTGTATATTAATAAAAATGTAATTATAATGAATAAAAAATTGGGCTTCATGACAAGGAAATTCAATAATTAAATCACAGGGTGGGCTTTAGCATAAATCAAATAATCAACTAGAAATTTTATATAATGAATTAGGATCTTTGGGTTTCTCAAAATAGTAATAATAATGATAATAGTCGTAGTAGTAGTAAATAGTAATAAGGAGTTAAATAATCAAATAGTGATAGGTAATAGTGTAGGTTGAAATTCTTGGTTCATACGAAATAGTCGGGTATTTAAATGAATGCAAAAATTTGGGTTCAAAAGAATAGAACAATTTATAGGGAAAAATTTAAGTACAAGAATATGGAAAAAGAAAAGAGAAATCCGTATAAACGGAAACGGGGGTTACAATTACCTTCTGCCTGAGGAGGAGGAGGGGGGGGGTATTTATAGGCCTAAAAAACAGTTTAGGAGATTGATATGAATCAATTAGATTGATATGGATCCCTTTTCTCCCGTTGATTCTCCCTCTTAAGAGATAAGACTCTTGTCTGGGGATAAGAGATTTGACTTACAACTCTTCATGGGCTAGGTATCTCTCCTAGTAGGCCCAGTCACTTTTAATGAGCATGAGAGCAGCCTATGTCTTGTAGATGAGCCTGAAGAAAGCCCGAAACTATTAAGGAGGTCCGTCATGGTTAATCTACTTGTAGAAGCTTTACGATCTGTGCTAGAATCGTACGGCCCTGATTTGTTGTAATTTTTACCATTATCATAAGCCCCCACTCCCTGAAGACAATTTTCTTGGCTTTCAGAGAGTAGTTTGCCTTATTTTAGAATTCTGAGGTACATGATTAGCTTTCATAGATGATTGGAGATACCTGAAACTGATTAGAAGCTTCCGGAGGTGGCGAATATTTTTCTGGACTTTCCCCTTTTTTTTGGAATTTTCCATAATTTTTTATTTTCGAATTTTTGTCAAATTTCCCCTAATTTAAAATTATTTTTTCAAATTTTTTTATTAATTATTCCAACTTTTAATTAGAATTTTGAATTTTAAATGATTTTCAGGGATTTATTAATTTATTTGTCATGTGCAAATTTTGAAGCGATCTGGCATGTCGATCACCACTTGACTCACCCGTCGAGTGGATTGGGGTGTCTGTGATGGCACTGCGACAATGATGGGGACGTGGTGCAATCGTATGCATGGATCACAAACTAGCACGCATTTCGTAGTGATCGAGTGGCAGAGAATTGGAACAGAAGAGAAAGCTAGCGTGGCTTCTCTTGGGTCATTGATCAGGGGGCACGTGCATTTCTGGTGATCCCATGGTCATCGTCGATTGCGAGCACCCCTCAGCTCGACCAACCATTTTGCTGAGCTCCTCTTGCTATTTTTGGTGATGGAGCTCGGCAGGGATGCATTGGGTGAGGAAGGAGCTCAGCGGTGCTACTGACAGTAAGCCATAAGGTTAGCGAGCTTCGTTTTGGTGGGCTAGGAGCTCAGTTGCTCGAAGAAGGAGCTCGAAAAAGCTATTGTGGGTGAGCTAGGTGGTCAGCAAAGTGGTTTTGGGCTCTTATGAGCTCGGCGACATCGCTCTGAGCTCTTACGAGCTCGGCGAAGTTGATCTAAGCTCTTATGAGCTCGACAATTCAAAATTCTTGGAGTTTGTAGCTCTGCGATGCCAAGTAATAGCTTAGCAACGTAGTATAGGATGAGAAGGGAGCTCAGTGAAGTTTTTAGGTGAGCTCGAAGTGGTTTAGTCAACTTTCTTTGGAGTTTGGAGCTCTGCGATCCTAGGGAGGAGCTCGACAACGTAGTCTAAGACAAGGAGGGAGCTTGGTGAAGCTTTTTAGGCGAGCTCGAAGTGGTTTGGTCAACTTTCTTTGGAGTTGGAGCTCGGCGATGCTAGGGAGGAGCTCGGCAGTGTTGTCGAGGAAGGAGTTCGGCGATTGTTGCATTAGGCTCGATGAGGGAGGAGCTCGGTGGTGCTTTGAGCTTTTTCAAGTTGAGTAATGTGCTCAGTGTACTGGTCTTGGAGCTCGACGATGCTTCTTTGTCAAGGGAGGAGCTCGGCTATGCTTCTTTTTGGTGAGCTGAAAGTGGGTTGATGTCGTCGAGCTTAGGTTTAGATGCGTTGGAGAAGTTTCTAGAGTTTGGGTGCTATTTTTCGAAGTTTGAGTCAAGGTGATGGTGATGATGAGAATGAAGGTTTGCGATTTAGAGTTGATTACCTTGAAGACTTGCTATTTTTGGAGCACTTCGAATCCCTTGTTTGCAGTTATCGAAGCTCAAAGCTGATCTCAAAGCTTATGTCGAAGCTTTTGGAGCATTTGGTTGTTGTCAACTTTGTGTTGTAGCTCGGAGTTCCATCGAGTTCGGGTTCGATGCTATGTAGTTGGATTTCTGCGTTTGAGGCTTTGTCCTTGGCGTTGATGGTGCTCGAGCTTTGCTTTCGGGTTGCAGATTATCTCAGGTTTGAATTGCTGCCTTCGAAGTTGTGCTCAAAGTGAGCTTGAACTTTGGAGTTTTCTTGCTAACTTTAGAGTTTCAAATAGTGAGCTAACTTTGATACTGCTCGGAAGCTTGTTTTGATACAATTTTGATACAACTTTGATACAGTGAGCCAACTTTGCTACCATTTTGAACTTTGTTTTCTCGTCGATGGGAACAGTTGGTCGGGTTCTGGAGCTAACTTTGGAGTTTTGGTCTGAGCCAAGAGCTAGGGTTTGGAGCTCGCTCTTTGGAGTTAGAGTTAGCTGCGTGAGCTCCCGTTCAGGTTGTAGTTTGGCTAAGTGTGGATTGGTGTTGAGTTTAAGCTAGGCAAAGTTAGAAGTTTTTAGTCGAGTTGGACTCGTTGCGGAGCTTCATTTAGCTTGGTTTGAAGATTTTGCATTTTTGTCCGCCAAGCATTTGTTGAGCAGTCTACCTTGTTGAATTTCTCTTTTTGTTGGCCAAACATCTTGTCGCTCATTTCTTCGAACCGCTCTTTTGTCGACCAAGCATTTGTGTCGTTCACTTGTTATGTTGATCGAGCGTTTCGACTTTGTACAGGCGTTTGTGCTCAGCGATTTTGTAGAGACAACTTTGAGATAAAGTTGGACGTTTGAACTTGTTGTTTACACCTAGCAAGTTTGGGATGGCAACTCTGAGACGAAGTTGCACATGGAGCTTATTGCATGGAGATAAGGGGTTATTTGAAGAGCTCGAGCGAAGAGCGAGACGTGGCACTCGTTGTGTGGCGCCAATAAGTTGTTGGAGGTGCTCGAGCGAAAGGCGAGGTGTTGAACTCCTTGTGCGGAGCCAACGAGTTGTTGATGGAGCCTGAGCGAAGAGCGAGGTGTTGAACTCGTTGTTTAGAGTTAACAGGTTGATGATGGAGCTCGAGCTGTGAGCAAGGTGTTGAACTCGTTGTTTGGAGTTAACAAGTTGTTGATGGAGCTCAAGCGGTGAGAAAGGCATAGAATTCGTTATTTGGAGTCAACAAGTTGCTGAAGGAGCTCGAGCGGTGAGCTAGGTGTTGAACTCATTGTTTGGAGTCAGCAGGTTACTGATGGAGCTCGAGCGGTGAGAAAGGTGTCGAACTTGTTGTTTGGAGTCAACGAGTTGCTGATGGAGCCTGCACGATGAGCAGAGCATTGGACTCATTGTTTGGAGTTAATAAGTTGTTGATGAAGCTCGCACGGTGAGGAAGGCGTCAAACTCATATTTTGGAGTCAACGAGTTGCTGATGGAGCTCGCATGAAGAACAGGGCATCAAACTCATCGTTTGGAGTCAACGAATTGCTGATGGAGCTCGAGCCGAGAGCTGAGCAATGGACTCGTTGTTTGGAGCCAACGGGGTGCCGATGAAGCTCAAACAGAGTGCTAAGCATTGAACTCGATGTTTGGAGTTAACAATTTGTTGATGGAGCTCGAGCAAAGAGCAGGGTATTGTATTTGTTGTTTGGAGTTAATGAGCTGTCGACGGAGCTCGAGCGAAGAGCAAGGCATTGAACACATTGTTTGGAGCTAACGAGTTGATGGAGCTTTGGCCGAGAGCAAGGAGTTGGAATCATTGTATGGATTTAACGAGTTATTTTGACGAAGGAACTCGAATGGCGCGTGAAGCGCGGAACTCATTTTTGAGGGGCGATGAGTTGTGGGTGTTCTGAATCTTCTTGATATTGAAGTGAAGTCCCTTGTGTTTGTTCACCATTGAGGTGATTCCATTCTTCTCTTTATTGACAAGTAGTTGTGTACATCAAATGAGGTCTTTGGGATATTGAGCTTGCTCTCCTTCACGATACGATGTGCATGACAAAGTTGGGACTCGTCCATTTGCACGGCGCTTCATGCGATACGGAGTTGGAGCCTGCTCGTGTGAAGGTGGTAGGATAAACTTGGATCTTTCTCACCAAAGGAAAACTTATCTTGAATTTCATCGTCATGAGTTGAGACAGCCCTGGAAGCTGTTAGCTAGCAAGAGGCCGATGAAGAGGTTTGTGTCTCTTAGGTAGAACATCCCTCTATCGTTTAGCCGGAAACACAACTTGTGGGACAGCTTATCGTATAGTACTTGCTGGATTTTTGTAGTGATGCTTAGGCATGAAACATAGACTCATTGTAATTATGCAGTTGTAACGAGACTTGCTGTTTGTGAAATAAGAAATATTTTACGTGCATGTGTCTTGTCCTGTGATTTGTCATCTTTGGAGTTGGCTAGTCGTATGAGCTGCTTTTGGAGAGAGTTGGACTTTGGACTTGAAGTTTTGTACTTAGCTAGTTGTAGGAGAAACTTTGGGAAAGAGTTGGACTCCGAACTTGCTGTATAGGTGTAACACCCCGTAAAATTGAGTAATGACAATTTTGCCATCGCGTGTTACGCACGTGTATTTTGTACCGTTACGAGTAATATTCGTAAACATATTTTTATATAAATGTCATATTTTGATTATTTATATGTTTTCCGTTTTCTCAAAACTCATTTTTATCCTATTCTTAGCTAACTCAAACATTTATTTTAATCTTTGTGTTTTACGTACATTGCACCTGCTTTCAATACACGTGTCAATTACGTTAATTTCACCATTACACGAAATATCGTAACATTATCAAAATAAATATTTTTCGTTTATTATATTTCGAGTATTTATAAACATTTTCCTGTTAATCAAATCTATTTCATATTTTGAATATTTGTTTTTATGCGTGCATTGCACGCGTAAATTTTAAGCAATTTAGTCCATAAAAATTTTCTAAGAATTATGCATATCTATTCTCATTTTTATTTAAGTTATTTATTTTGATTTTAAATCCATAGACCCTAATCTATTTTAAAAGCCCAAAAGAAACTAATTGCAAAATAAAAGCCCATGATAAAATTCTGTATTAGATATTTTTGAAAATGTCACCACACTTGTCATGTAACAAATATATACATTTGAACTATAAACAAAAGAATGAGAAGTGTGCACATGTGGAAAATTCAAATGGTTTTGGCCATGCATATGAAGGGGAAGAGGTGGGGGTTTTTGTAGTAATGGTGAGTGGGTGATTAATTTTGTTAATGGGTATTTAATTTTGGGTAATGGGTGTCTCTTCATTCACCCATTTGGTCCTATAAATATCATCTCTTACTCATGAACAATGTACACTAAAAAGAAAAACAAAAAGAACGAAAAGAAAGAGAGAAAAGAAAGAAAGCTCAGAATTTCTTCGAGAAAGGAGGCTCGGTCTTGCTTTGCTAGGAGGAGAAGAGCTTTTGTGTTAGAGCTAGGAGCCAATCTCTAGGAGTCTTCTTCCACTTGTTCTTCCATTAAGGTGGGTGATTCTTGAACTTTCTAAAATGTAGTAGTATGCATGTGTAGGAATATTGATGCATGAAATTGATAATTCATATGAATTGTAGTTAATTTTGTGATGATGTTATTTGAAATATTTGATAGACATGAGTATGAAAAGAAATAATGCATGCTAATTGAAAGATTGTTATGAAGAAACGTTGAAATGATGTTGTTGGGTGTATAGTAATACATCATGATTAGATTGAATAAATTGGGTGATAAATTCATACACAAAGTCGTTAATCTATGTAAAGAAAGTTGTTTTTTGCACTTCAGAAAATCATGTTTAATAAAATAGTTGGAATCTAGAACTAAAACTTTTATTGGAGCATCTTGTATGTCAGGAACATCCCTTTAAAATTTTATAAGATTTGGAGGTTGTTTACTATTTTAATAAAATCTAAACTTAGGACTGGTTGGCAATCGACTAGTTGCTGGAAATCTATACAGATTTCGGTTTTTGATCATTTCAATATCGTAAATGAAGTAATTTGAGAAAAGTAAAAACTAGGAACTTGTAGTAGACTCATTAAACTTTCAGTAAATTCTAAGAAATCAAATTTTCAAAAAGAATTGAATTTATAATGAATTTTACAAGACTGAACAAGTGGCAGTATTTCGATATTTCGACTCTACTGTATATTTCGAAGAATGCAAGGTTATATATACAATATTTTGGAGAAACTTATAACTAAGAAATTGTAGTTGACTTTTATACTTTTATTTTGATCTAAAGAACACAAAGTTTCGTGAAGTATATAATTTTCTATGATTTTTACAAGAAGCATGAACTGCAATTTTCTAGTTTGAACTTACTATTTTGCAAATGAATTTAGATGAAGTAATTGAGGATGATTCTAAGTGTTTTTAACTACAAAGTTATAGTAGAAACTTTTATGAAAATAATGAATCTATCTTTTGAATATAATTCAGATTTAAAATTGAAATATGGATGAGTAGGAAAGGGGTTTTATTGATCAAAATGAACTTTGTATTTGGAATATATTCTTGAAGAATAAATATATGTGAAAATGAGTTTTTGTAATCAAAGGGACTTGGTAATGAATTGTTGGTTGTGTGATCAACCAAGAAGTGTTTACTTCATAGTTGGGGAATAAAATAAATTAAAAGAACGAATAAGATATGAATAAAGGAAAATGAGAACATGAATTATAAGGGTATGCGTACCCCATAATGTTGAACATAAAAAGATGTTGATTTTAGAGGCTTAGTAAGACCCAGGTACCGGCAAATGTTAAAAATGAATAATTGATTTGAGAAGTGGCCAATATGGGCTGTCGTTCTCGATATTTTGGAGTAAGACTGGTAGGAGGGTAAGCTAGCTCTATTTAGTATTATTTATTCATGTTTAAACTTAAGGATTAGGCATTGAGGGAGATGTAATAAAACTTGGGCAACGTAAGTGGGTTGCCTCTATATAGTCTGACGGTGAACTCCAGGACTATAGACCGAATTTGATGGTGAACTCCGGGACTATGGTTGCTTGCGATGAAAATGAACCTTAATTAAATCCGGAGCTATGATTGATTTGAAGGTGGACTCCAGGATCATGAATAGTCGAGCGGATGGGATGTCGTTTTCCAGTGTATATGCATATACCGGGGATAGAGGAACACTTGCGGGAAGTTCGCACGACGAGGATTTCCGTATAAGCTTGACGGTGGACTCTAGGGCTGGATTAGTACTCGTGGAAGGTCTAAAAGTTGATTTTTTCATGGCGAGGGATTAAACCCTTTAATGTGGAGTACGTAGGTGCTTTCCCTCGGACCAATGTAGGATGGGGAGTATAGAATCCAAACAAATATGCATTAGTGTCATTGTAGTATAACATCTGCATTAGGCATTAAGTCATATCATACACTGACATATTTAGGATAGTCACTCTTTACACTTTTATATGCATTCAAGTGTGTGATTGTTAAAGTAAGAGAATCGTTATATTACGGCATAGTAAGGATCGCTATTTTATAATATTGCGTCGGTTGTAAGCAACTGACGTGCCCACGAATTTTCAGTGCAGGGCTTGGATTGGATTGGTAAGGACTAAAAGACGGTTCATGATAAAGATTATATTCATGATTAAAGCTGCTATTATTAGTGTTGTATTTCATGTTGTATTTTATTTAACTTCCACTGTGTAACTGTAATAAACATTGTTGTGTAAAAGAAGTTTTAATTTCTTTGTAAAATTGTACGAATTGAAGTAAAAGATCCTGTGGTACTACGAATTACTAGTAAATTGAATTTGGGGTGTTACAATAGGTCTGTAACTACCATTTCTGCTATTTTCATTTTTTTCCTTTTGTAATATTTTATTTGTAATTGAATAAAATACTCTATCTTTCTTTCTTGATTATTTTGATTAAATTTGTTCATGAAATTCTCCGTTCTTCTTGTTGAGCTGATCTTAGTGATTCTATTTTCTTTTGTTAATTGTGGGAATTTTTATTTGAACCCTATTATTTTAGACACATCTCTTATTGAACCCTAAAATCCAATTTTAATTGTTCTTGACCCAAAACCGCTATTATTGGATCCTAAACCCTTAACCCAACACCCTAATTACAACCTATAAATACAACCCTAGTACAAACCCTAAAAATTGCACACAATTGAAACCCTAGAGCCGCTTATTCTCTCTCTTCTTCCTTTCTCCTCCCGTTTCTCTCTCCTCGACTGAATTCCTGCCCAAACACCCAAACCCACTTCCTGTACTTCTTCTCCGACCAACTCCGGCCACCCCCCTCATCGCCACTCTCGTCGATGCCTCCCGTCGATGCCCAGACACCCAAACCCAAACCCCCGATCCTCCTCGCCTTTGCCATGTTTCCGATCAACAGCAGCAGCCAAAACCCAACCCTTGGCTGTCTTTCCCCTATGCTCGATGCCGCCAGCGATGCCCTTGCCGTCACCGCCTACCCTCGCCAGCGACGCCGCCAGCCCCCGCCGTCGGCCTGGTTGTCGCCGCTGCTCTTGGTCTTTGCTGATTTGCTGCCTTTTGCTCTTGCTGTTATTGCTTGTCTCTTCGTTTACATGTAGTATACACGTGCTATTTTGTGGATTCGTATGTTCGTGGGTTCGTTGCTCTGGGATTATAATCCCGTTATTCTTGGTATTCGATTTCGTCGTTTATAATGCTAGTCACTTTCCTCTTGAATTGATAATTGAATCAAATTCAAGTTTTGTTGAAACTCCTGCAAGTAGATCCCTTGTTTATCATATTATACATTGTTCATTTCTTTCGTTGGATATATTGAGGGTTTACACGAGCTAACCCCAATTTACTTGACTTCGTGCCACTTTTGAATCCAAAGATTAAATCTTTCATGTGTTCATATAGAATTGATAATAGGGTTATTAATATAATTGTCACACAATTAATCTATTGTAGAAACGATTGCTAGGTTGTATGTTTGATTGATTGTTCGTTGTTCGATTGATGTTAAATTAGTGTATATATGTGATTTTTTTTTTGCACCCATCTTGCTGATTGAGAAGTTTATCGACTCGTAGCATTGATACCCATCATGTTAATTAATTTGTTTCGTAAAAATATCTTAAAACCTGTATGTTGCTTGCTGGCTGTGTTTTGTTTGTTATTTTCGACCCAGTAAATGATCATAAAATGAATAATTTTCCGAATAATAATTGTAGCCTTTTCTTTCTAGTTTCCAGAACATCTTGAATTTCTAAATTCCGAGTTGTGTAGCAAAAGTTATGTCCGTTTTACTACATCTGTGTTTTTATTTCCAGACTTTCAGATTCTTGTATATTTGATGTTTAAACAGTAAAAAGGCTGGTCAAATGATAAAATTTTGCTCTGATAATTTTCAGATTGTTAGTGATCATGTTTAGGAGTCTAATAAATATTCTTAATGAATTTAATATTGAGTTTTTGCTGATTCTAAAAATAAAATAACATGATGTCGAATTTTCGTCTGAACATAAAATCTGTAAAGAACGATGTGTTTGACCTAGCTACTGCTGTCGAATTTTATACTTTAAATATGTGTTGGATTCGTTGGGAAGTCTAGTTTCTAGAATTTCTGACGGATTCGGTTTTTGAGTTCCGAAATAGAGGGAAATTAAATTGTTGTACAGACTACTCTTGCTGTCCAGAATTTTGCTTTTCAGTTTTCTTAATTTAATTAATTATCCCTATATCGTAGTATTGCATGATCATAATGAGTTATTTTCATCATTCTAATTATCATACTTCATGTTATCATCCTATTGTTTACCAATCGTTACCATCGTTCATCTAATGTCTCAGAATTGCATATTGTATTGTTGCATTAATAAAATAATTAATAAGTTGGGGTTAAGGGATTGACTGGAGTAGTTGATGACATAGTGACTGTACACGAAATTGTGGGCCATGTTTCCTAAAATATTGTGTGTTGGCAAATGTTATTGTTATCGCTTTATTGTCGGATTACTTACACAGTATCCAATTGATCTTGTATTGTTTTATTGTTATTGAGCCAACCAGTGTGTACCAATGTTGCAAATAATGTTATCGTACCGTGTACATGATCTATAGAATCTTCCACTTAAGTCTAAATGAAATTAATTGTATGCATCGAACCTGTAGAATGGGATGCAGTAGTATGTGCATAAGTTAGGATTAAAATGAATAATAGACTTAGGATTGACACAACATCGATATTGCATATTTTACATCATTGTTCCTATTGATATCGAATATTGGCTAAGTGTTATTGTTATTGATCATTGATTATTATTACCGAATATTGAATCATTGTTTATAACCGATTGTATCGACTATCATGATATTGATTAATGTTATTGTCCCATGTTATTGATTCCTATTGATCCATTGAATTCATTGTTTTATCGTTATTCCATTGTTCATTGCATTCTCTACTTACTGTCCATGACTTGCTTTAAGGATAATTTTTGTTATCTTTTTAGATGAAGTGTTCACAGGTAATGATGGAGAATTGCCTGCTAGAATTGGATAACAAAGATTCTGAAGATTTAATGCTTTCTAATTGCTTATCATTTTATTGAACTTAATGTATTGAGACTTATTATCTATTTGTGATTGGATTATTATTGTATCGAGCTTATGACACGGATTTTATTATTGTTTCCAGACGTTGGATTATTGTAGTTGGATATTTTATATTGCTTCATTTCAAGTATTATTGTTCATGAGATTATTATTATTATCTGTGCAATTGTTCTATATTGATTATATTATTGAGTTGATCGGATAAACAGCTTATGAGTGACGTTAGTCATTCGCTGGGCCAATATCATGTACTCGTATTCCGTATTTTTGGGAAGTGGAGCGTGACAAGGTCCTCCAAAATTTTGTGAAAATCATTTCGAGTGGAGAGTTGAACTCCAAGACTTGTATCTTTTCAAGTTTGATGGGGGTAACTACGATCCACGATTATGGACCTCTAATATGTCTTTAAGAAAATTTTAACAAGTTCCAGGAACAAATCGAATGGCGAGTTGAGCTCTGACCGTGCTTGATTGCAGGTTGCTAAAGGAACTCCGAGCCATGGGTATGGATTCTGAACTTGTTGGTTTATGGATTTAATAGGTTGTAGGAGCAGGTCGAATGACGAGTTGAGCTCTGAATGTGCTTTATTGCAAGTTGCTAAAGCAACTCTGAGGCATAGGTATGGACTTTGAACCTGTCGTCGAGGCGTTAACGAGTTGCA
Source organism: Hemerocallis citrina (assembly GCA_017893485.1). NCBI lineage: Eukaryota > Viridiplantae > Streptophyta > Magnoliopsida > Asparagales > Asphodelaceae > Hemerocallis > Hemerocallis citrina. Next base: position 9,922,146 of record CM030365.1, on the reverse strand, counting down.
AAAGCAGATCGAATGGCGAGTTGAGCTCTGAACGTGCTTCATTGCAGGTTGCTAGAACAACTCTAAGCCATGGGTATGAACTCTAAACGCGTCTTATAAGGAGCTTCTAATGAGTTTTTTGTGCTATTTTTAGGAGTAAGCTTGGCGTTTAACTCATTGTATCCATCCGTAGAGTTGTATAATAATTCTGCAAAAATTAATACTAAATTTTATTGAAAAATAAAACTAAGCGGCTGCTTTAGTGGCTGACCTTTATCACATGCAGTGATCAGTAGTGAAGCGGTCTTTATTGAAAAATAAAACTCGTTGGCTGCTCTAGTGGCTGGCCTTTATTACAAAATATTGAAACTAAATAGAGGAGGAGGACGTTAAGAACCCTTGTTGAAGTTCATGAGGAATTCCACATTCCATGTCCCTATTGATATCTCTTTGCCCCCAAGACTTCAAGTTGATGGGCCGCTAGGCGAACAACTTGATAGACCTTGTCTGGACTTTCTTGTTTTAGAGCGAGGCTCCCCTTATTTTGTAGAGAAAATGGGAGATCTTCAAGTTCGCCAATGTGTTTAGACATGACTTTTTTTTTCCGTTGAATGAGCTAGGTGGCTTCGGGCGGGGGATTCAGGTTTATTGCTGCATTTTGATGAGAAAGAATTTAGACCTGGTGGGAGATGATTTGGCAGCTTTGGAAATTCTTGGCAGGATTGTCTATTGCAGTGGCTTCAAGCATGGAGTTACTATGACTGCTTTCCGGCGGTAGAGCTATGGCATCGAAGGGGAGAACTGAGCCCCCCATTGTGGCAGTGTAGCATGCTCATGCTATCTATTAGCTCCCTACAACTTGGCCTACGCATTTTGTTGTTGGGAACATCATCTTCATGTGTTAGGCGGAAGAACTGCCGAATATTGCATTATATGCGGCTTCTATGTCGACTACCATAAAGTCCAGTGCTTTTGTTCGAATTGCGGGGCTTTTCCTGTTGTCACATCGAGTGTATGATTCCTTATATTTGATCAGGTACACTAGAGAATCCTTGGAGTGTATAACCGGTTGGCTTGAGTCGGCCTCGGGAGAGCTTCATGCCGTTGAAAGTATTCATGAAAATAATGTTGATTGAGCTGCCATTGTCCACCAGGGTGCGACGTAACTCATGATTCACCATACAAAGGTTTATGACCAATGCGTCAGAGTGAGGTGTTCGGACACCTTCTAAGTCTTTGTCGGAGAAAGATATCTGGACCCCAGTGCTCTTGGCAGGTGGGATGTTATGTACCGAGTTGACTTCCCTGACAAATGCTTTGCGAGAGGAGTTAGAATCTCTCTCCATTGGACCTCCATGAATGGAGTGGAGAATTGTCATGTGTTCTGAGTCTTGCGATTCGGAGGGCCTCACTCAATGCTTATTAGCCTCTCGGGCTAGAGGGGTTTTGGCATTGTTGTTTTGATGGACAAATTGAGAGAGACTGTCCCGGCGAATCAGGCCGTCAAGTTCTTCTTTGAGGGCTAAACAGTTATCTGTGGTGTGTCCATGATCTCTATAAAATGCGCACCACTTGTTCTTGTTTCTTGTTTTGCTAGCTGTGGACATCTTTGGGGGAGGGTGGATTATTCCGTCTTTCTCAACTTCCATGAGGATAGCCGATATGCTTTCGTTGAGAGAAGTGAACTTGTCGAAGTGTGGTGCTGGAAGAGGACGAAGTTGAGCTGCGCCATCTTTCTGAAACTTCCTAGGTCCTTCCTCGCTTTCATTCTTCCTTTTATTCCCGAAAGGTGAATCGTTGTTTCCTTGAGAATAAAAAGCTTCCTCGACTCCTATATATTTGTCACTCCTTTCTAGGAGTTCAGCAAAATCTTTAGGAGGCTTCTTTGGGAGGGTTGCTTTTAGGTCTTTGTGAGTGATGTTGTGGCGGAAGGCGGCAGCCGCCACTAATGAATCTAGAGAAGAGATGGACCTTGCTATGGCTATGAACCGCTTGACAAAATCTTTCAGCAGTTCTCTGTCCTTTTGCTTTAATTCCAATAGGGAGGTACTTATATTTTTAGCCTTGCTGCTGGTAACAAAGTGCGCTATGAAGAGCACCTCGAGCTGGTCGAAGGAGAATATTGACTCTGGAGTGAGGCAAAGTACCATTCTCTTGCTGATCCTTTCAGAATTGTGGGGAACATTTGTCACATGAGCTCATCAGTGGAATTGTAGACCATCATGAGAGTTTTAAAACTCTCAATATGGTCAGCCGTGACAGATTCTCTACCGTAAGATTCAAACTGCGGAGCTTTGAAGTTCTAAGGAATGGGTGCATCTAAGATGGATTTGCTAAAAGGAGGTCAACTGGGGCGGTAAGCCCTGCTGGAGCGATTCCCGTCATTCTTTAGTTGTTCCAAGCGATCTTCTACTTCTCGAATATGGCGAAGGACTTAGTCATCCTTATTCTTCGATCTGGTGGAGTCGCTGAACTCTTCTCTTGATGGAGTAGAGTGGCAGGTCCATGAGTGTTGACCCTGATCTTGAGTACCTCCAATAGCTTGGAGAATGTCATGCTTGAAGTTCTCTAGTTCGGCCCTAGTGACTGGGGATTCTTTCTCTTTGTTTCTCTCAAGATGCTTTCGACTCTCATGTGCCAAGCTTCTTTCTACAATGCACCCCCTATGAGAGGAGGAGTATTTTGATCTCTGCCTTGGGGGAGAGTTTCTTCTCTAATTCACTTGACGTTCTAGGTGGGAGGCCTCGGTCCAGGTACGCCTCTCATCCAAACGGATTCATAAATCGGTCCCTTATTGTCGGGCATTGATGATTTGACGAAGATCTTTTGACCTCCGGGGACCTCACGAGGGCATCGATTCGCTGGAAGTAGTATGGACTGAGATATGATCGTGTAGAGGGTGTTGTTCATGATGACTTTGTCGAGAGCCCCCCGGTGCCTCTCTGTCGATAGGAGCTTGATTAGGCTGTTGGGGCGGATCCAGCTATTGAGGAGGATTTGGGTCCTCCATTGAAGGAGCTTGTTGACGAAGAGAGTTGGTTACACAGCTTGAGGACGCTGCTATCCCTCTTAATCTATGTGGCATGGCGGTAAGTCTACTCTTTGATGTAGATCAGTGTAGATTTCCACTCACGATGCCAATCTGTTGCTGCCTATTTTGGTGTGGGAGCAAACAGATAATGAGTTTATATTTGAAGGAAATTACTAAAGATCTGACCTTCGATCGTCATCGAAAAAAGTAGCTAGAGCTCCCAGGAGTAGATGTGGATCGTTGATTGAACAACGTGATCAGAATCCGACGGTTGCTGATGTGGCCGATGGACTTGCAAAAAGCGCAAAACGCCTAGCAGTAGACCATCCGACGCTTAAGTCAGAACCGGAGATAGAAAGAAGGTTTGAGAGTGAAATTGCAGGTTTATTGATTACCTTCTGACTAAGGTGGGGGGAGGGTATTTATAGGCCTGGGAAACAGTTCAGGAGATTGACATGAATCTATTAGATTGATATGAATGATATGAATCCCTTATCTCATGTTGATTCTCCCCCTGAAGAAATAAGACTCTCTTGTCCAGGGATAATAGGTTTGACTTACAGCTCTTCATGGGCTGGGTGCCTCTCCTAGTGGGCCTAATCGCTTTTAATGGGCTTGAGAGCGGCCCAAGTCTTGTAGATGAGCCTGAAGTATGCCCGGACCTGTTAAAGAGGCCTGTTTTGGTTAATCTGCCAGTAGAAGCTTTAGGATCTGTGCTGGAATCGTACGGCCCTGATTTGTTGCGATTTTTACCATTATCAACCCTACTGAAGTTAAATTTTTTAGGTGTTATGACATAATCCATCTATTTTGAGGTGTTTATGCGATTACAGGCGAGCACGAGCTGCTGTTTCTACTTTCAATGACCAAAATACCATTTGATTGCCCTCTATATATAAGATTTTCAGACAATGAGTTGAAACCCTAGTTAGATTAGGCGAAAATTTGGGGGAAGAAGGCGTGTAGATCGAGCTCAACATCAAGGTTAATTTCTTCTTTACCTCATGGTCCATCGGCTAATGAGCTGTTAAAAATTGTAGTTGTAGATCTAATGAGTAGGTTTCATTTTTCTCTCTAAATGGTGTTCGAAATTTTGAGATAAATTATTTAGGTTTTTGGGGATGAGATCCCTAGATTTGGTCTCGAACTTGTTTTGATATGCTAAAGGACCCTTGTTTTAGTTAAAACATTAAAAATGTTCGGTTTTTGATTATGTAACAGATGAGGCTACTCTTTTCCTGAGCATAAAGATTACAAGTCACTCCTTAATGTAAATTTTTTGCTTTGTTTCAGGATGGCTAGTTCAAACTCAAACAGCTGCAAAAGATCTTTATCCTACCGCAGTCATTCAAGAAACTTGGGGGAAATTAACCAATTCTTTCCCACTCCCCCTTGCAACTGCAATCTCATCACACAAATGAAGCACACCGATTTGGTATCTAGTTTTGGTAAACCCTACAGCAATTACCCCAATTCTGCATAGGGTTGCCAGTTTTTTCTGTGGTACTCGGAGTACGAGAGAATTTTTAAGTGAACTGCCAATTACCACAATCTCGGCAGTCCAGCAAGTAATGAAATGTTGTATGCTCACATTGATTTTCTGACTGAGGAGGTCAACATGGTAAGGTAGGAGCTAATGGAGAACTTTGTCAGTTTTAGGAGGAAGGGTTGGAAAGAAGGGTTTGTTGCTGCCATGATTGTGGGTGTGTTTCTTTTTGCTGTGTTTTATGTGTTCAAAAGGAAGTAGAGTAGTGTGGAAATGATATTTTGAGTAGTTTGTGTTAATGTTGATGAAATCCAGATGGTTATGTAACTTATTTCAAACTTATTATGAATCCATGAGATGGTAGTGATAATATTTTGTAGTAGTCGTTAAGTTGTTTTTGTGAAATTTGTGGGATAAAGATGTCCTATATATTGAAACTTGTGAGTTGTTTAGCACATGAAAACTGATATATGGTGTAGAAGCTGATATATGTTTTGTGAGATAGAAATGTTTTGTATGAAGAGATCTTGTAGTAGTATCCACATCATCTATACTAGATACATCAAGAATTTTCTCTACATCCTTCCTTCTCTGCTCCACAATGATTTTGTTTGTTGTAGTATTTTCCACCTCATCAGCAATTCTTTCAACACTTGAAGCTAGATGACCTTGTGAGTTTATGTCATTGATGACTTTACCACTTCTACTCTTGCAAGATTCTCTTCATTAAAAGATTATCGCATATCAAATGTCTGCTCAACATCCCCATACGTAATCTCCAAATCTGCATCAATGTCAATAATCTCTTTTTTCATCCTTATTTTCTCAATTGCTTCCTCATTCAGATCATACATATCAGCCAACACTAACATATCAGCCTATATGTTCTACGCAAAGCTGTAATTTGCCAACATCTTTGTGTGAAACAACCAAATTGTAGAACAATTGATATGATGTGATTGCTCTTATTGTACCTTCAAGTAACCCTATCAACAATCTCATGTATACCTTGTATGTGCCACCATAACCACAAATTTGCATTGCATCCCTTATGTCAACTAGAGAAAGCTTATCTTCATAAAACTAACTTTCCCACCTCTATACTCCTTGTGCATCCACCCAACAAACTTACCCCCATGCTTTATCTCCAATAAATACTTAACTTCACCCATTTGTAACTATAAAAAAAAAAAAGCAATGAACCATCTATGTAAGTACTTATCCACTATTCAGCATAAGAACATGGTAATTTGATAATGAGACTACTTTATTAGCACATATATGCATCCAATCATATATGCATCCAATTTCATACTTTTACAATCTACCAAATCTTCATTATATATTAAATATTAAGTTCAATGAATACAAACAAGGGATTGTAAATGGACCTACAAGATTATCAACATTCAAACAAAACCCTAACACTTATAATTAAAACCGCATACTCTAATCCTAACAAAGTAACATAATATCTAACTTTTCAAAGAACAAACAGGATTGGGTGGAAAAGTTCAAAATTTGAACACTTTTGAACATTAAATAGGAATTCATACAAATTAATGCCGCACACTCTAACCCTAACAAACTAACAAAACTATATATTTTTACAACAAATATCTTAAATTTTGTGAGAAATGCCACAATTTGAACATTTTTGATGATTTAATTGGAAATACCGTCTTTTCTTGACAAATCACCATCGTCTTGCAAGCTTCTCAACCCAGTTCTTCTCGATTGTCCTTTCCACTTCTCCTTTCACGGCCTTCGAAGTTGCAATCGAATTTTTTCTTGATTCAAACTGGGGAAAATTGTCAGATTTTGGTGGAAAATGACAGAGGAACAGTTAAAATAGTGATTATATATGAAAAGTAGCTTTTTTGCTTTCATTATTATAATCTATACCACATGGGTATTTTAGACAATCCAGACAAAATACAACGATGCCAGTTAGTTTAGGGTGCGCCTAATGGAAAACAAACTTCAGTAGGGTTAATTGCCACAAAAGAACTTTAGTAGGGTAAACTGCCAAAGGTATAAACTTCAACAGGATTAACTAAAATTTATCCTTCTTTTATTGACGTTAAGTGATGGAGCTCGCTTTTATATTAGTAGTAATCTGCACATGCGATGCACGTTCTAAATTTTTTTATAGTAAATAATAAGACATAATCTGGCCTCGAACCTGGGACCTCCCTTTACTCATCACATACTCTTTACAAATTGTCCCTAGTGGCAGAAACTTTTATTTTATATGAGTGACACTTTTGTAAATAATTATGTCGTAAATAAATTTTAAACTTTGAGGGTATTATGCTAACTATTGAGTAAATAAATAGTTAATATAACTCATACTTAAAAATGAATAGTTGAAATTAGATGGTTGGATGTCTACAAATTACAGGTTGTCTACAAATGACAACCCCAACTATCCCATTATAGTATTAGAGATTAGAGATTTTTGCTAGTATTAAAAGAAAAAAAGTCATTATCTTAAAATAATTTTTAGGTGGTAAAAGACTGAAACGTCCCTCTGCGGAAACCAAATTGTCCATATAAAACTCATCAAAGCTTGCAAAAGTTCACGTGCACGTGCTCGTGCTAGTGCTAGTGATTGTGCACTTGTGGGCATATCACCGGGAAAAAAAAGGAGCAATAGCATGCATGAAGAAATAAAAAGGAGAAAAATGAAAAAAAGCAAATGATAAATCCACCTTGTTTTTGCTTTGTTACGTGGGAACATGGGTCGGGTTCCATAAACACGATGCACGCTATTATAGCAATAATGTTTGGATGGGCACTACAATGAAAGGAACATATTGGATGGGTACTGCAATGTTTGGATGGCTATTTGAAGATATTGATTTATCTCTACTTTCCAGTATTTTAATACGTCTGGCTACCCTCTCCCAAGTGAAGGGATCGAGTCAGAAATCTTCTCTTCATGAAGAGATAAAGTTTTCAAACTCTCTCTTGTGCTTGAAGTGATAGAAGCAGATACCCTCTAGAGATAGGGGGTTTTAACTAGCTTCTTCATATGAAACTGTCTTTACATTAGTGCTGCTTTGGCAGCCCTTCGTTGCAGACCGAATCAGATTTATGGGCCTGAAAATGAGACAACTTCTTTTGTCGGGCCTATATTTGCTGAAATTTATCGTTTTACCCCCAAGAGCTTTAGGATTCGTGCCTAATTTGAACATTCCAGGTTTTGTTCTATTTTTACCCACATCATAAGCCCCCCCACTCCTAAAGAATGAGTTTCACAGCCTTCGAGGAGTAGTTCGCATATTTAGAACGGTTTACAAAACTTTCGGGGACGTAGGGACCTCACTTGAAGTTTAACGGAGCTTTTCTGACTTCATAAAGCGCCCAGAGTGATTCTCATAAATTTCTTTTTTTTGTTATTTTTCAAATTGTTTGGGGATTTTTCCAAATTTTAAAATCATTGTTCAGAATTTTAATTAATATTTCTAAAATTTTAAGTATTTTTCAGAATTTTAAAATATTTTTCAAAAATTGTAATTACATTTTAGAATTTTTAAATAGTTTTTGAAAATTTTTAATAATTTTAAGGTTTTCAAAATTATTTTTCTGAAATTTATAATTAATAAAGAGAATTTAATAAATAACTCTTACCCGCCCAGATTTTGGAGCGATCTGGACTGTTGATAGCGAGCAATGCTAATCGGAAGGGGATCAGACTGTTGTGGGGGCCCAAAGCAGCCCACCTACTCGGATGAAAAAATCCAAACGAGGTGGGGTCCACAGTGGAGCCCACTGTCAGAGAGACAGCTACAACAAGTGGGTCCCACTGCCACGACAAACAAAACTGAACCAAGGACGTGCGGGCCCACGTGGAACTTGCGTGGGCTCACCTATCCGTGTACTAGTAGTCAGCATTGACTGCTCAATGCAATGTCAGCATTGTTGACCAGTCAATGCCATGTTAGCATCGTTGATCGGTCAATGTGAAGTTCAGATTTGATTTTTGATTTTTTGGGAAATTGGCACGTGCGGCCTGTTTGGCACGTGCACATGTGATGCACATATTTCTTTTCCCTCTTTTTCTTCTTCTCTTTATTATGGAACTGGCACGCACGACACACGTGCTGCCGCACATGCATGTGTGGTGCATCGCTTTCTCTTTCGTCCTATTTTCTTATGCTCTTATTTGTTTTGGCTCTTATGCACAGTTGCAATATAACTGATATTCCCGGTGCTACAAAGGACTAATGGAGCGTATGACCAGTTGTTTCGAAGGTGACTCGAAGATCTACAACTTATGTTCAGAAGCTGGTTGAGGAATTGTCCTTGAATCTTCCCATGGGGAGCTATGAAGAGGAGCTTCGCCCTCGAGGTGTGTCAAAGAGGAGTTTCGCTCCCGGGGAGCTACGAAAAAGATCTTCGCTCCCGGGGAGCTACGAAAGGGAGTTTCGGCACTAGATTTCTATGAAGAGGAGCTTCACCAATGAGGAGCTACGAAGAGGATCCTCGTTATCGGGGGAGCTACGAAAAGGAGTTTCACTCCCGATGAGCTACGAAGAGGATCATCGACATCAGGGAGCAACAAAGAGGAGATTCACCACGGGGGAGGTACAAAGAGGAGCTTCACTCCCGGGAAGCTACGCAGAGGAGCTTCGGCACCGGAGAGCTATGAAGCGGGGCTTCACCTCTTGAGAGCTACAAAGAGGATTTTCACTCCCATGGAGTTATGAAGAGGAGTTTCACTGTTATGGAGCTATGAACAGGAGATTCGCCATCGGGGAGAAACAAAGAGAAATTTCGCTCTTGAGGGGCTACGAAGAGGAGCTTCGACATCAGGGAGAACGAAGAGGAGATTCACCACGGGGGAGTGATAAAGAGGATCTCCGTACCCAGAGAGCTAAAAAGAGGAGCTTCACCATCGGGGGAGCTATAAAAAAGAATTTTTCTCCCGGGGAGTTACGAAGAGTAGCTTCACCATCGAGGGAGTTCTAAAGAGGATTTTCACCCCCTGGGAAGCTATGAAGAGGAGCTCTGCCACCGGGGAGCTTTGAAGAAAAGCTTCACCCCAGATGAACTTCGAAGATAAGCTTTGCCACTAAGGAGCAACGAAGAGGAGCTTAGACCCCGATGAGTTAAGTGGAGGAGCTCTGCCATTGGGGAGCTTTGAAGAGAAGCTTCACCCCCAAAGGAGCTACAAAGAGGGGCTTCACCTCTGGGGAGCTACGAAGAGGAGCTTCAACTCCGAAGAGCTAAGAAGAAGAGCTTCGGCATCTGGGAGCTACAAAGAGGAGCTTTCCCATTGGAAGCTTCAAAAAGGAGCTTCACTCCCGAGGGGCTAAGCGCCTGTACTGGATGTTGATAAGGATTTTCCATGTGTTGTTGTCTTCACTCTTGCCTCATTTGCATTGCCACATACTGAGTTGAGTCAGTGAGTTTGAGAGAGCAACTCTAAGGAGTAACTTGGACTCTGAGCTTGTGGCTTGGAATTGGCAAGCTTTGGGAGCAGCTCTAGGGAAGAGCCGGACTCTGAACTCATTGTACGGAGTCAATGAACTGTTGGAGGAGTTCGAGCAAGGAGTGGAGCACCGAATTCATTACCTTAAGTTAATGAGTTGTTGGTGTTCCGATTCTTTTTAGCATTGGATCGAAGTCTTTGGTGTTGGCTAACATTGTAATGGCTCCATCTCTCTCTTTAATGACAGATCGTCGTATATACCGGGGGAGGCCATAGGGATACTGAGCATGCTCTGCCTTGTAACAAATTGCATGTGATGGAGTTGGAGCTTCCCTAGCTAAAGGCAGTGTTGGTTTGAAGAGACTTGGAGTTTGCCCGTCTAAGGAAGGCTCATCTTGATGGTTCGAGACGTCTTGTGTATCGGGGCAAAAGAATTCGGGAGAATGGTTATGAGGGGATGCCCAAAGCGAGTAGTCGGGAACTCAAGCACAACTTCTAGCGAGAAGGCGGGAGGGGGGGGGGGGGGGCATTTGTGGTCGTGAGTCTAGGACTCGATTTGAAGGGTTGGAAGGGCAGCTCGGGCAACCGATGTGGCTCTTTAATGGTAAAAAAGTGTCTCAAGCAGAACACATCTCTGAACCGAAGTGTCCCTTTTCCTCGCTGTCGTGAATGATCTTAGTGAAGAGACTCGATGTATTTTTCTTTTAGGTTTGTGCTAGGAATAAGGAACTTATCGTGTACTTCATACGTCGTAGTAGAAAATTGATATGAAACAACGGTCTTCCTAGTGTATTTTTCTTCATTCTTGGCATCTTAATGTTGCGATTCGTTGTTTGGAGCAAGTCGAGGGAGTAGCCCCGGGGGAGGGCTGTGCTCCTGGCTTGGTTTTTGGACAGTTAACAAGTTTCAATAGTAGTTCAAATTTTCGCTTCGATCCCCGAACTCACATGCTTGCAAGTTGTGGGGATGATTTTGGGCCATGATTGTGAACTCCGAACCTATTTTCAAGGTCTCTAATGAGTTGCAGGAGCAATTCCAAATGGCTAGCCCCGCTGCGAGCTTGCTTACTTGCAAGCTGCTAAAGCAGCATCGAGCCAAGTGTTGGAATCCAAACTTGTTATTTGAAAATTTCAATGAGTTGTAGGAGCAATTTCGAATGGTGAGCCCTGTTGTTTGTGAGCGACTAAAGTGGCTTCGAACCAAGTGTTGGACTCAAAACTTATTGTTTTAGGGGGTTAACGAGTTGTAGGAGCAATTCTGAATGGTGAGCCCTGCTCTACACTTGCTTGTTTGCAAGCGACTAAAGCAGCATTGAACCAAGTGTTTGACTCCAAACTTGTTGTTTTAGGGGGTTAATGAGTTGTAGGAGGAATTCCAAATGGTGAGCCATGATCTACACTTGCTTGTTTGCAAGCGACTAAAGTGGCATCGAACTAATTGTTGGACTCCAAACTTATTGTTTGATGGGGTTAACGAGTTGTATGAGCAATTTTGAATGGTGAGCCATGCACCGCACTTTCTTTTATGCAAGCAACTAAAGCAGCATCGAACCAAGTATTGGAATCTAAACTTTTTATTTGATCCTAGCAAGTTGTGGGAGCGCCATTAGGGACAAGCCGGACTCTGCACTTGTTGTTTAACGAGTAATAGATGTGACTCAGGGGGATAGCTATAAGGCCAGCGCAAAGATCATTATAAGAAAAAAATCTATGTTTTATTGAAATAAATGCTAAGTGGCTGCCTTGATGGTGACTAGCTGTAATGCCCTAGAAATTTAAATAAGCTATTTTAAATTAATAAATAATTTTCTAATTAATTAATTAATTAAATTATCTTTATTTTTTGTGAAATTTTCGTTTTGCACGTGCAAAACACATGAAAATATTTTTGAAATACAAGTTTTAAAATTTTGAGTTTCTAAATTAATTATCCTATTTATAATTGGATATATTCTAATTTTTTAGATTTGTCTGAATAAGAGAAATTGCTTTTGAAAATATTTTGAAAGAATGGGACTTTTGTGTAAACAAATGGTTTTGAGCCAAATTAATTTCAAAATTTTGTTAGCTGCATTTGGGGGCTGGTTTTCAGTAGAGGGATTGGTGGATGGATTTTTATCCATAGTTGATTGGATTTGATTTGGAAAGATTGAGTAAATAACTAATTATGCAATTTTGGGATTGTGAAGGGTCTTAATTGCAAAACTGCAATTAAAACCCTATTTTTCCAGAACTCAGTCATATAAGAAAGGACATGAACAGGGAGTTTGGCCTTTCTCTTATTTTTGTAATTTTTTGGGTGATTTTGGTGGCTTGGAGAGTTGATCTATTGCTTGGAAGAGGAGACTACTATTTGGTATCAATTTCCTTCAAGAGGTGGGTAACACTCTATCTATTTTTTATGATTTTATCTCATGGATGTGTAGTGTCATTCTAGGGATAAATTCTTGTTAGTTTTTGATTGCATGTCAGCATGATTGTGATAATTTTTATGAGATGCTGGTGAAAATGTATGTTGCTATGAGATTGTTGATTGTATGACAAAAAAATTGAATCTTGATTGTATGTTGATCTAAAACAAATTGTTCATGAAGTAATGGTGTTTCTTTGCATGAAAGATCAAGTTTTTATTTATAGAAAGTGATTTAATGAACCCAAAGATTATTGTAGATTACTGGAACTTGTCATATGTTCTTAAAATTCATGTTGATCATTTAAAGATGAGATCTTTATGTTTAATTCACTACTTTATTGAGTATTATAGATTAAATTTTCCACTAATTGGAACATGAGATAATGTGCATATAAATCAAAAGAATCAAATTTGGAAGGGCTGAGTTTCGGCCGTTAGGGTTAGGGTTGAACAGTGGGTTCGGGTTCGATCAATACACATAGAATCTTTGAATCTAGATGATAGCTAGCGACTTTGGTTTTCTGGTTAGCGCGCGCTATTGGTGCTATGCTGTACGGGTCACGAGTTCGAACCCGGGGCTTGGTTTCTTTTTGTGGAGGGTTATTTATTTCATTAAATGTCTTTTCTTTTCCATATATAGTTATGAATAATCCTTTCTAGTTTTATTCAGTAATTTTTATATATGGCTGGAATAATTAGGATTCGATTTTTGGGTCAAATAAATTTCTGATTTTGTTAAAATTCGGCTTCAAATTTTAATGTATTCAATTAATAATTTTGAGGGTGCAAATCTATATTTTTGTAGATAAAATTCTTAGTTTTGAGGGGACATATAGTTTAGTTTTAGAATACGGAAACTCGAATTCTAAAGGGTATGTTTAGTTTCTAAAGGAGTGATATTTCAGATTTTTGAACTAAAGAATTTTAGATTTTAGGGATGAGATCCCAGACAATAAAGAGTGTGTCAGTTTAAGTTGATTGGATTAAAGAGAAATTTATTGAGTTTTATGTATGTATGGAAAGTGAGATTTAAAGTGGAATTTAAAGGATTTCGTGGATTTAATTTTGTTTCCATATAAGAAAGAGTTTTTATGGTAGTAACAGTTTATTAAAAGAAATGTGAATAATGAAGGGACTTGTGGATATACAAATGTTTATTTTTGGAATAAGGTATTTCATGTTTGAGATTTTGATTCACAGTCATGATGTTGTGGGAAAATTATTGTTTTCCAGAAAAAAGTACAGAAAGAGTATTTTGAATGATTGAACCGAATAGGGTTTTTGATTGCAATTATGGTTATTGTGAAAACCTAGATGGACGCTTGAGGCATTGAGTTGGGAGCACTAGATACTGTGCGAATCCAAGAGTACCGGCAGTGGATATTTTGATTGTAGGAAATTAGCCTGAGGGGCTAGTGTTCCTAGTTTGACAAGTGAAGTCCGGTAGGGTAGATCTAGTTCTAGGTGGCTCACGTTGTTATTATTACAAACCTAAGGACATGCATTAGATTGGGAGTTGTGACGGAACTTGGCAACGTAAGTATGGGCTTTGTTTTTTGTCAGGCGGATGTATCCTGGGACTATGTATTTGTTATGTCTCTCTAGTATGTTTGC